>JAFELL010000949.1:107500-707500 GCA_019059645.1 Caranx melampygus
AGAGGACACGCCCACTGTGTTTGATAATGTCAAAAACAAAAGACAATTTCAAATGGACAGGCCCGCATCCAACCAGACAGACCACAGCTGGAGGGGGTGGAATTACCAGACTGAGGAGGCGGAGCTTTACTTCAACGTGACGGTGTTCGGTCAGGAACTCCACCTACGTCTGCATCCAAACTCTCGTCTCGTCGCCCCCACAGCAACCATGGAGTGGGAGGAGTCAGGACAACTTCACTCTCAGCCAATAGGAGACACCAGCTGTTTCTACACAGGGGAGGTGACCAACATGGAGGACTCGGCTGTCGCCATCAGCAACTGTGATGGACTGGTAAATGAATCAAATGAATGAAATAAGATTATATTCTGATTTTGTTTAATGCACTTGGAGAAGAACTTGTTGGAGATCAAGGTCAAGTCAAACTAGAAGTGAATCTTTCTATTATTGATCATAATTATACTGATATACAGATTTTAATGTAAAATGTGCACATTGAACCTGTGTGAATCTTCTGCAGCATCTAATAATATAAAGTATAAATAGCCTATAAATACTCTGTAAAATAAGATTTAGATGTAAAAATCCACTTTGAGTATGTCATATCAGTTAGAAATCTATACCCTCTTCTATCCAGAGGTTGTATATGTGTGATGATAATATAAGTGACATGACTGTGACATCACCTTGACATCACAGTGACAGAACTGTCAACATAGGTGATGACCACATATATACGTACATCTTTGTGGGTCATTTTATGACTAGAAACATTATTTATTAACAATAGAACATAAACACAGATTTAAGAGATTAGAAACAAATAGAAAATTAAAGCCGCAAACAGCCATGAATGGGGCCCCAGCGGCCCTGCGGCCACATACCCACATGAAGTGCCTCTCAAAACAGCCGTGTATGCTGGCGACCAGCAGACTCTGCATGCGGGTGTCAAAGGAGATTTTTCATGGTGAAGGATGCGTAGTATGGCCATGGCCCTAAATTAACAGTCACAGTCTTGGTAATAAATAATCAACACTTGAATTATTTGTAAATGAACTGAGAATAGGAAGAGCAAAAAATTTAATTTTCCACACCACCATGGGCAGCCTGTTAGACAAAACCACATGGGTGTCATTGTGGAGGTTCATCAACTTGTTGAGCATCATGTGGCCACAAAATGAAGTGGATCAGGTCAAGAGTGTAGGATTAGTGCAGGTCAATGAAAATATGGCATTTTGTGTTTCCACAAGGCAGCGCTACAGGTGACACTGAATATGAGCATATTGAGGCACTCAGGGCAGGGCTCTTATCATGTCCAGAAATGATTAAATAGTTTGGAGTATGTGGGAGTGAGAACTGTTTGAATGATCATAGCAACTCATCAAAATTGGCGGTGCCATAACTGCCCATTGGTGACTTTTAATCACAAAGGCCTTCAGATAAGTTTCAGCAAATATGAGGTCAATAGAACAAAATCCTTAGGATTACAATAGGCTCTTTGCACCCCTGGTGCACTCAGGTCATAATGAGACAGAGGCAGTGACCAGGTGAACAGCTGTTTTCTAAGGTCAAAGGTTAACACTGTGATGTTGTGATGCAACACTGTCACATTGCATTTGTTTTGATAAACACAGGTGTCATACAGGTGTCTATCCCCCAGACTAGGGCTGCCCTCGACCAAAGATTTTCTTGGTTGATCAACAGTCGACATTTAGGGCCATTAGTTGACTAATCGGTGCAGGTGTGTGTGTGTGTGTGTGTGTGTGTGTGTGTGTGTGTGTATAACAAGAGAGTTTGAATTCCAGGGCTCACGCATGAAGCCAGCCTACTATCAATGACACTTGCAGTGAAGCGGTAATAATTGTGATGTGTCAAAACAACCAGCAAGGAGATTTTCAAGTATCACTGTAACATCAGATGAAGTTGTAAGATCCTCAGCGACTGAATAACTTATAAATTATGCGCATTAAGACTATCGATTTTACAAGTGCGCGCAGTCGCGCACAAAGTCAGTCTCCTGTTAATTATTTCAGATTCTAATTCTGACTGTGTCAGAAAAATCAGCAAGGAGACTGACTGTCAGTGCATTCTGAGTTATTTATATTTAAAGCTTATGAACTTGTTGTAACGCAATAACTTTGTAACAAAACAAAAATACAGCCTTTAAAACTTAATTAAAAGTTAGTTTCATTCCTTTTTAAAATGTATATAACAAATAAATAGTTCTACAGCTATCTAAAACACTTGAACACTTATAAAGATATAAAAATATAGGCTGTCGTTCCAAAAATAAAAAGAACAACGGAGAAGTAGCCTCAACATGATATAAAACTTAAACGAGGTCAGTCACCTTCTTGGGGTCGTCCTTTTTCTTCTCAAAATGACCCCAGGGTTTAGATTTCTTGCCTGACAAGATATTAAGAGTTAACTTAACAACCATGATATTGCAGGGACCTGCCATGTAAAAAAACAAAGAAAAAAAAAACTGACAACGAGTGAGTGTCGCAAATTCCTGTATCTGGCCCTTCAAATTAAAAGCCCTCTAGCCTTTCATACACAGTTCAGTTATATAGATTTTGAAGTAATTTTGACAAGACATGATTCCAAATGTTTTGTTTTCTGCGACCAATCAACCAATGAAATTTTGGTTGACTATTGAGTTCTTGGTCAACTAACATTTGGTCAACTATTTGGGGGCAGCCCTACAGCAAACACCATCAGGCTTGTTTATTAAAACCAGACTGATTATGTCACCTGACCCCTGATCTTCATCATCATCATTATCACTGTTGTTGTTGTTGCTGTTGTCCTCTGTGATAAAGCAACAGCTCCAGATGCTGCTGCAGGCAGATGTTTGCACAGCTGGTTTTGCACTTGTGCAGCAGTGGTTGATTAAGCACAAAGCTAACAGTCATTTATAGACAGAAACTGTCTATTTGAAAAAAAAGTTCAGTCACGGTTTAAAAGCTTAACAGAGGCAGATTTGAATCAAAGGTGTAGCAGGAAGTAGAAACAGGGAATAGAGGGCAGTATATGGATATGGGAACAGCAGAGCTCAGACTGAAGCCTCAGCAGCTCAGTGAGACCCGCCCACCTCAGCTGGGTCACAGTGGGGGCGGAGCCGCTGATGGAAGCCAGATGTGCAGGACAGTAGAGATGAGGCTGAAGGCAAGGAGAGGGAAAAACTGAAGGAATATTTTCCAGCTGCAGAGTGAGCTGCCTCAGTCTCCACCCCCTCTCAGGCCACAGCCACTCACTTCCTGTTTATCATATCTGTGTCCAGAGATATGGCTGAGGAGTGTGCCCTAAGGTCACTCTGACCTTTGACCTTTCACCCCAAAATCTAGTTTATCTCTGAATGTTTTTTGTCACATATGTGGAAGCTCATTTACCCAGCTGAAAGTGAGTGTAGCGTATGCAAAAATCTCACACCAGGTGTGACCAGGTGTATGTAAATCTGAACCAGTGTGTAACATGCAGGACAAAGTATGTCTGTGTGGGATAATTATTCATGGATCATACCAATGCAACAATGCAGACTTCATATTGTTGCTGTTCTTATTAGTGAAAAAAAATACTCAGTATACAGCCACATGTTCATCATTTAAAGACAGGAAGCCAGTATTGAAAAATTAATTCCACTTTTATTTTGAGCAGTTGAAGTAAATTAAAAAACAATGTGTTGCCGGACAAATACAGAGTGCTCTTAGCTGTTTTCCATGTATCCGTGTGATAAAAGGGGCAGGACTTCTAAAGCAGAAATATATCAGGTTAAAGGAGACATATTGTGCATATTTTACTGCTTTTTGCTTACCATTGTGTTAGGTGCATGATTTCCAACTCCAAAAACACCTTAGTTGTCTCATATGTATGTCAAGAAAAATCCCAATTTCAAATGGCTGCTGCTCCCCCACCTGCTTTCCTCTGATCGGCTTGCTCAGTGGAGGCCCACGTGTTCTTATTTACCATTGTTAAATACATACTGGTCGGCTTTACAAACATGGCCAGCTATGAGGTGTATCCATACATGTTGGACCCCGAGTCTGACCAACGGTTTTCATCTACTTTGGGGAAGTAAAATAGTTTCAATTTTCCATCGCAACTGAAAAAACACTGACGGAATGTTTGGTGGGACATACTTGTCTTCTTTGGTGTGGGAGCAGGGGAAGATGTTGGTTGGGGGTTGGTCGTCGTGGGCATGTTTTGGCCAGATCCCCTGCAGTTTGTGCATTCATCCAAATTGGACGGCGTTCACAGAGACTGGAAACCATGTGAAATCTGGTTGGTGGGTTAGAGCAGAACCCCTTTAGCTCATATGTCCATATTTTAGAACATACTTACAATGTTATAAAATATGAACAGTATCATATGTCTCCATGAAATTACGAGTGTTTTCAGCCACCAGATTTATCAACGCCACGCCAGTTTTACACCAAAATTGGTAACATACACACCTTTCAAAATTTCAGATGGACACCTGGGGATCTAGTTTCCCGGCGCAGCGCAAGGTGGCGCAGGGTGGCGAATCCCACACAGTGCTAGTTTTGTGCAGCGCAACATGGTGTGCGGTCAGTTTGGCAGGTGCAGGTGCGCCAAGATGAGTGTGGCAGCTCAGTAGGGGGAGGTATCAACAGATTCAGCTTGGCGCAATGACAGTTTCATGACAGTTTCGCCAGTGCCAGTGCACCGGCAGTGTGCTGAAAGCTCGCCAGCTCCAACCTGGTCTACTCTTGGCGCAGGCGGAGCGTGGCTGGTCAAGTGGTCGCTTGGCTGACAGGCGCACAGTGCACACACATCACCAAAACCTCACAGGCAGGTTTCCAGAATGTCAGACACATTTCAATGCAATAAATAATCACAACAACCACTATTCAATGTAACTATCTGAATCAGCACATAAAGTTATATCTATATCGATTGTCCCGTCACATCTGATGACAGATCAAAGGCGGCTGCCACGTGTAATGGAAACTCAACCTGACTGAATGAACACAGCTGAAACTGTGATGCAAACTAACGAGTTCACATCTCTCTCAGCCACAAACAGCCTCAGCATCAGATAGTGAGGATATATTCAGCATCTCTCATCTCAGAGAATTCAAAAGAAAAGAGAGAAAGAGAGAGACGCTTGGAGGCCAGGCCACGGAGCTTGGTGATGCGTCATTTACACACAGGTGCTTCAGATTTCATCCCCGTTACGCATGGTATTTGTTTATGTGGTGATCTGAGCACACTGCTCATCTTTGTTACACGGGTTTAAATATAGGTTTCTAAATGTGAGTGACTTTATTCGTGGAAAAAGGGTGTTTTTTTGTTTGTTTTTTTTGTTTTTACACTGACCAACAGTTCTCAGTGTATCAGGACAAACCTGATAACAATATCAGTAACCTCCTCCAGACTACATTTGTTTCATCAGTCCATGGAGTTCTGTTCATGTTACCATATATTCAGCCACTGTGAGCTTGGACCTCCCGGACCAAGGCAAGGCAAGGGCAAGGCAAGGCAATTTTATTTGTATAGCCCGTTTTTACAGTTTGTTTCAAAGGGCTTTACACAGCATCATGACAACATCCTCTGCCCTTAGACCCTCACATCGACTGAGGAAAAACTCCCAAGAAAACCCTTTAACAGGGAAAAAAAATGGAGAAACCTCAGGGTGAGCAACAGAGGAGGGATCCCTCACCCAGGACGGGCAGACATGCAATAGATGTTGTAAACAGACAAAGAAAACAATTTACAACATGAAATACAGAAATCATGGAAATGGAATCAGTCAGTTAACGAAAAACGAAATATGATGAAGGCAGCTCCTGGTGGGCAGGGAGGGAAGGCCAGCTTAATGGGACTACTGGACGGCAGACTGGGTCATGAGCAGGGAGTGCAGGCTGGTTTAACAGCAGGAGAAAGGAGGTGATGGATGCGGCGGTTGGTTGGTTGGTGCAGGGGGATGGAGCTCTGAAGAGATCTGTGGAAATGCAGAGAGAGTGCAAGACACCAAGGCCGGACTACAAAGTGCAACAAATAATGGCAGTTCAAAATGGGAGAGGAGAGGAGAGGAAGGATAGGAAGGACAGGGCTCCATGTAACCTGATGTGTCCCCCAGCAGTTTAAGCCTATAGCAGCATAGCTATAAAATGGATCAGGGCTACCTGAGCCAGCCCTAACTAAAAGCTTTCTCATAGAGGAAGGTCTTAAGCCTAGACTTAAATGTAGAAAGAGTGTCTGCCTCTCTGACCCATGGAGAGAGCTGGTTCCATAATAGAGGAGCCCGGTAACTGAAGGCTCTACCTCCCAGTCTGTTTTTAGAGATACTGGGGTCACTAACAGACCTGCATTCTGGGAGCGAAGTGCTCTGGTAGGACAGTAAGGAGTGATGAGGTCTTTCAGATAAGTTGGAGCTTTGTTATTAAGAGCCTTGTAAGTAAGTAGAAGGATCTTGAAGTCTATTCTATATCCTACAGGAAGCCAATGGAGAGAAGCTAGAATGGGAGAGATGTGCTCTCTCTTATTAACTCTTGTCAATACCCTCGCTGCAGCATTCTGGACCAGCTGGAGACTCTTCAGAGAGGTTTTTGGGCATCCTGACAAGAGAGAGTTACAGTAGTCCAGCCTAGAAGTAATAAATGCGTGGACCAGTTTCTCAGCATCACTCTGAGAGAGGATATTCCTGATCTTAGACATATTGCACAGGTGAAAGAAGACAGTCCTAGTCACATGCTTTATGTGAGAGCTGAAGGAAAGATCCTGGTCAAAAATGACTCCAAGGTTCCTCGCTGTTGGACTGGAGTTAAGGGTGATGCCATCCAGAGTAGCAATCTGATTGGAGAATGTGTCCCTGAGATGCTTGGGTCCAATCACAATAACCTCTGTTTTGTCAGAGTTCAGTAGTAGGAAGTTAGAAGACATCTAGTATTTGATGTCTTTCAAGCAATCTTGCAGATTGATGAGGCGGCTTCTATCATCTGGCTCTATTGATAGGTAGAGCTGAGTATCATCAGCGTAACAGTGGAAATTGATGGAGTGCTTACAGATTATATCCCCTAATGGAAGCATGTAAAGAGAGAAGAGAACTGTCCCTAAAACCAAAACATCAGTTTCCTCCTGGGAGAAGTCTGGCCGTCTGGCGTCGCTGTCTCCTTTGTCCATGTTGAAATATGTCAGACTGTGTCACACTTAAAAATGTTTAGTCAGATGGAAATATTGCTCCTCAGACACTGGTTCAGTCTGAAAACATATTGAATATACATCAGAGTGAACTGTAGATGTACAGTAGATGACAGCTGTGTGTGTCTCCAGGCTGGGATGATTCAGGCAGGTGAGGAGGAGTTTTTCATCGAACCGTGGGATCAGATGACAGGAGGAGATGAGGAGGAGGAGGAGGAAGGACGCCGACACATAATTTATCGCTCCTCTGCCATCAAGAAAAAAACAACTGTCAATGAAACTGAAGCTTTCAATGACGCTGCTGATGACTTCATCCGAGGTGAGGTGGGTTAGGGTTTATCAACAACCTCCAACAGATCCAATTTCATCAAAGATTCATGTGTAACAAAAAACACAGTGATCCTGTAACTCAGATACCCTGAGTGTGAGGAACAAACGCTGAAGTAAAGTAAAGTACATTTTTTACAGTGCAGCTCAAATCCTTCAGATTCTCATCTGTGTTGTTTCTGCAGAAGGAAAACATCTAATTGAAAGAGTGAAGTTGTTCCAGGAAACTTGGCAGAGACAACGGAGCTTTACAACACACACTCACACACACACACACAGCAACGTGGCACTTTCAGATTCTTGGAGGTTTTAGAGGTTTGGACCTGGAGTCGATGGATCACAGTTCGTTGTCTTTGCTTTACTCTCCAAAACATGATCAGCCAATCAGGAGAGAACCTCATATCTCCTCAGCTGACCTGGGGCGGAGCCTGTAGCACTCATCTTCTAGCCCTGAGGTCATTCCCTCACAGACACATGGTGGACAAGTACATGACACACACTGATGCTTTATTTGTATTCAGGAGAATAACAGGACAATAGCTCAGTGAGGTCACTGAGTCTGTCATCAAAAAAATGCCACAATCAGAGAGGGCAGGGTTAGACGAGGATTAGGTCAACAGTCTTATCTGGGGGAGTGCTGTAATCTGTGTCCACTGAGCCAGTACACTATAATATGCAAGACCACAACTGCAGGTCACCTGAGGACATTAATGTTGCTTGAGGTCACCCAAGGTCATTCAGACATTATGAGGTTGAAATTTCTCTAAAGATCATTGAAGGATTACTTAAAGGGATATTCTGGCATAAATTTAACCCATGGTATATCGCACCATGATCAGTACAAATAGGGTCTCAGCACATTCAAGAGAGTTACGAGTCGAATGCATCAGCGTCAGCATCTGTTTCTAACAATAATTAGTGAGTGTTGACAGGGAAATGAACGGAGCTGAGGTGCTCAAACTATCACAGTCAGAAATGCATGGATGAATTGGAACTAAACATCACTGGACTACTTACTTGTAATTGGTAATCTACTCTTCTAACGCCAGGCAAAGCGAGCAGATGTTTGATGCCTCGTTTTATGTGCCGGGACCCTGTTTGTACTATTGATGAAGTTTGGTGCTGTTCTGAGCATTATTTGTGGCTATGAGTGGCTTTTTTTGACTGCGATTGGCTTGTGGAGAAATAGACAGCAGTATTTTGCTATTGTGCGGTCTTTGCTGAAGTCGCTACAAACAGAGAAGTTTGCGATCGGCAAAATTGATCTCTCAAGAGGGTGTTCTACTCTAGTCTCATGGTGCGACAGACCATGGGCTACACAGCAGCCCTGTGTAGAATGAGTTGCCCATCCCTGACTTAGGTTATTAGAATGTAGTCTAAAGGATCACTTAGGTTAATAGAACTTTTCTCATCACTGAGGTTAATCGAGCATCCTCTAAGGATCACAGAGGTTGTAGAACATTTTCTAAAGATCACTGAGGATGTCCACATTGTATCTCCAGGCCCTCTTCTTGGTTCGCTGCTTTGGCCACCACCCAGCTCAGCTCGACAACGGCGCTTTATTGAGGAGGCTGAGCTATTTAATATTGAGGTCTGTGAATGGCTTAATATATAAATGAACTTTGACCTGTGGCTCTGTTAACTCTGGTAATCTCCAGTTCATCTCTTCCTTCAGGTTCTATTGGCAGTGGATTACTCTGTTCTTCTATTCCATGGCAGAGACCACATTCAGAAGTATCTTCTGACTCTGATGAACATTGTAGGTGGAAACACGTCAGTGTGGAGACAGCAGTGAGGAATGTTCTGGTGTTTCTTCATATGTTGCTGTACTTCCTGTCTCTCTGTTCCAGGTGAATGAGATCTATCAGGATCATTCTCTTGGCGCTAACATCAACGTCGTCCTGGTCAGAATCATGATACTGTCACCAACAAAGGTATTCACATGTTCTCTCACCCACTCTGGTCAGGACATTCTCTGTAGACCAAATGAAGCCTCTATCCTGACCTGACCTGATGGGTCATCCCTCTGAGCTGATGGTACTGGACCGTGTGACTTTAATCTGTACCGTACGTACAGGAAGTAAAACTCTAAACCAACAGTGTTCTGGTTCAGTCCCAGGAGCTGATCTCTGTGGGGAACCCTCAAAAGAGTCTGGAGAACGTCTGTGGATGGTCCTACCTTCAGCAGAGGGAGCAAAGTCACGCTGAACAGCACGATCACACCATCTACCTGACCAGGCAGGAGTTCGGCCCCTCCGGCATGCAGGGTATGACTGAGACCCTTACTGCTACCATGACCTCTGACCCCATTGACCTCTGACATTTGAATTTGTCTCTGTAGGTTATGCTCCTGTTACAGGGATGTGTCACCTTCATAGGAGCTGTGTGCTGGTGCTGGAGGATGGTTTCTCCTCAGCCTTTGTAGCTGCGCATGAAACAGGACATGTGTGAGAGACACACACACACACACACACACACTGGATTGTTACAAAAGTTTGTCTTTACATTTTCCAACATTGAACGAGATTCAATAGTTTAATATTTCAGAACACATTATCTTTCTATACTGTCTCTTCAGGTTGGGTATGGAGCATGATGGTGAGGCTAATAACTGTGCTGATGACGTGCCATTGGGCAGCATCATGTCTCCACGGGTTCAGGCAACTTTCCATCGATACCACTGGTCCAGGTGCAGCTGGAGGGAGCTGCATCAGTACCTGCAGTGAGCACAACATCTCGCAGCACACCTGACACTCCACCTGATGACACACCTGACACCACACCTAATACCAGATCTGATATTACCTGATATGACACTTAATATTACAATATTTACACCACCTGGTACTACAGCTGATACTCTCACTCTCTGTCTGCCTTCCTGCCTGCAGTGCCTACGATTGTCTCCGAGATGATCCATTTAACCACGAATGGCCAGCTCAGCCTCAGCTGCCGGGGTTTCAGTATTCAATGGACCAACAATGTCGCTTTGACTTTGGACCAGGATACAGCCTCTGTACTGTAGTATGTGTGACTGTCTGTAGTCTGAGATGACCTTTCACTTTTCACTCTCAGGACAGAGCATAAATCACTGGAAACAGTGGACACTGCTATCAAAGTCTTTTTGACCTTTGACCCATTTCCACTTTGAATGAATTAACTTTTTCGAGGACAATAAAACTAAAATCAGCACCTAACCCTGTCACTGCAAAGACTGAAACAAAATAGACACACCCCTCCCTTAAGAAGCTTCACCCCCAAAACTCAAGGAATTCATTGCCAAAGCAACAAATTACTCCAACAGAATAAAAACTTACCTGTTATAATAGTTTTTACTTAAGTGCACTGACAGAAAAGGGATAGCTGACAGGGAAGCTAAGGGGAAAGCCAATGGGAAAGCTAAGTGACACTGTCAGCATGTCCCAGAATTATCATCTCTTGCCCCTCCTTTGCTGAGCAAAACATACACCTTGCTTCTAATGGGCTGGAACAGTGTTGCCTTGTTTACCCAGTTACTCACTCACATATATTGTCTGTATGTGTGTGTTGTATCAGAACCAGTCACTGCCCCTTTAAGAGACGGATGGTCCTGATTGGGCTGATGTGTCAGGAGTTAAATTCCTCAGTTCAGATGTATCCAGATGTTTTCAGGGTGGAGTGCAACATCACATCTGTTCAGGCTGTTTACTGTGAGATGACATCACACACAAAGTCATTTATCAGCAGATTTAGTAATCGGAGTCATCACTGTTCGGGGAGTTTCCAGCCATTATGGTGAAACATCGACTTGTCATCCGGTTCTGTCAGTTCTTTTCTGATGATGTTGATGTTCTGATGGCTCTGACACTTTTCCTCTCCTGAACATTGTTCAGTCTCTTTCTGTGACATGCCATGAGTATGTTTGTGTGTTTCTGCAGTACACGAACCTTGACCCCTGTAAACAGCTGTGGTGCAGTGACTACAACAACCCATTCTTCTGTAAGACCAAGAAGGGTCCGCCACTTGATGGGACTAAGTGTGGCCCAGGGAAGGTAAGGACACACCAAGGTAATCAGGTTAAGGTCTTGTAATAGAAGGAATGGTACTACCTCACATAAATATAAACATATTTATAGTCAATATTAACCAAGGCCAACGCAAACAAACACTCACCAAGTTCTAGCTGCTGATTTACGTGCTTCCAGCTACTTGTTCTCTGAAGCTGTCAATCAGCTGACAGCAAGCAAACAGTTTCCCCCTGATACCAGTCTTTTTGAGGATCCAACATGCATCTCCAAGGTAACTGCCTCTCATTGCAGCATTGCTTCAAAGGTTTTTGTATGAAGTTGACCCCTGACCTCCTGAGACAAGATGGTGGCTGGGGAACATGGAGCTCGTATGGCAGCTGCTCCAGGACTTGTGGGGGTGGAGTCAGGTTTCGGAGCAGACGCTGCGACAGCCCAGCGTGAGTCAGCTGTCAATCATCTGTGATGTCACAGATCAGACACACCAATCAGAGGTGCTAACCTGTTGTTATTCTCAGTCCAGCTAACGGCGGGCGCACCTGCTTTGGAAACAGCTATGAGTTCCAGTTGTGCAGCCAAGAGGAGTGTCCTCCACTGACAGACTTCAGGTCAGGGTTCTACTGGATTATACAAACAGACATCAGAGTTATACTGGGTTCTACTGATACACTTCAGCTCAGTGTTCTGCAAGGTCCTGCTGGGTTCTATTGACTGACTCCACTTAAGTGTTCCACCAGGTTCTTCTGTGTTCTCTATTCTCCTGCACCCACTCAGTGTGTCTCTGCCTTTCAGGGAGGATCAGTGTAAAGTCTGGAATCCATTTTTTGAACATGAAGGAAAGAAACATCACTGGTTGCCATACCAACACCCTGACCGTAAGTACACACACACGCACATGTGTGGATTCACATGTTAAACTCATCAGTCACGACTGTTTTGAGACTAACAGCTTCTCTTCTTTTAACCCTTTCTAGTCTGAAACCAATGTTGTACCTTAAATTTTCCACCCTAAGTAGCTCAATCACATGTTTCTGTCCTTGCAGCTGATGAGCGCTGCCGTCTGTACTGTCAGTCAAAGGAGACAGCAGCAGTGGTTTCCATGAACAGAATGGTGCATGATGGGACACCATGTTCTTATGGTGACGACTACAGTGTGTGCGTCCGAGGAGAATGTGAGGTCTATATTGTGTTTCACGTTCTTGTGTTTTCTGTCAGTGACTCAAACACAGCTCAGTTCAATCTGACCTTTCCCTCAATCCAGGTACCAAAGTATAAACCGGTTTCTTGTCAATAACCAAAAACAAGAAAACGCACCCTTTTTCATTTTTTGTTTAAACCAAAGACGAAAAAATTGATTTTCCTGTCAGAATCAAAAATGAAAAAACAAAAATCAAATAACGGCTCAAGTTTGGTTTCTGCAAATTCCTATTTTTTTGTCATTTCCGGTTTTTCGTTACTCATTTAGGAATATGACAGGGGACAGACAAACATCCCTCCTCTGTTGCTCACCCTGAGGTTTCTCCTGTTTTTTCTTGGGAGTTTGTCCTCAGTCGATGTGAAGGTCTAAGGGCAGAGGATGTTGTCATAATGCTGTGTAAAGCCCTTTGAGATAAACTGAAATTTAACAACAACAAAAAAAAGATGATAAATAAATTATATATAAGGCTGGGCGATAAAACGATCTCCAATCGGGATTGCGATTACAATTATTGGCTATAATTCCTTGATATCACACGACAGATATAAATGCGACAGCAGCCTGTCAGTTTACTGTCTGTGGCTGCTCCTAGGCTACACTGCCTCCTGCTCTGAGTGTAGCTATATAGTTTGTTTGAGCTGCAGCAGCTAAAGCTAAAGGGAAGAAGGATAAAGTGAAAGTTAGAAAAGAGGGAGGAAATGAGTGGAAGTGGAGCTGATGGCAAATAAAGTGATGGTGAACGTGTAGAGTGGTTCATGAGATGAGTCTGGCCCGGTCAGTTCGCCTGTCTCCAGTCGTCATGTGTTTGAAGCCTTGCACTGGACCTAACAAAATATTTTCATTTGTGTCGGAGGCAGAGGGTTCAGTGTCCAGTAGAGCAGCAGGTCAGCTGTAGAGGAGACGGAGGAGGCTCCAGCATCATGTCTGCTTTGAGGAGCAGTGTGGAGTCAGAGCCACCTGATGATAGGGCGATAAGAAAGTGGAGGAGAAAATTCTGTGAAAACGCTGAGCTACTTGTGACGTTTATTCTGTGGTAACATCTATGGCCTGAAGAACATGGACTAGGCTGCTGCAGGGTAACAGTGTGCGTGTATGTGTGGAACAGTGCTGCACACACACACACACGGGGTGTTGCGTCAGAGCGGTGAGGTGAAGCAATAACCTGCAGATCACCTGAGATGACGTGAACTGTGAGTCTGAGCAAACAAATCTTTAAGAATAAAAAAGCTAAATATATTTGATATTTGATTACAGATGTGGATGTACTGCTGCTTCATCCCTCTCACTGCAGGTAGGAGCTAATGCAATCTGACAGATGACAGAGTACCATCATTTTGAATAAAATGAAATAAACAGAATGGTGTTTCTGGAGACTTAAAAATAGGGAAAACAACAACAATGTAAATCAAACCAACAACCAACAACTGTGGATTTATAAACTGCCTTAGTGAACATGAAAATTAATTCATGTCATCCTCTCACACTGAACACATTCTCTGGTTTCTCCAGGATTCAGTCAGGATGCTCCTTGAACTGTATACGTCACATGTCGATGATGATTTATGGCAAACGCTGTGACTCTTAATTTAGGGGCATGGCAACATTCCAAAAAGGAAGTGCCCGCTTATACATCTGTCTCTATCTGTGTTTGAAATCACCCCCTATCACGGATATAGTGTACTATATAGTGTGTTCGCCATTTTGGAGTGTTGTTCGAATTCTTTGTGGTTAATTTCCAGAGGTGGGTAGAGTAGCCAAATATTGTACTCAAGTAAGAGTATTGTTACTTTAGAATAATATTACTCAAGTAAAAGTAAAAAGTAGCATATAAATATTTACTTGAGTAAGAGTAATTAAATACTTGGTGAAAAAACTACTCAAGTACTGAGTAACTGCTGAGTAACCTCTGATTTGTTTAATAATGAGGGCATGAATCAAATACACGAAAAATTAAAAAGCAATGAACAGATTCAGATCTTGCCAAAGAACATCACTAAACAACAACAACACAATAAATGAAATACATAAATTAAGGCTAATTCAGCCACAATAGCTTACATATACTTGAATACAGAGGTCTATGAACTTTCCCTAAACTGTGTGTGTGTGTCACACTTCGTGTTGGACGGTTCACACCTCCACATCGTCCGTTACTTCCTGATCAGTGGAAACCTCGGGCATCATCCCTCGTCAGCAGCCTAATCACAGCCACAACACATCTGCTACTCACTGCAATGTGTTTCCTCAAATTTGAGGTGAAGTGGCCGCCTCTGTTTACCACGTAGGTTTTGTGTGCGGTCATGTGACTGCCTGGCTCTGTCTGATTGGTGAATGGGATTGAACGTCGCTAGTGGCTACAGTTGATTTGTGAAACGCAGTCATATGACAGAGCCTCTATTGGAGTAGTATCTTCGTCAACCACTCTCACAAGTACAATTTATCCAAAAGTCTACTGAAGTAAATGTAACGGAGTAAATGTAGCGCGTTTTTACCCACCTCTGTTAATTTCATCCACCACATAGTGAACTATAAAATACCCACGATGCATAGCGAAATTGAGTGAGCAAGCGATGTACACTACATTGTTCTCCCATATACCACAATGCAATGTGGTCATTCATATTCTAAATAAATCATTCACGTTAATTGTGCCAAATCTCCTTTCGTCATTCCTTATGTAGTGCACTATATCATATACATGATGTAGGGAATAGGGAGTGAGTGAATGAGAGGACGATTTCAAACACAGCTTCTGTTTAATGAAACTTGGTGACACAATTCTGCTTCATATGTTGATGTGTCCTCTGGACCCGTCCGCGCAAAGCTCAATTTTTACGACACGGATGCGTACTCGGTGTCACACAATAGCCTGCTCGGCGGGAAGTCTTCACATCGCCCAAATGTAGGAATTGGTCCGCTCGACTATGAAACCTCGTGGACAGTGTGCGAGTCCGCGCTGCTCACAGTATGCCTGACTCTGTGGGAGCCTTTACACCTAGCATGTTTACGCATAACACATCTGACTGTGGTGCGGTGGCGAATTTCGATCCCTTTGCCATGAAACATCAATTCACTCTAACTCCATCATACATGTCCTAACGTTTTTATTTAACAAATTTTATTTACATAGTAACACCCCTGAACATCTCTGCATACTCACACCAGTTCTTCTCACAGCACCACCTACTGAAAACAGGAAGGAACTCTTTACTGTCATTGCTTCTGATATGCTATTGCTTCTGAGATCTTGTCTGTCATTGCATGGTCACTGGGGGCTGCTTTTGCACTGCAGGCCACAGCTGTGTTTGCCACCGCGCACATGCCGCATGCCTGCCACAATGGCGCGGGAACCCGACCATCACTGCTTGCAGCTTTAAGTAATACTATTATTATTATTTGAAACCAGGCCAGACACGGTGGGTGATGGGGACCTCTGTTGGCAATTTTATAGATGCTCTTTAGTTAGAAGTAATAGAAATTCTCCACAATATGCATTCACAGCCACTCAACTAAAATAAAACCAAGTATGTTCTCCAAGCAACCAGTTGTTATAGTTTCACTCAAGTAGCATGCTACTTTTATTTTGAAGTTGTTATACTTCACTTCCGCTTCTGGCCTGTCCCCCGTCATATTCCTAAATGAGAAACGAAAAAGGAATTTGCAGAAACCAAATTTATTACATTTATTAAAATTATTTGAATTTTGTTTTTTGATTCTCATTTTTGGTTTTTGACATGAAAATTGATTGTACTTTGGTACCTGGACCCACAGACCACATCCTGTCCAAAGTACATTTGATTTTTTTAATACAAGTGACATATCCAAAAAGCAGAAACAGGTCATTTTTTCGACTTTTGGGTAAAAAACCAATGTCACAAACTCAGCTTGATTTCTCGTTTTTTGTTTTTACTGACAAAACAAATTTGCCACTCAATATTTCATTTCCATTGGTGGGCGGGCCTTCGATGCCCCCTTGGCTCTGATTCACTAGTGTGCTCTGTGCCCTTCAAAATGAAGTTTCTAGTTATCTCTTGGCCTTTAGGCAGGCAATAAAGAAAGGCAACAGCGTTTTATTGTATTGCTTGTTAATATGCAGCTGATTCACCCTAAAGCACCATGTCTATTTTGAAAATGAAAGTAAGTTTTCTTCAGGATGTACCGTGAACAGGGCCTTTCACAGTTCAAGTCTGGCCCTGACTTTTCTTATAGGTTGATTTGCTAATACAAAAGTGCTTCTATCATTATTTCATTCCAGAGGGCTTATTTTATATATTGTAGTGACTGTGCCGTACTGTTGTTGTCATAATGTTCTACTGTGATTTCTGTCTGTGATACATTGAATGTTTATGAGCTAAGACAGGTATGTGGTGTCTGTGTGTGCGCGCATGAGGCACAGTTCGAGCTGACAGTGACAGCTAAACTTGGTTATTGTTGTTGTTACACACTGATGACACTGAAGATTCAGGTGCACGACAATCTGATAAAAGCCTTCAGTGACTGGAGTCACAAAAACTGCCTCATACACATCATGGATTTCTATAGGTCCAAGCTCCCTCTTCAGCCAGTGAACACTTGTGGAGGTGGTGACAACCTATAAATATCTAGGTGTATAACTGGACTTGTCCCTTAGCACAAATGCAGTCTACAAAAAGGGGCAGAGCCGCCTCTTTTTTCTAAGGAAGCTCAGATCGCTAATCATCTCTAGTAAGATGCTGCAGATGTTCTATTAGTCTGTGGTGGCAAGTGTTTTATTTTATGCTGCAGTCTGCTGGGGAGGAAGTTTAGGAAAAAAGCAGGCAAAGAGGCTGGATAAGCTTGTCAAGAAGGCTGGCTCTGTCATTGGAGTAAAGATGGAGGCTGGATAAGATCTTTTGTTACCCTTGAACCAAGAATGGCACACACAAAAAACTGCTATAAAAAATCATATCAATATTTTTTTTCACCTTTTACTTTTGCACAGATCTCTTAAACCACTTCAGCTCTGCTCAAAAATACCAAATAATCAATAATTTTAACCCTTTAAATGCCAGTTTGAATACATGGTGTGTCTGTGTTAAAAAAAAAAAAAAAAAAACATAAAATGAGATATTTTAAATAAAACGAATAGCAGGGGGTTGGGGCATTGCAGGTGATTAGAGTCTTGGACATGTCAAAGATTAGCAATAACAAGCATTTGTAGTTTTTGCACAGTTTAAGATTTAGGACATTTACGCAAAAGAAGCCCCACTGACTTGCACTGAAAACCACATTTTTTCATCTCACTGCTAAAACACCATATAAACATGCATTCTGTATAATGTCAGCATTTCATTTTGAACAAAACTTGTTAAATTTGACATTTTTACTGTATTCTATCAGATTCAACTTTTTTCCATTGTAGGCTGATGCATGAAATTCTTCGTATTATATTATGGAGCCCGTGCACAATCTTTGTTCCTGCACTCATCATGTCAGGGGTGAATAAAAGGTCAAAGTAGGATAAAACATCATTGTTTCTTGATGGTTTATCATGTGGGTATATGCATAGGGAGGTGTTTCATTGTCTTTGAAGTACAAGTAGATAAAAGGAGCCTGAGTGACATAATGACCCTCTGCCCCTGCTGCACTCAAAGATGTTGTTGATAATCTTGTGGAAAAAACATCAACAAAGGCTCGTGCATTTTTGCACCTGGCTGTTCTCACTTTTATTCAGGGTTTGTTAGTGAGCAAGAGAAGGATCCCACACACACACACACGCACACACACACTTGGGCACCCCTAGTGGTCACAGGGCCCCATAATATAATATAAAGAATTTCATATCAGCCTACAATGGAAAAAGTTGAATCTGAATCTGAATCTAAATACAGTAAAAAAGTCAAATTTAACTAGTTTTGTTCAAAATGAAATGCTGACATTATGCAGAATGCAAGTTTATATGGTGTTTTATCAGTGAGATCGGCACAAGTTCAAAAAATTTGGTTTTCAATGTCAACGGGGATTTGTTTGCCATGAGCGTACTAAATCTTAAACTGCACCAGAACTACAAATGCTATGAAATCAATGTTATTGCTAATCTTTGACCAAGCCTCTGATCACCTACAATGCCCCAACCCCCTGCTATTCATTTTATTTAAAATATCTATTATATATATAATAGATATTATCTAATATATAACAGACACACCATGTATTCAAACTGGCATTTAAAGGGTTAAAATCCTGAAAATTATTTATTATTTGGTATTTTTGAGCAGAGCTGAAGTGGTTTAAGAGATCTGTGCAAAAAAAAAAGTAGAAAAAAATATTGATATATGATGATTTTACAGCAGTTTTTTGGTGCGTGCCATTTTTGGCCCGAGAGTAACGAAAGGGGCATAAAAAAGTGTCTGGGGTGTATAATAGACCTGTGAAAGTAAACGACACTAGATTCAAAAACTATGTCAAAAAAGAAACCTTCTTACAGGAAATCATGCCTGAGGCTCTAACACAGCCATGATGACCAAATGAAAAAAAAATCAAAAATGGCCAAAAAATGGCTTGAGGAGTACCTGAGGGTTAAGAAGGCTGGCTCTGTGATTGTAGTAAAGATGGACTCTCTGGAGGAAGTGGTGGAGAGATACACAATGAGGATGGTGGAGGCCATCCTGAACAACACGTATCATCCACTTCATAACATCTTGATGTATCAAAGATGTAACAGTGGTGGACGGACCAAAAAACTGCTATAAAATCATCATATATCAATATGTTGATTTTGGTGACCCCTGTGGACAAAAGCGGTAGGTTTCTCTTTGCAGATCCCATCCCAATATCAGCCATGACAAAAATATAGCGATCAAATTTAATATCAGATTTTACTCGCTGGCATAGCAACAACTCAGTTCCAATTTATAGCCTCGCCAAATGTCCCATCTCCTCTGGTCTGAGTGCTGTACATCATTTCAACGTCCGGTGGTACGACCCGTCCACTGCCTCCCGAAGGTAAAGAGTTACACTATTTAGTAATAGCTTATCTTCCTACCGATGGCCTCATGGCCTCATTTGCTGTTGTAGGCCACACAGAGACATCAGCAGAAACCAGAGACTTTTGCATATCCAGTTAAAAGTTCCTTTAACAAGCAATGCAATAAATTGCTGTTGCATTTCTTTATTGCCTGCCTAAAGGCCAAGAGGTATGTAGAACCTTTATTTTGAAGGGCACAGCGCAAATGTATGTGACAGAGCACACTAACGAATCAGAGGCAAGGAGGCACCGAAGGCCCGTCCACCAACAGAAACAAAATATTGAGTGGTAAATTCATTTTGCCAGGAAAAACAAAAAATGAGAAATCAAGCTAAATTTGTGACTTTGGTTTTTTCCCCAAAATTGAAAAAACAGCCTGTTTCTGCTTTTTGGATGTGTCACTTATATTAAAAAAAAAAAATCAAACGGTTAAAAAGGTACCGTGGTCACCTCACCCATGGTTTATCTTAGAAAACAATGTTTCCATAATTGTGTTTTCAAGAAATATTATGTAACATGAGGAGGAACCAAAATTCAGTTGAAAATTTGTTTTGATTTTTGAACATCTCAGTCACTGATCGAGTTTGTTAGAAAAAAGAACATAGGTGCATATGTTGGGTCAATTTTAAACAGAAATGTTGGTTATTTATTATGAGATTAGAAAAAACAACAAATGATGAGCTTTGATAACTGACCTAAACATATATTATGATTCTACAGCATAATCCTCTCTCCTTGCTCTTCTCTGCTCTTTCCTGTTTCCTGGTACAGCATGTTGGCTGTGACGGACAGATTGCATCAGACCAGCAGGAGGATCGATGTGGAGTCTGTGGGGGAGATAACTCCAGCTGCAAGATCATCAAAGGAAACTTCACCCGTAGCACCAAGAAACAAGGTCCCAGAACAAGAACCAGATCTGGTCCAATGAAAACCTCTGGGTTACTCCTGTTTGATGTTCCTGTAGAAACATTATGGTTCTCTTGTATGAGGTTTGGACTTCACCAGACAGAGACAAAACTTGAGCATAACCCCTGGATTAACTTTGATGAAAGAAAAAGTTTACCCTGTGCAACATTGTGATGTGAAGTACCTCTGAGTAGTGATGATCAGTGTTATTATCAGTTGATGTATTGATTCTCATGTCTCTGACCTAGGTTACATTAAGATCCTGGAGATCCCCAAGGGAGCGCGACACCTGCTGATCCAGGAATTCAAAGGGACTCCTCACACACTGGGTACAAGGAGGAGTGGACCTAATGTGAATGTCTCCTATAGATTGCTGTCCTTTGCAAACCATCTTGTTTTCTGCTGCAGCGGTGAAGAACCAGGAGACGGGTCACCTCTTCCTTAACGATGAAGATGAGCTCCCAGAATCCCGTGTTGTGATTGAGAAGGGTGTGGCCTGGGAGTATGACCACACTGAGGAGCAGGAGTCAGTGACAACCACAGGGCCACTTAAGTATGGAGTCCTCCTCATGGTGAGTCATCAACATCTTTTGCAAAGCAAACATGGTCATGGTAGAACAAGTGAGAACCTCAGCCAGAACAACTATGTCCTGCTGTGTTTCTGTGTATCAGGTCCGTTCCCATGGTGAGTCCAAGGTGACAGTTTCCTACAAGTACATCATCCAGGACCGCCTGCAGTCCTCGCTGGAGTCCAACCTTGTGCAGGAGGATGCCATATTCTACGAGTGGGCACTGAAGAAGTGGTCACATTGCTCCAAACCCTGTGGTGGAGGTACACAACTCTGCTGCTGTATGACAGTCTGTTCTTTTGGTTACCAGGGTAACACATATGTGTTGTTAACAGTGATCTATGGTTGCCAGGGAAACAGTACACAAGGTTTGGCTGCAGGAGAAAGGCAGATGGGAAGATGGTTCACAGGATGTTCTGCTCCAACATTAACAAACCAAGAGCCATCAGCCGCAGCTGCAACACCGATGCCTGCAGCTCTCTACGGTAACCAATTACAGGTCATCCTAGTAACACAACACAGGTTACCATGGTAGCTATGTCAAACTAACATCAGGGCCAATGAAACAGAGACTAGAAAATTTGTATCTGTTTAAACGTTGTAACTGAAGTCATCCTGCCCTCAGCTGGATGACAGGGGACTGGGAGGACTGCAGTGCCTCCTGTGGTCAGACTGGGTGGCAGCGTCGGTGGGTGGGCTGCCAGCAGGAGTCCAGCAGGGGTCAGCAGCGGCACTCTGTGCACAGCAAACTCTGTCAGGGGAACCGACCAGCTGGGAAACAGACCTGCAACCGCTTCCCCTGCCCGGCTGTGTGGCGAGCTGGGCCTTGGACACTGGTACTGGAATTAGATCACGGGTGGAGAACAACCAAATTGACCATCTCTGCTCTTCCTCTCCCTGACCTGACCTTCCATCTCTGTACTGACCTTCCCTTTTCTTCTCTCTTCTCAGCCACTTCTGTCTGGAGAACTGCTCAGTCCATTGTCATAGAAAAACCTTTATATCTTCTCTGAGACTTCCTCTCACCCTTACTATGTTCAAGATGACTTCACATTCCTCCTCTCAGGGTGACCTTCTGGTCCTTTTTGCACTAATTCTACATGCTGTGTTTCAACCAGCTCTGACGGACCGGCTTGCTTGCACTTTATTTTTGTTTTTCCTGGTCCTCTTCCACCTGCTGTCCTCCAGGACAATCTCACATCTTTCTCTCTCAACAATTACATGACTCATACAGTCAGGAGATTCTTTTAGCCTCAGGCTGTTGTCTATTAAATACAACCCTGGATCAATGAATGATCAGCCAGTTTGAGATCTGATCAATATCTTTGTGTTTGTAGTGTTCAGTGTCCTGTGGAAACGGAACTCAGGAGCGTCAAGTCACATGTTCAACTCCCGAGGGATCAGCCGGAAACTGCAGTGAACCTCAACCAATCACAACCCGTGTCTGCCGGGCTCCATCCTGCAGCAGTAGGCATTGGCCAGTCACATTCTCTACATGTCTCCACTGAGTGCTGTGACGGCTGCTGGGAGTTCATGATGCTGTTTGTTTGACTCCCCATGCAGGTGACCAGAGGAACTCCACCATCCAGTGGTTGTCCAGGTCTAACACAGACTCACCAGCTCCAAAGATCTTCTCCAGTAAATCTCAGACACCTCCCTTAATCTACTTTCCTCCTCTTCCTCCTTAGTTTTCCACTTGACTCTTCCTCTTGTTGTTGATCTCTGATGTGGTTTTCACTTCAAACAAATATTTTAATCACTAACTCAACCTCGCCTCCACTTTAACCTGTTTTTTACAATTGCTCTGCCCTCAGAGCAGCGTTGCCGTGGTGATCGGTCTGTGTTCTGTCGGATGGAAGTGTTGAGTCGGTACTGTGCTATCGCTGGATATCGGCAGATGTGCTGCAAATCCTGCAGTGAGGAAAACTTCAGCAACCCTGACAACTCCAGCAGCTTCAGCAAAGTCAGCAGCTTCACAACCAGTCTGCCGCTGATCAGCAGGTAAGTGATATAACCTCATGAAGCACAGGGGAGGGGGTAGAGCTCATGAGAATATCCTAATAAGACAAATGGGTAAAACATGGTTGAGAAATGATGAAAACAAAACCAAACATGAAGTTTCACCATGTTAATGTAAATTTTTGCCCCCAGGTCAGGGATCCTGAACACAGAGACAATGACCATTGCATCCACGTCTACCTGGTCTGACAGTAGCCATATCATCAGTAATGTTACCAGTAACTTCATCGGCACTTCACATCCCAGCTTCAGTGTAACTCTGCCCCCCACCAGCAGGAGTAGCACCGACCTCATCTATGTGGAGTATGATTATGAATACTCGTCCTATGAGGATCCTTCAGTTCCCTCAGAGAGCACAGATATTTTAAGTACTACTACCCCTACTACCACCGCAACTACTACTACTATTTCTACTTCCACAAGGCGTCCAAGAAAAACTGCTCCACCACATTTATTCCAGAAGAAAACAACCACTCCCATAATTCCTCCTGTTAAACTTTCCATGGTAACAATTGATGGTCCACAACCATCAATCACAACATCAGCTGATATCACCTCCACATCATCACCACACATATCATCAGGAGGAGAGGGTCTGGAAGGTAAACTCAATCAGGCAGAAAGTGAACCAGTGCCAATGTCCTCATCATCCTTCATCCCACTCACGAAGAAGGAGAACAACTCGGTGGATGAGGTCCCATACCAGATTGTGGGTGTGGATGCGGACATCACCAGAGGTCAGCAGAACTTCTTTGTGCCACGTTTGCCGCCATTTCGCGAGCGGACACAAAACAAACGAATCCAGGAACTTCTGAATGAGAAACGACGACAGGACCTTCTGAAGAGGACAAGCCGGAGCCGAGAAGGACGGACTGACCGGAAACAGCCTGGACTATTAAAACACTAAAGTTCAATTTATTGTTCACTTATAACGTCGCATGTGCAGCTTGCTCACTTCCTGCTAATGCTAACAGAAACAGACTGCAGAACTGAGGACAAAACAAACAGCTAACTCCATCCTCATCTTCATGTTTCTACAGTTTTACCTCTCATTAAGCTACCCCCCTGCCCTAGTTATCATCTTAAAGCTGAAGGTCTGAGGTATGCAAGCCTGAAGGTCTTAAGGCTATAGGTCTTAAGGTTTTAAAACTGAAGGTCAGAAGACTGAAGATCTGAGGGTCTGAAGGTCTAAAGTTGAAGGTCTAAAGGTCAGAATGTCTGATGGTATGAAAGCTGATGGTCTGAAGGTATTAAGATCTGAAGATCTGAGGTCTGAGGTTTCAAGGTCTGATGTCTGAAGTTGTGTAGGACTAAAACAAGGAACCTTTTGTTGTGGTATTCAGACTCTGGTCTGTTTGGGTTTCACTGGTTTTCACAGTCATGCTGTTTGTACCAAATAATCCTGTTTCTAAATAAAGTGTTATCCAGCTGCTGATGTCATCACAAACATCTGCTCACTGTTAAACTCTGAGACTGGTCCACCCATCTGACTTTATTCAGTCAGAGCCTTCAGTCCTCTCTGTTCTCAGCTACAGAGTCCAGACTCTGTCCACAGATTCCAATCCACATTCAGGTTCTTGTGTGATCAGAGAATAAGCAGACTGTGGAAAATTCAGAATGCACCCACAACAATAGGACCAGTTATTAATAATATGATGAAGCAAAACACATTTATACAATAAAATAAAACCACACATAATGTTTTACTGCTGTAAATATCATACTGCCCTAATTGATTAATAGGGGTGTTTATAAAATTCAGAACAAGATAGATAGATAGATAGATAGATAGATAGATAGATAGATAGATAGGGGCAGGGTCTGTTTGTTGCCTGTAGATGTGAATCAGCGCCTGTAAGGACAGACTCAGGGGTTACAGTAGTTTATCATGTCTGTCAGGATAAACTCGGGGCTTCACTACCCTCCACCCGTCCTTGACAAGCGCGTTGCACTTAGCCAAGATGGCGGCCGCCGTAGTTCGGAGTCTGGGGTCCAGTTTGGGTAAAAACCTCCGAGAGATCCGCGTCCACCTCTGTCAGACCTCCGCGGCCAGCAAGGGGGCCAGGTGAGCACCGATCTGACCTCCAGGGCAGAGAGACGCTGTGGTGGCAGCCACAGACCTGCCGATCATAACAATGACGCGGGCATCGTAGACTCACATTGCTAACAGCTAAGTGCTGTGACCTGAGAGCACAGAACAGCTAGTTTGCTTAGCATCAGACTTAGCTGCTGATTTGAACATTGAACGACACATTCTTCAGTTTTCATCTGACGATCATTCGATTCATCAGTAGCTGTTTCAGTTTTTTGTGGTTTGTTGAACAGTGAATGTCTCACAATTTGATTTTACTGTTCTTTGACCACCGTCGATCAGCTAAACCTGCGCTGATGGACCTGGACACGATACAGTATGACAGACACGACGACTGATCCTTGAACTGTAATTAGAAAGTGATGATGAAATGAAGTCATGGTGGAGTCCTGGTCCTAACCCTGTTAGACCAGGTCCAGATATAGAACCTCCTGGTTTCCTGTGACACGGTCAGGATTACAGGACATGCCTGAAGCCCCACTCACCTCTGCAATGCCAATCAAACACCTGGATTTACATCTATAGGTGACCTCTCATGACCTCACAGGAGAGGACAGGTGTGGTGGTGCATTCAGGGTCCTCTGAACTTATCAGAATCTCCAGAGTTTGTGTCTAAATGGTGTCAGTTTCAGACCATGAAGTAATGATGTTAGGTGTATGTTAAACACAGGTCAACATGGTGGTGCTCAGATCTGACTGCATTTGTCTTTACAGAGACTTCGTGGAGCAGCACTATGTCACTCTGAAGAAGTCCAACCCAGACTTTCCTATCCTGATCAGAGAATGTTCTGGAGTCCAAGCTCGGGTCTGGGCCCGATATGGTGAGTGTTACCACGTGGGACATGGCATCTCATGGTTTCACTGGTTTCACTGGTCAGATATTAAGTCCTAACTGTGTCCAGTGTTTAGAGGAGACACCAGAACCAGTGCTTTGAACTACAAAGCCAGTTTAACAGACCCAAGTTGACTCCTACTACTTATCTCGATTAACTGAACTTGACACTGGTTGTCATGGTATCCTGTATTATGAAGCTGGGTCTCACCTCACATCATCAGAACCAAAATAAATTTCTTAATATGGCCTGAGGAGAAACAGTGACACCTGCAGGTCAGACCAGTGGTATCGTCAATAAGAATTAGTGATGCGTTTCAGAATATTTGTCTCTTGTGTGTTTGTTTGTTTTTTAATTTGCAAGTAAACTTTAATTTACTGAGCAAAAAATTGGCACATAAGGACATCATACAGTTACATACATACAATCTGTTATTTTACTTTTCCTTTGCAACACTTATTTTTTGCTAGTTAAAATGTTTAATTAGGTTGTTAATCATAGAAATAATGATCAGTGTGAGGACAATTGATCTGATAAAAGGTTACATTTTTATTTCAAGTTCGGGTCTCACAATTTCCTAACCCTAACCCTACAGTATGTATGAATGAAGAAATGAATGACAATCCAGTAACCTTGGAAAAGGAAATGTGAGAATAATGTTAAACTGAAACAAGGAAATAGTATAATAGTGTTTTGTTTACAGTGTGTCATTTTACAATGGGAATGAGTTGTATCACCAAGAAATGAGCTATAGTTTGTCTCTCACCTTCACTTGCAAAATCCACAAAGAGACTGAACTCAGAAATGCTCTGGTGCTGGTGTATGTTTAAAATTAACTGTCAATCTAAAAGGATGTTGTCTGTGTCCTGTCTTCAGACTTTGGCAAGGAGGGCAGTGTCTCAGTGGACAACATGTCAGCTGATCAGGTGGCCAAAGCTCTGCAGACTCTGGTCCAGACTAAACCCTGAGCCCCCACCCCCTACCCCAGGAAGTGCTTCAATCCTGGACTCACGTGTTTCCTTCTGTCTGTAAATGTGATTATGTGAATAAACGTGAATGTTATTATTGTCACTGTTTTCCTTCATTACATGTTGACATCTGATTGGCTGAGGTGAGAGTCCAACTGTTTAAAGTGGACTGAAGGGTTTTACTGAGAGGTTACTGAGGTTGTAACCAAACATCAACCTGTGAGCCAGAGACCTGAAGCTGCAGTTCCTCTATGAACCACTAGTGAGTATCCAACAGCAGGTCAGTCCCAGACTGTATGGTCAGTCCTCTTAAGATACCCATACATCAGAAGACTTTGAAACAATTTGGAAAAGACTCTTGGAAAACTATCAGCTCACACCTCACATCAAGACAAGTGTTTAGAGTTTTTAGTCACAGCCTAGTCTCAGACTGAGATTCTACAGACCGAATCTTGCAGGGTCACTATTTACAAGACTACAACTAGATTCTTGTTCTTGTTCTTAACTGTCAGGCTCATCTACTGGCTGTTGATTGACTGCGACTTGTGATAATATCAAACACGTTTGATATTATCGCAAGCCCACGACTAGGAAAAGACTGATATGAAACAGCGCACCTTAAACTTTACAATTGAGATGACAGGGGTGTGCTGTCACTCTAGTAAAACTCCCAAGATTTACTAATGACTTTCAGTTTTTAGTCTGGGACTGTGAAAATCTTTTGGTGTAAGCCCAGCATTAGACTACCATGTTAACCTGTCAGACTTAGAACAGAAATAAACATGTCTACAGCCTGCTACAAAAACAAGTTTGGGCTACATTCCAATAGCAGGTTGAGTCGCCCTCGCTGATTTGCCCTCGGGGGAATACCCGCAACCATCATAAGTGTCATTCCGTTTCTCTGAAAAGCTGAAGATTTACACAGCATCGATAGCATGGGTGTAGTCACTTCAGATTTGTATATCACCCACAATTCATTGCAATGGTGAAAGAGTAACACATCCATGGGGTGACAGTCAAGGACTCCGCGCAAACGTACCTCATAGGCGGCCATCTTGCTTTGGTCCTCGCCCTCTGACTCTGGCAGCACTAAAGTAGTTGATCGAGTCATCTGCACTAAAAAGCTACTCATAACTCGGTGAAATTTTGACCGTATATAGCTATTACCTTAAAGCTGGGGTTGGTAATATTGGAGAGCTAGCAAGAGAGCTAGCAAGATTTGAAAATAGCACCTCCTCTGAGTTACACCCCCCTCCCATCAGTGTGTACATCCCCCACAAACTGGAACACGCACCGCACGAAAATGAGAAGTGGCAGGAGGAAGTAGACATTTTTCAAATCAAAACAATACTTGTGTACATCCCACCAATGGCTACTGCTGAAGTTCCATGTGAAGTTCTCCATGACGTCGTTGCTAGGATACAGACTAAACATCCTGAAGCACTTGACTTCAGTCATGTCTCCCTGATGGACTCACTGAGGATGTGGTGGAGAGATTCACGCTGGTGGAGGCCATTCTGAACAACTCAGATCATCCTCTTCATAACACCTTGATGGACCAAGAAAAGAGCGGTGGTGGACGGCTCCTCTCTCTTCACTGCAGGACGGAGAAATATAGAAGATCCTTTGTACCTTCAGCCATCAGGCTTCTTCATTCTTCTGCAAATGGTTGATGAGCTGATAGACACATGAATTTCCCTTTGGGGATTAATAAAGTCATTCGTATCTGACGTTTCATATTACTCAGTTGCATGTGTTGTGTAGTTTAATAAGGCATTTTAATCGGGATTGTTTCTATGCGTTACAGGGTATGATGAGGAGGCAGAGCTCATGATCAGTCAATGAGAGACAGAGAGAAAGACTAGTATTAGAGTAGTCTATTGAATTTTCGGCCAGCCCGGCCCCCGCTTGTTTTCGTTTTGTTCTCTATTTGGGGCTGCATCAACACGGTCACATCATTACGTGGCAGCCGTTCCATCACTGTTTCTCATTATAAGAGGCATTAGCGCTACACCAACGAGTTGCGGTCGACCCGTGACTGTCTGGACTGGCAAGTGCATTCAGTTCATATCTTCCATTCCTCCCCTGCCCACTTTCCCTCTGCTCTCCATGTGACGTATTTCCAAGAGCTGAGGGGGAGTCAACGAGGGCAACTCAATTCAAACAGCAATTTGAACGCAGCTAATTTCCTAATTTCCTAATACACTATTGTCCAATACAGTGAAGGAGCACTGAGGTTATGATCAAGTGTCAGACGTTTTTTTTTTTTTTTTTTTTTTTGGACAGATTTCATTTTTCTTCTTCTTCTTCTTCTTATTATTATTATTTTAGAGCTCTGTTTATTCTTAATATGTTTGAACTGCACACAGTATCACGTGATTGAATGTATAAAGTGCTCGTGCGTGCCCAGAGGACGAAGGTAACGTTTGTACCACCGGTTGGCCCTGGGGGTCCTTCATGAGGGGGCAGTGACTGAGCCGGCCTACAGGGGGAAGCAATCTGCACCTTCAGGTCTACAGTGCGATGACAGCAGGCTCCCGCGGAGGGCGCTGTTCGTCAGTTTGTGCGGTGGCGGAAGAGGAAGTAGCGTCAGAAATATAGTTAGCTTTAAGCTAACACAGCGTCAGTTTCTGTTCTTGCGACAGGATAGAGTCGTTTTTGCCGAGAAGAAGAGTAGCGACGCTCCGCAGAGATGCCTGAGAGTGAGTCCCGCCTGAGACAGTTGGAGACCTATTAAATCAATAAGTGGCTGTGCTCCTGACCGTTAGCACTCCGTAACAATCTAGCCGTTAGCTGGAGCCAACAGAGAGAGTGCGAAATAGTCCGATCAGAAAACAGAGCAGATCAAAATGTCTGTGAATGTTCTCATTCGTCCAGGTCATTGTTATCTCTCTCTCAAATTAAATCGAAGGCCACTGGACTTGTATTTGTCTGTGGAAGACGTTTCGCCTCTTATCCAAGGGTCACCTGACCCTAACGACTGTCGTCCACATGAGACCACAACAATGGTCAGGTGAAACCAGTACTTTCACAGGTACTTTGGTGGACCCACCCACAAGAGGTTAAATACCTGGGTCCTACTCCACCTTCTTGGTCAGACTAGTGCGGACTAGAGAGACCAATGCATACGAACTGATGAAGCCGCTTGGATAAGAGGCGAAACGTCTTCCACAGACAAATACAAGTCCAGTGGCCTTCGATTTAATTTGAGAGAGAGAGAGCAGATCAAAGTGTAACTAGACGTGGTCGATAATCCTGACGAGTCGGTGGTGTTAACCCGAGAAATATTCGGCCACAATGTCACGAGGTTTACTTGACTGATTTTTTCAGTGAAAATAACTGATCAGATGATGAACCTGATCATCTGCTCTGGGATCAATAACATTGATTGATAAAATCCATTAAAACCAGAACATGACGTATGAGTGTTTGTTACTGTTGAAATATCAAAGTAATACATCAGTAAATTCATTAAGAACTATAAATTTATGAGAGTCACTGTGTTTGTGCGTGCACGCCTGTGAATGTGTGTCTGTCTTCTCCTCCAGCTGAGAGTTACTCCAACCCTCTGGCTCCTGAAGGCCACGAGGTTGAAGATCACAGAGCAGCAGCTCAGTGAGTCGACCTCTTCGTTCACTTTTCTGTTCACCCATCTGTGTGTGAGAGAGAGCGCACTAACACACTTGTGTGTCTCTTTAGGTCTAAACTGACCAATGATGACTTCAGGAAGTTATTGATGACACCGCGAGTGGCACCGTCGTCAGCCCCACCCTCCAAGTCCAGACATCATGAGTAAGTGATGACAACAGGAAAACACTGATGATGATGATGATGATGAATTGTGTATGATTTCTTTGTAACTTATGCCATTTGCTCTCCAGAATGCCAAGAGACTACAATGAGGATGAGGATCCTGCTGCGAGGAGGAGGAAGAAGAAGAGGTGGGTGTATCCTGTCGTTGTGTTGGCATGATGAGCAGCTCACTCCACCTTGGCTCATCTGGTCCAGCCATTTGTCATTGGTTATTTATTATTGCATATTGTTCTGTTGCAGTTACTATGCGAAGCTACGTCAGCAAGAGATGGAGCGAGAGCGAGAGCTGGCCGAAAAGTACAGAGACCGAGCAAGAGAGAGACGAGATGGAGTCAACAAAGACTACGAAGAGACAGAGCTGATTAGCACCACGGCTAACTACAGAGCTGTGGGCCCAACGGCTGAGGCGTGAGTCCTGCCAAAGTTACACTGCTAACAGTACAGTTTTCTACAGAGCTGTATAGATGTATGTAATGCTAAGTTCAACAGTGTCCCTTCCTGTCTGCAGAGATAAGTCGGCGGCAGAGAAGCGGCGACAGTTGATCCAGGAATCTAAGTTTTTGGGAGGTGACATGGAGCACACTCACTTGGTGAAAGGTCTGGACTTCGCTCTGCTGCAGAAGGTCAGATGATCAGACCAACAGATTTATGTATATAAACTTGATTTAACTAGAGATCAAAATGTTTCCAGGAGACATACATTTGCACAAAATAACTCAGGTAACAGACCGAACCTCAGTGGAGAGGTCAGAGGGCAGGAGAAGGGAGTCGTCTGTTTGGTTTGTCTGGGATGGGTTGAATCTGACTGTGTTGATGTGGGTGACATGCAGAGTGACATGGTGACATCAGTGCTGGTGAACATTGATCTGTTCCTGTGTGACAGGTGAGAGCCGAAATCACCAGCAAAGAGAAGGAAGAGGAGGACATGATGGAGAAGGTCCAGAAGGAGGCCAAGTAAGTACAGTAATAGTACACTGTACTCCTACCACTCAGCATTCAGCAGAATGACACTGAGTGACCTTTGACCTCTGTTTGTTAGGAAGGACATGGAACCTGAGGAGAAGATTGAGTTCAAGACTCGTCTTGGTGAGTCACCGACCTGTGATCAGCTGTGGCTGAGAGTGTCTGCCTACTGACCCCCCTAACCCCACCCTGCTGTCCACCCCTTCAGGCAGGAACATCTACCGTGTGGTGTTCAGGTCTGGTCAGGTGGAGAGGAATGAGCTCTTCCTGCCAGGGAGGATGGCATATGTGGTCGACCTGGATGATGAGTTCACTGACACCGATATCCCCACCACTCTGATCCGCAGCAAAGCCGACTGCCCCAGCATGGAGGTACTGACACATACTGCAAGTGAATGCTCATCTGCTGTTGGTAATGTGGTTGTCTGTGGTTCATTTGAGTGTCCTTAGTAAACCTCAGTATGATCTGTGTCCTCAGGCTCAGACAACTCTGACCACCAATGACATTGTGATCTCCAAACTGACTCAGATCCTGTCCTACCTGAGACAGGGAACAAGACACAAGAAAATCAAGAAGAAGGACAAAGGTGACATAAAAACACCTCTCTCTCTCTCTCTCTCTCACTCTCACACACACACACACACACAGAGTAAGTGGTTATAAACAGTGTAAACTAGGGGTGTAACAGTATTTGTATTCATCCCATGCCATCATGGTATGTGCGTCACGTTTCAGTGCACACAGTCATAAGACGAATACGTCTTAAAAAAAAAAAAAAAAAAAGTTGTGTCCTTGCTCCAATCCAAGTGGCAGTAATGTGCCTAAAAGCTGCCAGCAACCTCATTATAGATGAAGAAGAAAAGTGATTGTGGAATTAAGAGCGCCTGCTTCATGTAAATCGCCTGTGTGGGAACACTTTGGCTTCCCAGTGAAACACAACGGCACGCGAGTGGTCGACCGGACAAAGACTGTTTCACGGAGGTGCAGTGCGTCACTGGAAACACATCGATCGACAATGTTTTGTTTTTCCATTATAAAACATACACATGCTGCTTCAGCTGTGCAGCGCCACTCAGATGGCAGTTAGATTTTCACATCTTCAACTCTTTTCACATAAAGTGCAGTCAAACACCAGGCTGAAGAGAGAGGAACAGCAGAGCGCTGACTGCTGGGCTCTGCTACAGGAGAGCTCAGCGCTGTCCTTTTTTTTTTTTTTTCTTTTTTAGGCGCTTGGTGACACACAACACTACGCATTTTTGTCATGCATGTGTACCTGCGTACCAGTTATGTGCACCCCTGCCTATTATAACATTCCTAATGCATTTGTTTTGTTTTATTTTATTTAATTTTACATCTATAACAGGATAGTTTTTAGTTTTCTAGTCAATTGGCGTCTGTTCAAAATAAATCAAAAAAAGTTAGTCTTCTACATGTGTGAATTTTTGTTGCTGTTTTCCCATTGTACCGAACTTGTGTGTTCGGTATGTACCATTACACCCCTTGTGTGAACCTGATGTATGTTTGTGTTTCAGGGAAGCTGGATGATAAGAGGGCTCCTGAGGCTGATCTGAGGTCAGTTCACAACAACCTCCTGTAAACAAACAGTCTGTAAACAAACAGTCTGCAATCACAGTGTCTCCACCATGTGTCTGTTTCAGTATCTTCGAGGACATCGGGGACTACATCCCATCAACAGCATCCTCCTCCAGACCTTCCAAAGACAAAGACAGACACCGAGACAGGGACAGAGATAGAGACAGAGACAGAGAGGATGACAGCAAGAGCAGGAGACACAGTTACTTTGAGAAACCACGAGGAGATGAACATCAGGTGAGAGGCAGGTGGAGTCAGAGGGTGGGAGTCTGGTGGGCCAAGTCCCAGGTGTGTCTGCTACTTACTAACCGTGTCTCTTGGTGTGTCCTCAGGTGATGGAGGTGGACACAGGTAAGTCTCCATGGGATCAAAGCTGATTGATCTGAACTGTCTTCTGAATCCATTTGAAATAAACGTTGTGCCTCCCACTTTGTGCGTGACAGTCCCCTCCTCCTGATCAATAATGTGTCTCCAGGTCCTGGATCAGTCCGAGAGCAGATCAAGATGATAAATGAGAAGTTTGCAGGAGCCGCAGGCAGCCAATGGCAGAGCCAAGAGCCATATCCTTCAATACTACTGGACAACGGGTAGGGAGGGTGGGGGGTGGGGGCAGAGTGCAATAATACGTGAAGTACTGCGTTGTAGTATCTGTACTGTGTGTAGTAGTGCAGTAGTGATCCTTGACTGTTTTCACTGGGTCTCAGAGAAGAGACTGTAAAGAGCAGCTGGGAGATTTCTTTGGAGGATCAAACTCATACGCCGAGTGTTACCCTGCAACGTGAGGCACACACACACACACATACACACACACACACACACACACAGATGTAAGATAATGCTAAATGTATCCCTGATGTGTGCGTGCGTGTGTGTAGGATGGACGATCTGGCTGTGGACAGTGATGAAGAGGTAGACTACAGTAAGATGGACCAGGTGACTACAACTGCCTGTATACATGTGTTGCAATGTGTGTGTGTGTGTGTGTGTATCTCTCCTTCTCTCCCTTCCTTGACAGCTTCTCTCTGTCTCTCTCTCTTTCACAGGGGAATAAGAAGGGTCCTCTGGGTCGTTGGGATTTTGACACTCAGGAGGAGTACTCTGACTACATGAACAACAAGGAGGCTCTGCCCAAGTGCGTCCCAGCCCTCAGCTCTGACTGACAGGCCACTGTGAGACTGACAGGCCGCTGTGTGACTGACAGGCTGCTCTGCTCTGTTTGTCCCTGCAGGGCTGCCTTCCAGTACGGTATCAAGATGTCTGAGGGGAGGAAGACCCGCCGCTTCAAAGAGACCAATGAGAAGGCTGAGCTGGACCGACAGTGGAAGAAGATCAGCGCGGTGAGAGAGGCCAGACCAGACTAGTTTAGACCAGAGACAGCTGATAATTTTATCACAGTGTGTTGTTGTCATCACAATAACAGCACAGATGATGTCACTAACTGTTGTCTCTGTCTCAGATCATCGAGAAGAGGAAGAAGATGGAGGCTGATGGGTGAGTGTTACATCCTCACCTGTACCTCTGTTGACTAGGAGTGTAACATGACATGTATTTGTATTGATCCATTGTGGTACAGGATGTTCAGTGCGGTGCAGAGGTATGCACAGGTGTACAGAGTTCCCACACGAGCATCGTAAGTGGTAGAACGGAAGTTTATTTCGTTTCTATCCGCCTGCAGCTACACATTCCATTTGATTTCACTTGTACACTGGAGAGTGTCTTTTGACCAGCACCTATTGACGGTGGTGGTTATTGAATACTCAGAAGAGAAGATTGGACTTCACACCATGTGGTTCAGCTTTCTTGTGGTTTCTCTCTTGTTAATACTCACTGCTTCAACTGCTGGAACTTTGCAGTGGAGCCAGACTTAGAGGGACGGACCGTGTTCGTGATGACAACAGCTTTCGGCTTACATGAATCAGCAGTGATTAGAGTGATTTGTGGTTATTATCAGCACATGCAGAGCAAATTACAACTTTAATTAGTTCGGTTCAGTTTGACATTATTATCACCCTGTTAGAAAAACATTTTTTATTATAATCTAAAATTAATATACTGTATACATAAGAAGTAATAGCCATAGCAGCTGGACTTAATTGAATTATAGGCTGTATGGCTGGCAGCTTGTGGAAAGCTCTGCTATTACATTTGACAAAAAATGTATAAACTGTTAATTTTTACAAAAGTACAAACAAAAACAACAAGCAATTTTATGTTGCACATTTTGTTCCCACACTTTACCGAAAAACAGAGGTGTGTGTCGAACTGTGATTTTTGTGAACCGTTACACCCCTACTGTTTACATTCTCACATACAAAAACAGACAGTTGTCAACAGTCAGTCAGTAAACTGCAGTCAGTAACGGTGTCTGTTTATTTTTCAGGGTGGACATGAAGAGGCCTAAATACTGAAGACTTGATTCCTTCTCTAGCTTCTCCTTCTCACAGGATCAGTATTCATCAGTGATTATCTCTTGATAATGAACCTGCTCTGTGAATGTTATTATCTAGGAAATGTGTGTAAAGAGTCTGAGGTCAAAGGTCACAGACAATGATCAGCTGTAGGGTGTGTACTTTTAATCGTGTAGTGTTTGTAATATCTGATGTTATTGATTAGTTTGACCGATTGGAAAAGTCAATCATTAAACTTGTCCAAAAAAAACAACTCTGTGTTAGTGTCAGTTCTTACTTGGAGCTTCCACAGGTCTATGTATGAGAGGGTTGCTCTGCTGTTCAGTTGGATCAAAGTTCTGGTTCAGACCAGCTGCTCTGGAACTGAAAACTCAGCTACGGCTCAGTCAAGTCAGAGATGGGGATGAGGGATGAGTTTGTTGAGCTGGCTTGAAACAGGGCCCAAGTTTAATTTTCCAGGGCAGATCATTAACAAACCCCTTTATCCTGAAAAGAATCTGTGTGTGTGTGACCTCATTACCGTGTGTTGATCTCATTAAGGATGTGTTGTTGATGTGGTTACAGGACCATTAGGCTTTTAAGATCAAACTGAGTGTTTGTTGTTGTTTTGATGGAAAAATGTAAAACACTGCAAAGACTGATTAACCAACAACACTAATGAGTGTTTGTTAATGATCCTGTGTGTGCATGTGTGTTGACAGACAGCTGGACTGATGAATATGGAACTGAATGTACCTGAAGATGCTAACAAGATGTTAACCAGGCCTAAGAGCTCCGCCCAGCAGGCACTCTGACAGGAAGTAGAATTTTCTTTCTCACAAACATCAAAGACCAGTCTTTGTCTTGTTTATTTACAACCTGTTTATTCAGTTTGATCACTGGCTACCGGCAATCAAAGATCAACAGCTGCAGTGATGATCTGCTCCACATTTAAAACAGAATTCACTGTAGTACCCTGTGTAGAGCTATGTACTCTACTTCCCTGTGTCATGTGAGTTGTCCTCCTGTTATGTTTGTGTCACTGACATTGAGCTGGCAGTGCACTGTAAATTGTAGAATGTAGTTTTTAGTTTAGTCCCGAGTTAAGCTGCGGCTTTGTATGTTCACCTGTGAGGTCCAGTGCAATGCTTTCTGTAGTTAATAATCATTTGACCTTGTCTTTGACTTCTGTGGTTTAATAGTAGCACTGTGAGCTGTAATTGACCATGTTTCAGTTCAGTGCCCTGATTTACTTTGCTGGGTCACCATGGGAACAAAGTGTGTGTGTGTGTGTGTGTGTGTGTGTGTGTGTGTGTAAACATCTAAAAACAAACAATGTGAATGTTAATGAGACTGTACAGTAGGACAACAACCATCAGCCCATCAGCTGCCAGCGAGGAAGACCCCTTCATGTTTGCCTCTGTTCTCATTAAGAATGATGTGAATTTAAACACTGTTAAGTCAACCTGACCTGCGACATCCAACTGTGATGCCAGCTGCATCACAGTACATGATGACATCATCACTGACATCTGGAGTTGTCATCTTTAAATTGTTGCAGCATTTATTCTTCACTACCACTGCAGTACTACTGTGGTAGTGCTGCAGTCATACATCTATCTGTCTAAACAGTACAGTTTTACAGCAGTAAAGAAACATTTTATACATGTCTATAAAGTTTGCCTCCGGCAGATGGGAATAGTGGTACAGGAGACACTAAAAACAGGAAGCAGGCGGAAAGGTGGTTGATGGAATTTTGAGTCCTAAAGTTTCTCTTGTTTTCTCATCTGTTTTTTCAGAAGGTTCATGTCTTTAATGAGGGCAACCTTTATCATCTCTTCCTTTACTTCATCATCCCAGGTCTCAGAAGAGGAGTGGAGGTTTGGTGAACACTCTGTTCTCTGCAGAAACAAACACAGTGAGTTTATTCATGTAGTTCATGTGAAAACAGTCATCCCACAACCTGTGTGTGCTTTTCAGAGTAAAAGGCTGTGTGTGCCAGTGTATAACACATCAGTGTCTTTGATAAATTCATCTTATTATTGTGTAACTATGGAGATGTACAGACACACACACACTGTGACTGTTTCCCTGATTCAATTTCACAGTTAACTCTCTCTCTCTCTCTCTCTCATTCTCTCACTCACTCACTCACTCACTCACTCACTCACTCACTCACTCACTCACTCACACACACACACGCTCTGCAGTGAATCGTACGTTACATCCTGTGTTTTTGAGTGTATTTACCATGAGCTGCAGAGTTTTCCTGTTGTTTGTTTTCCAGCTCATTCTCAGAAGTCACAGCATCTGAAACATCAACATACATCACAATGGACATTGATCAATCAGTACGCATCGATCATTTCAATCACAGATGATTAGCTTATCAATAATGATGATGTGTTCACCTGTGAGGGGGTCTGACAGTTTGAGCGATTGCTCCACCTGCTCCCTCCTCCTTGACTCAAAGTCCAGAGCCTCCTGCAACTTCCTCTTGACCTTCTTTTCCTTCTTCAGCCTCCTCTGGATCGACGCTAAGGAGCAACACAGATAGCCTGTCTGTAGTTCTACAGTGTAGCCTGCCTGTAGTTCTGTAGGGTAACCAGTCTGTAGTTTGTCAGTGGACCTGTATGTAGTTTTACAGTGTAGCCTGTCTGTAGTTCTACAGTGTAACATCTATTAGTTTTACAGTGTAAGCAGTCTGTAGTTTATCAGTGGACCTGTCTGTAGTTTTGTCTGTTCTGTCTGTGGGTCTACAGTGTACCTGTCTCACCTCTGGTCTGTAGCTCAGAACTCAGTTGCCTCTGTAGTGTCTGTCGTGCATCTCTCTCTCTCTCCAGCTCCAGTTTTAGCTCCTTCCTCTCATGCTGGTTGTGTTTGTCCTGAGATCGAGCGCTCTCCACTGCCACCTTCAGGAGCCCCTGGGAACCACATACATGCTCCATCACCTGCGGCACAGACCCAGCCACACACACACCTGGACCCGCCCCCTCTCACCTGTATGTTGGCTAGCAGCGTCTCCATGGAGGACAGACCCCCTGCCAATAGAAACGGGGTGAAGGCAGGGTTTGTGTGGTTGATTGATAATGACTGAGATGTGAGCTTCTCATAAGTAGGTTTGGTCGGTTTGAGGAGGGGGAGGGGCAACATGTCATCTGCAGGTAAGAACAAGGAAAAAATATATTAATCTCATTAATATTTAATTACATAAAACACACACACTGCAGTCACACCATCAATGTGGGTGGGTGGGTGGGTACACTGACCCAGCTCTGGTATGTGTTCAGGAGGAGGTGATGGTGACAATGATGAAGATGCACTTGAAGGTGATTGGCTTGTTGGTTCGTTTGGGTGGAGCTCATCATCAATGGGAGAGGAGCTGGGGGAGGGGCCTCCAGGAGGGGACTCCTAAACACAATGGTGGGAATTAGCATTACTACCGTTAGCACCTCATTCAGTATTCACTAAATTAGCATGAAATAAGTTATCATTACATGGGTTAGCTTTTCCAATGTTAGCATTAGCAGTATTAACCATCACCTGGCCCTCTTCTGTCTCTACTTGCACAGCAGCCATGTTTGCCAAACTACTCAGCTGGCTCATCTGGTTCATTGCCATAGCGACACTGGAAGGGGCAGGCCCACAGGGAGTAGGGCATGTGGCATGACCATAAAAGGAATGTCAGAGAGACCTGAGGACAGAAAAGGTGGACGTAAACTACTGACTTACTATGATGCTAAGGTAACAATGACCAGATCTCCAATAAGAGCAGAGCTGTGACTCACGGTTGGCCAATAGGGAGTTGTGTTCTTGCAGAGTGCTGAGGTGGAGAGAGGCTGAACCAGCAGTTGCTACAACAGAGGAGGGTGGGGGGAGAAGACGCCGTTCCTTCTCCCAGGATCCTTCACTGCCTCCTACAGGGGAGGAGACAAGGAAGCAAAAAGGATATAAGGACACCTGCCTAATGATATCCTGTGATGTCATATCTCTATTGTACCTGTGTTGTCATTCTCAGACTCAGCTCCATTGCTGTATTGCTGCTGATTGCTGTTCCCATGGAAACCCATCATCATCCTCATCCTCTGCAGCTTCATAGCTTCAGCCATTGCCGCTGCCGTCAGACCTGAGAGACCAGAGGTAAGTACAGGACCAGAACTCAAACCAGGACTAGAGTCAGACCTTGGTCCAGGACCAGGTCTCAGACCAAGACTGGGACTCAGACCACGACTAGGACCAGGACCTGGAGGTGAGGGAGGTAGCAGGTGTGATTGATCAATAATTAATAACTCTGGTAGCTGGAGAGTCTCCAGTGACTGTCAGTGTTTCTCTCTTTCTCTCTGACCGCCTCTCTCTCCCTGCAGCCACTTGGCCCAATTAATCTCCTCCTCTAATTAATTCAATTAGAATTAACAAGGGACCCCCCCCCCCCGTCTGTGTTCAGTGTTTTCCTGCAGCAGATTCAGCCCACTGAAATGGGAACACTTAATGTAAGGAGACCTACAAACAGGATCCAGACCAGGTGGATAAAGACCAGACCAAATGGATTACATCCAGTCCAGATGAGTAAAGACCAGACCAGATCTGAAGGTGTAAGGCTAGACCAAGTAGATAACCAAGACCAAGTAAATGAAGATTAGAAAAGGTAGATAAAAGCCAGACCATGATTCTTCTTTTCTTCTTTTCAACTTAAATACAAAACATATTTTAATTTCTCAAACCACACTCAGTAAGAGGAAGCTATCAGTTAAACCCCCAAAGAAGAACCACACTAAATAAGATGTCAGTTTGATGGATTCTCTCGCTTGGTGTGGTCATTGGTGTAACAGCTGTTTCCTGTCGGAAACAGAAACAGAAATGGGTTTTTGTTTCCCTCCATTTTCAGACAAATGTTCTTCACGTTCTTTGTCAGCTGTTCAAAGATTCGACCCAACGAGACATCGCTGAGCAGCACTGATGACACCATCAGTCACCACCCTGTCGTCCCCACTCCATCACACCTCACTGACTCATCACTGTGAGTTTGGCTTTGTGATGTTTCAGCTGAGTTCTGTTTATGTGATTTCTGAAGAAGCAGTTTAGAGCAGACTTCTCACTGCCTTTGATATCCTCACTAACCTGGACTCCTCCTGGTCCAGGACCAATTCAGACCATACAGATTAATGTCGCCATCAACTCATTGGGGTTCAAACCGGTGGCCTCATGGAGGGCCTATTGAATCACAGAACTCTGGTTATATGGGTGGTTATCTGAAGACCTCAGCTCAGTCTCTACAACCTTTTCAGCATTTTTAATTAAGAGTCTGTGTGTGTGTGTGTGGTGTGGGGGGGGGGGGGGCAGAGTTAATAATTTTCTTGTTCCTTTGATCTGACCTCAGCAAGATGTGTCCCTTTGAGTATTTTATTAAAAACCAGTGTGTGTGTGTGTTCATTAAGTTGTCAGATCTGTCAGGCAGGTGACAGAGGTCAGAGGTCGGTATGTGGCTTCTGGCCTAAAACATTAACAACAGCGGCTTCAGACTCAGGGTGAGCCAACACAGACCATCAGAACCTCAGACCAGGTCCTGATGGTCCTGCATCAGTCTTTACTCGACCTTATGTTAACATTGGCTGGCGTCAGTGCTGACATCCAACATCCAATCAGAGGGCAGATTCTGCTGTGATGTCACAGTGTCAGATTAAGCAGATTTTCCTCATGGCTCTTTGAGGAGAAGATAAAATTCTTTGCATGTGTTGCCTACAGCATCACACACACTTTTTGCTAAGACTCTAATCTGTCAGTCATTTTGACATCTGCAAATTAAACCTGCTAATTATAGCTTTAATCACACAGACACACACACAGGGACTGTTAGAGTGGTAGTGATTCTTCATCACCATCATCACTGTCACATGGCTCCTCCCCTACAGTTTCTTCAACTAACAGGAAATTCTCTGTTTCACTTTGAAATGTTGTGCAGTAATGAGGCATCAACGTCGTTAGTTTCTTGCTTCAAAGTTACAGGTTTTGTTTGATCCTGTAATGAGCCTCCCCTTCCTCTTCTCCTCTCCTCTTTCTCGGGTGGGTTTCACAAAGTGTCAGTGACCTGATACTCACCTGAGACCCAGGACAGATTCACATGTAACACACCAGGTTTTCAGTGAGGCTGTGAGTTCACAGTGACCTCACAGTGACATCAATCTGGAGTCAAAATGAGTCACATTATGATGCTTCGGTCAGATGAGACTTGCAGGGGTCATTTGTCATACTCACCAGTTCGTGACAGCAGACTGGGGCTTAGCAGACCATGTGGGAGAAGCCTGGAGCCGTCAGTCATTGTGGCCACACCCAGGGTCCTCTTTGGAGGTCGACCTGGTCGAGAGCTAAGACGGGGATGTCAATGTTTTGAGAGGAAAGTAATCAGATTTCAAACATGTCCGCCACACTGCCCACATGGTCAGTTGCCGTGGTTACTGCTCCCGCGAAAACCTGCTACCTCAGATGTTTTTTTCTTCTTCACACACACAATGACAGTGTTGGGGGTACACACAGGTCAGCATTTGATTGACAGGTACGAGACAACCCACCTACACACCGTAAATTAAATTCCTTAGTACAGTATGTGTGTGTGTGTGTGTGTGTCTTTCTATATTTAATTAATTTTAGACAAAATTACTTTTATCCACTGCACACACATGTGCACGCAGTCAATTACAAATTATGTATCCGTAGTCCATTATTATTAATTATTATTATTAATTCATAGGTTACATTTCATTCATACATTCAGATAGTTTTAAAAATATTATAAAAATAAGTTAAAGGCAAGTTACTACTACACGAGTTCATTTATATTATGTGATGTTGCACCTTTAGACCACAAGGGGGCGTTTGAGTTACGTGTCAGCTAAGGTGATGAGAGAGAAGGTCAAGGTCCAAATCCGTAGAAGAGAGAAAAGTGTCAGTAAGACACCAATCTTCTCTGGGGTGTTTGCGTGTTCTCTCTGGCTTCTCCAGCTTCCTCCCACAGTCCATAAACATGCACACTAAGTTGACTTTAACTTACTCATGGACATGAATATGTGTATGTTTGTGTGTTCTTTGTCTCTATACTCTTTGTCTCTTATGTCAGACTGGACCAGTCCCGGGTGCACCCCGCCCTTGCTCTGTGTCAGTTGGGACTGGCTCCAGCCCCCCTGCAACCCTGCACGGACAAACATAACAGATGATGGATAGAGGGATGTAAATTGATAATAAGCTAGTATCAGGATCAATAGTCAGAGACTCTGGTGTGTAGAGAATAAAACCATCAGTCCACTTTTATTGATCTGTTCAGTGACAGTCAGCTGTCAACAGGCTTCACAGGCACATTTTATATGACTGAAACAACTTTTTTTTCCTTCAGAGTCAGTCTAATTTTTCCTCTCTATTTTTTAGAAGATCACTTAACTGAGGAAATAAAATGTATTTATCATTAAAATCTACTTTCATCACACCACATCATTCATTCTATCACTTCTAATGATATCTTTATCTGTATACATTATTATTTAATTGAATTTTTCAGTTTTCTGTTGTCTCACTTTGTGTTTGGAGCTGATTTTAGTCTCAATGTGATCAGATTCCTGAAACTGATCCGCTCTGTAACTGATCTCAGACCAGTCGATCCTCGGTTAGAATAACGACTGAGTATTAAAATTAAAAGGTCAACAAACACCTGGAGGCGTTAATAAATTGATAGAAATCAGTAACTACATTTGATTTTCGTTTTGAGTGTTTTTGTTAAAGATTAGAGTTCGACCTGGACCTAGTGTCCCACCTCACCTGGCGTTAGTGCAGTCCCGGTACAGCGTCTCGAAGTCAGCCCTGGTGATGAGCTTGCAGCGGTTCACTCCAGGCTGGATGGCACCAAGTCCTCGCAGGACGCGGACTTGCTCCACGGTGCAGACCACCGGGCTGATGTCCAACCGCTTCAGCTTGGTGTAGACGGTGTGGAGTCCGCCCACCAGGTGCTTCAGGAACAGCTCGAACACCTGCGGCAGGCAGATCAGCTCCTCGCCGTTCACCGTAAAAGATGCCACATTCACCCCATGGACCTCTACCATCTTACACTCGGTGTGTGGAGCTGTGCCGCCGCTGCCGCCTCCTGTCCCATTTACACTGAGCGGGACTTTACCGCTCCCACTGCTCAGAAACGCACTGGACAGGCGCGCAACGGCGAGCCGCGGAGAGCCGGCCGGGTTGGAAGAGTGATAGAAGGGGTCGGCGGGAGGGGTGGAGGTGCGGGACAGGGGGGTGATGGAGGATCCCGCCATGACGCCAAAGAGAAGAAGTCTATTTTACTTTTTTATTCTTATCTGGTTTCCTGCGTCCGTGTCTCTGTTCCCGCCACTCTGACTGAGATACCCCCCCCCTCTCTCTCTCTCTCTCTCTCTCTCTCGCTCTCTCTCTCTCTCTCTCTCTCTCTCTCTCCACTCCAGCTCAGACTGGGGGCGCTTTCAGCCTCTCTTTCTACACTTGCCTCCCCCTACTTCTCTCTCTGTCCCACTCAGGGCCAATCAGGATCCAGCCAATCAGATACAAGGACCACACATGGATAGGCCTCCCATTGGGAGAATGATTGACAGCTTGTTTTATTTGTTTGTTTGTTTGTTGTTGTTGTCATTATTATTATTATTATTTATAGTGGTTGTTGTTGAAATGAATAAAACGTATTGATCAACGAGTTTACTGACAGTTGAATCTGTTTGTGGGTGAATCACTTTAGTTTACATCAATTTTATTGATTATTGATATGTAGTGCCTCACCACTGCTTTCAGCTGTTTTCAGAAACTATACTACATGTACATAATTTCAGAGCAGCCACTGATGAGGGAAGCACAACCTCATACATCAGCTGAGTTTCAAATTAAAAGCGCAGTATCAAATTAGAAGCATCAAATTAACCTTTACAAAGCAGAGCAGATTAAATGTTACAGAGAACACCTGAATACATCACATCCATGTGATCAGTCTGGCTGCACTGTGCACCCACACCACCAGAGCAAAAGTTTTTAATCTTCATGAAGACCACTAAACATCTACATTATGTCAGGGTCACCATTTTCACTGACAGAGTTAAATCTAATGACACAAGAACTGTCATCATTGACCAATGTGGTGACCTACATATTCTAATCTAAATATTGATCATTTAGATGGCAATGAACCAAAACACGTTTAAACTGTCAACAAGAAATATTTTCTATTTCTGTTGTTATTTGATCTCGCTGATATTTTAAATATTATTCTGATTCATGCCCCTACCAAGAGGTCTGAGTCCAGTATTGGATGCGAGGTCATCAATCAACACAGATCAGGGTAAGGGTTAGGGTTAGTCGAATCATGTGGAGTGGACGTTGTTTACATTCTTGCTCCTGCCAGTCTGTGAATGTTTTGTGGAAAATCCAACGTGGAACCACGTCCCGACCCCAGAAATAATGGACAGAAATTTCTGATTTTTTTAATCTGAAACATTAATTTCGCGCTTTAACAAATTAAAAAAAAATTATAAAAAATTATTCACATATATGTTTTTCTATTTGTATCGTAAATGATACATCGGGCATTACATGCAGTTCAGGCTATTCAACAAGGACATCTGCCTCTTATTTTTTCAAACTGCTACCTTTTCCTGTTCCAACAGTGGGAGGGATGTGAAATAGTTGTCAGCAGACAATTTGTGGTTCTTCCCTGCAGGAAGGGTTGATGTCAATTTGAGGACAACATCTCCACTCACACCAGCCTCAGACTTTTCCTTGTCTGGATCTGTTGCAATTTTCTCTGCAATTTTATTTATATAGCCTGTTTTTACAGTTTGTCTCCAAGGTCAACATCCTCTGCCCTTAGACCCTCCCTGAAGAAAAACTCCCAAGAAAACCCTTTAACAGGGAAAAATGGAGAAACCTCAGGGCGAGTAACAGAGGAGGGATCCCTCACCTGGATGGCAGACAGGGTCATGAGCAGGGAGTGCAGGCCGGTTTAACAGCAGGAGAAAGGAAGTGATGGAGGCAGCAGTTGGTGTAAAGGGATGGAGCTCTGGAGAGATCTGTGGAAACACAGACAGAGTGCGAGACACCAAGGACAAACTACAGGTGCAACAAATAATGGCAGTTCAAAATCTGCAAGAGGAGAGGACAGGAGAGGAAAGGAGAGGGCTCCATGTAGCCTGATGTGTCCCCCAGCAGTCTGAGCCTATAGCAGCGTAGCTATAAAATGGATCAGGGCTACCTGAGCCAGCCCTAACTAAAAGCTCTGTCATAGAGGAAGGTCTTAAGCCTAGACTTAAATGTAGAAAGAGTGTCTGCCTCTCTGACCCATGGAGAGAGCTGGCTCCATAATAGAGGAGCCCGGTAACTGAAGGCTCTACCTCCCAGTCTGTTTTTAGAGATACTGGGAGTCACTAACAGACCTGCATTCTGGGATGAGTGCTCTGGTAGGACAGTATGGAATAATGAGGTCTTTCAGATAAGATGGAGCTTTGTCATTAAGAGCCTTGTAAGTCAGTAGAAGGATTCTGAAGTCTATTCTATATCCTACAGGAAGCCAATGGAGGCAAGGCAATTTTATTTGTATAGCCCGTTTTTACAAACAGTTTGTTTCAAAGGGCTTTACACAGCATTATGACAACATCCTCTGCCCTTAGACCCTCACATCGACTGAGAACAAACTCCCAAGAAAACCCTTTTAACAGGGAAAAAAAAATGGAGAAACCTCAGGGTGAGCAACAGAGGAGGGATCCCTCACCCAGGACGGGCAGACGTGCAATAGATGTTGTATACAGACAAAGAAAACAATTTACAACATGAAATACGGAAATCATGGAAATGGAATCAGTCAGTTAACGAGAAACGAAAAATGATGAAGGCAGCTCCTGGTGGGCAGGGAGGGAAGGCCAGCTTAATGGGACTACTGGACGGCAGACTGGGTCATGAGCAGGGAGTGCAGGCCGGTTTAACAGCAGGAGAAAGGAGGTGATGGAGGCGGCGGTTGGTTGGTTGGTGCAGGGGGATGGAGCTCTGAAGAGATCTGTGGAAATGCAGAGAGAGTGCGAGACACCAAGGCCAGACTACAAAGTGCAACAAATAATGGCAGTTCAAAATGTGAGAGGAGAGGAGAGGAGAGGAGAGGAGAGGAGAGGAGAGGAGAGGAGAGGAGAGGAGAGGAAGGATAGGAAGGATAGGGCTCCATGTAACCTGATGTGTCCCCCAGCAGTTTAAGCCTATAGCAGCATAGCTATAAAATGGATCAGGTCTACCTGAGCCAGTCCTAACTAAAAGCTCTCTTATAGAGGAAGGTCTTAAGCCTAGCCTTAAACTTTTAATCATATCCTTGATCTGGTACTTACTTATGGAGTAGAAGTGTATCACATCACAGTTTTTCCTCAGAACCCGGTCTTGTCTGACCATTCTTTAATAGCATTTGAATTTACTTTAACAAATTACACTTTACCTGGGAAAAAGTCCCACTACAGTAGATGTTTATCTGACACTGCTGTTTCTAGATTTAAAGAGCTCATTCCAGCAGAGCTTGCTGCCACACCTTCTGGTAATACGATGGGCAGCGATGCTGATCTTACTCCCTCGCAGGTAGATTATCTTGTGCACAGCACTGCAGAACACTCCTTGGAGCACTTGATGCTGTAGCCCCTCTGAGAAAGAAAGTCATCAACCAGAAGAGAATAGCTCCCTGGTACAATTCAAACCTGCGCATCTTGAAGCAGAAGACCAGACAGCTGGAAAGGAAAACACACTCCAGCCAGCGCGAGGAAGACCGTCGAGCCTGGAAAGATAGTTTATTAATATATAAAAAAGAGCTTCGCAGCGCCAGGAGTACATACTTTTCATCTTTGATTGAAGAGAATAAATGCAATCCCAGGTTCCTTTTTAACACTGTGGCCAGGCTGACTAAGAACCACAGTGCTGTTGCATCCCTCCGACTCTCAGCAGCAACAATTTCATAACTTTCTTTACTGGAAAGATCGTAAATATCAGAACAAGGATTGGCAGTGGTGGACCACAGATTACAGCCCCTACGGAAGCACCTCCCAGACTTGGTGCGTACTTGAACAGCTTCTCCCCCATCAACCTGTCAGACTTAACTTCTGTAATCACCTCCTCCAAATCAGCTACATGTCTGCTTGACCCAATCCCAACAAGACTGCTCAAGGATGTCTCCCCCTTAGTTAACGCTGCCATACTGAACCAGATCAACCTTTCCTTAGTTATAGGCTACGTGCCACAGGCCTTTAAGGTGGCTGTCATTAATCCTCTGCTTAAAAACCCCTCTCTTGATCCAAATGCATTAGCCAACTATAGGCCTATATCCAACCTTCCCTACATCTCCAAAATCCTTGAGAAGGTTGTCCTAGTGCAGCTACATGAACATCTGCACAGTAACAAGCTTTTTAATGCTTTCTGATCTGGATTTAGGGAACACCATAGCACTGAAACAGCACTGGTCAAAGTTTCCAATGATCTTCTTATAGCTTCCGAAAGAGGTCTTGTCTTTGTACTTGCACTTTGTACTTCTTGACCTCAGTGCTGCATTCGATACCATCGATCACAGCATCTTGCTGCAGAGACTAAAACATGAATTGGGATTAAAGGATCTGCTCTAAAATTGTTTCCCTCATACCTATCTGACAGATTTCAGTTTGTTAATGTTAACAATGACCATTCGGAGTACAGCAGAGTTACATGTGGTGTGCCACAGGGTTCAGTTTTAGGGCCACTTCTCTTCACTCTTTACATGCTTCCATTAGGGGATATAATCCGGAAGCACTCCATCAATTTCCATTGTTACGCTGATGATACTCAGCTTTACTTATCGATAGAGCCAGATGATAGAAGCTGCCTCATCAATCTGCAAGATTGCTTGAAAGACATCAAATCCTGGATGTCTTCTAACTTCCTACTACTGAACTCTGACAAAACAGAGGTTATTGTGATTGGACCTAAGCATCTCAGGGACACATTTTCCACTCAGATTGCTACTCTGGATGGCATCACCCTGAACTCCAGTCCAACAGCGAGGAACCTTGGAGTCATTTTTGATCTTTCCTTCAGTTCTCACATAAAGCATGTGACTAGGACTGCTTTCTTTCACCTGCGCAGTATAGCTAAGATCAGGAATATCTTCTCTCAGAGTGATGCTGAGAAACTGGTCCACGCATTTATCACTTCTAGGCTAGACTACTGTAACTCTCTCTTGTCAGGATGTCCAAAACACTCTCTAAAGAGTCTCCAGCTGGTCCAGAATGCTGTAGCGAGGGTAATGACAAGAGTTAGTAAGAGAGAGCACATCTCTCCCATTCTAGCCTCTCTCCATTGGCTTCCTGTAGGATATAGAATAGACTTCAAGATCCTTCTACTTACTTACAAGGCTCTTAATGACAAAGCTCCAACTTATCTGAAAGACCTCATCATCCCATATTGTCCTACCAGAGCACTTCACTCCCAGAATGCAGGTCTGTTAGTGACCCCCAGTATCTCTAAAAACAGACTGGGAGGTAGAGCCTTCAGTTACCGGGCTCCTCTATTATGGAACCAGCTCTCTCCATGGATCAGAGAGGCAGACACTCTTTCTACATTTAAGTCTAGGCTTAAGACCTTCCTCTATGACAGAGCTTTTAGTTAGGGCTGGCTCAGGTAGCCCTGATCCATTTTATAGCTACGCTGCTATAGGCTCAAACTGCTGGGGGACACATCAGGCTACACGGAGCCCTACCCTTCCTCTCCTCTCCTCTCCTCTTCTCTCCCCTCACAAATTTTGAACTGTCATTAACTGTTGCTCTTTGTAGTCTGGCCTTGGTGTCTCGCACTCTCTCTGTATTTCCACAGATCTCTTCAGAGCTTCATCCCCCCGCACCAACCAACCAACCGCCGCCTCCATCACCTCCTTTCTCCTGCTGTTAAACCGGCCTGCACTCCCTGCTCACGACCCAGTCTGCTGTCCAGTAGTCCCATTAAGCTGGCCTTCTCTCCCTGCCCACCAGGAGCTTCCTTCATCATTTTTTGTTAACTGACTGATTCCATTTCCATGATTTCCATATTCCATGTTGTAAATTGTTTTCTTTGTCTGTTTACAACATCTATTGCACGTCCGCCCGTCCTGGGTGAGGGATCCCTCCTCTGTTCTCACCCTGAGGTTTCTCCTGTTTTTTCTTGGGAGTTTGTCCTCAGTCAATGTGAGGGTCTAAGGGCAGAGGATGTTGTCATAATGCTGTGTAAAGCCCTTTGAAACAAACTGTTTGTAAAAACGGGCCATACAAATAAAATTGCCATGCCTTGCCTAAACATCAGGCACATGGAGCAGGAGAGAGAAGGACAAGTGGAGGGAGAAGGAGAGGGAGAGAGAGAAACCAAACCTATGCTAGGTACGTTTTGGAACCATGATTTCTTCAACCTGATGATGTTCTTCAGGAGGTAAACAAAGGCATTGTTCTCATAGCTTTTCGAGCCATGGCCTCAGTTTCCACATTTTATCCTTCTTTGCATCTTCAGACACACTGAGGTTGTCTTGAAAGTGCAGCAGTGTCAGCAATTTCTCAAATCAATCTTGCAACATCACATCAGCAACTTTGGGGTACTTTGTTTCCACTTCCCAATAGACTCTTACATTGGGCATCTGTACCAAACCCATGAACATGTACATGCCAAGAACCTGCTCAATTTCTTTGGCATTTGTGTTTACTGATCTTCCTTCTTTCTGTACAATGAACAGGTTTGTTTGATCTGCAATCAGCTGTATCATTTCATCAGTAACAAACTGTTTGAAATACATGTAAGGTGTAAACTCAGACTTTTCTTCAATGGCTTCATCGACACTCAAAAAATGAAACATCTGGAGGGTGAAATTCTGCCTTTCTCCACATGTAGTCATTCCTTTTCACTTTTTTCTTTGCAGATTTATTTGTTCTTTTGGCCTGTGTCACTGTTGGACCCTCTTCTTCTGTGTTCATCTGGTCACCACTTTTATCAAACTCAGCAGCTGTCTTTCTCATATTCTCTTTACTTTTCACTGTGCTTCATCCACGCTGCTTTGTTGCCTATGACATTGTTGGACCCTCTTCTTCCTATTTAAGCCTCTGGTCAGGAGTTTTCTCCTCCTCATTGCTACTATTAGAGCTTTCTTCATCATACTCTGCATTGGGGGTCCAGTCCTTATCTAACACTTCATCATCTACAAACATCAACTCCTCTATGTCACTGCAATTGCCATCAAGGAAGCAGAGAACATCTTTAGCACTATAGTACCGTTTAGCCATCTAAATACAGAAATATAGTTTTATCAGTTTTTGAGTGCAATTATTTGTTCTTAACATCACATTTCGATCTGTATTTTGTGTAATTGATTCATGAAAACATTTTTATGATGCACAATGGACAATGTAATGCATATTGCACCACAAAAAAACTATAATGACAATGGAGGGACTTACCACCAAATTCCACTTTTTACCTGTAGTATCAAATTTGAACATTAATTTTCTGCACAATTTATTATATACAAGAATGCAAAAAATGGAGTAATTACAACTTGCTTCAACAGATTAAGTGCTCAAAAATCTCACTTCAAAATCTTCAAAATCGTAATTTTCTTTACCTTGATCCAGCAAGTTGGGAACAACTTGAAGGACATTTTAGATTGTCCTATGTGCTGTCTGAATTGTTGTAGTGAAAAAGGTATCCACCAGGGGGTGGAAGACAAGTATCAGATTGTACACAAGAGGGTTTTGAGTAAAGATTTTATCATATGGTGATGCAATAGGTCTCAGAAATGCTTGTATCAAATTTGATGCATTTGCCATCCCATCTGAAAAAGAAATAGAAGGAACTTCTAAAAAAACAATATAACTCATCATTGTTGTGTGCTTTACATACAAGATTCAGACAAAGGAGATAGAAACTTTATAAGATTTATCTATATCTTTTCCATGTGGATTACTGTCATATATTGTTCTGATTAATACCCAAATCATACAAGTTTCATTTTGTTCAAATTTACTAAGGATTTTATATCTGGTTTCTCTGTTGTATGCTTTACATACAAGTTTCAGACAAATGAGATACAAACTTGAAAAGATTTAGATATATATCTTTTCCATATGGGATTATAAGGTAAGTGCAACACCAACACAAACATAAAGTTTGTGGCTGGAGGCATTTCTGTGTGAAGCTGGTTCTGTCATTGTACTGTGGATTGTGAACATAAAGTGATGTTTGGTTAATACGTTTGACAGTCTGTCACAGGTGTGTGTGTGCATGTGTGAGCTGTGTGTGTGTATGTGTGAGTTCTGTACAGGGCTGTGCCCCCCCTCTCCTCCTCTCAGCGTGAGTGCGTGATTGCGGGGAATTGAGTACACCTGTGGACTTGGGGCGGAGGCGGGGTGCGTGTGGCGTCTTTGCTCCTCTCCTCACAGACTGCCACAGAGCGACGACAGGAAGAGCTCGAGAACGGCGAGGAGCGGTTTGGCGTGGAGCATGTATGAAGAGTGAAGACGGCAGGGCAGCGGGCAGCGACAGTGAGCAGCATGACGACACTACGACGGGTGGACAGACCAGTGGGGCCCAGGAGAGACGCGCTGGACGCCGGACGGGCCGCGGGCGACGAGAGAGAAGGAGAGGGAGGACGCCTTGTGGAACACGGGAGAGGTTGAAGTGCGCTTCCTCTCCTCGCAGCTAAGTACCCCTCTCTTACAACGCTGATCTAGTGTGCTTGTTCAGGAGTAGCCAGCAGTCAGTTACCCTGGTCACGTTTTAAGTTTGCTTTGGATTAATTATTTGGACTTTGGTTTGTTTTATTTTGATTTGTGGTGTGGACCTTTGATGACCTGAAGCAGAGAAGACAGGGTTGACTACATCATCCAAAGACACCTGAGTTTTGACTTGACTAACAGCAGACCACTCTCTCTATCTAGACATCACCATCCAGCCACGCTACCACCCAGAACAGACGCAGGAACCCATGGACTGTCCCACCCCGCGATTCATCTTTTTAAAGACATTGAACTCTCTTCTTATGACATATTTAAATAAACTGTACATCTTGCTCCTCCCGCTCCTGGCTATATCGTGATTGACAGAATGCTCCTCCCGAAACTATTCCTTTTTTTTTTTTTAATTAAGGGGCTTTCACCCCGTTACAAGTCTCCATGTTACTGAGAAGAAGATCTTATTAATCAATAATGTCACTGTTGTTGGTTCTCCTATGTGTACTGCCCCAGTTAAGTTATACTAAAATCAAATATATATTCAGGTCTAAAATAATATATTGTCTACTGTTTTGTTATGACAGAAACAAACACAGGACTGTGTCATTTCACTGATTAACTTGTCAACTGCATAGCTTACTGCTCCAATTTTCTCCATGTCTGGTCTCCATCTTTTATCCATGTCTGTCTCTGGTGTGTGTGTGTGTGTGTGTGTGTGTCCACAGGGAACAGTTAGTGCCAGTTCGAGTTCCCTTGTTCATCAGCCTCCTCCAGTGCAAGCTACTTGAGGACCCCCTCTGAAGACCTCCCTTGGGCCAACATTCAAGTGCACAAATCACTTAAAGGTAAGGTTGGAGATCCTGGAAAAACGGTTTGAGCATGCCACGTTTTGAAAATACACAATCAAAAGTCCAAGTCCCTTTCCTCAGACTTCTCCCCGAAGCCACGCCTACAGAGCGCAGGAACACGCACCGCTTGTTCAGAGTTGGGTTCACATCAAGGTGAAGGCATGAAGGTATCGCCCTCGCAGCATCGCTAACTTTCCGACAGCTTGTTTTCATGGCTCATTCACATGATAGAAAACACCTAACATCATAATAAACCATCCAGCTTAGAGGTACATTGCCACCTAATGGACTTCAGTGTGGTACACATTACAGGTGTTGTCTTTTCTGCGGTCGTAACTCGTTGAAGACTCTGATCACGCATGCGATTAGTGCACAAAGAGCAGTACGCGCAGAGGAGGGAGGGACAGATGGCAGGTTGATTGGCACGGCACGATCCAGTCGAGTTGTTCAAGATGATTGGATGGTGTTATTTCAGGATTGTCTGTTCCACAGGTCACTAACTTTTTTAATTTTTGTGAAAAATTTATTTTTCTCAAAATTTTTTTTTTAATTTTTGTGAAAAATTAACTGGTTGCAATCAGAACCATCCCGCCGAGGAAGGAGCAGTCCGAGTGGGAAGGGGATTTCAAGCAATTTAGTAAAAAAAAATGCTCCAAAATAAGATCACCAACCTGACCTTTAATGATCTGCTGGTACTGACCGCCCACCGCCAACACCTGCCAACACCTGCCAACACCTGCCAACAGTGGAATAACAGGAGTACTGGCACTTACTTTTTCGAGCACTTATTAGAACACCCCCTTGAGAGATGAAGTTGGCTGACTGCAAACTTCTCTAGTTGTAGCGACTTCAGCAAAGACCGCACAATAGCAAAATACTGCTGTCTGGGGGGCCAGATGCCAACCATGGTCAAAAAAGCCACTCATAGCCACAAATAATGGTCAGAACAGCACCAAACTTCATCAACAGTACAAATAGGCTCCCAGCACATAAAATGAGGCATCAAACTTCTGCTAGCTTTGCCTGGTTTCTATTGAAGAGACGAAAACAGAAGTCACTCAGGCTCCAATTTGCCACTGTGCCTCCCATTTCTCCAGCGTAATACAGTCAAAAGCACAGGGAGAATCAGCTCGAGTCTTACAGGAGAAAATCCTCTCTCTGTTAGAAAAAAGGTTTCTGTCGTATCTCCCGAACAAAGTCTGTTAGGTTTTTACTCCAGATATTTCCTTGTTCCCAAATGGGGCAGGGGGAAGAGGAATCCGCCCTATTCTGGACCTGCGGGCTCTGAACAAATTTAATAATACAGATTCAGGATGCTGACACTTGCAGCACTGCTACGTCTAGTAAGACCGAATGATTGGTTTTTGTCCGTTGATCTGAAAGATGCATATTTCTACATTCCTATTTACCCCCCTCACAGACAATATCTCCAATTAGCCTTTCAGGGGGTGTGCTACAAATACTGTGTTCTCCCATTCGGCCTTTCTCTCAGCCTGAGAGTTTTCACACAGTGCACAGGGCCGCTGTCGCCCCGCTCAGATGCGGGGGCATACAGCTGGCCACGTATTTGGACGACTGTCAGAGGAGGAGGCCAGGGTTCACGCACACATTGTCACAAAACACCTAATAGATGGGGAGTGGAGATGGGGAGTCACGTAATGCATCAAGGGTAGACGGACGTGCCTCCGAGAGCTCCCGACAACACCCAGTTATAATGATCCTTTTAACTATCTTATTCCACCCAAACTCTGAACTAAAGTCGACCAGATCCAAAAGAAAGCAAAACTATCTCTGTGGTTGAGCACTTATGGTGGACGCAAAAGATGCTAATGCTAGCTCTAGCCTTGCGCATGCTAACATCCGACATGACGAGCATGGCGAAGAAAAAGGAAACCCAGATGAGAGCTCGACTCACATTCTCAGAGAGATACAAGAAGGAAACCAAAAACTCCCTACCTTGGGCTCTGACAACTTCCCCGACATCATCATCAAACGGGCGCACGGGACACTCTTCCCCAGACCACCGCCCAGTAAGAAACCAAGACCCATCATAATCAGATTTCTGAAATATCAAGACAGAGAGAGGGTCCTGCGCGCCACTGCGTCAAAGGAGAGAAACACCATTCAACATGATGGCACACCTGTCGTGCTTTTCCCTGACATGAGCCCTGCTGTCGCCAGATGCCGAAAGGAATATGATGATTCTCCATGACGGCCGACGACTATTCTTCAAAACACCCAAGAAGCCATGTCTGCTATTAACATAAAAGCTGTAATTTAATTTAACCAGACCCGGCTCATTTACTACAACATGGCTTTGACCATTGTTCTCATATTTGTTCTCACTGTTCTCTGTTCTCAGCTCTATTTTTGCCTTTGATCTGATTCTACCTTTAATCACTAGCGATAAGTTCTAAAACTATTGTCTTATTTAGGATTAATACCAAGTTAATACAACAGGCCGTCAGCCGCCACCTACAGAAAGAGTGAGGGTGTTAACCCCTGAACTGAGTGTCTGTCGATGTAGCTATGGGGAGTGTTAGAAATACACTCGGGGATATCAAACATGCAACTCTATAAAGGGAAAGGAGAAAGACTTTCTTTTTGTTCAGTATTAGTGCTGTTATGGTTGGGAATTAGTATCATTCTACTTTCTGTGGGATGGGCCTTACCTTTTTCTGTTTTTTTATGTCTTCTTGTTTTGACTATTATCACTGTGTTACCTGGCGCAATATTTGAATACCTCAGCGGAAATATTTACTTTATGAAAACATCCAGGCCTAAGCTAACAACGATTTATCAAGTTTCACTATAAAGTAACAACATGGCTATGGCAGTGAAATTCACATCATATAATGTAAATGGGTTGAATGGACCAGTAAAAAGGAAAAGAGTATACGATTATGTAATAAAGTTGAAAACTGAGATAGAATTTATACAGGAAAGCCATCTTACTAAAACTGAGGCGAGGGAATGGGTAGGGCAGGTATATGCATCTTCATTTACTTCAAAAGCAAGAGGAGCTGTAATATTATTACAAAAGAATCTACCCTTTTCTATGGAAAAAATTATTTCTGATCCATCTGGGCGATATGTATTGATTCAAGGCAATATATGTACAATATGTACGAAACTTGGACACTCTTAAATGTGTACGCTCCAAATTACGACGATTTCTACTTTATTCAAGATTTATTCCTTGAAGTGTCTGAATGTTGTGGGAATATATTGATAGGAGGAGATTTCAACTTTTGCCTTGACCCAGTTCTGGATAGGTCTTCAAACACTGTAGTGACGAGGACCACAGCAGCCAGATCCACATTGGCCTTTATGAAAGACCTAAATCTTTGTGATGCCTGGAGACACCTTCACCCCACAATTAGGGATTGCTCTTTCTATTCATGCCCGCATAATTCCCATAAGAGAATCGATTTTTTTCTTACGTCTAACCAATTAACCCATAGAGTCCTGGAATCAGAATATCTACCTAAGATGATCTCAGACCACTCTCCACTGACGCTCTCATTGTTAATACCAGAGAAAGTGCAGGGACCATATAGATGGCAGCTAAACCCAACTCTACTCAAGAAACCTGATTTTTGTCATTTCATTAGGGACCAAATTAAGTTCTTTTGCGAAACAAACTGTCCAATCATTAGTAAAAAAAAAGCTCAAATATAATTTGTTGAACACCTACAGAAAAAATATCCTTAGGACCAAAAAGAGATATTATGAATTGGGGGAGAAGGCACAGAAAGTTCTGGCCTGGCAGTTGAAGGCAGAGGAGGCCTCGAGAGCTATCAATTCCATAGAAACTGAAAATGGGAATGCGACAGGAAACCCAAAGAAATTAATGACTGCTTTAAAAACTACTATTCCTCATTATATACAATGGAATCCCCAGATGATCTTAGCATGATTGATTCATTTTTATCAAACATTGACCTACCAAGATTAACAGAGGAGAAACAAAAGACAAAAGATTAAGACAGACTTTGAACTAAACTAGCTTGATTGAACTTCTAAATGATCCCCAGTATCATTTAGAAGTTAAAAATAAACACAATACCTTGGTTTTTCCAGTTTTTAATAGGGTCTCATTTTTCTGAAGAACATGTTGATTATTCCATAAGGTACATGTGTGTGGGGACACGTTGTGTTTGACAACAATTTTCCATGTTTCCAAAGGTGAGGCTGAAGGAGGAGGGGATTTTCTATTTTCTGTTTGAATAGAGATATTAGCTGTAAGTCTGAAGAGGTTGAAAAATGTACTTTCAGCCCATTAATTTAGATGGGGGATATATTAGAAAAACCTAAATGTATCAAGAGCTAATATATATAACACTGTAAATGTGCGGATTTCTGTGTTGAAACTTATAGATAAAGGTTGGTCAATAATAATATCAATAATGATAATAAATAACACTAATAATTAATACTAACTAAAAAAAATAACATATACTAATGATTTTTTGAAACTAAGAACATGTAGCCTAATGCAGGCATGTCCAAACTATTCCACATAGGGCCGTGTGGCTGCAGGATTTTGTTCCAACCAATCAAGAGCACACAGTTTGACCGTCTGAAGACTGAGATCAGTTGATTAAATGAGTCAAGTCTGGTGTGCTGCTGCTTGGTTGAAAAGAAAACCTGCAGCCAGACCGGCCCTTTGGAATAGTTTGGACATGCTGCCCTGATGAGATTGATTTCACAGCAATCCCAGTTAAGTTCATTAATTGAACTGCTGATTAATGAATGGATCTCTCTCTCTCTCACACACACAAACACACACACACACACACACACACCTGCCATATGATCCTGTCATTCAATCCAGCTCGACCGCGGGCTCCTCCCACAGCCCTGTGACGTATAATAACAAGTGACGGTCTGACTTTAGTTATGGGATCTCTACATCACAGCTCAGGTCTAAACCTATGATTAGAGCTTGTGGTCATTATATAAATATCTAATATTGATATTTGTAAAGAATATTCGATCATTAACAATGTTTCTTCCGGACAAGTGTACGTGATAATTATTAATATTTTCTCTATATTTTGTTGTTTTTGCTTCAGACGATTAGACACTGGCTCTTCTCTGTGCCATTTTCTTCACTGTGGAGCAAATAGGCATTTGTTATCTTATTACATCATTATTGATTTATCATTGATCGATCTGTGATCAACGGCTACGTAACTGTGATGCCAAACTAACAACATGGCTGCTGAGGATCTGCCGTCTGAATTTGACGTCGTCATTCTGGGCACAGGTAAATCACCACCTGAGTGTTACTATGTGTTCTGACTCAGTTCCTGTATGTGGAAGTGTCTCTGTTAACGATTCGGACCAAAATGACCTGGATTCCCGTTTTAAACCGGTCTGAAAAGGGACACAGACTGGGCTTAGCTTCGGCGTTAGCTAGAGGCTAACGGTCCGTTCATTCTTAGTGACAGTGGTTAGCAGCTAACGCCATGGCTACTCCATTAGCTCCGCTAAAAACGGTACCGAACAACAGTTCGTTAAAAAGCTAATTACTAATTAGCAGTCGAGCGGACGGAGCTGTCTCCGCTGGTAAGTTCCGGTAGTTTGGTCTTTCATGTGTCTGTGATGCTAAGAGCTGTGATCTGACTCTAATATTAGCGGCATTGCTAACAGGCTAATGACAGCTGTAGTCACGTGACATTAGCATTATGACAGACAGTACACTGGAGGCTAACGTTTTGGCAGGCAAACTGTTGGTAACTGTGTTAACGTAGCTAACATCATTAATCAGCCTTGTGTGAGAGAGAGGGGAATCAACTTTATTGCAATGCTCAAGTAAACAGTGAATTTAAAACTCAGGATGAAATCAAACATGGACATGTCACTGTTGTGTTCAGCCCAAAACATGAACCACAATCACGAGGAGACACAGGTGGAACCAGGTGTTATAGGCGGTGATGTGTGACTGCACTGGACGGGACAGAGCGGGCCAGACTGGATTCTATGGGTTAATCAAAGGGGAGTGGGGGCGGGGCTTGTACCCACACAGCTGCATCAGAGCAGTTCTGTTTGGAAGACATTTATTGTCCTGCCTGTCTCCATAGATTACAGATTGCTGATGGTAGTTTCCAAGTGATGAATTAGATGATGTTTTAGATTATAGACATTTGACAGTAGATGGTATTGATTGTGTGCAGGTCTTGCTGAGTCAGTGGTCGCAGCAGCCTGTTCCAGAGTGGGACAGAGGGTTCTCCACCTCGACAGGTCAGTCCTGTTACTTAAGCTGCTGTAATACTGATGATCAGTAAGTCATAAAGTGAATCCCGTATTGAACCACATGTATCCATCATTATAGAGTTTAAAGTTTGGCCTATTATAGGAATGAAATATATAATTAAATCAGTGTTTCTGCCAGGCTTTTATTCTGAAAGGCGATGTCTCCTCAAGGTTAATGACAGCTTCCTGTGTGTGCCTATCTTTAGGAAAAGCTATTATGCAGCAAATTGGGCCAGCTTCACCTTCAACGGCCTGCTCACCTGGATACAGCAGCATCATGTGAGTGTAACGCTGCGCTAGTGCTGTGCGATATGAACAAAATTTTAGATCCCGATATAGATAATTTTCTATCCTGATAACAATATATATCCAGATTTAGTATTTTGTCTTAAAATTATATATACTGGGTTTTTCCTGCATAGGAAATTTGCTGGCGGATGCCATCACTAAATTTCAGCCAGTATTTTTTTTTTTTTTTTTTTTTTCCTCTCTGGCTTTTTGTGCATTTATTTTGAAAGGACAGCCGGAGAGCGACTTGGAGTGGGGAGGGGACACGCAGCAAAGGGGCCGCCTTGAGTTTTACACTGCTGACTTGTATCACCGGAACAAGTTTGTCCTGCGACCCTAGTAACATTAGTGTAGCAACAGAGCTAACCCAGTACTCCACACTTTCAAATTATGATATAAACAATAGAGGGTTATATCCTACGGTAGACATTTTTATATGGCACTACGATATATATCGTAATGTCGCACAGCACTACGCTGCACTCTGATTAACTGCTAATGTCTGCTTTGTCAGCGAGTCCTGTAAAGTCTGTGTGTTGTAGGAGGAGTCTCAGACTGAGGAGATCCAGGATTGGTCGAGCCTGTTGCAGGAAGGCGAAGAGCTACTCTACCTGTCTAACTCTGACTCTGCTGCCATCAGTAATGTGCAGGTGTTTTGTTTCACCAGGTAAGCAGCACAGGGGATATTTATTATGTGCTATTGAAGTTTGATTGATTTGTTTAGATTTAGTATTTCTAACCCTTCTGTAATGTGGCTTACTGATGTGAGTACAGGTGAACAGGTGTGTTCAGTACCTTGATGCAGGATTAGTGGTCAGTGAACTTCATCACTGTGGTAACTTATGCTTGCACCTGTCTTAACAGATGAGTGTGGAGAAAAGTGTTGCCCACTGACCAATCACCTTTCTTAGAAAATGACATCACCATGACAAGACAAATTTATTTGTATAGCCTCTTTTTGTCTGAAAGGGCTTTGCGCAGCAAATGACCATGACCACTGAGACCCGCAGGTATGTTTGTTTTCAGTGAGGATCATGAGGAGAAGGAGGAAGCTCAATGTCCTGATCTTCCAAACATCACAGAAGAAGAACCAGCAGCTGGTATTACAGATGTTGTGATGGCAGCACCACAGGAAGAATCTGCAGGTTTGATTCTTATCAGTTATAAATATCAAATATTCGTTCTTGACTGAATCACTTGGTGATTCACAGGAGAGTCAGTCTTTGTTTTGCTTCCAGATACAAAGGATGAAGAAACCACAGAGAAACCAAAAGGAGGAGCTAAGGAGGAGGAGGAGGAGGAGGAGGAGGAAGAAGGGCTGGTGAGGAGGTTTCAAAATCATGTGACATAGTCTGAACAATCAAAGGCTGTATCAGTTATCATGTATTGATTAATTACTGTGCTGCTGTAGTGGATCTGTGTGATGGGTAATCCGGACAGACAGATGACAGACAGATGTTTCATTCAAAACAGGCTGCCCATGCAGAGGTGGAGGAGCCACAAGCAGATCAGCCGTGCCCCTCTGCCCCTCAGAGCCAATCAGAGGCAACCAGGAAGAAGATCAGCTTCGCTCAGCTGGTAAAGGAAGGACGCAGGTTCAACATTGACCTCGTTTCCAAGGTAACATAGCAACAGCCTAACTTCAGTAAACATACAGTACAACAAATGAACAACAACAGGGCCCTGTACTACAAAGCAGGTCCACAGGGTATCTTCCAGATTTCCGGCTTCACTCACAACCCAACAATTGCGATCACGCTAAACGATCACACGACACTGGTTATCAACTCGGTAAATCAATCCAGGGTTTCCCAGTCTAGGTATAAGCGCGTTCACATGAAAGGGGCGGAGTTTGCAGCATCTGACCAATCACAGACATGGACACATCTGACAGCAGCAGCAGAGCGGAGTATTTCAGTAACAAGGAGCAGACAATAATTCTGCAGTGACATGAAGAGCTGAAAGATCAAATGCAGACAGAAAGAAACACAGTCGCTGCAGTAAAGAGCAGGAAGTGCTGCAGAGAGTTACTGACTGTGGAAATGCATACACTCACAAGATTAAAATGAAATTAAAACACTGCTCTGTCATTATGGGATGGCTCTGATGGGAATCACATTTGTGTATTCCTCTAAACTTTGCTCACATGTAATTTTGTGGTGTGTATGTGATGCAGAGAGATAGGTATGTGAGCTTGGATCATGAGAGGATCCTCTGAAGTGAGTGTTCAGGGACCGTCAGAGACCCCTGGTATTTTTAGTTTTTTGATGAACATCTCTAAGAGAGATACGTTTTATATCTATCTATCTATCTATCTGTATATATAAATATATATATATATATAGGTCTCTCTCTCTCGCTCTCTCTATCTATGTTGTGTGCTCACTGTCCCACTAAAGGCCTGTTCATACTCCATAAGAAGAAAGAAATTTGTTCTCGCTCCCAGGGCTGCAAGAACAAAATGATGTCATTTTGTTCTCGCAGCTCTGATCTGGGAGTTCTCGCAGCTTGTTCTTGACACATCAGCTGGGCAGAACTTTTTTCTCCTATGGTGTCCAACAACTATCGTGTGATTGGTCAGAAATTTGAAGTGGGTGTGGTTAACTGGGACCGGCGCAGAAATTTGTACAGGAATGGATAGTTTTGAGTATCAGCTGGCTGAGACGGTGAGGAAATATGAACATCTATACAACACCTGTAAAGCATATAAAGACAGCTCCCAGAAGCTAATACTCGCAGTGTGACCACTAATCTCTCCTGGGTAGAGATCGGCATACTGTGTGTGTGTGGGTGAGTGCATGCTGAATGAGATGTGATCAGACGGTCGTCAAAATGACTGGCCGACATCCTGAAATATGAAAAGTTTCTCTCGTCGTCCATCTCCCGCATCTATTGAACCAAGACACTGTACTCGCCCTGCTCAGCTCAGGTCGTCCATCTCTGCCATTGTACCATCTGTCGCTGTATTGTTTTTATTTTTTTATTTATTTAACAACCATTACCACCGTGACGTGTTCTGCAGTGGGCGGGCCCTATGAAGATGACCCAAAAGTTCTGCACGTGAGTTTCTCGTGAAGTATGAAATGTCCTGGCCAGAAAGGACTTTGTTCTTGTTCTCACCACCTTGAGAAAACGAACAAATTTCTTTATTTCTGTGGAGTATGAACAGGCCTTAACAACAGTGATGTCGTTTTCCCAATCGAGAACTGATTGGTCAGGAGACGTGCTTTTTTACCTGGCGGTCTCAATCTGGAACATAACCTGCTCCAGACCAGCTGTTCAGCACACGTTACCATGGAGATGTGTCCCAGTAAGAAGCAAACCACCATCATAGTACAGAAAACCCAGAGTTAACCCTGAAGTTACCTCCCCAAGCTCAAGTCCTGCTTCGTAGTACAGGCCCCAGGCCATTATGACAACATATCACAACAAAACAGCGCAACAATGTAAACAACATAGTATGACTATGAACAGTCTGTATGTTGTCACATTATTCTGGCCTCAGCCATACTGTGACTCACTGACTGCTTTTCCAGCTCTTGTATTCTCGTGGCCCATTGGTCGATCTGCTCATCAAATCAAATGTCAGTCGCTATGCGGAGTTCAAGAATGTCACCAGGATACTCACCTATCGCCATGGCAATGTGGAGCAGGTATGCACAAACTTTGTCTGTTGATCTGTTAGCTACCTCTCTGTTAACTTGTCTGTCTGTATCATGTCCTGTCCTATATCATTACCTGTTTGTCACCTGTCTCTCTGCTGTGTCTGTTTCTGTTTACCTGTCTGTTAGGTGCCCTGCAGCAGAGCTGATGTGTTTGCAAGCCGTCAGTTGTCTGTTGTAGAGAAGAGGAAGTTGATGCGTTTCCTCACTTCTTGTGTGGAAGAGACAGAGGAGCAGCAAGGTGAGACATCTTACCTGTCTACCTACTGACATCTACTTAATCTCAGAGTATTGTGGGTAATGTATTCCTATATCTACCTCTTTTCTCTAGCCTACAATGGTAGGCCATTTTTGGAGTTCCTACATGACCAGCAGCTTGGAGAAAATTTGCAACACTTTCTACTTCACTCAATTGCCATGGTAACAGAGGACACAGCCACAGAGGTAGGACTGGCCTCCACACGTCACTTCCTGCGCTGCCTGGGTCGCTATGGCAACACGCCCTTCCTCTTTCCTGTCTATGGCCTTGGTGAGATACCACAGTGTTTCTGTAGGTAAGAGCCTGTCTGTCCTGCCTGGCTGTCTGTGCTCAACCTGTTTCCTCTATTACTACCAGCAGTACTGTTGTGTACTCAGTAGCAGATGAGTGGTGTAGTACTAGTGGTGTTTGTGTGCCTTCCTGCAGTACTAATGCTACTAGATAGGGCCGTCACAATCATGAAATTTTAGTTGACAATTACTGTAAAATTTGGAATTTAAGTCACACTGATATATAAGTCACAGTCTATTTTTGAGGGTCTCAAACTGGGAAAACAAGGTTTTCTATTGCTATTTGTTATTAAAAACATTATACAAGTCATTCCACAAGTCCACAACATGAACATCTGTGCTGCAGTGTAGCTCTTTCTTGTTATTTTAAATTAAAAAAGAAAAAAGAGATTGCAGGGTAATTTGAACACTGTACATTTAGTGCCATATAGCACATTTAATGTTTATTAGTGTTCCAGCATGACCTGTCCATAAGCGTGTGTGTGTGTGTGTGTGTGCGCCCCGCGACCAATTCCAGTTGGAGGCGGGGCTGACTGACAGAGATGAGAGATGGTAAAACGCTGTAAAAAAAAAAATAAAAACAAAAACAAACACCATTCGGCCTGCGTAGTTATATGCGGATACAGGACGCATTACTGTTTACACTTGTGTTTGTATGGTTTGGCCATCAGTATCCCAGTCTGTCCTAGATGCATCTTGGGTTCCATACTTTAAAGTTGTCAGGCACCGTCTGACTGCAGTCTGATGACTGAAAATGCATGTTAATGCCAGGTGTAAACGGGGTTGACAATTACCTTGGTGTATAGGTCGCACTGGTGTATAACCCACACCCAACTTTTTAGATGGAAAAAAAAGGGGAAAAAAGTGCAACTTAAACACCGAATTTTATGGTAATTGCCAAACAAATAATTTAGATTTAATTAATTTTTCTGAACTTTTTGTGCCACTATTGTAGTAAAGACCTGAACATAGTTTGGTAGTGCACATACACCTCGTGAAGAAGAAGCACCATATAAGTTTCAAGTGTGTCATTTGCACAGTAGGGAACGTGTTTCACTAACAATGAAACTTTTTTTGTTGTCTACATCACAAATGCCAGCATGACAGGTATAAAAGTATAAAATAGAATGTTTGCTTTGCAACTAAATCAATGATGCTAATGTCAATAGATGCTCATTGAAATGTGGTCCTTGAATATTAGAAATGAAGCTCCTCGAGATTCGCATTTTGTGGCACTCCACTCATGTTATCATTAAAACATAGAACAAGAAGAAGGAGGTGCAACGTAGTGATGTCTTTAAAAGAGCACCTGTCAAACCTCAAACGGTGGAAAACAGCAAGGAAATAGTGATGGACGTTTCTTTTTTTTGAACATAAAAAATCCTTTCAGCACAATTATACATAAAAAACATGTACAATAAACATGTGGCACATCTACACCAAAATTTATTCTCCCATCTATTGCTCCCTTTCATTTTTACAATTTGCAGAATAAGAACATCTAAGCAACAGATGTCACACTTCCTCATTTTTCCATGAGGATCCACTCACAGCAATTTTTAGTCATCGCAATAGGTAATACTCTGGTACTTCAGACCATATAACAAACATACTCAAAGCAGTTCAGGTCTCCTTGGTCTTATATATCTGATCTATTGTGAACACCATTTCTTAAATTTCTCCGATTGTAGTTTTAAAGCAAATGTCAGTCTCTCCATAATGTAGATTGTATGAACAGTTCCTTGCCAGTCTTCCAGAGTCGGTGCGTTGGGTTGTAGCCACTTCCTTGTTACAGCTTTCTTCCCTCCAATCAATAGTATTTTAATTAAATATTTTTCCGCTTTTGATTGGGTATGCAATACCATGGTACCAAAGTACAATGAGCGGACATCAAATGGAACAGTAACTTGAAATATGCTTTCCAGACAATCATGAACGTCAAACCAGTATGACAAAAGTTTCAGACAGTCCCAAAATAAATGATAATGGTTGGCTAAATCTGAACCACACATCCTCCAACAATGTGTTCCACCACCTTGATGTCTCTTCTGGTCAGGGGTAATAAAGATTCTCATAATGTTTTTCTACTCAAACTCCCGCCAACTGTGTGAAGTTGTGGTTTTCCATTGTAATTTACAAATGTTTTCCCATTCATCCTCAGGTATGACCAGATCTCCCTCCTTTTCCCATCTGCATTTAATATGCAGGGTGTCCGAGTTTTTGAAGAGTCTTGCAAACTTTTGTATAATCTAGATATTAGTCTACATCCACTCCTGGATTTGTAAATTGAAACAAAGACCTTCAGGATGTCACTTCTTAATTCTTCCATCATAATTTTATTTAATTGATGCCTCACCTGTAGGTATCTGAAAAAATCTTGTTTCTCTAAACCATATTCTCTTTTAAGATCATCAAAACTTTTTACAGACGTATAATGTATGAAGCAGCAGTAAGCCATAAGGCCCCTTTCCATCCATCTTTTAAATCTGTTGGAATAACCTGTTTGGAATAAAATCCCTGTCATATGCACACCAATGTAATATGTTTTCTGCACCCTTTAAATTGTATTTCTTAACTACTTTGTGCCAGGGTTTTAGTGTTGTTTTTGTCCACGGGTTGTTTTTGTATATTAGACTGTCGATAGGTTTTTTTTTTTTTTGTCTGCCATTGCTGCCTGTATAGGTGGACCCACAGATCCTCTCTCTTCTATTTCCTTTCACCTGGCCCTGAACTGCGGGTCACAGAGATACACCAAGGATCTTATCTGAGCCGCATAGTAGTAATCTTTTAAATTTGGCAGTGCCATTCACTCTTTGTCTTTTTATAATTACTTTGAATTTTATTATTGTTTTTTTACCCATCCACATATAGCAAGAAATTAATTTCTGCCATTCAATAAACTGTTGATCACTTATTTCAATTGGCCATTTCTGGACAGCTAGCTGTTTTATACATATGATGAATTGAAACCATTTTAACCATTAAGCAAAATGATTGTGGTCAGCTCAGATGATTTTGTTGAGGCAATTATGTCACAGTTGTGACAGGCCTACTACTTGTACAAATTCTTAAAGAGGAACTATGCAGGATTTTCCCATGGTTATGTTACATTTTTACCTTAATTTAACAGCTTTGGAGTAACTGTGATGGTTATGTACGACCTGTAACTTGTTACAGGGAGAATGGAGGCTCTCTGTCCTCCACCTGGCGTCTCTGGGCTGAAAACCAATCTTGCAAAATCAGTGCAGTACTTGGCCTCAAGCCCGGTGTCCCAGCTCTTGCACCGCAACACAAAAGCACTCCATAACCTGTAATCTTTCATTTATGATGGTTAAGACTACACAAATATCAACGTCATATTATTGTAACTTTATCCAGTGCTCCATGGATTGCTTTTTTCACCGGCTTCATTAAAAACAAATGCACATGACCAGGAGGAGGGATGGTAAAACAGCGTAAAAGCGACTGGACTTGCATAGTTCCCTTTTAAGTATATCTTTAGTGCTGTAGTCTTCAAGTTCTCCTGAGACCATTAGGAAGTTGTCATGGTGAGACTGCTGTTTCCGTAGAGAATGTGAATTTTAATGAGGAGGGTGTCGCCCAGGGCTTAGCTCATTTACATGTTAGATGATCCTCAGGGGACATTAATGTGCTGACACATACTGAAGAGCAGCTGTCACACAACTTATCATCCACACCAGCATGTTTAAAAAAAGTCTCTGTCCATTTTTAAAGAGGAACTATGCAAGTCTGGTCGCTTTTCCTCTGTTTTGCTAACCCTCCTCCTGGCCATGTGCATTTGCTTTCAGTGAAGCTGGTGAGAAAGTAATCAAAAGAGCGGTGGATAACGTTATTTATCATATACAATGTTACAACGTGTATATTTGTGTAGTCTTATCTTAAACAAAAGATTACATGTTACGGTGCACGTTTGTGTCGAGGTGCACAGAGACAAAAGCTGGGGCACCGGGGCAGAGGCTCAGATCTTGCAAGGTTGGTTTTCATCCAAGAGATGCTAGGTGGAAGGCAGAGAGCCTCCATTCTCCCTGTAACAAGTTTCAAGTAATTTATTTAACTGTCACAGTTACTCTGAAGCTGTTTAATTAAGGTAAAAATGTAGCATAGTTAAGGTAAAAATCCTGCATAGTTCCTCTTTAAATGCATGAACACAATAAAAATACTGTGCATTGCATGCCACACCAGCATGACCAGCGATATAGTTTTAACTTTTAAAAATGCATCAATGACCAATCATAGCGAAGCGGAACTACCAAAGTTTACTTCCAGTCTGATCTTAGTTTACTATATCTATGACTATTGCCATACTTGGTGTTGTAAGAGTGGCATGTGTGACCCTTTTAGGGGTCACACCTGATGTTTGTGTGTGTGTATGATTGTGCTGTAACTTTCCTTTGACTCCACAGTTAATAGTTTTTCTTTTAATCAAGGATACAGACACAAAGTCATTATCAACATGCTGACAGACAGATTTCATTTGTGTAAGACTGAGTCTGTTAAGCTACACACACGTGTGTGAGAGATTTTTGTGTCTGTAGGGAGCTGTAATTTGATTATGTTATCGAATTGGAGGAGTGGGGGTGGTAAAGGTTTAGGCAGAGGTTTGGGGTTAGAGTTGCCCTCATACACACACAGATGTGGACAGAGGAATGTAGACAGCTGATGTAATAAGCTTCCATCAAGCTAATTGGATGACAGCTGTGAGTCACCTGCTGCTCTGTGTTTCAGGATGTGTGCTGTGTTTGGAGGAATCTACTGTCTGAGACACTCAGTCCACTGTCTGGTACTGGACAAGAACACCAACAGGTACCAGCACTACTACACAGTACTCATAGTGTGTGTGTGCGTGTGCGTGTGCCCTTCCTGTTAAGAGCAGTGATTGGATGATAATTTATGATCGGTGAAATATTCAATTTATGAAGAGGAAATGAGCTCATAATTTAATTTCTGATCCTCTGCACACCTCCCTGCCCCTCCCCCTCTGTCTGCCAGTGTCTCTCTGTCATTGTTTGCTGCCCTGTCGGCTGCCTGATTAAATGACTTATAACACACACACACACACACACACACACACACACACAGAGGTCACCTATAGAAGGTCTCACATTAACATCATCATCTGTCATCATGGTAACATTAGCCCGTTAGCAAGTGTTAATGATCACGTTGGTTGTTGTTGTTGTGTGTTGTTGTTTGAACTACTCAGTGTGCTCATGAGTTGCCCCTCGGCGATAAATAAAGTTATTTGAACTGAATTGAATTGAATTTCTATCAGTGTGATCAGCTGATTGAGGCTGTGCAGATGTTTTATTGTGGACTGTGTGTGTGTGTGTGTGTGTGTGTGTGTGTGTGTGTGTGTGTGTGTGTGTGTGTTAGGGGTGACTTTGACTATTTGACGATTCGATTTGGAGGAGTCCGATTCAACTGTCAACCTCATAGGCGAATAGTCGAAAATGTTGTTATGAAACCAAGATCGTACCATTCTGACTACATGCGGGTGCTCACTGCTGCTGAACATCTGATTTTGCATAGAATTTCTTTGTTTTCTAATAATATAGCATATATTGATTATTGATACAAACATCACAGTTGGTGCTTGAGCACCGGCTCGCACCCGTCTCTCTCTCTCTCTCTCTTAATTCAGATTTCCTTCGTTTTTTTCTATTAAACTGAGTGATGCAGTCTCTGTCTATCAATTGCGCAGCACAGCACCCGTGTAACACACACTCGCACCCACTACAGACAAAAACAGTGCTGTCCACTGTGGTGGTGCAGTGACACTCGACCCCTGGCCCTGAACTGATTAAACAAGCACTGATGTGCATATCATTCCCACACAGCGATGGGACTATACTCGTCATTGCTACATGGCCATCAAAAGAGAGACAGTGATGTCATGCACGTGAGCCTAATGAGTGACATAAGGAAGAGGATGGATGAGGAACGTCCTGTTATTGTTATCTGATGCCAACTGAAGAATTACATTTGTTTATTTGGGTGTTTTAGCTCTTTCCTCTGGAGCGGAAAAAGACAAGAATGAGATCGTGAATCTATGAGGGAAAAAACAACATGATTCAACAATTAGTCGACTAAAGGCAAAATCTGACGAATCAGATTCGACTATGAAAATCCTTATTCGAAGTTAGCCCTAGTGTGTCTGTGTGTGTGTGCGTGTGTGTGTGTGTGTAGGTGTGTGTGTGTGCGTGCGCATTTGTGTGTATGGTTATGGATATGGATGAGCTTCTGTTGCATCATTACTCCCAATAATAGACTTTCGACAGAACAGAGAGAGAGAGAGAGAGAGAGAGACGCACTGACAGAGAGACAGCCAGAGAGAGACAGAAAGAGCGATGTTGAGGCTGAAGTCAGATGTAGAATAACAGACAGAGGCCGATTATGTCAGGTGAACCTGCTGTCAAAGCTGCTTGTAGTCTTTTGCTGCCTTTGAGACAACTCAGAACTCGGAATTTCCCAGTTGAAAACTCTGATTTCCGGAATGCAACACATCAGGATAACCAAAGAACACGATGAACCAGGAAAACTTTGCATTCAGATTAGGGCTTGTGTGGTATACTGGTGCATACTGAAAACCGGTCTTTATTTTTGTTATGATAATGATGAAATGATTTTTTCATATACCGCAATACCAGTGAAGAGCCCAAACAACACCTGGAACATGTGCAGCAGGAAAGTGTTTTTGCGGGGACCCATTTCACAGCTACTCACCAAACAGGCGGGCTAGATGTCACAATCATGGGATGATTTGAACACTGTACAATTAGCGATTTATGTTTAGCATTTTTAGTATGTTTAGGGTGTTTAGCGTTTATTAGCGTTTATTAGCGTTCCAGTGCAACCTGTGCATGAGACCAAGTCCAGCAGGAGGAGGGGCAGTCTGACGGAGCTGAGAGATGGTGAACCGCTGTTAAAAAACATAACATTAATATTTTTCCTGTGAGAGCCTGTGGCGGGCTGCCTCATCTCATTAATTAATGGGAAGCACTGAGGGGTAAGGCAAGGCAAGGCAATTTTATTTGTATAGCCCGTTTTTACAAACAGTTTGTTTCAAAGGGCTTTGCACAGCATTATGACAACATCCTCTGCCCTTAGACCCTCACATCGACTGAGGAAAAACTCAGCAGAAAACCCTTTAACAGGGAAAAAAAATGGAGAAACCTCAGGTGAGCAACAGAGGAGGGATCCCTCACCCAGGACGGGCAGACGTGCAATAGATGTTGTATACAGACAAAGAAAACAATTTACAACATGAAATACGGAAATCATGGAAATGGAATCAGTCAGTTAATGAGAAACGAAAAGTGATGAAGGCAGCTCCTGGTGGGCAGGGAGAGAAGGCCAACTTAATGGGACTACTGGACAGCAGACTGGGTCATGAGGGAGTGCAGGCCGGTTTAACAGCAGGAGAAAGGAGGTGATGGAGGCAGCGGTTGGTTGGTTGGTGCAGGGGGATGGAGCTCTGAAGAGATCTGTGGAAATACAGAGAGAGTGCGAGACACCAAGGCCAGACTACAAAGTGCAACAAATAATGGCAGTTCAAAATGTGAGAGGAGAGGAGAGGAGAGGAGAGGAGAGGAGAGGAAGGAGAAGGCTCCATGTAACCTGATGTGTCCCCCAGCAGTTTAAGCCTATAGCAGTGTAGCTATAAAATGGATCAGGGCTACCTGAGCCAGTCCTAACTAAAAGCTCTCTCATAGAGGAAGGTCTTAAGCCTAGCCTTAAATGTAGAAAGAGTGTCTGCCTCTCTGACCCATGGAGAGAGCTGGTTCCATAATAGAGGAGCCCGGTAACTGAAGGCTCTACCTCCTAGTCTGTTTTTAGAAATACTGGGGTCACTAACAGACCTGCATTCTGGGAGCGAAGTGCTCTGGTAGGACAGTATGGAATGACGAGGTCTTTCAAATAAGTTGGAGCTTTGTTATTAAGAGCCTTGTAAATAAGTAGAAGGATCTTGAAGTCTATTCTATATCCTACAGGAAGCCAATGGAGAGAAGCTAGAATGGGAGAGATGTGCTCTCTCTTATTAACTCTTGTAGTAGTAGTAGTAGTGCTGCATTTACCTGTGTGGACATTAAAAAAAACACACACTGTACAGTCCTTATGACAGTAGAATGGTCAGTTTAAAGCTGATGTACTGCAGTAATTCTGTTCTCATTAAAAGAAAATGTGGGGAAGACCACTCTTACATGAGAAAAAAATATCTAATGCCCTGAAGCTGATATGATTTTGAAAAAAAAAACGTGATATGAAAATGTGGCCATACCGCCCAGCCTTAATTCAGAGTGCTTCCTGTACAACATTAAAACCTGACAAAGGGCACAGAAACAATAGAAAAGGAAACATTTTAAAATAATGAAAACAGATCATTTAACATTTAAAGAAATAACATAAATTTACTGTTCCACAACATCAGTAGGGACTCTGTAAACGTAAGTAAATATTGTGTATTTCATAATGTTTTAACTTATTTTGGCATTAAAAATGCATTTCAGTCCATGTTTTACCACTGAATGTGGTGCCACCATTTTTGTGACATCAAACAACTGATTCTCAGAGAAGTTGGGGTAGACTTTTGTTTTCCTCCAAGTTTCCTGAACAGGAGCTCTGACATTAGGTGGCATCCTAATGCACTTTTTCAAGTAGGAGGTTGGAAAATCCTGATTTCCAAGTTATCTGGAACGCAGCATATGGGTTGCTGTTATCGATGACTTCACAGCCTTGGCTCTTCCCTCTGTTTCAGGTGTAAGTCGGTGATCGACAGCAGAGGACAGCGAATCAGCTGCAGCCACCTCATAATGGACGACAGCTATGTAGCAGCAGATTGGAAAAAGGTGGCCACACCCACCAGGTGAGTATCCACCAGATCAGCTCTGAACCAGGTGTACCTTTGTAACTCTATGCCCAACTCCATGCCCACTGGTGATGTTACAGTTTAAACCAGTTTATTGTGTGTGTGTGTGTGCGCGCGCGCGCGTGCCTGCAGGTTCCTCAGCAGAGCCATCCTCATCACCGATGCCTCCATTCTGCCCTCACCCTCAGACCAACAGGTAAGTCACAACCTGCCTCATCAACACTGTGCTTTTAGCAGCTAACACTTGTCAGTCATGTTAGGTCAAGTGACAATTCAGATTCATCATGGGACAAATTTTATTTAATGTCAGAACAATGAAGTCAAACAAAGAGTCAGTTACTGAAGAGAGAAAATCACATGCGGTTATTGTCGGGTTTCGGGCTCCTCTTCTGAGCTTGTGCTGTCCTTGTCCACTGTTGGCTGCTTGTTCTCTTTTTGAAAACTATAGTTTATTTATGTTGAACTGTAGCAGAATAACATAAATCCCATTGTAACTGATTAGATAATGAAACACTAAAAAAGGAAACGCACAAAATAAACAATGCCCCCCCCCCCCCCGAACAAAAGAACAAATAACAAAACTCATGGCTAAAACCCATCAACAAACACAGGGCAAAAAGCAGTGAAAAACGGTAATTTATTAGTTCATGAGCTATGAGTTATGATTCAAACTACAAAAACAAGAAAACTTACTTATTGAGAGCAATGTCCACTCCCTCTTCACCAAAGGAAACATCCCTGGCCTCCTCTGGCACCACTTGGGTTAGCTCGCGGCAGGCCGCCTATGTCTGTGAAAGCTCTTCACGCATGGTGCTACTTCTTTTGAAAAGTAAACCTACCCTGCAACCGGCATATCGTTTTTTACATAATTTTATTGGCTATTTAATGTGCCAGTCACCAGTAAGCTGTACTGTTACTGGCTCAGGTTTTGTAGCGAAGAAATGGGGATGGTACTTTTTTACGCATCGGTCACTCACTGGGTCTGTGACATTGCAGACTGGGTAAAGAGTCATCTGTTGAATCAAACAAGGTGTCAATCAAATGGTTAGAGTTCAGAGCTGTTTTGGTATCGCTTTGTGTCTAATAAACCCAAGCTAACTGAGCTGCATACTTTTTTGTGTCTGACATTCCTGTTTACTGAGCCTGCAGTTATGACTGTATCCTGAAATGGTATATCATATCTTTTGAATCCCAAGAAAATTAGCTTTCCAACATATAACGTGTAGGCACACAGACAGTGGGCTGAGTAAAATAGCGATGGCCCGACGATGGAAAAGCGAGGGGTTAATTAAGTTTGGTCAGAGAATTATGTTTCATAGAGCTGGTGTGTGTGTGTGTGTGTGTGTGTGTAGTAGCCTGCAGTGTCCAGTAATGAGATGAAACTAATCTGTTTTTTCATGTCTTCTGTCTGTCTCAGATTTCTATTGTAACGGTTCCTCCAATCATAGCAGGGTGTCCAGCAGTGAAGATGGTGGAGCTCTGTCCATCCACGATGACCTGCATACCTGGAACCTGTGAGTGTGACACACCTGCACTGTTACCTGAGGACGCTGATCATGTGATCTCATCTCTTTCTCTTCCTCTGTGTCTGAGCTGCTCTCGTTTTCTTTCTTCTCCTCCAGCTCCATAAGTCTCTTTCTCTACTTTATCTCACTCTTCATCATTCTATTTCTCATCTTGTTTCATTTTCACTTTCACGAATCGACTTCTCACAGGTCATCTGATTTTTCTCATATATCACCCCACCCTAATCCTAACTGTACTCACTGCAGATTCAGAAACAGAGATCTTGAGGTTTCTGAGCTCATATCTCCACAGAACTCTAACAGAGTCTGAAAATCCTCCAGTGTCCTTGAAGAGAAACTGATTAATGACCAACATACACTACAGTGTGTGTGTGTGTGTGTGTGTATTTAGATAAATGGTGTTTTGTTTTGAAGGTGTTCAGGCTCACTGACTCAGTACACTGAAGATGATGATTTGACAAATGCAACACACACACACACACACACACACACACACACACAGAAAGTGAGTCTTATAGAAAGACTTTACAGAGCAGACCTGAGTCCAGGTATCTTTTAATTTTGATTTTATTGATACTTTATTCAATCAGTTGATCCACTCTGTATTCAAAACATCATCATTAGGTTGGAACAGGATGTTATTCGTTTTTCAGGTTTCACAGGTTCTGAGGGTTCTTGAGTGTGATTGAAGGTGCTCTCACAGATGTTTTACAGGTTGGTTTGGAGGTTCCATGGGTTCTTGATTAGGGCCAGTTCATGAGGAGGATTGAAGGGTCCACATGTCAGAGGTGTGGGTTTGGAGGACCACTGGAGGTCTTGGTGGATTGATTAGTATTTGATTGATTAGAAATTAGTAATGTGATGACAATGATGAGGATTTACCTAACCTTCACCACTGTCAGTCTGTTACCATGGAGATGGCAATGAGCAAATATTGTTGGATGTTTCTCTGTAGATCTAGTCCACCTCACCTGTCAGTCAGCTGGCTCTGCCTTGGAGGACCTGTCACCAGTGGTTACGAAGATGTTCCACACTCGAGAATCACATGACCAAGGTAACACACACATACACACAAGGCTACAAACTTTCTCTCCTCTTTGACCTCCTCCTCCTCTTCTTCTCATTGTCTTTAATTCATTCATCACTTTCTTCTGTAATTTTAATTATACCAGGAACAACCTAGAGGAACAACCTCAAGGAATACACACACACACACGCACACACACTCACACAGGATGGATGGATGCAGGTTTGAAGATTGATCACAAGTGAGGGGGAGGGGTGATGATCTCCTAGTCTTTGTGAATCTGCAGCTTCCACTTCTTCAACCAGACTAATAATCACATTTATTATCAACTGCTGATTGATGACTCATCAATTTATCATTGGTCTGAAAAATCAAACAACAGAGAAAATAAAGGTGTTCTGCCACTGGAGGAAGAAGTGACATCTGGTTGTTAAGAGTAGATAGTCAGAGTATTAGGAACATGATTTATGATGAAAGTCAAGAACCACACACACTTTGTCACTTCAGGTAGAACTGATAGTTCTAGACTGGACGGTCTACATAGTACTACTGATGTTTAACCTCTTAACAGTCTGTTCGATCAAAATGTTTGTTTGAAGTAACTCTGTGCACCTTTACTACATGGCTAACATTAGCATTATATTTGTTTACTAACAGAAGAGATGTTTGTTCAGCAACAGTTTGTTTATCCTCCAACATCTGTCTTCAGAGCTGAAGTCACCAGTGTGCAATTTCTGTTTAAGTTAGCCTGCCAACAAACTAGCTCCTTTGCAGTCTACTGAAGTTAGTATGTTAACCTACCGGCCAAGTGCTGAAGTTACCATGCTAACAAGCTAGCTGATACAGAGTCATTGTTGGGTCAGTCGTCATCACCCACTCCTGACCAGCAGTGAAACGTACCTGTATGTAGGCCATGTGCTATATCAGCCTCTGCATCAGTGTTTATTAAAGGTCACTTATATCAATCGCCATGTGTGTCAGATTAGCTACATGATCTTAGATGCCACACTAATGTTAGCCCATTAATCACATGATGGATGAAACACATCAGACTAATAAACCACCTCTGGGGGAAATGTGTTTAATGTACATTTAAAATTTTTAGATTAGGTCATGTGCTCACACGGATAAGGCGTGGTTTATGACATTCACGACCACCCCTATGGTGGAGTCCAGATATTTTAGCTTCACATCATTCATGTGTGTGGTGAGTCTCCTCCTCAGAAGGTTTCTCAGTTTTTCATAAACTGGACAATTTAACAGATAACTTCTAAATATCCAGATGATTAATAATGATAAGGATCATTAGAACAGCCTATTGGCTGTATGTTCACATTGAAGACATAGAATATGTCTGTATGTGTCTCTGTCTGTAGAAAAGCGTCCGTCTGTCCTCTGGTGTCTCTACTTTAACATGGTTGACGGAGCAGGTGTGGAGGTCAAAGGTCATGACCTCCCATCTAATGTGTATGTGTGCTCCGGACCGGATGGAAGTCTGGGACATGACTACGCCATCAAACAGGTCAGCCTTACACACACACCTGACTGGTTACTTGGCTGCTTGTTGCCATGGTTACATACAATGATCCTGCGCATTATTTTAGCATGTTAGTATAAGCTAATTAACACTGAACAGAAACAGTGAACATCTCTCAGTTTTTTTCTGCAGCATTTAAGAGCATGATGACACTGACACTGCAAACAGCTCTGGTGGTTTCCTTTAAAGGGATATTCGTACCGTGACACCAAGTAAGACTAATAATGCTCCGAACAGCACCAAATCAACAGTACAAATAGGCATCAAACTTCTGCTAGCTTTGCCTGGTTTCTATTGAAAAGAGATGAAAACAGAACTCACCTACTCGCCTCCAGCTGCTTGCCAGTTGTAGGAAATCCCAGATTCATCAATTTCTGAACACAGTAGAAAAGTGAAGAGTCCAGTGATGTTTAGTTCCAAAACTTCATGCACACTTTGCTGACTGTGATAGTTTGAGCAACTCAGCTCCATTCATTTCCCTGTCAACACTCATTAATTATTGTTAGAAACAGATAGAGAAGACAGACAAGAACGCTGATGCATTCGGTAATCGACTCGTCAGGGCTTTCCTACAATTCACGGCTGGAGGTGAGTGGGTGAGTTCTTCTTACTTCTCTTTCCTATAGAAACCAGGCAAAGCTAGCAGATGTTTGATGCCTCGTTTTATGTGCTGGGACCCTATTTGTACTGTTGATGAAGTTTGGTGCTGTTCTGACCATTATTTGTGGCTATGAGTGGCTTTTTTTTGACTGCGATTAGCTCATGGCTCCATAGACAGCAGTATTTCGCTATTGTGCAGTCTTTGCTGTATTTGCTACAACTAGAGAGGTTTGCAGTTGGCAAACTTGATGTCTCGAGGGTGTTCTACTCAGTGTCATGGTGTGTTAGACCATGGGTTAAACTAACGCTGGAATATCCCTTTAAAGGTAGGGTAGCAGATCCTGGAAAAACGGTTTGAGCAGGCCACATTTTGAAAATACACAATTCAAAAGTCCAAGTCCCTTTCCTCAGATTTCTCTCCAAAGCCTCACCTCCAGAGCACAGGAACACGCAACATTTGTTCAGCATTGGGTTCACATCAAGGTGAAGCCCCGCTACACACGATAGAATCACGGAAAGCCACGTCACTCACATTGGGATTACAGTGGGTCGCTCTGCAAAGGTATCACCCTCACTGTGCAGCATCGCTAACTTTCTGCAAGCTTTTTCTCATGGCTCATTCACGTGAAAGAAAACACCTATCATCATAATAAAACATCCAGCATCCAGCTTAGAGGTACATTGCCACCTACTGGACATCAGTGAGGTACATTGGATTACTGCCGTTGTCTTTTCCGCATTGTAACTCATTGAAGACTAAGTATGCACGCGATTAGTGTCGAAAGAGTGGTACGCGCAGAGGAGGGAGGGAAGGAGGGACAGAGTTGGCAGTTTGACACATCACGGATCTAATTCACTTGAAAGTGGCTTGGATGGTGTTTTTCCAGGATTGTTCATTCCACAGGTGACTGACTTCTTCCATTCTTGTGAAAAAGCATTAAATTAATTAGTTGCAGTCAGGGTGTGAAGAGGATTTCAAGCAAATCAGAAAAAATGCTCTAGAAATAGATCTCCAACCCTACTTTTAACTGTCTTTTGATGATATAGATGAAGTTATTATTATTACTGTTACATTTTCTGATTAGCTGATCAAACTGATTCTCTGCCAAGGCTGAAGTGATTTTCCAGAAGATTCTCCCAGAGGAGGAGTTTTGTCCTCCAGCTCCAAACCCTGAGGACATCATCTACGATGGTGAGAACCCACCCCCCACCACAGAGGAGAAGGAGGAAGAGGAGAGGGGGAGGATAAAGAGGAGGGCAGGGCGGAGGGGGAGGAGAACCTTCAGACTGAAAAGTAACATGAAATAAATAATTTCTGTACAAACACTCAAACCCTTCATAGAAGCCAAAACCTCCTGCAGTGCGTTGTGGGTAAAAGTTGCCTTCATGTGTTTTTATTATTTTTCTATGATTTGTTATTTTTCTGCTCTGTCTTATTTAAATACTGTAACTAACAAATTCATTAAAGCTTCAACTGGAACAGTTCAACAGACATCAGCTGCCAGTGCTTCATCAAGACCTACTGACATACACACAGTAGTATCAATACATGACTACAGACCAGGGCCCGTATCTATCAAGCTTCTTAGAATTACTCTCAAGAACGCTGCTAAGTGTTGACTTATGAGTTTAAAAAAAATCTTCAGTGAAAGCTGCACTTAAAAGTTAGTTATCAAGTCTCTTACTCACACTTTTAGTGAAGTGTAGGACTGAATCTTAAGTGTCAGTCTCAGAGCTGACTTACGACAGTACTATGTGCCATAAACGGAATTTTAGATGATGTCACTTCCACGGCCAGGAATGACCAATCGCTGAACGGAAATCTTTATCTAAGAATATATTAATGTTTTAGAAATATCTCAGTGAATAGTTAAATGGCCAATGGGAGTGTATCTTCAACTATATTTTGACAATGATTTACAAAATAATACACTATATATGGAATTAGGGACGGGAAATGATTTTCGAATATTCAAATAGTCATTCGACAAAAAAAAAAAAAAATCGAACAGTTCGTCGTCTATCGTCTATTACTGTTGTAGAAGGTGAAACATGGATGGAGACTCCTGCAGCCTTCATGAAGTTCTGTGTGGAACTCTGTCAAATAAAACAAACGAAACTGAGGTGCAGCGCAAACTGTGCGCGGTGCGGACTGTGATGAGGAGCGCTGCTGGAGAATACTGACGGAGGTTTACGATCTGCTCTCATTCCGTGATGAGCATTTAACTGAACGGTACAGCTGTGATGACAAGCGGTGCCGTTACAGCATTCTCCGGTACCGATTCTCATTGCAGTCCGTGGTTTCATTTTGAAATGACGGATGGCTGCTTTTTAGTCGTTGATTAGAACCCGGTTAGATCAAATAGCGCTTTTGCTGAAATGCCCATCCCTCTCGGGAATGAATCAAAAATAAATGTTTCCTAATCTTTCCAATTCATTAATTCATAATTACATTGTTGCAGTTCTCCAGTGGCGAGAAATTAAAGCATTGCAATGATCTTTATTTCTGCAGTGAAAGCTCTGCTGTGTGAGGTTACTGGTGAGATGACGTCACTTATTAATTCCATGACGTGGATGATACCTGCTCTGTTCAAATGATATTGTTTGATCAACTGCTCTTCATCAATCAAAGCCACAACGTCCTTCTGCTCCCTGAATGTTCGCGCACGTCTCTCTGGCCTCAGTGCCGTCACTTGACTGGCAACTCCTAACCACCTGGGACACCTCTGGAGGTCTCTTAAATATCTGGGGGAGTGATTCTTAGACTTGAGAAAGTCGATAAATATCTTTTTTTTCTTGAGATTGAGAGTAGGACAAAATTCCACAAATTCTCAGCACTTAAGACTAAAATGGCACTCTAATATGCTTGATAAATATGGCCCCTGACCACTACAATCCACCACAGAGCAGTGCAGACCACCACAGACATCTACAGACCAAAAATCACAGATAAATCACTGTTTCCTCAGTATAAATTCTGTGTGAACCAGTGTTTCTGTTTCAGACCAGTCAGATGACTGATGGTTGTCTAGGAGATGGTCCACAGGGAGGAAGGAACAGCAGGTCAAAGTTCAGAGGGATCTATCATGAGCTGAATGGAGGGAAAAGGTGAAGGAAAGGTGCAGTTTGGACCACAGAGAAGATCATAAAGCTCTTGGACCACAGGTCCAGAAAGTCAGAGCTGCTGGGTTCATCAGGTCCAGAGTCCACCAGGAGATCTCAGAGATGGTTCTCAAGATAAGAATTTTTTTTTTTTTTTTATCAGTTTCATCCAAATGAATAAACACAAGGCCTCAATCCCCAGGAGAGACACTGGTGCTTGATCGGAAGGAACTGCCTTCAGACTCAGTTTTTCAGTGTCTCATTGATCTGCACAGAACACAGTAGTCATTAACATTTATTTCTATATTGATTAGTTTCCCTTGAAGTTCAGGAACTCATCAGGACTCCAAGTAGCACAAACTAGTCCACACTGATGATGATCAATATATCACACTGGTTAATTAATATTCTGAGTACAGTAGATATGGCTGGTTGCACAAACAGGGCTTAGATGTTGAATGCTGAGAGCAGCTGAAGGCCATTGTGGAAGCAGTGGTGAATTTGCTGAAAAAAATGTTGAAACAATGCTGAATGAGTTGAAGAAACTGCTGAAGCAATGTTGAAAACGCTGATGTTAAAGCTGAAACCTAGAACTTGTAAGCTGAGAGATGAATATCTTTAAAAGCAGTAGAAATGTTAAAAAGGAAGAAGAAAATGTTTAAATCCTGCAGGTTTAAGTGTAGCAGTTGAAGAGTTGAAATGTGCAGCTAACCTGACAGTAAAGAAAAAGGATGAACCAGTGCTAAGCTGAAGCAATATGTGAGAATAAATTAAATAGTAAAATGTAAGAAGGAGGCTGATGGTGTATGAAATGGCTGGAAATAACTTGAACTGTTGAAGATTAGTATGAAGAAATTGAATCAAATCAAATACATTTAAAACTAACAGCTTAAAAACATTGCTGAACCATTATAAAGGTGAAACAATATCTGAAGGGTAAAAGTAAAACATGTACGCAGGAGGCTTAAAAACATGACATGGTGGAATAACACCTGAATTGTTTAAGATAAGTTTAAAAAAAAAAGTGTAGAAAAGCTAAAAGCAGTAGAAATTTTAAATAGGCAGAGGGATATGTTGAAAATCCTGCATTAATAACAATATTCCGAATATCTACTCTTTACAACCAAATTAACAGTTGCAGAGTCTTAATAGTTGGAGGTGGCTGCAAAAAGCACTGGAGTTTAGTTTAAAACTGTACTGTACTGGAGAACAGTTTAAAAATCATTCACATTTCGGACAAAATTCATAATTATAATGGGTGTGTACTGTGTGGAATGTTCAGGGCTAGAGTGGGAGAGAGCCTAAAAATTGTCTGAAACTTTACTCTTTCTCTCAACCTCCTGGCCACAAATTAAACTGTACACACATGATTTTCTCCACAGTTGTAGACAAACCGGTCTTCTCTCACACAGTGTGCTCAAAAACACAGAGAGACTCACAGAATTTGAATTGTGAGCCTCTGAGTGCAGCCTGATGCCTCCCTGCTGCTCATTCACTCCCATACAAAAGTAGGAGCTGATTTTCTGAGAAAAGCAGAAAAGCTCTCTGTTTCTAACTTGCGACAAAATCAACAATTTTTACTCTAGAAACACCAAAATGACATGGACGCATTCAGGAAGGTCTTACGGATCCAACCATATAAAGCTTTTGCTCATACTAAGTACAGATTGGTCTGAAATTGGAGGAGTTCATGGACCACTTTCTCATCATCTGAGCACATACACACACACACATTCTCTCTCTCTCTCAGACACACACTGCACACATACATTCTCTCACTCTCGCTCACACACACACACACACTCTCTCTGTCTCTCTCACTCTCTGTCTCTCTCTCTCTCTCTCTCACACACACACACACATAAAATGTTTAAACATCTCCAACAATTTATTTCTCCTACTTAGATTTTAGTTTGATCTCCTAATGGAGATTTCAGGACTTGGAGCTTCTTCATGTCATTTTACTTTGAAGGATTTAAACCTTCTCATTATTTCCAACAATTCAGCCCATTCCTCACCAGAGTTTCACATTTTCTATTTATATATGTAGCCTAACTATATTTTCACACATTATTTTACACTCATCCTTAACACATCAGGTACAGTATTTCTCAGTCTTTTCATGTCAGTTTTACATTTACTCTTCATATATTGCTTCATCCAGTGCTTTAAGTGGAAAAAAATAAATGCCAGTACTCCCCTTATTCAACTTATTCCAGCAGATCATTAAGTGGCACAAGTGATACATGATGCAGTTTTTTTTCTTCAATAGTTTTATTGAACTTTCCACAAAGAGTTTTAGTAAGTATTTTTTTAGTAAGTATTTTCTTGTTAAAATCCATCTATGAGTAATCCATGAAGAAAAATGAATCTATGTTTGTCATTTGAAGTTAACCCACTTCATAGAAGGTGTCTCTATCCTACTGAAAAGTCCTTTCTCAGTGTTTGTGCACTTGAATACTGCCCTGAGGTCTTCAGAGGGGGTCCTCAAGTAGCTTGCGCTGGAGGAGGCTGATGAACAAGGGAGCTTGAACTGGCACTATATTCCCTGTGGACACACACACATCAGCACATGGATAAAAGGTGGAGATACGGAGAAAATTGGAGAACTAAGCTATGCACTTGACAAGTAAATCAATCAAATGACACAGTCCTGTGTTTGTTTCTATCATAACAGTAGACAATATATTATTTTGAGTATACATTTGATTTTAGTACAACTTAACTGGGCCATACACATATTCAGGAGGACCAACATCACTGATGTTATTGATGAAGAAGATGTTCATATACTTAGAGAAATGCAAACAGTGTATTCTGTGGTTAAACAGAAATGTCAGGGTTGGACTGCAGAGCACCACGGCTCACATCACTGGAGCACTCTACTGGACAGGAGGTTGATGGACAAGGCAACTCCAGCTGGAACTGAATCAAACGGAACTTTCTGTAGCGACTCGCGTCGATGCGATGTTCTTCTTCTTCACGTCCTTTTCAGCAGACTCGACTCCGCGAGACCTGCTTGCGAGTGAAAGTCTCGCGAGTAAAAGGACAGGCGTACTAGTGCACACTGGGGAATGTAGTATAACCATAGGAATATAACTATCACAAATCACTGAGAGAGAAAGAGAACAGGACATGGTACTATGAGCTCATGAGAAGTTCTGGTACGCTGTAAAAAGTCCCTGTACGCCAGGGGCTGAAATCTAGAAGTGCCGGTACTCTGTACCGGTGCGTACCGGCCCACTTAAAGCACTTACTTCATCTCATTAATCATTAACATGTGTCAACATTTTTTTCAAGCTGTCAGTTTATTATATATATTATAGATTTGAGAAAGCTGGACTTCAATGTTTCATTTTTTTCATATTTATCTTCCCCAATTCAAGTAATGTCCAACCATCATTTAAAATCAACCTCCTACAAGTTCTACTTTTTAATCAATTTTCAATTATTGCTTAAGCTATGTGTGTATGGTTAGCACTGCTGCATCAGTTTTCTTTAACTGTCAGGTTCTACTGCTTTTTGCAGCTGACTTCAACTCTTCAGACTCTGAAACTGTAGTGTAAACTGTTACACTTACACATGCATGATTTCCAACATATTCCTCTGCCGTTTTAGAATCTCTACAGCTTTTAGACTCGTAACACACTTTTTACACTTACCTTAAAAATTCAGTTATTTTCTCACTATGTTATGTCATTCAGCCTCCTGCTTACATGTTCTACTTTTACCCCTTAGAAATTGCTTCACCCATATTACTAATGGTTCAACAATGTTTTTAAACTTTTCAATTTCTTCATACATCTTCATCAATCCAAGGAACTTCCAGCCATTTCATATAAAATTATTGTCCTTCTTACGTGTTCTACTTTTTAATCTATTCTCACATATTGCTTCAGCTATGTTAGCACTGGTTCATCCTTTTTCTTTACTGTCAGGTTAGCTGCACATTTCAACTCTTCAACTGCTACACTTAAACCTGCAGGATTTAAACATTTTCTTCTTCCTTTTTAACATTTCTACTGATTTTAGCCCTGTAAAAGGCATTCATCCCTCAGCTTACAAGTTATATGTTTCAGCTTTGGCATCAGTCTTTTCAACATTGCTTCAGCAGTTTCTTCAGCTCATTCAGCATTGCCTCAGCAATAGCGTTCAGCTGCTTTCAGCATTCCTGCTGGAAATGCTTGCTTTTTCTAGTTGCTATTATTTTTCTCCGTCATACTATTTATACTTTTTAAAATATTTAACTTTTTCTGATTTTTTTCCATAGAAATGCATGGAAACGATCTTCAAACTCTTCAGATCTTCTGCTTCTTTGAACTTCAACTATTTCAGCATACTTTCAGCTACAGACTTCAATCAATCTTTAGAATGTTCACAAAAGTTTCAACTTCACCTATAGGCTCACAGTGGCTGAATATATGGTAACATGAACAGACCTCCATGTACTGATGAAGCAAATGTAGTCTGGAGGAGGTTACTGATATTGTTATCAGGTTTGTCCTGATACACTGAGAACTGTTGGTCAGTGTAAAAACAAAACAAAAACAAAAAACACCCTTTTTCCACGAATAAGACACTCACATAGAAACCTATATTTAAACCCGTGTAACAAAGATGAGTAGTGTTCACAGATCACCACATAAACAAATACCATGCGTAACGGGGATGAAATCTGAAGCACCTGTGTGTAAATGACGCATCACCAAGCTCCGTGGCCTGGCCTCCAAGCGTCTCTCTCTTTCTCTCTTTTCTTTTGAATTCTCTGAGATGAGAAATGCTGAATATATCCTCACTATCTGATGCTGAGGCTGTTTGTGGCTGAGAGAGATGTGAACTCGTTAGTTTGCATCACAGTTTCAGCTGTGTTCATTCAGTCAGGTTGAGTTTCCATTACACGTGGCAGCCGCCTTTGATCTGTCATCAGATGTGACGGGACAATCGATATAGATATAACTTTATGTGCTGATTCAGATAGTTACATTGAATAGTGGTTGTTGTGATTATTTATTGCATTGACATGTGTCTGACATTCTGGAAACCTGCCTGTGAGGTTTTGGTTCGAACGAATCCTCCGATGCCCCTTGCCTACGGGAGAGTGTGAGAGTGAGAAATTACGTCTTCCCACCCTGATATGGATACGCTGTGCAGTGAAGCTCGGGGGCAGAAATCACATCAACCAGGGAAGAGAAATAATTTATAATTATTGAAAATACATATTTCTATATCGGACCCTGAACTGATAAATTTGCGTTTCACAGGTTGAAGGTTGGTTGCTGTCCTGTGAGTGACTGCACACTAAAATAAACATTATATAAACTGGTATTTTTCTTTGTTTTGCCCTTAATTAAAGAGAAAATGCTGCAGCTGATTTCACAATGCAGGGTTTTCCCTGCCGATCAGAGCCAAAGGCGGCCACCTCGGTGATTTTGGCCACCTCCTTGGATAAAGCGTGTGTGTATGTGGGCGTTCTTTTTCGCGCACAGACTCCCGCGCATCATGCGCGCTCACAACTCAAAACGACGCAGTAGCGACACGTTGTTTTTTTGTGCACGCCAATTTAGTGGTAAAATGTTTTGCGGCTCCGAGTGGGTTTTAATTAGGTGAAAATGGGCTCTGTTAATGCTAAAGGTTGCCGACCCCTGGCTCAGGCATATTTTCACCTAGACACTTCATTTAAACTTTAAACTGTAGACACAAGTCTTGTGTGTTGGTCTATTAATCCACGTTTTGATAAGTCATATAGTTTTTGATCAGTCGCAGTTCAATGACCATGATCATTTCTGGAGAAATTTTGAGATTATAATGGGTGTGTATTGTGTAATGGACCTTTTGTTTTCACTTGTCAATTGATGTCAGAGGATTTGAACAGAACCACCGAGACACAGGAGTAGTTATAACAAAAAATACACTTTATTTCATTTAAGACAATAATAAATTAGGGCGCTAGAGCGAGGCAGCCACGAGACAGATAGTGGATAATTAGCAGGAGAGGGGCCACAAATACAAGGCTTCACCCACAGGGCTAGATAGGAGATAGACTAGATAAATACACCACACTGTTATTGAAATCACAGCGCGCCACTGCAAGCTCAGATTAAACGACGGACGAACTTGGCTGCTATTGTACATGTTCCCTCCTCCCCAAGCTTCCATAACGCTCCCTGCTCCCAACCGTGCTGCTCCCTGCGCGATTCAAAATACGGGGACACAATAATAAATTAACACGCTTACATATTAGAAAACTAAACTAACGAGACCAAGATATAAGACAATTACGCAACTCGCCCGTTGGCGGGGACCCACAGTTGTAGACAAACTTGTTTTGTCTCTGACAATGTGCTCATCAAAGCAGAGAGACTTACAGAATTTAAGCTGTGAGCCTCTCAGTGCGGTCACGTCTCTCTCTGCTCCTCCTTGATGCTACACCAACACACACATGCGCGCGTAAGGACGCGCACTCCTCTCCCACACACACGCTTGACACACACACACACACACAGCACAGGTAACTTTGTGTAATAACAGTTACACACAAACACACAGGTAACTTTATGTGATTACAGTTACACATACACACGCGCACACAGATGACTTAATGTGATTACAGCTCCTCCTCAATTCATCAATGTTAACAATGACCATTCGGAGTACAGCAGAGTTATATATGGTGTGCCACAGGGTTCAGTTTTAGGGCCACTTCTCTCTTTACATGCTTCCATTAGGGATATAATCCAGAAGCACTCCATCAATTTCCACTGTTACGCTGATGATACTCAGCTCTACCTATCAATAGAGCCAGATGATAGAAGCCGCCTCATCAATCTGCAAGATTGCTTGAAAGACATCAAATACTGGATGTCTTCTAACTTCCTACTACTGAACTCTGACAAAACAGAGGTTATTGTGATTGGACCTAAGCATCTCAGGGACACATTCTTCAATCAGATTGCTGCTCTGGATGGCATCTGTTAGGGTTAATTTTCATCTCATACACCATCACTGAATTGTTAGAGATAAAACCTCATTTTAGCTACTGATTAGTTTCTTAGAAGATAATACTACACATATATACTCCATTTTATTTTGTTTCATTTCCTCAACAAAGTTACCTCTAAGCACTCTCACTTTCATGACAGAGAGGACACACTCATTTTCTCTCTCTCTCTCTCTCTCTCTCTCTCCAATAAATACCTCTGAAAATTCTTCCTCTTTAGAAATGAATTAAACTGTGTGTATTGCTGAATAAATAAACAATGATGATTTTTAAGTTATGTTAAAGATTGATACTGTGTTGAAGTGATCTGATAATAATGAGAGGGAATCAAGCATCAAACAGGTCAGATCACCAGAGGGCCTAAAATGATTTACACTATGGCCTTGAGTGCATTTGTAATTCATTGAGCTATGAGAGGGGAGGATGGGAGAACATCATGTGAAAGTAACCTGAGAAAGTAACAAAGGCAGAAACATCTCAAGGTCAACGTAGATCATCGCTGGGGTCAGAGACTTAGAGACGGAAGTAGCATTCTAAATAAATCATGAAATTATGCAGAATAGGGAGGTCTCTTTTCAGGGTGCTGTCCCTCGTGGTTGGATGAACCAAGTGCCAAGAGGCTGGGACCACCCTGTGCACCAACGAAGGGAGAGCTAAGTCTAAACCACAGCTCCTCCCCACCTGTTTGGCCAATGAATGCTAATCACAAACACATTGAGCAAAAATATATTATGCTTTGGAAATAGAGTTGGTCATCCTTTTCTGGAACGGTGGTTACAGCTAACTGCTTGCAGACTGTGATTTCCTGAACAGAGAAGGTCCTTGTACAAGATTCTTTTAATGATCCAATTTGAATAAATAGTTAACCGGAACGTCGTTGTTTGTCCTCTCTCAAATCAACGAACACGCCCGACACATCACCCTGAGCTCCAGTCCAACAGCGAGGAACCTTGGAGTCACTTTTGACCAGGATCTTTCCTTCAGCTCTCACATAAAGCATGTGACTAGGACTGCCCTCTTTCACCTGTGCAGTATAGCTAAGATCAGGAATATCCTCTCTGAGAGTGATGCTGAGAAACTGGTCCACGCATTTATTACTTCTAGGCTAGACTACTGTAACTCTCTCTTGTCAGGATGTCCAAAAACCTCTCTGAAGAGTCTCCAGCTGGTCCAGAATGCTGCAGCGAGGGTACTGACAAGAGTTAGTAAGAGAGAGCACATCTCAGCAGAGCAGAGGATGTTGTCATAATGCTGTGTAAAGTCCTTTGAGACAAACTGTTTGTAAAAACGGGCTATACAAATAAAATTGCTTTTGCCTTGCCTTGCCTGTAAACACTGGGGCTCTACGGACTTTGTGAACTATTGTGCAAACAGTTGCTTCACTGGCACCACACAAATCACAAGTTTCAGAGTGAAAATTTCCAGATGCCAAAAACTTCAACATGATCAGAACTTGGAGAGAAATGGGTGTGGGCCTTCCTCTTTGAGAAAGAGTGGAAAGTCCTGGCTCAAGCATGGAAATGATCTCCAGTGCATTTTCTTTGAACATATGAAAGTAATTCAGTAGATCAGTCCTATCAACAAGGACACATCTGGCTGGCCTGTATATTGCATGTTGGTAGATAATCCAACTTTTTTTAAAAGCAGAAATTAAACCTGCATCCTTGGAGGTTTAATTTAGGCTTCAATGTAGTCCTAGACTAGCTATTATCCTCCTTCCTGCAATTGGCTTGGTTTACGGTTTTTCTCCATTGGTTTGGCTCATTTCTTTTTTAACATTCTCAAAACTCTAAGATCATTTGGCAAAACAGTCTTAGAGTTCAGCACAACATCATAGGTCACCTGCAAAAGCTCATATGTCTCCCAAAACAGTCCACTCATGTGTCAAAACTAAATTTCTTTCTCATAAATATTCATTGCCTCCAAAATGCATCATCCCTTTGGCATTGCATGAGCACTGCAAGTCAAAATGTTTAGATGTTTTGTCACCATGGCGGAGGACCACTGAAACATCCCTCATGTCCACCTCTCAGTCTTAGCCCAGTCCTTCATTGACAGTGGTTACTGTACTAGTCTTTTTGTCCAGGTAAACAGAACACAACTGTGTATAAAACTGGATTCTCACACATAAATCAATTTATCACATGTTCCAACGAATTCATCTGTGGTTTTCATGGTATTATGTTCTTGACTCATTTTGACAGTTGAACAGACGAGTGCATGTGATGACTTATACAATGATGCTGACATGTTTTAGAGAGAACAACCATTAGACTGAGAATCAACAATCAGTTTAGATCAACAACTAACTGTACTTAATCGTTTGCAAAGATGTACTGAGACATTTGCAATTTGATGAAATTAAGGAGAAATTGTTTTACTCTTTGCATTGGATTTGAACATTAAAGTTGTAACATAAAGATGGTTTTCGAAAATAAAACTCAGGTTTTTGCTGTGCTCTGCTGCCCCCTGCTGACTGACTGTACCAACAAGCTCCATCTCCTCCCTGTTAAATTCACATTGTGTCTCATTTGTTGTTTCATTCATTAAGCTGAATCTTATCAAATCTTAATATCAAATGTTGCAAATTCACATTAACCTGTTATCCTCAAATTTACACAACCTTTATCCTTGGGGTCAATCTGACCCCAGCAATTTAAACCTCCAAAAATGATTAGAATTAAAATTGTTACCCAAGTTTATGTGTCAGGATCTTTGTTTACTATCCTAATAACCCCCTGAATAAAAAAAAAAAAAAAATCCACCCATCCAACCCCTTTTGCATCCAGAACGTTTGTTACATGACTATGGAGAAATATGCAGATCACAATAAAATCTCACTGATTGACCTAAAATTGGAAAGAGTTGAGAGACACAGGACAGCCAACACCGAGGGCCTCATAATCAGGGTCCTTATCAACATCATTCTGTCTCTTTCACTTTCACCTTGATTTCATTTTCATGGTCAAAAAGATATGACGGCACTTCACACACAGAAAACCTTTTAAGTAATTTGCAGTTGAGAGGTAAGTATATAAACCATCAACATCTTTACTTCACTTCTACAGCTAAAGCTTTTTGAAGATTATAAAGTTGCATGTTATAGTGATGTCAACATCCAAAATAAATGTTGATATTTGTTTTATGCAGCCAAAACATCCTGGAGTCAAACTGATGCGTACAACAGGTGTACAGGGCATTTGAAAAATATAATCATGTTAATTTTATGTTTACCCAGTTGTCCCCATTAATTTTGGAAAAGTCATCAAATATGAAGGAAAAAAATTATGTCACTCACTTTTTCCCAACCATAGAAGCTTTGCCTCTGGAACTGATCAATACATGAAAATAGAAGTGACCAGAAACCTGAACTCAAATATGTCATCTAGCAAAAAAAAAAAAAAAAATTAAAAAATTATCTTAACTCAGCAGAAACTTCAGCCAGAAACAGTTTGACAAAAACATCTGTAAAAACTGTTGACCCTCAGTGAATGATAAAGTGAGAAGTTGTTGATCAATGATCAGTAAAGAGTGAGCGCTCAGAGTTTGACTTTAAGCTTTTATTGTGTACAAATCTTCCATGTTTACAGACGGCGACCACGACGACCACCCTTCCTCCTGGTCGAGTCTGACGGGATCGGAGTGACGTCCTCTGAAAACACAAGAACAGGAGGTCAGACAACAAACTCTTCTTCTGATCAATGCAGATGGTTGAGACTGTGCGTGTGTGTGTGTGTGTTACCGATGCGTCCGATCTTCATCCCAGAACGAGCCAGAGCTCTGAGAGCCGACTGAGCTCCAGGACCTGGAGTCTTTGTCCTGGAACCAAGAGAACAGTGAGCGGTCAGTCAGACAGGTGAGCCATCAGACAGGTGAGTGGTCAGTCAGTCAGACAGACAGATGAGGGGTCGGTCAGTCAGACAGACAGATGAGCGGTGGGTCAGACAGATGAGGGTTGGTCAGTCAGACAAGTGAGGGGTCAGTCAGACAGGTGAGCGGTCGGTCAGTCAGACGGGTGAGCGGTCAGCCAGACAGGTGAGCGGTCGGTCAGTCACACGGGTGAGCGGTCAGTCAGACGGGTGAGGGGTCGGTCAGTCAGACGGGTGAGCGGTCGGTCAGTCAGACGGGTGAGCGGTCAGTCAGTCAGACAGGTGAGAGTACCTGTTGCCCCCGGTGGCTCTCAGCTTGATGTGCAGGGCGGTGATCCCGAGCTCTTTGCAGCGCTGAGCGACATCCTGCGCTGCCAACATGGCAGCGTACGGAGAAGACTCATCTCTGTCGGCCTTCACCTTCATCCCACCTGTCACACGGCAGATCGTTTCTCTGGAAACAAGGTGGACACAGAGTCAGAGGTCAGAGGTAACCAGTCCAAGGAGTAGGTTCACTCAGTGCTCAATGATTAAAGTGATGATTACAGATCAATAACTGACAGTGTTCCCCATTAATTAACCAGTCAGTGCCCAGCTTTACGGAACCTGTTTATGGTTTTGTTTCTTTGAAGCCAAGTTGATCAATAATTGATCATGGGAATTCTGACTTCATGACCTAAAAACAAACAGATAGTGTCTGGACAAAAACATCACACACAATGAAGCTTTTGGGATGTAAGCCAGAAGCCAACAGTTACCATGGAGATAGCAGCAGGGGGCTATTGCACAAAAGTGGAAGATATCCAGGATAACTGAGAAAGCCAGGCTTGACCAACCCTGATCAGTGAATCCTGGCTCAGTCTGTTGCACGTTTTCTGAACCAGTATGACTGAAATCAGATTTGTCAAACCAGGTGTAAGTGATTTAGATAACGGCTTTCTGAAATAGGCCACAGCATTGATCACTGATTGACTGGTGAAGAAGCGGTTAAGACACGCGCTGCAGCAAACTTTTCAGTGAGCGAGCAGCTGCTCCTGCCAGAAGATCAGGTGATTGTTTAATTTCAGGAATACATAGCATTGAGAAAAGGCCTGACAGTCAGGAGCCAGTCAACTCAATGTGTAAGTTGAGAAACATGCACTTTCTAACAGTGGAAGGCAATAATTACAATTCAGTGAGTCACCGAACATTGTTTTCAAGTAAATGGTTGTACACAGTTAAATAATGTCAAAGAAATACAGTCTAATAATGATTATCACAGTCAACATGTGCAGAATAAACATGACTGGACAAAAGAGGAACAGGTCAAACATACTTTAAATGTCTTTATAATCTGTGATGCATGTTATCACGGTGATAAAAGTGAGTGACAAACATTTTAGTGTAACAAACACTTTTGATGGTGCAGTAAATTGTTCGTTTATTCAAATATTCCTGCAGTGATTTCTGACCCGCCATCTTAGTTTTGTGCAACAATCCCCAGGACGGACTGTGGCGTAAACAAACTGACTTACTTTCCAGAGAGGTCAGTGACATGGACAAAAGTGTCATTGAAGGAGGCGAAGATGTGACAGACTCCAAACACGTTCTCTCCCTCAGCCACCTGAGGACCCAGACTGATGACCTGCTCCTCCTTCTTCTCCTTTCCTTTACGAGGCGCCATGTCTGACGAGGAGGGAAGAAGAGTTAGACATGACATCACCATGACCTACAGTTAACCATGTCCAGACCAGAGAACCAGAGACCGGGTCACCACATCAATACAAACAACTACACAAAACACTGACACAGCAGGTGAACAGGAAGTCAAGATCAACACACCTGAGCACCGATGCACACATGGAAGTTGGTTTCACAGTTAAACGTGGACAAGGTGGTTTCAATGGTAACTACCCAAATTATCAGTCTGAGTAATGCATAAGGGTGACTGACACCAGGTCACCATCCTCTTACAGAGATTCACCACTTCACTAAAATCTGACTCACTTGGCTGCATCAATAGTCACATCATTTGGATATAAACAGGACCTGAACAGGCAGAAGGAAATTGATATGGATGACTATCAAATTAAAGGGTTATTCCACCAGCTCTGCAGTGAATTATCTGAACTCGGGTATGTCATGACAACCTCAACCCTTGATCTGTCCCCAAATGTCTCAACTCCACATCACCTCACCTCTGCCTTCTAAAATACAATCCTAACAACTCCAGACAAATCTCTTCCCGCGATAACAGAGGGGCTGCAGGTGACTGACTTGTGACGGGTTTTGCAGGACTGACCTGATGTCAGACTCTACCGTCCTTGGCCTCAGGTCAGAACTGTGTTCGAGGCATTCACATCAGTTTATCAGTTCCCACGTGTCTGATTCGTAGATGCCGGGTTATCGTATCCGACACGGTCACACGGTGGCTACAGCCCCGGCTCATCGACAGTGGACACAGTGGCCACAGTCCGTCGCCGAGACCATGCACACACGGGGAAGCCAGCGTGTCAAAAGTTTTGCTCACAATCAATCTGAACGGAACACAACCGAAGTACAAGCGGCGTCGTTTCAGCACGAGAAATAGACTCGACAGTTAGCCCGGAGCTACATTAGCCTGCTAGCTTCTGAACCACGACTGGACGAGTGTTTACTGTGGCGTTACTGCAAACAACAGAAAATACAGGGTCAGACATAATTCACCTTACAGACACACGTTTGATAAAAGAATAGTGTTTCCCATTCCTACTTCCAGTGCTCGAGCTAAAATGGCGTCGCGACGCGGAGTCAAACACTGAGAGAAAAGAACAACTACAGTTATACTTTGACACTGAAATTTGACAAGAAATTTAACAGCTAACACACTCGAACATTGTCACAGATTCAACTAAGCAACGATAAACGGGCGGATGATCACCTGAAAGTCAGATTAAAGAAGGATTCAATCGGGCGGGCTCACCTATAAGTGTTTCTTCAGCAACCAGAAACAAGAAGGAAAGAACTTCCGCCTCCGGGACCTAAGTTGAGCAATTCCAACTCGGGAAGCAGCTGCTGCCGCCGCGTGGCCATCCGACGAAATGCAAGTCATATTCTGAGAGCTTCATTGTGATTATTACAGATGTCATTATTATTATTATTATTGTTATTATTATTATTGTTGTTGTTGTTGTTGTTGTTGTTGTTATTGTTATTGTTATTATTGCTATAAACATATACTAATAATATTGTTATATTATAATAATCATAATCATAGCTTTATTGTTTAAAAAAACTATTTTGCCACATTTTTTTAAAAACATTTAATTCACATTTTAGAGTTACACAATCAGAACTCAATGTGAATACATACCCCCTAACCCTCACATGTTTATTAGTATCATAATTACTGTCACTGTTGCTTCTTATCCATATTGTAAATACCATCAATGTACAATGTATTATTGTCTTCATCATTTGTGCTTACTCATTTTTATAATATTGCCTCAGGTGTTTTGATACTGACTATTTTTTGAAATGCTAATGTATATTCCCTGTACATGATGATGTGCATGAACAGAGATGCAGGCTAACTGTTATAAAGGAGCCCCACTGATCTGTCTATCAAGGGTAATTTACATCATAGTAACGTTTGTATCACATCAGTTAAAGTCAATGAACACACAGCAGAGCATATGTTCAAGCTCTAAACACCTTTAACCACATGTTCAAACCAAACAGAGCAATCAGACAGACAGCATTTAACCACCTCAGTTTATTTACAGAAACACTTTGACACTTTGACCACGATGCAGAAGAGGAAAATACTCTTGAAAACTCCAAAAGAAAAAGATATAAGATACACACACTCTATCCCTCTCTCTCCCACTCTCACACACATACACACATTTACACACTGGGCATGCAGCAGTATCACAGAGCAACATCCATCATAGTAGAAAAAGCTGAGTGGACGTGAATGAGCTGATTATTGATCATTAATTATTGATTTTGCGGAACGTGACTATCATGGATGGGTAACAGCGCGGACCCAGTCTGTGTGACCTTTAACCTTTAACAATAACAAAAGCATTCAGAAATTACAGTTTATTTATTGCCGTACTTTAAAAAAATCTATTAACATGAAACTGAAAAAAACAGATCCTGATCCAGACCTTGATCCAGGATCAGAGTCTGAGTGAGTCGTCTCTTGAATCAGGTTTCATATAATTAGTCAGGCTAACATGAGCATGACAGTGTGTTTCTTTTATTATGCTAACACTGACCCTGTCGCCCTGTAGCCTTGTTGTCATTAGCATTAGTGTTAGCTTGACTCTTAGCCTTCTGTGTATGTTGTTCAGGTTGAAGTAGAGACAAGCCTCAAACATACACACACGCACATGCACGCACACACACGCACGCACACACGCAAACGCACACACTCACACAGAGTAACCAGTGAATGCTACCTACAAATTAGAATGTCCTGCTGTTTCCCATCACATCAATCCTAAAATTCTTTCTGTGGCGAACATGCTTAGAGCTGCAGAGACCTCAACCCCATCCTCACCTGACAGGTGAGTCTGAGGAAGTCTGAGTCTGAGAGGAATCATTGTGGCTGTATATGAAGTTATTCCTCCTGCTCAGTCTGGATCATGCTTCACTGACCTGGAGGTCAGAGGTCACTGCTTTGTGTGGAGAGGCCACATCTACTGAGTCTGTGATGGAAACATGGCAGCTTCTGACTAAAATCTACTTTAAGATGAATTCTTCAGTTTCAAGCATAAAACACCTAGATATTAGTAAAAAATGACATCTCAGATATCCCCAGGGCCTGTGTGTGACCATTGAGTCAAAGGTTAACACCACTGATAAATCACCTTCCAGTATTAAAGGTCAAAGTTGAGCTTTAGAAAACACAGATGAGAAGAAAAGAGCTGATCACTCTGCAGCTGACACAGGAGGCTGAAGTGACTCACCTGACTTGACTAACAAGTTTAAAAATAACCTGCTCAATGCTAACAGCAGGGTTTGCAATAGTCTTAGCGTTTGCACTCATCTGATATTGAGAATGGTTATAATTAAGATGATGATTGAGAATTATCTGCTGGAAAGTAGGCGGGGCTTTAAAAGTGTTCCGAATAAACAAACCCTGCCCCTTCCCCTGTGTAGGTTACAGGTTGGCCACCTTCAGCCTACTGATTGATGAGATGTTGAGTGACATGAAGGGTGGCATTGCCATGGCAAACACATCCACTGTTGTCACACTCTATAATCATCACACTAACAAAAGAATCAAGCAATAAAACACTGTGTTGTCTACAGGTGAGTCACATGACATTAGCGCTGAGTTCAAATCTTCAAAGATACAAATGCATCACTGTGAGGAACAATAATAATAATATCATCATAGAAGAGTCTGATTGTACAAAGTTATACATTCTCCTCATGGTAAAAAGCTCCTAAGCCTCTGACATAAACACAACAGGTCAAAGGTCGCAGAATATCAAACTCGGCTCCACCTGTGCTCAGAGCTCGCAGCTAGCAACCGATGCTCCCTGTTAGGAATGCTAACAAAGCTAACGCTAACCCTAACAAAGCTAAAAGGTCCCATTTAGGTCAGGGCGGGAACATGAGCTGAGAGCAGAAAGCAGAGAGACACAGCAGAGGAAAAGTCAAACACTAAACACAAGGTCAAATTCTGGCATGCAGCAAATCACACATTTCCACAGAGTCACCACAGCTACGAAGAGGAAGAGGAAGAGGAAGAAACATGGGCTGAGTCCATCCAGATGTGTCAGAACCGTCACCACCAACCACTGATCACTGTTAAGGTTCTGAGAAAATGAAGGAGAGATGAGGCCATGCCCCTGATAGACCAACCGCTAACTTCCAAGTCCCAGAGGAGACAAAACTATGAGCTGACATTCATATTTAAAAAATATAAACTATAAAATCTAATCAAACAGTTCAAAGTATACAAGAAGAAAAAAAAACATTTTTCCAGTTTATTTAAAATTATGCACCAAAATCACATTCGATTCTTAAATTCTTGACATTTACAGAGTTTTTATTATTACTCAAACTCTGCATAATATGAATATACACCTGTTCAGACTGTGATAAGTAAATTTTCTATTGGATCTGAACAATGAACATTTATTTGTTTTTGTGTGGTTAATTCATTTCCAGTGATACAAAATAGAATTTAACATGAAGGTGTTGTTTTCATTTATCAAGCACCTCAATATTAATGATACTGATAAGTGTCTGTGATGACACATGAATGTTTGTCTCTCCTGGGACTCTGTACAGTTGTCAGTGATTCTGATTGGCTGTTTCCTCAACCCATTGTTTTTGCTTTGTGTAGTTTGGGGTGGGGGGTGTATTGGAGGAGGCATGTCTTTTCATGGAAGATTGCATGTGGAAGTTTGTGGAAGCAGAGAAAGGAGTGCTGTGTCAACAAGTCTGGTGGTGTCGACCCTGTGACATCATATATGGAGGCTCAGAGCTGCTGTGCTCGCCAATCATCAGCTTGTTAGCTCCAGTTACCTCAAGGGCACAGGCCTATTATAATGCAAGTTCACATCCTGCTGATGTTACTGATGTGAATTGTTGTAGAGACGAGCCACGTTAGTTAGTTAGTTAGTGTTCATAAACCAATTTAAAAAACAGAAAAGGGAGGAAATATCATTAAGTATAAATCTAATATGTAGAATAACTATAATAATTTATGAATGGGAAGGGCGATGTGATCATGAGATAATGGGTCATCATAAATCATAATTAGTTACCACGGCAACTCCTGGCCCCCATTCATAATAACATGATGTTATTTGTTATTCTATATAATTAATTTCATTGTCAAGTAGAGATCTTGTATCCCTACCAGAGAGATCGTCCAGTGGGTTTGGTTTATGAACATACAGATATGTGTATATATAAACATGCATATCTGTTTATGTATATATGTATGTATATGTCTATGTTTATATAGATTTGTGGCATAAACCAAACCCGTTACACCTATAAACACATTAAACTGGTCATTTATAATCCACTAACGAGCTGTTAATTTACTTAAGAATCAGCTGTGAAGAAAGCATCAACCTGGAGATATGTGTGTGAAAAACACTATTACTGCCTGCCTTGTGCAGCTGATAATCAGAAAGAGGCTTAGAAGAGGAAGCTGATTGGTTGATTGGTTGATGATACAGTTCACTACTGGACTAGTTTGAGTGAAGCTCTTTGGCTCTGCCCTTGACTCCTCCTTTGTTTATCTTCTCAAACTAATTCCTGAATGGGTGGTGTCAGATGCCTGGCCTGCTGTCAGTCAATCTGTTGTCAAGGTGACGGTGGCCCCATCAAAGACCTGCCCACTCTGGAAGTTAGCTAAGGAGAAAAAAACAGACAGGTGAGAAAGGTGAGACTGACAGGTAAGAGAAAGACAGGTGAGACATACAGGTGAGACATATAGGTGAGAGAGAGACAGGTGAGACATACAGGTCAGATAGACAGGTGAGAGGGAGACACACCACAAAACTTGACTTTTATCCCTGTCCGTACTTGCTGAGTGTGGAGGCGGAGCCTGAGCGGTGGAAGTGGACAATCTGCCACTTCCCATCGCGGCGGTGCCACACCCTGGTCTCCTCTGACTGGGCGGTGCGAGGCGTGCCATTGGCGTCGATGTACTGTGTAACTCTGATGTAGGCGATGCAAGCGGCCTCGTCGCCAACCAGGTGAATGTGAGGGTTCAGAATGGTGGTGTGGACTGGCTTACTATTCTTAGACCACACTGAGGACACAGGCAGAGAGATCATTAGATGGACAGGTGAGACTGTCTTGGTCACAGCGGGAGGGGCTGACGTACAACCAGTGAAAGTTAGCAAGGCTCAACTCACAGTTTTCAAAATAAAAGCGGTGGAAGTCGAGGCCTTCGACTAGATTTCCCAACGCCTCGGGCTCAAACGCTGTCACAGCAGGGTCACACATTTTACTGAGGGGATACAGAGGTTTATTCAGAGGACACAGGTTTACTGACAAGACAGACAACTTTTGCTGAGGTGACACAGGTGTTTACTGAGATGACAAGCAGCCTTTATTAAGAGGAGAGAGGTTTGCTGAGGGGACAGGCAGCTTTTACTGAGGACACAGAGGTTTACTGATGCAACAGACTGAGAGGTGTGTTTGTGTGTGTGTTACATACGTGTAGTTCTCAAAGTCTCCATTGCTGATTGCCTCAATGAGCTGCTCAGTGACTTTAATGATGTCCTGCTTCCTCACTGAGACAGAAAGACAGAGAGGTCAATCCCTGAGGCTTCTTTGTGTTTCCAAACTCCACATCTGTCATAATGAACCATAGTGTGTGTGTGTGTGTATGTGTGTGTACCTCTGGTGTCCTCATCCTCAATGGTGGTGTTAGTGCTCTCTGACGACTCCTGTGAGGAAGAGTGTTAATTATCAGGGTGTCTTATGTTGATGACTTCACTGCCTTCTCGTGGTGACATGGCAGCTACAACTGATCAGACCACATACAGATTCAAAATAAGCTAAGCCCTTAACTTTGAAGCAGGATCTCAGATCACTGAGGTAACCTCAGATTTAAAGAGGAACTATGCTGTTTCTGCTGTTTTGCTAACCCTTCTCCCGGCCATGGGCATTTGTTTTTAATAAAGTGGGTGGAAAAGCAATCCATGAAGCGCTGGATAATGTTACATAACATATATGTTACAGAGTGTGTTTGTGTTGTGGTTTGCAGAGACGAGAGCTAGGACACCGGGTCGGTGGCAAAGTACTGCACTGATGTTGCAAGGTTGGTTTTCAGCCCAGAGACACCAGGGGGAGGGCAGAGTGCTTAGAGTCATGTATGAAAGTCATGTATGAAACCATCACAGTTACTCCGAAGCTGGAGTAACTGACTTAAAGAGGAACTATGCAGGAAAATCCTGCATAGTTCCTCTTTAAGTCTGGTTTTTCAGGGTTATGATGGTGGTTACCAGAGTAAATCACTATGGTAACATATACTCAACTCTTCAACTGCTCCAGCGCAGGGTAACTCAGACCTAAACTACTGAAACACTGAGTCATAATCCCTACAGCACCCAGGGTTACCTGAGCCAGGAGAGAACCAGCTTCATAGTACAGGTTACCATGATGACCAGTGTCAGGTTCAGTTAATCCAGATAACTAAGAGTTAAACTGGGTCTGTTAAACTAGCTTCATAGTACAGAGCTCTGAACAGTTTCCCCAGAACCTACACCAAAACATCAATCAAAGTGTTTGATAAACAACAACACAAAGAGCTGTGAAATCACAACACACCCACACCTGGATGCTCACCTTTACACTCAGACAACAATAGTACCACTGAACAGTAAGTGGGTGGAATGTATTACCTTGACGCCATCATTCTTCTTGTTGCTGCCGCTCTTTCCTCCTGAACGAGGGATGAGGACAAAGAGAGAGAGAAGCAGCAGAGTCAGGAAGAAAGGCACAAAGGTACAGAGGACGAGAGATGGCATCGTACTGACCACTGCCCACGTACCCTCCAGCAAACTAACAGAGGCTCACAAGCATGCTCGCCCTCTTTCCCTCTTGTGTGTGTGTCTGTGAGGTGGGGGTGGGTGGAGTTGGGGTCAGCTGGAGCAGCTGAGGCCATATTTAGGATCAACTTGAGATAAACATGCAGTCTCACATTCCTAGCTGTTCTCTCTCTCTCTCTCTCTCTCTCTCTCTCTCTCTCTCTCTCACACACACACACACACACACACCAGTCACTCTCATGATCTGTCATTGTTTTCCAATTTGTTCTTCTCAACGAATCATGCATTAACACAGGCCAAACAAACAAACAAACAAAGGTGGTACAGGTTTAAAGGTGTCAGTGTGAACACTCGGTGGTTTCCCTTTCTATCTATAGATCCTGAACAGCTGCCACACACACACACACACACACACAGTGTTAACCTGTTAATTGTCAGCAAGCCTGCAGCTGCTTGGTGGATCCTCTGTTAGTCTCTGTGTTTAACCCTCAGCTCCTTTAGAACAAACCTGTGGGTCAAAGGTCCACACCCCACATATCCACAAAAGGTCATGTGACTCCAAGGAGCTGAGTGGTCTGTTCATGTGGAGAGGAGTGAATCTGACAAAGCACTGACCTCTGACCCTGCTGGACTTACCAGAGAAGTTCCTGGTGGCCAACATGGTTGTCAGAATGGCTCCCTGAGGGAAGAGGCAATGACATCAGGAAGTGAGGTCACACTTATCAGGTGTGAGGTCTGGGTCTAGTCTGGATCAGGTCTGGTTGGTCTTGTTTGGCTATGTCTCTAGGTCTGGCTCTAGCTTTGGCTCTGGCTCTGGCCTGGTCCTGGTCTAGTCCTGGTCTGGGTGTCATCCATTCTTATTCTGGCTCTAGTTCTGGTTCCAGTCTGATCTGTTCTGGCTTTGATTCTGATTCTGATTCTGCTCTGGTTCTGGTCTTTAGTTCACATTGGGTTCTGGTCTGGTTTTGGTCTGGTTCTGGTCTGGTTTTGGTTTTGGTACCTTTAGTTTCCTCCTGGCGTTGAACTTCTTCAGACACTCAACTGTTTCCTGTCGGTGCATACAGGATGCCACTGTGGAGCGATGCTGAGGGGAGGAGCATCATCATCATCATCATCATCATCATCATCATCATCATCATCATCATCATCATCATCATCATCATCATCATCATCATCATCATCATTATGAAGAACAGCCTCACAGAGATCCAGGGGTGCTTCAGAGCCTCAGCAGCTGTGATGCGTTTGGCTGGGTTGATGGTCAACATCTTATTGATCAGATCTTTGGCTTCAGGTGTCACAGTGTCCCACTCTGGAGATGGAAACTGGGAGGGGAGCAAAACCAGAGAAGAGAGGGTGAATACACTAAGTTGATTTGTTGGGGGAGGACAATAAATAGACACGGTAGGATGTGAATAGAGGTGGAACAGATGAGAAAGTAAGCAGAGTGAGACAAAGGAAAAAAGATGACCAACTGTGAGGGAGGAGCAAAAGAGGAAGAGGAGAGTCACATGACAGAGATAATGAGTCAACCTACATCATAAGCTCCAGCTTTGATCTGCTGATAGAGACGATGTTGATCTTCATCCCAGAATGGAGGATAACCAACCAATAAAATGTAGAGAATCACACCTGAGAGACAGACAGAGAGAATAAATCACACCTGAGAGAGAGAGAATAGACAGTAGCAACAGAGGAGGCTCACCACAGGCCCACAGGTCAACTGCTTTGCCATACGGGTCCTTCCTTAAAACCTCTGGAGACAGATAACCTGGAGTTCCTGCAAAGCCTGTAAACACACACACAAAAAACAAATACGGTAAACAAATTGAAACTGAGTTCAAAATAACAGAAAACTGTAAGAACAAAACATGAAATGTACATGTACATGAAAATAACAAAATAACCCCCCCCCCCCAAAATCACATACACCAGTAAATAACATTATATGACATCACATTAAACCAAAGTAAAAGACCCAACAATCTAATGAATAAGAATATAAAGATACATGAGAGGTAGGAAAGAAAGAAAAGGAAAGGAAATGACATGAAGTTAAAGAACAATGTTAAAGAGCAATGAGTTATCAAAAAAAAGTATGATGATATAATATGGATAAACTTTTTGAATTAAATAAACTGAAGATACCAGTTGTCCTGTTGGAGATAGAAAATGTACTGCAGTTTTAGGCCTTACCAAACCAGGCCTGCTGGTCTCCCTCCACCTCAATGGCGAGGCCGAAGTCAGCCAGTTTGACCGCTGCCCCTTTAGACTTGGAGGCTAGCAGCAGGTTCTCTGGCTGCAGATGGAGGACACATGCTAACTCTGCCCATTGGATTACATTAGACATGCTAACAATGCTAAATCAAAATACAATACCACACCACACTGACCTTTAAGTCTCGGTGGACCACGCCCATCTGGTGACAGTGTAGCACTGCCTCCAAAATTTGCTGGATACAGTGACTGTTGACACACAGAGGTCACAGGACAAGGGTCAACCTCAGGTAAGAAAACCAATGAGAAACCTGCTGAAGAGCAAGCGAAGGAGAGACTCCTACCTGGCGTCAGCTTCACTGTAATATTCCCTGGCTACAATGTCCTCAAACAACTCCCCCCCTGTAACCCTGGAGACAACACACATCTGTCACTGCACAGCTCAGATGATCATATACAACATATATATAATATCAATAACATCACAACAATATGAACAAAATATCAACATAATATAGCAACAACATAACAAAATGTCAAAGTGGAACATAATAAATGAGCACAAATAATATAAATGATATCATGTAATATAATGTTAAAATAAATGTCATATAATAAAACATAACAAATTAACAATAACACTGTAACATAACAAAACATAACACAAAATAACAAAAAATTACATAAAACAACATAACACAACACAACACAATATCACATGACATAACATAATATAACAACATAAAAACACAACATAATATAACATTTCATAACAGAACAAAGAGGACGAAGCAGAGTAACATAATAAAGCACTGTGAAATGTAATGATGTTAAACAATATAATAATATGATATAATGTACTAAACAATGACATAACAACAAATGTTTATTTTTAACATAATATTTGACACCATCACATAACATGACATCACATAACATGACATGACTTAGAATGATGTGGAGATATGGGTTCACAGACCAGTTCACACTCACAAGTCAAAGATGAGGTAATGATGCGCCTCCTCTGAGATACTGTCATGGAGCCGAACTGAAAGAAACAAACTTTTAGGGAACTTCATGAAACTACAGTTCAGTTCCAAGATAGCATATGTGAGCTAGTATATGTAAATTGGCATAAGTAAAGCAGAAGATTTTAACTAAGATAAAATAGTGGATGTAAGTAAGCAGAAGTATGTTAGTGGGCGTGAGCAAGATGTAGATGTGTTTGCTGTAAGCCAAAATGGCTGATGCAGACAGCTGTTTCCTGTGGATCAGAGACAACTGATATGATTTGTGTAAAAGTCTGAGTTGTTTTAAGTGAGTAGGTGGATGAAGGGCAGAGAGAAGAGGTAATGTGAGTCTCCAGTAGACTGATGAGTTTCACTGAAGGCATCTCCTCCTCTTCCTGTATGTATATACACACACACACAGTATAAAAGGAGAGATAACAGAGAGAATAGGTGCCCCTCTCCCCCTCCACCCCCTCCACACACAGACACACATCAAATCCCACTGCTGTTCTGTGTAGGAGTGTTTCAAGAGAAAAACCTGATTATTTCTCTGAGTGCTTTCACACAGGTATGAGTGTGTATGTGTGTGTGTATGTGTGTGTGTGTGTGTGTGTGTGTGTGTGTGTGTGTGTGTAGGAGGAGAGGGTTTTGTTGTCTTCACCTAAGGACACTGTTGCCTAGCAACACACACACACACACACACACACACACACACACACACACACAGAGTTATGTAACACTCCTCAGTATCTGTAGAGCATCACCTGCCCACACAGTGCTCCGATTGGTCACATGGCTGCTGTACTCTGATTGGCTGGTTTGGCCCATGTGAGGTCATATTTGAACATCTGACTGGTTCCGTTTGTTTGTAACAGAACCAGTTTGAGTTTGTTAAAACAAGGTGACTCGCTCCTGTAGAACTGTGTAGGGCTTTTATTGTAAATTCACCACAGGAAGCGTGAAGTGATGTCACAGGTGTGTGTCTGACCTGTATTTACCTGTCTCTGATGTGTGACCATTGACTCAAGATGTAAGAGACATGGCACTGTAAGTGTGTGTGTGCATGAAGAAGAAAAACTGTACTCAGTGTCTGAGTCCAGAAACACTGGATCCAACATTTCCAATAAAACATCCTGGACACAATTGTTAATGCTGTACTTGTGGTAATGGTAAATATTCCTGTAGCAGCAACTGTAGCAGCAAAACTAGGAGTTGCAGTAGTATTATTATTAGAAGTACTTTAAGGTGTATTTTTAGTAGTAGCAGTAGAAAATAGTAGCAATAGCAGTATTTGCTGCAGCACCATCAGTAAAATGTTCAATCATGCTAATAATAATAATAGTCATCGCAGTATAAGAAGTGGTTATTGTGGTATTATTACTTTCAGAAGCAGTGATGGGTGCAGCTACAGTGTTCTTATACAAGAGGATGAGTAGAAGTATTAATAGTAGTGGTAGTATTAATATTAGCAATAGTAAAATGGTTGGTAAGAGTAGCAACAGTAATATTAACTAAGAAATAGTAGCAGTGGTGGTGTTGGCTACAGTAGCACTTGCAGCAGTTGTAGTACTCACCAATATTGGGATGTTTCAGTAAACGACAGATTCGAGCTTCACGGTCCAACTTCTGATGATCTGAAAACACAATAATTGATCATTGATCAGTGGTGGTCAGGTTCTGATCTAAAAGCTCTGATGCTGGATCAGTGTGACTGCAGTGACTGATCCAGGATCAGAGAACCAGAAACCCAGCCTTCACTGAGTCTGAATGAACAAAAGAGAGAGGTGTGTGTGTGTGTGTGTGTGTGTATCCTGCAGCCAACAGAGAAACTGTTGAGGACTTCTCCAGCTGAGCAGCAGCTGTGAAGCTCCAAACAGACAGAGAACAAAAACTCCCTCAGACAGAGAACAGAGACACTGAGGTCAGACCAGCAGGAGGACCTGGCTCCTGAACACATCGCCATCATCATCATCGCCATCATCGTCTCATCATCATCATCATCATCATCATCATCATCATCACTGCGGGACATTATGTTTATGATAAATATGAATCAACTGATTAAGCAAAAATAATTATATAGTAATTATTTTTGTTAAACACAGTGACATCATACAATGATGATTATGATGATGGTGATGAAGCTGATGATGAATATGATGCAGTGTTACAGTTACTGCAGAATCAAACTAAATTGGGATAAACACACTCACATAAACCACACACATTTCTTTGTCAACTTTGCAGAGTGTTGCTAGGCAACCAAAGGAGATTGCAGAACCAGAATAGAGATCTGTAAAAAATAAAACAATCTACAGTACAGTTCACCCCGTTTAACCAAAGCCTCCATCTCACACCAGGTGTACAGACACACCCCTACAGGTTCTCTGCTGCAACACCCAACAGGAAATCATTATTAATGAGAAGGAATAGATAGAACTTATACCTGACAGGTGTAGTTAAGATACTACTGTTCTACCATTCATCTGTTCATCTGTTCCAATGTTTTACTGTTCATCTGTTCTATTGTTCCAATGTTCTCCTGTTCATCTGTTCTGTTGTTCCAATGTTCTACTGTTCCTCTGTTCATCTGTTCTATTGTTCCAGTGTTCTCCTGTTCATCTGTTCTGTTGTTCCAATGTTCTACTGTTCCTCTGTTCTATTGTTCCAGTGTTCTCCTGTTCATCTGTTCTGTTGTTCCAATGTTCTACTGTTCCTCTGTTCATCTGTTCTATTGTTCCAGTGTTCTCCTGTTCATCTGTTCTGTTGTTCCAATGTTCTACTGTTCCTCTGTTCATCTGTTCTATTGTTCCAGTGTTCTACTATTCCACTTGTTCATCTGTTCCACTTTTCTACTGTTCATCTGTTCTATTGTTCCAAAGTTCTACTGTTCATCTGTTTTGTTGTTCTAATTTTCTACTAATCATTTGTTGTATTGTTCCAATGTTCTGCAGTTCTACTGTTCATTTGTTTTACTGTTAATCTGCTCTACTGTTTTCTACTTCTCTCATCTACTCATCTGTTCTTTGTTTGCCTGTTCAACACATGTGCGTATGTCTGTGTGTGTGTGTGTGTGTGTGGATGTGTGTGTGTTTGTACCTGGACAGGTGAGGTACCTACAGTTAAAACTTTGAAGTTCCGTGCGTTGTGTTCTTACCTCTGGCTGACAGTTTCTTGGTATTGATGATCTTGGCAGCATACTCCTGACCCGAAAGAACTTTGACACAGCGACGCACCACTGAAAACGCTCCCCTGGAAACAACAAGGGGAACCAGTTAACACTGATGTAACAAGATTGTTCTCATGTTCTAACGAAAAAATCACTGCTTACAGCAGGGGTGGGCAACTATTCCACAAAGGGCCGGTGTGGCTGCAGGTTTTTGTTCCAACCTAACAAGAGCACACAGTTTGGCCAATCAGCTGTCTGAAGACTGAGATCAGTTGATTCAATGAGTCAAATCAGGTGTGATGCTGCTTGGTTGGAACAAAAACCTGCAGCCACACCAGCCCTTTGTGGAATAGTTGCCCACCCCTGGCTTACAGGAACATTATAGAACTGTCATTTAAATCTGTTCTTACTACTGCTGCTAGCACTGAAGACACTACCCAGGTGCATTACAGGAAATGTAGGAGCAGGTGTTTGTCAGGAGATCACCTATTTTAAAAGGTTTGACATAATCAATGATCTGATGATATTAATAATACAGGATCAATAATAATGTGAAACTGAACTGCAGAGTTTCTCCTGAAAGATTTCTGAGTCTGTTTCCTTATGAAAGCTGCATTCAGCCACCCACTATCACATTATGTAAGAGACCTGGCAGTATACTTCTGTGTGTGTGTGTGTGTGTGTGTGTGTGTGTGTGGATGGGCAGTGAGTGGGATGAGGTCAAAAGGGTGTTACACTCATCTATCTATCTATCTATCTATCTATCTATCTATCTATCTATCTATCTATCTATCTATCCATCTGATTAAAGTTATCATGGAATTATTTTATTGATTATTAAAATTCAAAGCATCAAAAAATGAATTTGAATAATACAAAATAAATATAAATGGTAAACAAAAGTGTAAATTGGTTTCATTACATTAATAAAAAACAACACATCAGTATAACTATAAAAATAAAACAGACTGAAGAAGATGATGCTCATATTATTCATATCATAATTACAGCTAATCAAACCATCGGTTCCTCTATAAATAAGAATACAACTATGAATAAATAAGTTTTCATCAAAAATATACTGAAAATAATAAGTGTTAATAATAATTATTCAAAAATATTGAAACTATTGAAAATATATAAATTATGATATATTGTAGAAATATAAATACATGTGGTTTGATGTAAAAAGAGACAAATGTAATTCCTGTAACTGGTAAATGAAGCACTTCTACCAACATTCTTTCGCATTCTTTTTTCTTTCTATCAATAGTCTGCCATCACTCACATCAGGGGTAACTTTGGGTTCAGTGTCCTGCCGAAGGACATGTGGGCTGGAGGATATGGGGACCAGACCACTGACCTGCTGGTCAGTGGATGACCCCCTCTACCTCCTGAGACACTGCCACCCTAGTTAATATTCATATATTAAAATCTCACTGGTAATATGAACACTGTCATGAAGATGAGGAGGAGGATGGTGACACTCACTTGCCCAGCTCCTCGTACAGCTGATACTCTTCGGTGAAACGAGTGCAGATGACAGTTGCCATGGTGACCTGGTGGGGCGAGGGTCAGGGGGCTCCCTGTCCGTGCTCCTCTGAGGATGATGATGGAGGAGATGAAGGCCAAGAGTTAGACCCGTCTGTCTGTCTGTCTGAGGGTGGAAGAGAGAAGACAGAAGGAGAAGAAGAGAAGAGAGAACGGGGGAGAGGGAGAGAGAGAGAGAGAGAGAGAAAAAGAGAGAGAGAGAGTCTGGGCTGTGCACAGAGGAGGAAGAGGAGGAGGAGGAAGATGGAGGGATGATGGAGAGAGCAGTGGGGAGAGCAGTGTCTCTCTGTCCTGATCTGAGACTGAGTGACGCTTTCAGATGCTCAACCTGCCCGCCCACTACTCTCCATCAGCCTATCACAGGCCAGGACACAGACATATACACACACACACACACACACACACACACAGTTGTCATGGTGACTGCTCCCTCTCAGTCTGTGCTGGAAAGTAAGACTGCAAACACTGCCAGCTCCTAGAGTATTCAGGGACTAAAACTGCTGTACTACCGCTAACAATACTGCATGTACTGCAGTTCTACCACTGCATATATTGCTACTGTTGGAAGTAGTTCTGATACTGCACATGACTAACATTACTACATATCTAGTATATATACTGCTACACCCTGCTTATGATCTAGTTCATGGTTTACATGACCAGGATCTAAAGCATTGGTTCCCAACCTGGGGTCTGAGTCAGGGGGTCAGAGTTCTCAGGGGGTCCACAGAGCTTCATCTGTTCTGAGGTTGTGAGGTTATCGAAATTATATTTGTGCATATTAAAATTCAAAAATCCCAATAACAACAACAACAATGAGAATAGGAACAACTGTTTATTTTTGTAAATAAAAGTTTGTATCATTTTACTTTTTTGATGCGTCTGTGCAGGCAGGGGTTGTGAATCGGCGGGGCGGCTTGTCTTCGACACAAGGGGGGCTTCAAGGAAAAGAAGTTGGAAATCACTGATCTAAAGGATAAGTCCAAAACTGACATGTTCAACTGATACTTTGATTTCGTCTAGTCACACCTGTAGTTATTTATATTTACCTATAGTTACCTGTAGTACCTATAATTCCCTTTAGTTACTCATATCTTCTTGTAGTCATCTACAGTTTCTTGTTGTTACTTGAAATGACTGTGGTCCTGAGAGATGCCCAGTGTCAGGAGCCAGTTTATCTGGTCAAGTGTGTGAAGAAAAGGAGTCTGCTGCTCTAATGTCCTCTGAACACCTCACAATAAAAGTCAACTCATTTCACCAGTTACAAGCATTTAATGTGAAGCAGCTTGAGTTACAGAGTTGGACTTGTTGCCTTGGTGATGAAACTTAAACATGTTTTAAGATCCACTTCTGGATCAGGGTCAGGATAAGGATTATACATCAGATCATTTTACAAGATCATGATTAAGATTAAGTTTAGGATTGAGATTGGGATCAAGATGGGAATCAAGATAAAGATCAGGATCTGGATCAGGGTGTGGATCCAGATAAAGATCGGGATCGGGTTCAGGACAGGTCTCTGTGGATCCCTCTTCCAGAATAAACACTGGGAGTATCAAAGATGCTCTCACAGAGGACACAGAGAAGAAGATTTATTCAACAGTCTGAGCTTCATTATTACCACAGAGAGCCCAGAAACCAGGGTCTGAAAACAAGGGTCCAGGGTCCAAAGACCAGAGACCAGAAACCAGGTTCCAATGCAGTCTAGAGTCAACAGACAAAAGTTCAGTTGCTCAATATTCAGAGTCTAAACTCCAGAACTTTAATTCCAGGATCCATAGAAAGTCAGTCAGAAGAGACACAGGGAGATTGGGCCCTGGACTGATTCTGCAGGTTTTATAAGTGGTTCCAGGAGTTCTGGACTGAGCTTTCGTGTCTCAGCAATGAGTCGTTTGACACCGACCATCCATTGATTGACCTCAGTCACATGATCCACCATCAGAGAGCGATGGATGTCATCAGCCTCATCCCAGTGACCCAACTGCAGCTCTGAAGGACAGACAGGTGGGACATAGACAGGTGAGAGACAGACAGTCACTATGTTCCCATCCACTTGTCAGGTGAATTATCTGAGGATCACTAAAAATATTACTGTGAGTAAAGCTGGTGAGTAAAGTGTGTACTCATCTAAGAGCTTTAAATTGAATAAAATCTGTGTGTGATGACGTTGCATGCTGTTCTGTGATCAAATTGATGTATCGAATAGATTTCTTGCTCATTCATTCATTTTTGCACTCAACTGCAAAACCAAATGTGCACAAGCCGAGTGTGGTGAGCCACTGGAGTTGTTGCCTTGGAACCACTGAGCAATACAAATGCCAACCATGGATTGCATCTACCAGCAAACATTGTTATAATAGTGCTTATGTGCAAACTAATTCAGCATACCAAATTGTCATCAGAAGACCATTTTGATGAAGATGCATTAGCATTAGCTAAATGCTACAAAACACAAGAGGCAACCTGTGATTTGGGAACAGCAGCACTCCAAACAGTTTTGGGAGATTGTCGTTGAAAGACATTTCACAGAAAGTCTGTCTGTCCCCCTGTCCACTTGCATCTTTCTTTGTTTATTCCTGCCATGTCTTTGAAAAGCCGGAAATGTGTGGAGGACCTGACATAAAACGTGATCGCAATTCACATTTAACCAGCAACGGTTTCTATCAGCATACACTACCAGTCAAAAGTTTTAGAACACCCCAATTTTTCCAGTTTTTTATTGAAATTCAAGCATTTCAAATCCAATTATTAGCTTGAAAATTTGAACTTTGGTTTATCACAAAAGGTTTTTGTACACCATCGAGTAGGCAAAAGGATGGTTCCTCAGTGTGTGACATTAACTGTCAAACATGGAGGATGGTCTGGGGCTGTTTTGCTGGATCCAGGGTCAGTGACTTGTACAGAATGAAAGGAACCCTGAACCAAAATGGTTACCACAGCATTCTGCAGCGCCAAACTCTGCCAGAACTATCTTAGGAAAGCTTGAGAACACAGTCTCCATCGAGCTGGTTTGGGATGAACTGAGAGATGGTAATGGTAAATGAACTTGCACTTACCTGCTGCTTTTTTAGTCTCTAAGCCCACTCATAGCACTTTACACTGTATGTCACATTCACCCTTTCACATACAGCACTGGAGACAGCGCTTGAGATCTACTCATTCACACACTCAGATTGGGGGACATGTGGGTTCAGTTATGGAAACTTCTGCAGCAGAGTTGAGAAAAACTTTTGATTTCCATTGTAGAAAGAATGACATGAGTGTGTTCAGCTGTTATATCTGCCAAAGCTGGCTACTTTGATGAGTCAAAAGTTTAGAATACATTTAGGTTCATAAATTGATTCCTTTTTTTTTTTTTAACTTCAATTGTTCATTTGTTCTGTGCTTTCATTTCATTCAGAGCACAATGAGACATTAAACTGCATCATTTTCAACAAAACACTGGAAAAATTAGGGTATTCTAAAACTTAGGTAGTGTATATCGCATAAGCTTTTTATCAATCAAGGGAAAATCCGATGAGATTGACAGTCTAAACTTTTTGTCACTATTCATGATATTTAATTGAATTTTACTGCGTCCATCCAGCATTTTTAATTCAAAATGACCTAATGTGCACAAAAACGTGTGGATGGAAACATAGCTAGTGACTCAGACAGGTGTGTGATGAGACAGGTCACCTTGAGTCAGGGTGTTCATGCGTCTCCTCACAGGTAGACTCAGTCGACCTGACCTCCAGCTGTCCTCCAGGATGCGGAGCCTCTTGGCCACGTCATTACACACCTGACCCTGTGGACAGGTGAGAGGTCAGAGTGAGTGGACAGACTGAACACATGATATGACAAAGCTGGTGGAGGTGATGTTCTCACTTTGATGCTGCCAAGTCTGCAGGCAGTCAGCGCTTGTTCAAACACCTGCACCACCTGCTCCACATCTGGCTCACTCCAGGTCTGCTCCAATTGCATGCTGATGCCCTCTCTCTGACCTCTCATTGGCCCTGGGGGAGAATGGGGTGTGGCCATTAAGCCAGGTGCAGGATTAACTGTGATCAGTTCAGAGACAGGAAGTGAGTTGACACCCACATCTTCTGTTTTTCTCATGGTGTTGAATGAAAACCTGTTTCTTACCTGGATGGAGCGGGGGTGCTGCTATGCCACATGGTGGTGGGGCCAGAGGGTCAGAGGAGGCAGGGGGAGGGTACAGGGATTCTGGACCTGGGGGCCAATCAGAGAAGATGCTTGGTATACAGGTAAATACAGGTGTTGGCAGTTGTAACCAGTGTAGACAGATGTTGACATGTGTGTTTTATTACCTGAAACAGGTGGAGCTGCTCTCTTGTTCAAGAGGTTCCTCTGTGGTCCTCGGGCCATCTGCAGGCCATATGAGAACTGAGGGGGGTCATTCCAACCTCGCTCTTGGTTACCTTAGCAACACAGATACAGGTGTCTGACTAAAGGGACAGCTCCACATGTTGCGAGACAGTTTCATTCTCTTTTGTTTATGAGATGAGCACATGGACATGAAGTCATAGACAGTGTGAAAGGTCACCACCTGACGTCTTCAACAGGTGAATGACCTTAAAGCTGCTGGCACAGTCTCTACCTGCCTGCCTACTCAGCTGTTGGGCTGGTGCTTTGGTTGAAAGAAAAGTAATTGAACAATCATGCTATGTGAAACTATACATGAAAGCTGTGACACTGTAGCACAGCTTTGGGACAGAAATAAATCAAATGGATGCTTCCACCTGAAGGAAATCCTCCCTCCAAAATCCAAAAGTGGGACAGTCCATACAACCCAGTAGTGGGATTACAAGTTGTTCTGATGTTGACACTTGCTGAAGGTTTAGAGGGGGAGAGGATGTCAGAAGGCAGAAAGAGACCAGTGGGAGAGTTACAATGATGAAGCTGCTATTTACAACAAATATCACGCGTCACCTGTCAGAAAACAGAATGTCAGGTTATATATGATTAGTTTTGTCCTACATCACAAATCTCAGAATTTCCACCACTAAATCAGAACCACCTGTTTGTACAATAAAGCCTTTTCATCAAAAGTTATTGTATCTCAACAATCCCCTGCTGACCCTGAGCCGCTGCTGAGAGAACAACTGAGAGAACACCAGTAGAAATCAATGAGTTAACAGAACTTTTAAGAAGAATTATTTAAGTGTTCAGAAGCTTATATTGTTTAGATACAGCTATTCATTCCCTCAGGGAAATTCAAGTGTGTCTTTGCTCAAAATAAACAAGAATTAAAACAAGTAATTTGTCAGTCTATTTTAGATGAGTGATGCATAAATACATATATATTAATGTATACATATACATACCTATTTATGTGTGAGGGGTGCAACAATACATGTATCTGTAGTGAACCGTTCGATACAGTGGTCTCGGTTCGGTACGCACTATGAATCGAACAATACGCAATTTTATATTTTCATCAACTTCTGACAATGCACCCTGTGCTAAAAAAGCTCAGTGGATCTGCGCTCAACTACTCCGCCTTAGGCTGCATCTTCGAGCGCAGATCCACTAAGCTGTGCCTCCCTCATTCATTCAGACCAAGCTGCTGAGACAGAAGCTACACGTGAAGCTAGCTCGTTGCAACATGGCTAATGCCTCAAATATACCCAAAATCAAAGATCCTCCACCATCCTTTAGATCTGGCGTTTGGAACTACTTTGGTTTTCGTATTAAGTATGACCCCAATGGCAAGTGCATCATGGACAATAGTACAACGGTATGACGCACATGTCCCACAATCCGAAACTACATTGGTGGAAATACAGCAAACATGACAACACATTTACGCTGACATTACCCCGATGCGAAAACAAGTGGAACCAGACAAAAACAAGAGGCACACTACAAACTTTACCTGGGTCATTTAGACAGCCATTAGGACATGATTCAAAGAGGGCAAAAGAAATCGACTGGGCAATTGCTACTTTTATTGCTGTCGACATGCGACCCTTTTCTGTTGTGGACAACGCCGGGTTTGAGGACATGCTGCGGACACTTGAGCCCCGTTACAAGATTCCTTCACGAACCTATTTCACTGATACCGCAGTTCCTGATTTGTACAAGACATAAGCCAAATTAGAGACAGCAGTGTCAGCAGCACCCGATGTTGCTCTGACCTCAGACGGCTGGACGTCAAGAGCTACACAGCGCTACCTGACTGTTACGGCACATTATTACCATGTTGTTAGAACATTTCAAATGTTTCAAAATATGTTTAGGGAGCTATTTCTTTTTAACCCTTTCATGCATAGATTATGAAATCCTTAATCAGGATTTTTTTTCCTATGTGTTTTTGTTGTTCTTGAAGCATGAAAAACAATATTTGAACTTTATTTTTTTTATCCAGATTTCTCAAAGAGATTTTCACTTGTCCACTTGAGTGGACAACGCGCCTTTATGTTCTCAACTGAAAATATATTGTATTAATAACAACACAGCAATAACATAGTAATAGTAAGAGGTTTTGATAAACCATTTAATACAATAAAATAAACATTTAAGAAAACTATAAAATACATTCAACAATAATATAGCTTCTATTAGTGCAACTGCAATTGAGGAATAGGTCTAGTCATTTGTCTCTCCTGTATAGATTCAAATCCCACAGTGAATGTTAGGGAATGCACCCTAACCCTTCTAAAAAAAGTAGGCAAGTCTCTTTCAAACTGATTGTCTTTGATTTTCAAGGTTTGTGTGCTTTGGTTTTCTGCCTTTTCCCCCTGACCTCTGTTTATTGGCACATCCGCCTGAACTCCTTCATCCTCTGCATCCTTAGCTACCTCATCATCCTCAGCTCCAATGTCACTACTGCCAACATTAGCTATTCCTTCTTTTTTTTCAGCCAATCATCATCACTACCACTAGCATCATCCTCTCTTGAGTCAGATTTTTGCTCCACTGTCCTGCAGGCCTTCCTATCGCACGATGCTTTGACCACTACAAAATATAATGAAACTAGACTAAAAATAAAACAAATAAAACCAGCTAATTACATTCTAATAACATAAATACATTTATTTACACCCAAAAAAGTTACTTCAGATGAAGTATTTTCAAGAACAACAGAAGGACTGGACAGATATTCCAGAGGAACTCGGAATTTCTGGCGGACCATCGGCCATATTGATTTGGATGGAAAAAAATAGCATGTACAATGTCTTTCCACAAGGTTTAATTGTATACACACACACACACACACACACACACACACACACATATATATATATATTACATTCGAGTTTCGGCTGATATATATGTATGTGTGTATGTGTACATATATATATATATATATATATTGTGTGTGTGTGTGTGTGTGTGTGTGTGTGTGTGTGTGTGTGTGTGTGTGTGTGTATGTGTGTGTGTGTATGTGTATATATAATGTCTCGAATGTAACTGATGAAAATGTTTTTGTTGAAGTTTTCAATCACTGAAAAAATGAACTCTTATGTCATTTACCCACACAAAGGTTGGGCTGGTTACGGCTCTGGTATCTACCAACACTTACAGCACAGCGCTGTCCTTCCAAAAGAATCCTGAAACACTTCAGAACCCTTTTCCTGCAAGTTCAAGGCAACATTAAATGAGCAGATTTCTGGATGAAGAATGATACAACGTTACCGTTAGTAAAATAAACTGGGCAGCCTGTAGTACACCCTCCTCTTTTTCCTAAATAATTCATGTGTGGAGAATGTCTCCTTTCCCGAACAAAAGGCAGGTCGAAGCCAATTCGTTTACACTGTCACTTACATTCACTAAGGGTTTCATTTTCTCCCGAAGGTTTAACAGAACATTAATTTGACAGGTTTCCGAATGGAGTTGGTCTTTCCCTGTTGTCAGTGCGACATACCAGCTTTCATACCAGGATATAACCAGACGAGCTTTATGCTAGTCGTTAGCTTACCTTACTGAAACCCGTTCAAAACTTCATTTTGTTAATATTTTTCACCCACTTTAATCCGTACTGTCCGGAGCTGCTCAGTGAAGCTGACTCACCTGGTTTAATGTACATGTCCTCCATGTTGGGCTGCACCGCGTCAAACAGCTAGAGCTTCTTCTTCCCGGAGAGGAGTCTAAACTAATGGGTTACCGGCTTAAGTTACAACAAACTTTGGTTTTAATTACCTTTTAATCAAACACTTATGAAAAATCCTGTTGCGACCATAACGCTGTACTGTTTACTTCAATTGTATCAACGAAAGGACTCGTCACTAAACAATTTCCGCTCAGATTTCAAAATAAGATAAATGGAGGTGAAAGTATTTTGACTGTTTCTCGTTTCTTTATTTGGTATGAAGTATGATCTTGACAATATAAATAGGGTGTGTTTGTGTTTGTCTTATATTTCTTTTGCTGTAGTCCGTACACTGTAGCTCTGGGCCAATGATATTCTTGGAATTGTTAGATTATATTTAATAAATCTGGAGGTCAATTTATTTAAAGCTGTAATCTCATCATTGATAACTTACTTTACTCTGTAAATAATGTTCCTTCGGGGGGATGAGTTGTTGAGTTGTTAAGTTCGTAAATGTAATACAATGTAAGCAAAAGAAAAAGAAAATAATAACACAGCCTGTAAGAGGCATGTCCAAACTATTCCACAAAGGGCCGATATGGCTGCAGGTTTTCTTTCCAACCAAACAGCAGCACACCAGACTTGACTCATTTAATCAACTGATCTCAATCTTCAAACACTTGATTGGTCAAACTGTGTAGTTTGGACATGCCTGGCCTATAACAACAAGAACAAGACATTGTTATCATTAATAAATAATAATAATAATAATAATAATAATAATAATAATAATAATAATTACAGTTATTTTTATTTTATCATCATCATGTTATTATCATTTTTATTGTTGTTGAGGTTGTTTTGAATATTAGGTTACAGTAATTTCATGACTTGATTGTAAACGATCCTTTATGCAGACTTTTACATTGTAGGAGAACTAGTCTGACTTCCTGTATTGGTGTCGGACTTCACGCGCATCCTGCCGTCAAAAACATTTCCGTGACACGTGGCTACGGTGTCACATCTCCTCTTACGTCAAGAGACGTAGAGTGACCTCTGTATAGAGCGTCATGTTGGTGACAGGGTTTACAAATCATACAATAATAATATAAATAAATAAAATAATGAAAATATAATTCATCATTGTTCAAGACTGAAACAGCAGCTCAAACACACAGGTAGGGAAAAAAATAATTAAAATCATGTATTTAAGAAAAAAAGATAAATGACTGTACCAACAGGAGGCTACTGCTGAAGTGATACATGTAGCTCACTATACAATTCTGAAAATCACTGCCACTATTTATTTGATGATGTGGAAAGAAGATACAGTGTAGACAGTGCATAATTTGGCTGTCTATGTATATAATCATTTTAGGGCAGTGTCAATCAAAATTAATCACACAGTAATTAAATATGAACCAAAAACAGCGACAAAACTGTGTCCAAGAGCCTTACTGCATTTGAAATAAATAAATAAATAAAAGTTCTCCAACATGACAACTCCATCAGAGGACTAACTGTTAACAATTAATTCTATTGGTCAAAGGTCAAAATAACAAGTCAATTATATGCCAAAGAAATCAGTGGCACTTGACAGTTATACTCAGTAACGTACAGTTACATTGTAGCCTTGGTTCTCTGTGTGAAGAGACTATCTCTCCACTCCATTACATATTCATACGTACGGGATATGATCCCCTCTGCTTGTCAGGGTACGTGGATATTTCTTTAAGACACACCAGCTTGCCCGGCCAGTCCCATTGCGTAGGTATAAAGCGCCTGCACTGGCATGTAATCACTGATAGTTTGATCGAAATGCATCTCCGGGTGGCCTGCATGGAGAGATAGTCTCGTCGCTCAGAGAACCAAGGTTACAATGTAACCATACATTCTCTACTGTCTCAAGACTATCTCTCCACTCCTTTACATATTCCATATGTACGGGGTAGATCTTTAAGACACCCCGTGGGGAGACGGGGCAGCCCACAGTCCCACACCGCAATGTGCAACAGACAAACTATTTACAAATGTACACTATACAACTCACAGGAGTAGACCTTGCAAGGCACTAGGGCCAACCCTGAGAGGGAAATGGCTGCCAGGGAAGCCCGCAAGATGCAAGACTAACCCAAGGAGGACAGGCCAGGGCCCTGCAAGACGCAAAGGCCAGCCTCTTCATGGAGCAGCCACTCAATCAGCCTGCAAGACGCAATGCTGAGGAGACAAAAACACCTACCGGCAGGCCACCCCCACCACCTGCTCCCCAGATGAGGGGCTGGCAGCAACATTCAACGGGTAGAACCTGGTAAAAGTTGACTGAGATGACCACATGGCTGTGGAGCATATGGTATGGTATGTAATGCCAGTGGTAGATAAGGTAGGTAGGTAGGTACCCGTGAGTCTTGGTGGAGACCACATGGAGTAGTGGAACCAGGTCAAACCCACCAATAGAGACTCTTCTCTCATCCATCAGCGTAAGCCCCGCACATTGAATGCAGTTGAACTCGCAAGCAAAGAGGACGGATTTAAGAACAATGATCATTAGGTTTGTTGTGAAATGACCTTTTATGTGTCATTACTAGCCAGACCCAGTAGGGGGCGTATGTTAGAATGCCGCAAAGTGACCTCCCAGCCATGTTGAAGTGGACCTCCGCCATGACTAGTAAGATGTTGCATGTGCTCGGAAATAAAGCAGTTACTGAGAAGCACGTCGGCTCCTCATTAATGATATAGTTAAGATATCACAGACGAGGATAAAGAGCACCGGAAAGGACAAGAAGCACCGAGAATGGCGAAATTCAAGTGTCCAGTCGACTTAGCACATTAGCTAGTATAAGCTAAAAGTTCTGTCGTGTTAGCTGGCTAAGAAGAGCTAGTTGTGGACAATGGCAGCTGCTATGGTGGGAACGGTAGCACCGTTTGACAGTAACTCTTAGACATGGGAAGAGTACTGTGAAGTTTTGGACCACTTTTTTGTGGCAAATGACATAAAGGAGGCAGAATGGAAGAGAGCTGTGCTACTGAGCGGTGTGGGAGCACAGACCTATGCGCTTATGAGGAACCTGCTGAACCTGGATAAACCAGGAGCCCGCTCCTACGAGGATCTGGTGAAGTTGCTGAAAGATCATTTCCAACCCAAGACGAGTGAAATAATGCAGCGGTGGAAATTTAACACGAGGAATAGGAAGCCGGATGAAAGTGTTAGTATTTACGTGGTGGAGCTGAGAAAACTCGCACAAGACTGTAACTATGGTGATTCGCTGAGGGTGATGCTGAGTGACCGGCTGGTTTGTGGCATAAATGACAACAGCATTCAAAGGAGGTTGCTCTGAAGGTTTACAAAGGCCATGGAGGCAGCGAACAGAGACATTGAGGATTTAGAGGGAGCCAGAGAGCGTGAGAAAGGGAACCGAGCGTCGGGATCAGTGAATAAGGTGAATGACGTCCGCGCCAAGATGCAGCAGGACACAAGGACTTGTTACAGATGTAATCGAGACAACCATATCACTAAAGACTGCAGGTTTGCCAAGGAAAAGTGTCATAACTGTGGGAAAGTGGGGCACATCAAGAGAGCCTGCAGAATGAAGAACATGGGGAAGGTAAAACCAAAGCATGTAAAGGGGGAGACAGGCAAATATAGTAAAAGAGCAAATTTCATGCAGGATGAAGGGGAGGATAGTGAGAAAGAGGAAGTTTTCACTATATACCACATGAAAGACAATGATGTAACTATATACAACATGCAGGAAGAAATAGAAAAGAAAAGACACTGTGGCTGTGGCTATACAACAATGTCAGAGAGGGCATTTAACAGGTTATTCAGTGGTGTTAAAAAACCCAGCCTGCTCCAGTGCAAGATAAAACTTAAGACATACAGTGGCCATGTAGTTCCAGTGTTAGGAGCAGCAAAAGTTAAGGTGGAACATGAAGACATGCGAAAATATTAGCAGTAGTTGTTGTTAAAGGTTCAGGGACCAGTTTACTGGGCAGAGGGTGGATTAAAGATCTAAAACTAGGTTGGCAAACAGTGCATAAAATAGAAGACAGACAAGATGCACTACAGGAAGTACTTGTAAGACATGACACCGTATTCAAGGATGAGTTAGGGATGCTAAAAGGCTTTGCGGCAAAGATACAGGTAGCTGGTGATGCCAAGCCCTGTTTTTACAAGCCAAGGTCAGTTCCTTTTGCAATGAAAAAGAAAGTAGAGCAAGAGCTAGAGAGACTGTTAGATGAGAAAATTATTGAACCAGTGAAATTCTCAGACTGGGCAGCACCCATAGTACCGGTTCTAAAACCAGATTCAAGACCCAGGATTTGTGGGCACTATAAGTTAACAGTAAACAAAGTCTTGCCAATGGAGCAGTACCCCGTCCCTAAAATGGAAGATATGATGTCTACACTTACTGGGGGAGAGAAATACACCAAGCTAGATATGAGCCATGCGTATCAACAGGTCGTATTAGATGAGGATTCAAGAAAATATCCAACAGTGAATACACACAAGGGACTGTTCACATACACAAGACTACTTTTGGTGTGAGCTCCAGGCCAGCTATATTCCAGTGCACAATGGAGGGTGTGCTGCAAGGAATCAAGAATGTGGCAGTGTATCTGGATGATATCATCCTTATGGGAGAAGATGACAAAGATCACCTACAGACATTGGATCGAGTACTGCAACGACTACAAGATGCTGGTGTTGTGGAAATTTTTAGCCGTTTGCGGTTGGTGAATAATGAAATAGAGACTTCTGTCGGCCGACAGGTTTTTATTTCCTTGCAAGGAAAGGTCAGTCCGCACCTGAGCGGTAATGGTAAAGGAAAGACCCTGGACATGGGATGACCTCAACATTTATACCTGAGGAATGCCCCTAGGATGAGTTTCACACCCCTTTGTCTGATTGGCGGTATCAGAGCCGCCACCCTGGGGTGTGTTTCACACCTGGAGTTATCTACAGGTAGAGATTAAGTCTAGACAATCAAATTTGCAATTACAAGAGAGAATAGGAGATGGGGCATTGATGAAATCAAATTTGCAATTACAATTCCTCCCTTTTGATTATTAATTAATCATTAACAAGAAAAAGAAGAAAAATAATGAGAGAAAAATAATAAGTAAAACAAAATAAAAATAAAATAAAATAAATAAAATATAAAAATAAACAAGGGAAATAGTCAGAAGTTATTATCCCACACATTAATTCACAGAGATTTTAAAATGTATCATCATGGCAGTTGTTATATAATAAATAATAAATATAATAAATAAAAAAATGAAACAATAAAAATATCAATAACAATAAGGGAAGACAATAAAAGAGAAGAAGAAGAAGAGAAAAAAGAAAAAAAAGAACATTATTTACAAAATGTCGTCATCATCAGAGTCAGAGTCTGAGTTGGGGAAGTAATGGGGATCTGGGGTATGGAAAGACATAAAATTATGGTTGTCCTTGTTAATGTCTACATGAATGTATGTGGAGGATTGGGTTATTGTTTTAGTGAATATGTTAAACAAACATTTCATCACGCATGGAATTAAGATGATGAGCAAAAGCGAGCCAACTATTACTGGAATAATCATAGCTAAAAACCAAGATAACCATCCTTAGCCCCAAGACTTAAACCAGGAGAGCCATGAATCATTTGTTGTTGGTGGGGGTCAGATGGCATTTTGCATGTGTTTAATGATGTCAGTGATGTTCTCATATTCATCAGGGATATAAAAGTAACAAGAGACATTAAGTATTTGCAAACACCCCCTTTTTCAGCTAGAATAATATCAAGAGCAAGTCTGTGTTGAATGACTGCTGTTGTAATTGCAGACATTTCATTACTGATTAAGGTGAGGGCTGATTTGCTAAAGAGAGAATGGACCAGCCTAGTCCATTCATTTTGTTCAGGGCTGCAGCTGTTCCACCCCCTAGAAATAAGACCAGCCAACATTTGCACAAGGAGAAATCCAGGGGTCAGCTAATACATAACCTTCATATTTGGAGGGAATGCCAGTAATATCTCTGTAACTTTGAAAATGGGCTGTGGATTGAATGCTGGTAGTAGGAGTCTTCTTATGGAAGACTTTTGTATCAGTTGTAACAATGGATGGGTGGCAGCAACCAGACCATTGAAATAGAGGTAGTAAGCATGATAGGCCTTTTTACCACAAGACCACATTATTCCTGGTCAGGATGAAAGTTGTTTAGTGGACAGGTGAATCTTGTCAGGGTATTGTTAGGCCATTTGTGAGAACAATTGGCTGATGTTGTAGTATTTATACATATTCTAGTTTGACAACTTGATCGGCCTAGGTAAGGGCCTGATGACGATGTTGAACAAACACAAGTTTTTGCATGCTGTAACTTCAAACTTCAAAACTTCAAAGGCCATCTTACTAGGACTTGAATTGGAATCAGTGTAGTCAATATTGGGATGGGGAGTAATTGAGACATTACTCCTGATTTGTTGAGCAGCAATTAGTAACATCATCATTCCCAGAGGGACAGTACATTTTCCATGAATGTCTTTTCCCCAAAATTCCTTCATGTGGCCTTGTAACACATCATTTGTCGTCAAAGGTTTTGCTTGCCATCTGGCTGCTAAAGCATGACAAACCCAACAATCACCAGGAATTTTGAACTCTTTTTTGTGTAAAAGAGCTAGGGCACATGCACTGTTGTCATTGCATTGTTTGAGGGCTTGTTGTGCTGCGTCATGTTTGTGATCCGCAATGCTTAAGTTGTCCAGGTGGTTGTCTTGTATTTCAGAGGTTGTCGAGATGGTCTGATCTGATCTGATGCCAGCAGGCTTTTGACAGCGCCAAGGCGCTCTTGTGTCATTCACCTGTGCTTGCTGCGCCCGACCTCTCACGCCCTTTTAAGCTGGAGGTTGATGCCAGCGCCGCCGGGGCCGGCGCTGTGCTCGTGCAAAAGATGCTGATGGTATAGACCATCCCGTTTCCTATTTCTCCCGAAAGTTCAACAAACATCAGGTCCACTACTCCACCATTGAACAGGAAACTCTTGCTTTACTGTGGGCACTGCAACATTTCGAAGTCTATCTCGGGTCCAGCTCTTTGCCAATAACCGTTTCACCGACCATAACCCACTCACTTTTCTCGCACGCATGTACAATCATAACCAACGTCTCATGAGGTGGGCTCTGATTGTACAGGATTACAAGTTGCAAATCCATCATAAGAAGGGCTCTGATAACTTGTTTGCAGACGCATTGTCCAGAGTGTACGGTAACGAAATGAAGGTCACGTAGGTTTCTATTGTTGTTGTTGTTGTCGTTAGAATGTTAATTATACCCTAGGTATAATTTTAAGGGGGGAGTGTTACGGCTGCAGTGTATGTGTGTGTGTTTCTCTTCCGCTGTCTGGGATTGGTGCGGCTCCTGGCCCGACAACCCCGCCTTCCCCTCGCTCCGCTGTCCGGGATTGGTGGAAACCAGGACCGATGGCTGCACCTCCTCCGACTCAATGGCTGAAAAGGCTCACCTCGCCAGAAGCTCGGGCGGCTGTCTGATACGGACGGTGCGCCTCGTTGGTTGCCGAGTGCATTTGGAAGAGAGATTTGCTCGCTGTATAATAGTGTTTGTTGTGTTACTTGAAAACTAGAAACCGTGTTAAAAAACTTGTTAACTTTGGCGTTTCCCCTTTATGGGTTTTTCTTTGTGGTTGTTGTTTTTTTTTACTTACGGTTGTAGCAGGTAGGGGGTGCTGGTCCTTTTTCGTTTTGTTTGGTGGCTACTATAGCCTCCCTTTTGTTACTAGCTCTTAAGAGCCCTCTTTTTGTTGTATTCTTTTTTTGTTTTGACCCGCACCCTCTGCCTCGCCCTCAGTTTGTTATTTATTTATTATCGGACACCTATTCTGTCCAAAAGGCAATAAATTCCTTTTCGTTTGCCACACTCCACCTGGCTCTTTTGTGTTGCTTCCCCTTTCCCTAGACAGGGTCGTAACAGTATGTTAAGTGAGGTGCTATCTGTTTCTGGTGGCCCATGGACCACAACTCTGAGTTGTCTGTACATATCGGAGCTTGGATATTCGATTCCACACCAATATGTGCCTGCATCGGTGGATTTGACATCGGAGATGGTGATCTGGACTCGTTGGAATTTGGAATTTTTGTTATGATGAAGCGGGGATCACTGTTTGGATCAAGGTTTTTGTCAGTAGCGGTCACAACTGAGTGCAAATCATGTGGACTGCAGGGGTGTCTGCATAGGTACTTATCATATTTGGCATATTATGCACGTTGTGGAGATTCGGGGTAGACAGTACAGGTGAATGTAGCATTTTGATCTGGGGTATAGGTGTAAGCCTCTATCATTGTCAGGAGTATCTGGAATGGACCTTGCCAGTGTTTTGAGTGCCAGTGCTTCCTTCTTAGGTCCTTTATCACCACCCAGTTGCCAGACTCGAAGTCATGAAGTGACGTGGAAGCTGGTAGTGGAAGGGCGGATTTTTCCTGTTGTTTCCTGTTTGAGAGAGAGTAGAGGATAAGTTTTTGCAATATTGTAACATGTCATCTTCACATAAGCCAATGGAAGGAAGTGGCCTGGTTACAGGCTCCACTCCTGAGGATGGAGGTCTGCCAAAAAGAATTTCAAAGGGACTCATGTTTACTCTGGACCTTTTTCTCATTTGCATGTGCATTAACGCAATAGGCAGAGCTTTTGTCCATGGCCGTCCTGTTTCATCACAACATTTGGCTAGTTTTGATTTCAAGGTGCCATTTTCTCGTACGACGGCACCTGCACTGGCAGGATGATATGCACGATGTTGTCTGAGGTCAATAGCAAGAAATTTGCTGATTTGAGTTATTGCAGAATTTACAAAGTGTGAACCATTATCGCTGCTTAGTCTTGTTGATATTCCCCATCTGGGAATGATTTCAGTTAGCAGAGCCTTTGCTACTACTTGGCTGTTTTGGTGTTTAGCTGGAAATGCCTCAACCCATTTTGACCACATGTCAACTATTACCCAACAATATTTCTTCCCTTCTGCTGGCGATAGTTCTATGAAATCCATCATCAAATGTTCAAATGGTCTATCTGGTGGTGGGTGAGCAGCGTGTGTGATTGTTTTGGTTTTACCTGTGTTATGTGTAGCACAAATCATACATGAATGACAAAACTTCTCTGCATAAAGTGAAAAACCCTTAGTGAACCAGTGTTGAGTTATGGCATCCAACATCCCCCCTTTTGCCACATGGTTTGGACCATGTGTCAATTTTGCGAAATGAGGAAAGAAATGTTTGGGCAGGCAAGGTTTGTTATTGGGTCCCCACAACACTGCTTCGTCTTCTGTAGCACCGCAGCGTTTCCATAACGTTTTCTCTTGTGGTGTGGCAAAGGACTGTATGGCTGTAAGAGAGCTGGGAATAGAGGCAGGGATTGAGACAAACAAGGCATCAGGATGTGGGGATAGGAGTGCAGCTCTTTTTGCAGCAGCATCTGCTCTTACGTTTCCTAGAGAGATAGGGTCAGAGTTGTTAGTGTGAGCAAGGCATTTACAAACAGCAATGGATTTTGGAATTAGAATCGCATCTAGAAGAGTTGCAACCTTGTCATGATGGAGAATAGGTTTTCCGTCAGATTTCAAGAATTGTCTGTGTTTCCACAGAGTGCCAAAATCATGTACAACACCAAATGCATATCTAGAGTCGGTGTAGATAGTCACAGTTTTGTCATTTGCTAGTTTGCATGCCTCTGTCAATGCTATTAATTCTGCTGCTTTTGCGGAATTGTGAGAGGGGAGTCATGATTGGTGACAACAGCAAATCTAACTCTGTTACGACCAGTTTGTGGGTCTTGTGAAGCAGATCCATCTACAAAAAGAACCAGATCTGGGTTAGTTAGTGGTGTTATGTTCTTCTCCATCATGTGGTGTGGGAAAGACAGTGGCAGGGTTTAAAACATTGCACCGTTTGACAGTAATGTTAGGCATGTCTAAAAGTACGGTGTTGTATCTTAGCCATCGTGCTGCGTCATGCAGGCAGTTAATGGTTGTAATTTCCATTGATATACATACTGTAGGTCTGGGGTGTGGTGAACAAAAGAATGTCAGAAATTTAGGTCTAGATCAGATAGTTTGTGAACTTTCACACCCTCTGTTGTTGATATCAGACAAAGGCCTAATTTGCACATCAAGTCTCTGCCAATCAGATTAATGGGACAGACTTTTGAGAGCAAGAATACGTGTGAAGCTTGTGTTTGGTCCATCCTCACATTTGAGTGGGACAGTAACATTCTCTTTAATTGTTTGACCTGATGAACCAACAGAGTACACATAATCTCAGCTCAGTTTTGGTTTTGTAGTGAGTTCTAAAGCTTTTATCACAGAATATGTGGCTCCTGAGTCAACTAAGAAAACAACATTTTCTTCTGCAATGGTCAATGTGTGTTTCGGAAATTTCTTGAAATGATCAGATGTGTATTGGACATATGTTAGAGCAGTCGCATATCCATTGCTTGAGTTCTCAATAGATGTGTTAATTTGCTCAGTATGTATGTGTGAATGTGGTGCAGTACCTTCCTCATACATCACAGGTTGGTTAAGCTTGTCAGCTTAAATCCATTCCCCTCCGACCAACCCTTGATCATCCTCAGTCTAACTCGTTTCTTGGAGTTGGTGATGTTCTTGTGGGACAATCACGTACCTAATGTCCATGTTGGTCACAGTAGTAACAGACATCGCTGTCAGACTTACTGGCTCTTCTTGCCCAGTTCTTGTCTCAACCATGTCCTCTCCCTCTGTGTCCATGACTTAGTTTTCCATGTTCCTGGACTGTGTAGATGTCAGCAGAAGTCCATACACAGTAAACCAAATGTTGTAGTTTCAGGTCCAGATGCTTCAACCATTGGCATGTTGAGGACTGCATTCTATGGTGACGCAGTCTCTGTGCAATCAGAGATGATGGATTGATTGCAGAATTTTGTGGTGGAGTAGATGTGTCAGGCTGAGTTGCTTCTGAAGTTGTTGTGCTGTGGCATGGTGAAGGGGTCTGCTTCTTTTCTTTTGCTGAGTGTTGCAGAGTTCTCTGGTGGTTGAGCTGAAGGATGAATCGGTGGGCTGTTGGTGAGGTCTGGACTTCAGCTTCAAAGCTGCCAACTGTGGAAACAAAGGAGAGGAGATCTGCAAGTCTGGTGTTCTTTGCGTGTGTAAATTTCGTTTTTCTTTCTTTTAAAATTTGTTCTCTTTTTTTTCTGAAAAAGGCAATTGTTCTTGCATTACTTTCCTTTTTCGTGCCTTTACTCTCTTTTCACATCCACAAAAAGATCTCGCTGATCTTCCATAATTCACAAAGTTTTTGCAGATACTTTCTTTTCCCTTCAATTTTTCCTCTAATTTGATACATATATTTTTTTAAATCTGAGGGATCCCCCTATTGGGAATCCAAACTCAGTTGTCCAGACATTTAAAAGCTTTTGTCCCCATATTTCCTTCTCATGACATCCACACCCTCTGGAGGTTCCTGCCTCAACAGCGCCTACTCCCCATTCCAGCTGTGGAGGTTGTGCACGACGATTACAATACAGACGTCTCTGTAAGGACTGCTTCGTTTACACTACAAGCAATCAAAAGCATCCAAAGTTTTTACACTTTGACCCCTGAGTCCTTGACTCAGACATGATTGTGGATGAGATAAAAATGGAAATATTATGCCAATTTAAAATTCCAAATGATAAAGAAGGAGAATTTAAAATCTGTCAATATTTCAAAACTCACCAGATGAATTTTGTTGAATTGCGCTCATGGAAATTGTTCGTGGAATCCCAGCGGCAACGATCTGGGGCGACAGCGGTCAGTCCTCCCTTCTCAGAAGAGAATTTGAGGTTGGAGGCTGGAAAGCTTTTTTCTTCCAGGATGGCCTGTCACTGTCCGCGTCCCGTCCCAGACGATTGCTCCAGGGATCCCACTTCTGACACCAAATTGTTGTGGAAATTTTATTGCCGTTGGTGAATAATGAAATAGAGACTTCTGCCGGCGGACAAGTTTTTATTTCCTTGCAAGGAAAGGTTAGTCCTCACCTGAGTGGTAATGGTAAAGGAAAGACCCTGGACATGGGGTGACCTAAACATTTATACCTGAGGAATGCCCCTAGGATGAGTTTCACACCCCTTTGTCTGATTGGCAGTATCAGAGCCACCACCCTGGCTCCAATACCGCCACAACTGGAGTTATCTATAGGTAGAGATTAAGGGGTCTAGACAATCAAATTTGCAATTACAAGACAGAATAGGAAATGGGGCATTGATGAAATCAAATTTGCAATTACACTGGACTACGCTTAAAAAGGAGTAAGTGCCAGTTCATGCGGACTGAAGTGACATTTCTGGGACACAAAGTGGACAAGACAGGTTTGCATCCACTGCCAGCCAAAGTGAAAGCAGTGCAGGAGGCACCTTCACCTACCTCAGTGACTGAGCTTAAAGCTTATTTGGGACTGTTGAATTTTTATAATAAGTTCCTTCCTAATTTGTCTACTGTGTTGGCACCTATGCATAAGTTACTTAGAAAACATGAACCATGGGTATGGGGGCAAGAACAAGAAAAAGCTTTCAAAGAGTCCAAAGAACTGTTACAATCAAGCAGTGTGTTAGTGCATTACGATGAGAAGAAAGAACTGATACTCTCCTGTGATGCTTTTCCATATGGAGTTGGAGCAGTATTAGCTCATGGTTGATGGGGATGAGAAACCTATAGGGTTTGCATCACACACACTCACTACTGCGGAAAAGAACTATTCACAACTTGATAAAGAGGGATTAGCTGTTATTTTTGGAGTACAGTATTTTCATAAGTATCTGTATGGCAGGAAGTTTGTAATTTGTACTGATCATAAGCCATTGATAAGTTTATTCAACGAAATGAAGGCTGTCCCAAAGATGGCGTCTCAAAGAATAATGAGATGGGCTGTGCTGTTGAGAGCATATGAACATGTCATTTTTACAGAGCAGGTAAAGACCATGGTAATGCCGATGCTCTCAGTCGTTTGCCTTTGCCAGAGAAGCCCAAGGATACAGAACCAGAGGAACATGTGTTGATGCTGGACCAGGAACAGAGCCCTCTGACGACATCAGAACAGCTGCGGCAATAGACAAATAAGGATCCTATACTCTCAAGAGTCCGTGAGTATGTTCTCAGAGGATGGCCTGATCAGCTGGACAGTACTTATATGCCTTATAAACAGAGACAATATGAACTGAGTGTGCAGGACGGATGTGTGTTGTGGGGAGCTCGCATCGTGATCCCGGAGAAGGGACAAGCTCCGTTGATGGAACAGCTACATCAGTCGCACCCCGGGATGAGCCGCATGAAAGGCCTAGCCAGAGGCTACATGTGGTGGCCCAACATGGACATGGATCTAGAGAAAAGGGTAAAGGCATGCACCACATGTCAGGCACACAGAAAAGCACCGGCTTGTGCACCACTCCACCCCTGGGAGTGGCCGGAAAAGCCATGGAGAAGACTACACATAGACTATGCAGGCCCGTTCATAGAAAAACCATTCTTGGTGATTGTGGATGCTCATTCAAAACGGTTAGATGTTGTGACAGCCAGCTGTCCACGCCCTCGTCACTACCCCGGTGTGCTGTTCGCACCCGATTCGCCGGGGCGGTAATAGCACCGTTCTTATTCTCCGCCTCACCTGACACTCGGGTGGCTGCTGGAGAGAGAGAGAGGGAGTATTTCACGGCGGCGTCGGAGCTCCTATGCTCATTAAGTAAGAAAGTGAGTCCTTAATCCTCACCGTTTTCATCACCTCCGTCAGGCTACGATCTCCAAATCCACCGTTCCCGGCCCGGAGTTAAACAGCATTCCGCAATTCCACGATTTAGCCTCTTCCAGAGTTCCTCCACACATGTCCTTCCACTGGACTGACTGACGAACTGACACGACGCGACAAAGTGACGCCTGGCCTACTGCCTTGACAGCTCAGGTACAGAGACGTTTTTTTTCTCTCTGTTGCAAAGAGTTTTTTTCCCCCTCGGCCTGAGTCATTTTTCTTTGGTCTTCTGGAGTTCCCTTTGTGTTTGAGGGCGTTTTTTCCCACTGTCTGTTTTTTGTTTTCCTTATTAAAAAACTGAACTGAACTGTGTTTTCATGAAAACGGGTACTGGAGTTTCGGACTTGGGACTGCCTATTGTTTCGTGAATACAAATAATTTGTTTTGAGCTGCTGGCTTGCTTGTGTGTTTTATTGTTGTGCCCTGAGTGAGTCGTTCACAAATGGTATAGAAGGGATACATTAATGAATGAAGGTGTATTTCCTGTGTGAGTTTGCCTGTGTTAAAAAAACTGACACCTGGGTTATAATTCTAAATGACCAAACAACCAACACTTGACTGACAACGAATAAAAAACAAAACAAAACATCTCATATGTCAGGAGAGAGACCTGGCTGGCACCCCAAAATTAACCCCCCACAGACACTACAAGTGCAAACCGTCACAATGTGTACCAGGTAACAATAGCTACTTCAGCCAACACAATAAACTGTCTTAGAAATTGCTTTAGCACACATGGTATTCCAGAGATGATTGTGTCAGATAATGCACAGTGTTTTGTCAGTGAGCAAACAAGAGAGTTTATGACAAGAAATGGTATAACACATGTTACATCAGCACTGTATCACCCATCATCTAATGGTTTAGCTGAACGGCTGTGCAAACTTTCAAAGAGCTAATGAAAAAGAGTAGTGGTGATACAGTAGAGACCAAGTTGAACAGAGCACTGTTTAGCTATCGTATCACTCCACAGTGAACAGCTGGACTGTCACCCGCTGAGTTGTTGATAGGCAGGAAGTTGAGGTGTACTCTAGATCTCATACATCCGGATCTGGAAAAGAAAGCGGAAGCAAAATAAACTAGTCAGAAAGCATATAATGACAAACATGCTAGAAAATGAAACTTAGGAGGAGGAGATCCTATCTACACAAAAAACTCTGGATATGGACCAAAATGGATACCAAAAGGAGACTACAGGACCTGTTTCCTACACAGTGTTGCAAGGAGATGGAAAGCTGATCAGACTACACGTGGATCAGTTGTTCAGCAGACAGGAGTCAGAGATGTCAGTTCAGAGTCCAGATGTTGTGCCAGAGTGCGTGGCACCTGCACCAATGACAAAGACAATCGGACATGATACAGACACTGGACAAGACAGACAAAAAGCCTTGCTTTCCACTGAGCAAGAGAGCAGTGAACCTGTGTGTTCTCCAACAACAAAATTGTCCCGTCCTCACAGAAACAGGAAACCACCGACATACATGAAGGACTTTGTTAAGTGAAGCATGTTGCTAGAAACAACACATTCATATAAAAAAAAGAGAGAGAGAGATAGAAAAGAAAAAGAGAGTAACCGTGGTGTTGTGTTAAAATGATGTGTTGACATGATTTGTGTTGAAATGATATACATGTTATGGAATAATGTTATGTGCTGGGTCAGTGTAAACTAAAGGTTGACCAAACGTGGGTTTGTTTTGTTTGGACTGGAATTTGAGTGATTACTGTTATCAATGTAAACTAAAGATAAAGATAGTTTAAACTTAAGAGGGGAGGAATGTTGTGAAGTGACCTTTTATATGTCATTACTAGCCAGACCCAGTAGGGGGCGTTGTCAGTATGTTAGAATACCACAAAGTGACCTCCCAGCCATGTTGAAGTGGACCTTCGCCATGACTAGTAAGATGTTGCATGTGCTCGGAAATAAATCAGTTACTGAGAAGCACGTCGGCTCCTCATTAATGATATAGTTAAGATATCACAACGTTTTTTCTTAAAAACATTAGTATTGATTGAAGTTGAAGAAATATGCTCTCAAAACATTTTTTTGCAATTGCAACCTTTTATGTTTTGCTCTCATAACATTTTTTTCGATTGCCACTTATTCTCTTTTGCTCTCAAATATCTTTTTTGGTTGCAAATCTAATCTATCTGATTGAATAAAAAAGAGACAAATGTCTCTCCATAGCGAAGCGCCGAGAAGCGGCACTAGTTGTGTCGTTCACACCAGAAGCGCCGCGGCGTGCACCTCCACAGCTGGCTCGCGCCCTGCAGCGATCGTTTCGGCGTCTTGTTTATATTTTGCGCGAGCCACGAGCTATCGTCGAGCCGGGCAGGAAGTCAAACAAAGAAACAACAAGAGAATCCGGTCAATTTTCATAGAAAACGATTTTCAAAATAAAACACCGTGATGGACAAATGCCAATTTTGTATGTTGCGCCCTGCAGCGAAACGGTCGCTGCAGGGCGCAAGCTTCTGTTGTGAACGACACAATCGGTTAACATAGGCGCTAGAAAGGAAACTGGCTCCGCTTCACGGGTATTCGCGGCGCTTCCGCGCCCGGTGGGAACCCGGCGTTCAACGGTAAGCGGATTCAACAGCTGTACTCTTTCCTTTAACTCAACGCAACATGGACTGTAAACCCTGCACTCTGACGTACAGGTGGAGATCAAACAATCAGTGATTACACGCTAGCGCAGGCGCTTTATAGCTACGCAATGGAGCGTGGCCCGGCAAGCCGGTGTGTTTCAAAGAAATATCCACGTACCCTGACAGAAGGGATCACATCCCGTACATATGAAATATGTAACGGAGTGGAGAGATAGTCTCGAGACGATAGAGAACAGAGAATGAACTGTCAGAAGCCTATCATACTGATTATTTTATGTTACAATAAATGATTGATTTTGGCTGCATGTGACTTTTATGACAATAAAGTTAATATTGTGTGTGTGCTGTTGCAAGAATGTGCCATGGTCTTACAGTGAAGGGCAAGTGAGGCAGGAAGCCACAGAGGGAGGGGAGAGATGACATCAGCAGGAGGAGGAGAGAGAGAGAGGAGAGGAGGAGGGAGAAAAACAGCATCCTTCATCAGACAGAGAGGAGAACGAGAGGACGAGCGCGAGAGGAGGGACGAATGAGCGGAGAGAGGACGGAGAGAAAATAAAGGAGAGGAAGAGGAAGACTGATGGTGTCGACAGATAGAAGGACGAGAGACCCTGAGACAGACAGACAGGCAGACACAGAGAGAGAGACGAGGAGGTTTTAACATCTGTCATCTGGGCCTGTGTGTGTGTGTGTGTGTGTGTGTGTGTGTGTGTGTGTGCGTGCGTGCGCGCGATCTGCTGATTGGAACACACACGTCGGAGGGCGGAGTCATGATGGGCAAGGATTACATGTTGGCCATCATCATAGTCAACTACGACGGTAAGACACACACAAACACACTCTCATACACACACACACACACACACAGGTCCCTGTAAGGTCTCCTAGTTTGTTGTTTGTGAACCTGTAAACCTGCCAGGGCCCTGGGGCCAGCAATTTGTGGACCCTGGAGGCAAAAACAAGTGCAACATGGGGAAGAGTCAGCTAAATCACAGCATGTTCCAGTGTAACTAATGTAGCACTTAGAAGCTTTAGGAGCTACATCACCTCAGTGGCCCTCCTCATCCTCACAGTCTCTGCTCTTATTAGGAAAAAAGGTGTCACTTCCTGTTTAACTTGTTCCCACACTCCACATCACACACTCCACAACAACACAAACTCCACATCACACACACACAACAACACAAAGTTGACAAAAACAAAACAACAATAATGATAATAATGACGATAAAGATGGCAAAACAAACTTTAACTGAATGAACTGATAAACAATTAACTTCAAAACTTTATTTATCCCTGAGGGGAAATTCATATTTTATTATTAATTACTCACTGACCTTAACATACACATTCATACAGTAATAAATAAATTTAAATGATAAATGATATCAATGATTAATACATTAATTCCATATTTAGCATAACTATATAAGCATAAATGAAAGAGTGAACATGATTTAAAGTGGGCAGAGTCAGTTTTGAAACATAAAGCTGTAGAGAAGTGCATTGTGGGGATGTGAGGGTGAGGGTGTGATTATTTGTGTAATAATAATACAGTGAATAATTCAAAGGAAGTTATCTCACACTCTGTCTGGGTTCAGGTCATCTATGATGGGACCTCATTTACCTCATTTAGAAAAGAAAGGTCATGACCTCTTATAGATAGAAGCGCAGGAACATACACAGACACAGACACACACACATGATACAGTCAGGGAGGAGGCAGAAGCTGACTGTGGTGTTTCCTGCTGGTCATTGTGTATTGACCCCCCCCCCCAGTCATATCAGTGTCTCCCAATTGGCTGATTCAGCGTTTTGTGTCTCAGGGTTTATTAATTATTCAGCTCCTCCTTCATATGGTCACTTTGACCTCTGATAACAATAACCTCTGCTGTTCCACACAAAGACAGAACCATCAGACAGCAACACAGTGGGTGAAGAAGGGGGGGAAGAGAATAAGGAGGTGGTGGGGTGAAGAGGGGGGCGAGATAGCTGATGTAATTCTGAGACGATTAGAGCAGCTGTTCTACCTGAGGAGTCCTGGCCGATCAGCTCCTCTATCTACTTCAGTCTAAGCTGATTGGATGCTCAGGTGTTATCTGACCTGTAGTTGGAGCTAGAACAGTCTCGAAATCAATAAATCAGAATATATATATATATATATATATATATATATATGTATATTAAAGATGCACCGAAAATTTGGCCACCGAAAATTTTCGGCTGAAAATGGCCAAAAAATGCATTGCATTTATCACCAATGCATTTAACACCGAAACAACACGGCCGGAACAGGATGTTGTGATGATGCAAGCAAAAACCTGCCAAACATGCTGATCAGTGTCAGCGAGTACTGGAGTCCAGGCAGCGATACCACGTGTATCTGTTTAGCAGTTAGCTCCATTAGCACGGCTTCAGTCCAAGTCTGGAGCATCTGTTTATACAATGAAATGAGCAGCACTACAAATAACCCGCATACATGTGTACAGCGTACGTGTGTTTCTGTTGTTCAAGTTTAGTGTTACTTCGCAGAGTTTTCTTTTTACAATCGGAAGTCATGGAAACATGGTGTACTGCTCGTATTTTCCGGTCAGTCGTCATGGAAACATGACGCTCTGTCAGTGGTGCTGCGCTTGGAAAACAAATGTGTGTATGAGTCGAAAAATGAAACAATGTATCACTGTATACAGCCAGTATGTGTGAAGAGATGCTGCTACTGCACTTAAGTTTATGTATATATTTATATAACATTTAATTTTACAACCTTTCAGCAGCCAGTAATAGGCCAGTCAGTTATAGGCCTGTAGGTTATTATAACAGGTAAAATTTGATTTTATTTTATATTGTTGGAATATCAGTGCTAAATAAATATTTTCATAATTTTGTAATTGATTTCATTGAAACATGAATATTAATTTATGCAATTGCAATGCCTTGATTTAGTGAGGTCAGTACACAGTCATTACCATAATAGCAATGGTAGGCTACTAAAAATTGGATAATTATTAAACTCAGTATTTTGGTTTTTGGCCAAGTGTTTACTCATTTTCGGTTTCGGCCAAAAATGTTCATTTTCATTCACATGTAAAAAATAAGATTTCTAAATATATTTGTGATGCATACACAAATATTTCTTGTTTTAAATATGTGCAATAAAAATTCACAAATATATGCATGTAAACATCATTGCAATTTGCAATTACTAAGTGCTTTTAATTTTTAAACTTCCCTGCATATGTATGTGTGAGTTTTCAGACTCCCCTGACATGATTTAATTCACAAATGCATTTTTCTAAGAGGGGATCGTCTGTAGCCAGTAAGATGTCTCACTCTTTTACAGCCAATCACTTGAGTGCCTCCGCAAAAGGGGTGTTACATGATGTCATTAAAACATGTGCAGGTGATCAAAGCATCTAAATCAGTGGTCTCCATGTTTCAACCTTTTCCCTCTTAGAGCTACTTTTACAAAATGAAAATGGCGAAGAGCTACTCACGTTTTGTAAGATTCATTCTTTCATTTGTTACATTTGAGAAACAAAACTCTAGCTGTGTCCCAATTCAGCAGCTGCTTCCTTCGGAGGCGGCATTTGAAGGCAAATTACTTCACAGCATCACAAAAAGTCCTGTCCCAATTCAAAGGCTCCTCCAAATACAGCCAACAAAACAAAACAAATGCAGCCTTCCTTTGCCAGTTCTAGGAGGATGCACCACACCTATTCTTTGTGGCCTCCCATATCCCAAGATTCTTTGTGCACTGTTATTATTAGCCACCTAGCTTTCTAGCTGTTAATCATTGAAGCTTTGGAGGCATGCTCGCCAGCTGAGCAGTTGGGACGCAATCAGGAAATGCCCTGAAGTCTTGACCGTCCCGTTTACCAATGGTTGACATGGCCTTTGGAGGTGCCTCCGAAGCCATTGTCTCCATAGACTGTATAGGCTGGGTCCTCCAAAGGCTGCCGCCGCTGAATTGGGACACTTCTGTTTCCCATGCTTCATGAAAATAGTATGTTTTTAGCCTCTATCATCCTGATAGCTGAAAATATTACTGTCCAATATTGTCCCCCCCTCTATTAAATATGAAAGGAGGCTGAAAATAACTGGACATGTCTGTTCTGATGATACAAGTCAGCGGTCCTTGTCTTCTATAATACACATTCCACATCAGTAGAATGTGTATTACTGAATGTGTATTGAAAACAGTAGGGGAGACATAGCCGGATGGGGAACGGGGATATAACACAACATCAGAGGGAGGAGCAGGCCCATGGAGCCACTGGTAGCAATGCATTGGAGACCCCTGATCTACGTCATGGATCTATGATCTAGATCCATGGGCCAGAGGTTGGAGGCTGCAGCAGAGTTAACAGCCAACATGGTGTCTGGTATAGTGGCAGTTAAAGGTAAGGTTGGAGATCCTGGAAAAACGGTTCAAGCAGGCCACATTTTGAAAATACACAATTCAAAAGTCCAAGCCCCTTTCCTTAGATTTCTCTCCACACCTCCAGAGTGCAGGAAACAAATAAGGTGAAGCAGGGAGGTTTACAAATTAAAAGCACTTTGTAAATGCAGGTTCAACAATTCATATATCAATATAACAACCTCCAAATATGTATTTGATGAAAATTACAAATATATATATATATATATAATTTTACATGCATAAATTTGTGAATTTCTATTCTATTTGTGTGTGCCTGTTCATCATTTTTATTTTTTATATGTGTTTTTACTTATGGAATTAAACATATTTTTGTGTGCCCTGAAAGGGTTTTTGTTTTTTGAGTCATATATATGTAAATCCCCAAAGACATTTGTGAATCCTTTTTTGTGCATTTAATAATTTCTTTTTTTAGACTGTTCTAACTCCATAGTCTGTGCCTCCGTCACTGTTAAACCCAGGGCCGGCCCGTGGAATAGGCAGTATAGGTAAATGCTAGGGGCGCCGACCGTCCAGAGGGCGCCCTTGCTGCCTGGTCGTCCAAATGGGGGGCTATATGACTTGTCTGACTCTGACTGCAGACTGCAGATTCTACCCGCCTTGCCAGTCGTGCCCCCGTATTCTTGTGTGATTAACCTGTGGCAGTCACAACAGTTTTTGATGTTAAAACTTTGTCAGTGCAGGTAACTTACCATTTGCTATCAGTCATGTTTTTACAGCAATACAAAAGACACAACAATAATGAAAACTATAACAAGATGTACATCTGCCTCCACATGCAGGGTTAGGGTTAGGCACCCTAACCCCTAGGGCTAACCCTAACTCTCATTTAACCTCTGCAAGGGATGAGGATGCTACTTGTGCAGGTGCAGCAGGTCACTAGGGTGTGGGCAAACACTGCTCCAATCATGTAACCAGATTTGTTGTCTCTGCAGACAACATCTGGACTGACCAGAACCTGCTGCTAGACCCGGACCTCCCCTCTGGCTGGAGAACCATCAAGGACTCTACAGGAACCTACTACTGGCATGTTCCTACTGGTGCCACACAGTGGCAACACCCCCGCCTCACCAAGACACCCCAGCCTGTCGACACAAAGGTTCGAACATGGTTAATTCGGGTTAGCTAAATTGTTCCTGGTTGACTGAGCTTACTCGGATTAGCTGTGTTAGCTAATATTGGGTCACATTTGTGTGATGTGGAAGCAGTGGAGTTGGTCTTCTTCATGGTATCTCTTATCAGCAGGTGGAAGCTGAACAGCAGAGCTCCAACAGACAGATGACAGACGGACTACCTGAGGACAGGTAACAGACTGAGGACAGGTAACACATACCTGGGGAGAAGTAACACATCATTCATGTCACTCACGTCATTTTTTACACCGAAGGGGACACCCATTGACACGACAGGACGCAACACAACACACACACAGTGTAATATGTGAATTGTGTTTTTCTCGAAGGTCTTTGTGGCATGAAGAGTATCTCACCAATGCTGACCCTGATTCCAAGGTACAACTACCACCATGGTGACACTAATAATGATAATGATGATTCTTATTAAAGTCAAGAATTAGAGTTATTAGTACCTCAATCCGACTTGGGAAACTGAAATAAACTGATAAAGCTGATAATTTAGGTCTAATCTGAACCAACAACATCATGAGGTGTGTGATATGATCAAACTGATGAAGTGATCCAGAGCTGCTGGTCTACTCCACTGTGGTCTAATCTACTGATCTCTCTCTTTCCTGGTGTGTGTCTACCTCTCTCTACCAGTTTTAAATGGATTTAACATTAATCAGGTTTAATCTCTCTCTCCTTCTCTCTCTCTCTCTCTCTCTCTCTGCCCTGGTTTATGTGTTTGTCACCCAACAACTCACTGACCACTTAATCTCATCATCTGTCGGTCAGTGTTTTGCGGTGCGTTCACTGGGTTGGCTGCAGGTGGAGGAGGAGGACTTGTCTCCTGGTCGCAGCAGTCTTGCTGTCAGTAATGTCATCCAGCAACTGTCTCACTGTAGCAGCCCTGAGCAGAGAGACAGGCTGGGAGCTTCAGGGGAGGTGAGACACCTGGACACCTGCTGACCCTGAACAGTCAGTTTGGATGATCACAGACTCAGTCTGAGGGTCCACACTCTGCTGTCATGGCAACACATTATGAAAAAAATGAATGATTAGAATGGCATCTTTGTCTTTTATTACTGTACACAGCTAACAACAAGCTAATGACAAGCTAACAGCAAGCTAACAACTCACAGCCAGTTGATAAGTAAACACACAGCTAACAAAATGTAAACAAACTACTGACAAACCAACAACAACCAGATAACAAGGTAAGTGTATGCTACGATGAAAGCTCAGTGCTGTGACTCCTCTATCTCAGTTGTGATTGTTTCTGTCAAATTACACATGCAACATTCCCGACATCATCTGATTGGTTGTTTAAAAGGAACTACAGTGATGACATAATCACCCTCCCTGGTTCACACCTGTTCACACCTATTCATACATGAGGACCTGATTCCTTTTGGTTTCTGTGATCTTAGTGTACCCACCTTTGTGTATGTGTGCAGGGTCGGGAGATGATGCTGGTTCTAAAGAAAGACACTCTGACCTTGTTGGACCCTTTAGACCACACCCTTCTCCACTGTCAGCCAATCATCAACATCCGTGTCTGGGGGGTGGGCTGCAATAATGGCAGGTGAGTCAGTCCGTCTGTTTAACCTCCATCTGCACTGCTGTTACCATGACACAGAAGTGGCGCCATGGCTGGGCCTGGCTGGGCCCCAGCCAATCAGAAGAGTATTTTAATCCAATAATGGACAGCTTGACTATCTTGACTGTAGGCCCACCTACGATCTCAATCTTGGTGCCACCTCTTCCATGGCAACAACTTTTTCACATTATTATGAGAATTTTTTGTTGTTATAAGGACTAATAGTGATGAATAATATCTGCCACAGATGTTTAATATTGATTATTATAATTGGTCATAATTCAAACAGCAGGAAATTTACTGACATGTTCCTGCACACTGAGGTGTTAAAATCCAAATCACCTTCCTGTGGTCACACTAACACTGTCACTCTCTCTGTTTCTTTAACACGCCCCCCCCCACCCCACACCTGGGCAGGGACAGGTAAACCACTCTACCTCCTCACACCCAGGGCCATGAACACTCAGCTACACTCAGCCCTTCCCTCTCCCCACTATACGTCAGGGTCATTCATTAATTTAAACTATTGATCACATGATCACCTGTCCATTAGCTGTGTAACATAACCACATGACCTGTTTGTGTGTATGTTCAGGGACTTTGCCTTTGTGGCGGGAGATAAAGACAGCTGTGTGCTGAAGTGTCACGTGTTTCGCTGCAATGCTCCAGCGAAAGCTATTGCTACTGCTCTACATGAGATGTGCTCCAAGGTGAGAGACAAAAGTGCATCTGACTTCCTGACTGAGAGAGGCCATAGGCCCTGTCTTGGAATGGTTAGCATCTTTTTGTATGGTTAGCATACTAACATCTTTAAAAATGCATAACATATACAAAAGTTGATCTTTTGTTTATGCTGTTTCTTAGCTTATAACTGGCAGTGGCTGTTGTTTTTGTAGATGATGTTGGAGAAAGCGCTGATAAGGCCGTCTCGCTCTCTGACCATGGAAAGCATCTCACCTGAAGACCTGCCCAGACAAGGTGAGTCACCTGTTCACCTTTATGAGCTCACCTGCGACTCTCTTATTGGTTCTGAACTAATCAACTGGTGCTGTTTCAGTGGAGTTTCTGGAAGCAGTGCGGCAGCAGGTCCAGAAGTTTGAGGTCCAGTACATTGGCAACCTGCCAGTGTCCAGAGCCATGGGTAGGATCTGCCACACATGAACTCATCTGTTACAACTGATGGCTAAAACATTTTTATTAGTTTATTTTCTGTAATTTCTGAATCATCTGTGATGGATGTCTAATATGATAATATTTTGTGTAACTAGATCTGAATGTAAGGAGCAATGTAGGTATGTAAGGGAAACATCCTAGTTACGTGATGCTCTGTGACTCATGATGATGTCACTTCATTTTTAAGTCTGTACCTTCAAGATGTTAGCTTCAGCGTAAGCCTTGGCATCCAACTGTCCGATCATCATGAGTGATCCTGCTGCTCCTTCCACTGACCACCAGATGTCACCACAGGACTGTAGTGTGATGGCAGAGGGCTGCTGTACCTGTGCTCTCTGTGTCGCAGGTATGGAGGTGCTGAACCGAGCCATTGAGAGCATTATGAATTCCACAGACAGAGACGACTGGGAGCCCACAGTGATCCACATCACCGACAATGTCCTGTCACTGTGGAAGGGAGAGGTACAAGTTGAATATACTGTCAGCAACAGGTTTAAGATCAACACAGCCCAGTCTAATCTGTGTCACCTTGTCCCAACAGGAGGGGGCGGAGCCATTCTGGGAGTGTCAGGTAAGATTCCTCACCTTTCTGGGCGTCGGCCATGACAGTCATACCTTTGCTGTGATCGTGGATGGTGGCACACAGAGATTCGAGTGTCATGTGTTCTGGTGTGAACCGGACGCAGGAATCATATCGGAGGCCGTACAGGCTGCATGTATGGTGAGACACCTGTTAACCTGTCTGTCAACCTGACTACCTGTCCACCAGTCTGTGTACCTGTCCACTAGTCTGTCCACCTGTCTCTCTGCCAGTCTGCTTGTCCACCCATCAGAACACTTGTCTGTCTGACTGCCTGCATCTCTACCTGTCTGTCTGTTTACCTGTCTACCCCACTCCCTGCCTGTCTACCCATCTATCTCTCTATCTGTCTGTCTGTCTACCAACCCACCTGTCCACCAGTCTGTTTACCTGTCCACCTGTCTGTCTACCTCTTGATGCTGGTTTAGACAGACACACAGAGCCTTTATTGCTGGTTTCATGACATCATTTCCTGTCCATCAGGTTCAGTATCAGAAGTGTCTGGTGGCTCAGACTCCTCCTCCTCCAAGGTCCAAGTTGTGGCGTGCGAACCCATCAAAGGTTAAACGGGCCAACTCCATGGATGGTGCTGCTTTCCCTCCTCTTATGTCATCTTACCATGGCGGAAGTAGCTCTGCCATTATGACACCAAGGATGATAAAGGGCAACAGCAGCAGCGTGAGGAAAGGGATGATGGCGTTCTTCGAAACCTTTCGCAACAAACAGACTGCCACCTCCTAGCAGGGGCCACGGAGTGGTTGAGTCCAACCCCCCTGTGTCACCTAAGCTGCCATGCCTTGTGGGTGTCTGAGGTGAAATGCATGGACATAAGTGAGACCTCAGTCCAGAGACAGTAATTAGTAATAAATGAGTCTGAGTGAAATAAAGGTCTGTGTCTCACACCATGTACTTCACTACTTCTCCTGTGTTCACACGCAGTGCTCTGTGTACTCACTGTACTCACACAGTACATGTGGAAATATTTTCAGATCTGAGACAGGTTCTTTCACCCTCTGAGGTCTCCTCAGTTCCTCTATGTTCTCCACTGTGTCCATGTTCTCTATTCAAATAGGACTCTGAGTTTCCCACCCCTCAGTCTGGACTGCAGCCTGCACTGCAGCTGTCAATCAGCTGGGAGGCGGGACCATCATCAGTCCTAAGGAGCCATTGAGTTTACTTACTGACAAACAGCCTGAAGCTCCAAACACCACACTAAACGTTCACTGCCAACTGCCAACTAACCAGCTAACTGCTGCAGTTGTTAGCAGTGCCACTTGTCACTCAAAGAGCCTCCGCCCTCAGTCCTCCATTCCTTTAATGATGGGAGTAATGATGGGAGTAATAATATGTAACAGGAGGAAATTATCTGTAGAGACCAAACCCATTTTTACCAGGCTGTAAACATTTTTATTTCTGCTGTAAGGCTGAACACTTTAACATGGGAGTCTATGACTCACTGTTGGAGACTCACTTTAATGATCAGGAGAAGAACTGCAGCCTCAGGTTTCTGACCCAGAGGCTTCTGATTGGTCCACGAACGTCTGTGTGATAATGCTATGATATCATAACTGATTTCAGAGCAGTAGAAACAGTCAGTTGTATTAAGTGTTGAATTCTCAGTGTGAAGTACAAGATGTGGGACACAGCTTGTCAGAAACCTGAATGTTTGTATTAGAGGAACCCTGATGTCCCCTCCCCTCACCACACCAGTCAGCAGCCCGTGACCTCTGACCCCTCACTCCCCTCAGCAGAGTGTTTCATAGTGATGATAGACAGGAGTTGTATCATGTATGTAGTCATTTCCTGCTTCACAGTAGAGAATGAGTCAAGTCTTAAAGCTGCAGTGATGAGTCCTGACCCAGAGCGAGCAGAAAACCCCATGATCAGGTTGCATGATAGTGGTGATGTAACAGGTTTCCATAGTTATGGCTGTTTACACACCAACACCCTGTCAAGAGCAGAAAAATCAGAGTTCAGCAGCTTTAATGTGAGGAGAATTAAGTTAATTTTAGAATAAATAAAGCTGCAGATCAGGAGAAGAAGTGGTCACAGTGTGAAACAGCTGTTTATTCCGAAGATTATTAATAATATAGAGTCTGAATATTGAGAAAATGTGAAAACTGTGATGTTTCACGTTTTAAAGACTTTTTACAGTCTCATTCAGGTCATTGTTGTTTTTTGACGACATGGTATGAAGCTCCACCACGTCAGACACTTTGACAAAGACAAACAGGTGGTGGAGCTCGGGAAGTGTTTACCACCAACTGAGCAGCTGTTTGCAATGCCCTGAATGCCTCCTGACGGGGTCAATGAATGCACAACTAACAGACGCATGTTTACTTCCGTTTCTTTCAGTGAGAGTCAGCGACAGTTTTTGCATGGACAGCATGAAGGTCAGTAAACACATCTTGAAGATACGTGTTGCTGAACGTACAGTTGAACACTGTAATACGCTGTGTCCTAATCGGCCGTCAGCTGGGTCTCTTCGTGTTTGTAGATCTGCAGTTAACAAAACAATGATGTCATATAAATGAGCCAACAACAATAAACAAATAAACAAACATTTCTCATGTTTACTACTTTGTTTTCATGTGGAACGTTTACATTTTACAAACTTTGACCTGTGAACGCAACCTGAGACCTATATCTTCACCTGACATCATCATTATCGTCATCGTCATCGTCATCATCACTGTCGCCAGAATACACACGTTACAGAGTCGGCCCTCGTCCGCTTGGTGCCCTAGGCTGGCGCCCCTGTGCATTACTGCCAACTTCCCCATCCATATTTATACTCTTACAGAAACTGCACCGCTTTGTCTTTATGCTTTTCTTCATTTTAAATAAAAAAAAAACAGAAAAAACAGAACTTGAACTGATATATATATATATATATATATGAGAGACATGAATAACTACTCATGTCTCTCACTATTCTTTGATATTGAGGAGAGGAAACATTTTTATGTAATGCTGTTTCATGGAGCTTATTACAAAACTGATTTATGTTCGTATAATCATAATTTACTGATCATTTATTGTATATTACTGTGTTTACCTAATATTTATATGGAGATGAATATAAGTAACATTTGCTTCTATATGCTGCAACAATCACCTCTGCATGTGGAGGCAGATGTACATCTTGTTATAGTTTTCATTATTGTTGTGTCTTTTGTATTGCTGTAAAAACATTTGATGACTGATAGCAAATGGTAAGTTACCTGCACTGACAAGGTTTTAACATCAAAAACTGTTGTGACTGCCACAGGTTAATCACACAAGAACACGGGGGCACGACTGGCAAGGCGGGTAGAATCTGCAGTCTGCAGTCAGAGTCAGACAAGTCATATAGCCCCCCATTTGGACGACCAGGCAGCGCCCCTCTGGATCGCCCTGAATCGTCACGTTATGTCATAAAGAGGAAAACCAGAAGCAGGCCATTCATTAGTTGCTGTTATCATTATCACTGCACCCAGTGAAAGCCCAGAAAGATTAAAGATATACAGTAAAAGTCACATGATAAGGATAAAATAAAAATGGCCTAACATATGTTTTACTCAATGATATTCTGATGCCTCATACCTGACAGAACCTCGGCGTCTGATTGATCGGCAGTGACGTCACAGTGGTTGTTGACAATGAGACAATCGGAGCTCAAGGCTCCGATCAGCAGATAATTCTGATTGTGTTGTTGTTGTTTCAGTTCACTGGTTCGAGTCCAAACGCTGCGGGTTGTTTGATCTCAACAGGTGAGAGAAATACCGGGGGGAGGGGAGGCGGGAGGAGGTGAAAAGGAGAGGTGAGGGTGAGCAGTTGTGCTGGGAGGTGTCAGACCTCAGCCTGTCCTCTGCCAGCTGTGTCCAGACAGCAGCGAAGCTCCTCTGAAGGTAAGCCCCGACTCAACTCAGCGGAGAAAACTCTCTAGCTATCTAAATTTTATTTGATGTAAGGAGTTGTTACCATGAGAATGAGTTAAGAGAAAGTAGAACGAACGTGGATTCGTTCTGGTCTTGGTTTCAGTTGGGCAGCGAAAAACAGCGGTTTCACTGTTTGACCCGGTGACGCTCCCTTGACCCGGGCAGAGGTTGACACCTGTGGAGTGACTGCAGCCCAACGTCAAACAAGCAGAGTTCTGGACGGAGTGTAGAACTGAGACGGTGACTGTGCTAGGTAGCCTATAACTACTGTTGAGTGGCTCTAATGGAATGAAATGATACTGAGACATAATAATAATAATTATAACAACAATAACAACAATAATAATAATCATCAATCAGTAACTTAATTTAATCTTTTAAGGCCCAGTGGTGGAGGGTTAACTCTCATGATTCAATCTGTCACAAGTCCTCTGAGAGAGCCCACAATTTTAACTTTATCTCAAGTAAAGTGATGTTACCATGGCGATGGGAAAAAGCTGAATCCATTATTTGGGTTCTATCTGCTGTGGTGTGTGATTGAGGGGAGGACAAAGTTAAATTAGAGGAGGTGAGAACAGGGTCTGGATCACGAAACCTGCCTCTGTTGTTTATACACATATGTATAGGCCTAGTTTACTGTTAATATGTGGCACTACTGAACAGCTAACTCAGTTTGGCTACAACTGGTGTGAAAATATAAACATATGTGAAAATCTATACCAGCGGCACATGATGACATGTTTGCTGACCGTTATCTGGTTTAACTGGAAACCAGTAGAACAAACAACTGTTGACTGTTTAGTCAACAATGAACGCAGAGCGAGGCTACAGTTGTCATGGAAACCGGTAGATTGGATTAGCACTGGTATGAGGGCAGATGACAAGACAGGGTTTATCTGCTGATCTCAGAGCAGCTCAGTGAACATGGTGTGTGGCCTAACACATGAAGAAAAGAAAAAACATCAGAAACCAATAAATGATGATTCTCACCACCTGCCACCACGGAGAGCATGGATCACACATCCTCACTGTCTGTACTGTAAATATCTCATAGAATGAATGAGGAGCTGGTTTGAACAAATGTTCTGAATCAGAATGTGTCTGGTTTCATGTTTCCCCAAACTTTTCTCTTCATTTTCAAAACTCTATCTGTCTCTGTACACTCTTAGGTTCTACTCTCATCACTCATCATCACTCTCATCATTCCTCTGCCCAAATGAGCAGTGAACAGCCTCCTCCATACCGTCCTCATTTCACTGAGGGACACACGGCTCCCGGCTACCCCCCAGGTCTGTCACGCAGAGTAAATATTATCAAATAACACTTAGGCTGTAAAAGTTTCTACTGGAAGTCTGAGTTTTATTATTATTATTGTCAGCACAAGAATTTTCAAACTCAAACTGTTCAACTTTTATTATAATAATATGTTATTGCAACCTATTGCTCACAGTCATATCGTACATTTTCTCAAAAATGTTAATATGACAGAGGTGTTCTGACTATCTGTAATAAAACCTAGATTGAAATGATCAGCTATCATCAGCTGTCACTTTAATGTTACAAGGCGGAGCTTCAGTTGTTATGTGATCTCCTTTGATCTTGTGACCTCTCATCTTTTTACAGCTCTAATCTCACAGCCTGCAGCCCTCCCTGGCTCCTCCTACCAGGTACCTAGCATACCCCACTCAACATCACTGTTGTTGTAAAACATTTTAATTTTGCAACTTCAAACATCAGAATTATTTTTTTCTAAACTAATTAACATTAGTAAATTAACTACTGAAAATTGCAGCTTTAAAACAAAACAAAACCTAGTAAATAAAATCTAATTTCTCTGACTAAGGAATAAATTGCAGTTTGGAATGTAGAAACCAGTAAAACCACCTTTTAAATGTTTGTCACCATGATGACAGTCTGCCATGTTTACACAGGACAAAAAAATATTTATTCAGTTTACGTATCAGACCTTAAAGTCACCATTGGTTTGTTGAAAGAGAAGAAAAATATGAACATCCTCATAAAATATTGATTTCTGATGGTTAAAAAAACCCACATGAAATGTATTGAAATGTAAATGTATCTAAAAAGTTGTTTTGAATTTAAAGATCTAGAACAACATCAAGATGTATTATGAATCTTTATTTATTCTCAGGAGAACAGTTTTCAATGTGATTCAAAACTAACTTTTTTTTCCCCCCACTGTTTTCCTCACATGATGACAACCTCCACCCCCCTGCAGACCTTCCCTCAGACCTATGCAGGTGGAGGAGACCACTCCTACTATCATGGGCCCCCGGGGGCCACAGGGCCGATGGGACCCCCAGGAGCCTATATGACTCAGCCTGGGTACCAGGGGTACCACCACGGGCCCTCAGGGGCCCCCTGCCACTGGGATGGTCCGAGGCCCTATGGAGAGCAGCCCAAACAGACAGGTAGGTCGACAACAAATAAAGAACAAACAGTATCAAGATTCACTGAGAAATCCAGCAGCATCTGTTACAATCAGCCTCTGGTCACAGTGTAAACATGTTACATAGTGTTCCTTTACCTGTAATGCCATAACTCATAGTTGAGCCTGAAAGTCAAAGCTGTGAACATGGTCTTGAGGTAGAGACAGGTGAGTGTGTGATGACGAAGGCCCTCCCTCTCTGTCAGTGTTTGTGGTGGAGCAACAGGATCAGGGTGGAGCTGACGACTCGTGTCTCGCTGCCTGTTCGGCTGCTCTGTGCTGCTGCTGCCTCTGGGACATGATGTCACACTGCTCCTCCGTCCCTGACCTCAACTTGCACTGAAGCTCCCAGCATGCAGTGGGGATGCCGTGAAGATGCTTGCTGCTCTGGAGAAACGTTCTGAGAGGAAAATAAGTGGTCTGCAATTAAAACTGTTAAAAGAGACTGTGGAGCTAGGGGTGGGGCTGGACCATTGGCAGCTGAACATCATCAACATGCGCACACAGAGTAGCAGTCCACCCTACACAGAGGAACACCAACCACCTCATTAAATGTTAGTAAATAGGGCCCTGTACTGTCACTCCCTGCTCCCTGTCTGTCACTGTTTGTCTTTGTGTTGTTGTGTCTCTGTTGTGCTCAATAAAAACCTTAATGTCCACGATTAAGATGAATCTGCTGCATTAAACACAAACACATCACTGAAAGAAAAACATGGCTGCTGTCCACAGAGCAGCAGAGCTATGCTACCCTGGACTGAAGCTGCTGTTACACTCCTGACCACTAGAGAGTCTCTATCAGTGAGTCAGTCTCCATAGACTCTCATGTTACACTGTCCAACTTTACTACAGAAACAAACATGTTAACAGCCTGGTACAAAGACAGCTTTCATCTATGTCCAATTTCTTCCTTCAAAAAGACAGTTTATACAGCTCATCTGTTTACACTAAAGGTGTTGAGGACTGAGGGCAGGGCCTCTTTGACTGACAGATTGGTGAGCATATGATTGCCCCACCTCCTTGCCTGTTTTTGGATTCACTGTGAGCAGAGTAACTGAGTGAGTGATACCGATTCAACTGTTGGTCAGCTGGTTGCTGAGTGGCTGAGCTGGAGTTTCCTCATTGGTTGTTGCCTATTCATAGTGGTAAACAGGTTAAGTCAGGTGTGTTTATGACAGGCCCCTCCTCCTCACTCTCCTGGGGCACCTGCAGTGTCACCCACCTTTGTCCAGGTGAACAAACAAAGACATTCTGGGGCAGAGCCACCAGAGTCACTGCCGAGAAAAGCATGTTTGATTTTGGTGTTCTCTAGCGCACAGCACTGCTACATTCTGATTTGTTGTGGTGTAACAGATCATTAACTCCACCCCTCTACTCCCTATCCCTGTTTCTCTCAGTGTGGATGGTGAAGCAGCAGGATGGTGGTGGTGGTGGTGGTGGCAACGGCAGGGGAGCGGAGGACTCATGTCTCGCTCTCTGCTCAGCTGCTCTGTGCTGCTGCTGCCTCTGGGAAATGTTGACATCTCACATCTGCTGAACTCTGACCTGTACCTTTGCTGAGTCTCCCATCATGCAGTAAGGCAGCAGTGACAACAGTGATGCTGGGAAGCTGAAGCTGCTGTCTCTGCCTCTGGGACATGATGTCACAACAGTTATTAAAAAAAACTAAAAGCTAATGCTAAAGTTAACTGCTAAATCAGCTGTTTTCACATATGTAAAAGAAGTCTGTTCTATCTTTGTCATGGTATCAAGATGTAATGTGCAGTGGAAGAAACAGCTGGTGGGCTGTGGGGTCATGTGACATGTCATGACAGGTGAGAATAACACTGTTTGTATGCCATGTTTGAGTCCAATCTCCAAGAATCAAGTGAATATTGATATGAATATTAATAACTGAAACTGTTGACCATGGCCTGATCCCAGAGCCTCGGAGGATTTATACATGTCTCTGAGCTCTGTGACATCCAACATGTGACCAAGTCACTAGAGTTGTCTGTGCTCTCCACTGTTGGTGTTGATGTGTGTTTGCTTTGAGTGGAATCTGTTGGGCTGACACAGGTCATGGTTAATGGTCATGTGAGAGCATCAAATAAAACTGTTAATTGCATTTTGTGAAGATTAACCAAAGAATAAAAAAATGTGTTTTTGTCACAGTCACAGTCTTTGTAGTATAGCAATCAGTAGGAGCAGTGCAGCCATGAAGATGATAAAGGTGCCAGACAGGTGCACTCTAACCCCCCCAAACCTAACCCACACCTGTCAAGAAACAAACCCTGAACACTTTAAAACTCTATTTATATACTGAATTACAACTGTTTCAGTGTTGAAATCTATCAGTAATACATGTCCACCAATTAACCTGTGCAGGTACGGGTACAAGACCATGTGATGCCACTATAGCTTTATCATTTAAAAACTAAATTTATGATTTCCATCCAACCTCCATGCTGCTGCACGCTACTTTCTTGGGGGTTGACTGATCAGGGACATACTCACATCCTGGATGGACACAATGAAAGACACTGAGAGGACACACTTTTATATGCATACTCAATAGCATCCACCAGGTAGCGCCTCAGACCACGCAGTAAACATCTGGCAGCATATTTAACCACAGAATGAAGATGTCTGTCAGGAGCCCCATACACAGAGACTATAGTCCTCACTGCAGCAGTCCTGGGTTCAATTTCACCTGGTGCTGTGTGTCATTAACCCTCTCTCCCCCTCCCCACTTCCTTTGTCTTTCCAGCTGCCCTGTCAAAATAAAGGCATAAAAAAACAGAAAAAAAGTTAAAAAAAAAAGGCAGCAGTGTTGTCAAGCTCAGCCTGCAGAGAACAGTCCTTCTCCCAATGACCAGGAGAAAGACACTTCAGGCACCTCTTTTCCTGTCTCCAGTAGCTGCATTTACATGGGTCCAAAAATCCTATTTATAATCAGATTAATAAGTCAATCAGATTCAAAATGTCTCATGTAAACACCTTAGCGGATCCGATTCACCTGGATCTGATTAAATTTCCGATTGGATTGAAAGACGTAGTCTACGCTGATTGATAATCAGCTTGATATACCACATATAAACAGCTGAATAGAGTGGATTCGGTCAATAGAGTGGATCATTCATTCTGTGCATGCGCGCCCTAGTACGAAGGAGTCATGTATTGATGTTTGAAGGAAATAGAACACAGGAAATAGGAAAGTCAAAGCCGGTCATAACAAACATGTTGAATAAACAAAAAAAATGGACAGTCGTTGAGACGAACTATATCTCTTGATGATAACTAACTGCTGAGACCGTAGAGCTGCAAATAAATGCTGAAACAACGAAATAAGCGTGCCCTAAGTGTAAACATAGAAGTGCACCTCTTCTTCTCTTGAAACTATATAATCGGCTTCAGCTGGAGCCATGTGTCAAATGTGACAAAAATGGAGGACCAGAAATCCACCAGAACATGTGGCCAGGGACACTGTGTTGCTACATCTGGGACAGGCGGGGAGAACAGATGAGTATATTTTGGCTAGCCTCATTGGAATAATGCAACATGAAATACTTTGACCTGTATCAGCCTGTGCCTTATATATATGGAGAAAGTTTGTATGTTAGAGATGCATTTATGATGAGATGCACTCTTTCTGTGTTTCCACAGATCTCTCCAGAGCTCCATCACTCTGCAACAACGCCTGCATCGCCTCTCTCCTGCCGTTAAACCAGTCTGCACTCCCTGCTCATGACCCTGTCTGTCATCCAGTACTCCCATTAAGCTGGCCTTCTCTCCCTGTATAGTTGAGAGAGACAGGAAATGGGGAGAGAGAGAGAGAGAGGGGGGATGACATGCAGCAAAGGGCTGCCCACTGAGCCACACGGTGCCCCTATATTTCTATTATATTTTAAATTCATAACAACACACAAGTACATACATCAATCAAAAACAGCCACAGCACAAAAATGGGAAACAACAAACAAACAAACAACAAAAACAACTCAGACACCTTATATATATTAATTGACTGTCTCCAAATAAATATAAATAATTCTGTACTATCTTGTGATTGTAGATGTGTATATGTAAACATGCACAAAGCACAACAGAGACAGCATTAGGAACACCACCCCACAAAAAGCCTGACAGTTATCACATTTCCCATTTACAGCAGCAGCCTATCATAAGGAACAAAGCTATAAGCAAGGAATATATATATATATATATGTATATATATATATGTGTGTGTGTGTGTGTGTATGTATTTATGTATAAACTCTTAAACTAGAGCAGGGGCAAAGACCTGCCAGAGACTTGATGTGTTCAGTAATGGGGCTCCAGATACAGATGGTACTTGAAATGCTACAAAGCCTCTCAAGATGTATCCCTGAAACCATATCCCTGAGCCATCTAAAGAAGCTAGGGGGGTCGGTAGTCTTCCAACCATTCAGTATTAAGCTCTTTGCCACCAAAGCGCCAAATCTGAAGGTTAGTTCCAGATAAACTAACTTTTTTTCCTAGCAGCTGACACAATATAAAGTAAAAATTTACTTTATATTGTGTAAGTAATGTGAACTCAAAACATGAATTTTTTGTTTAAATCACAATTAACTTTTGTAAACTATTAAATAGAATATTTTTGTTATATTAACAACAACAACATGTGATTTTAATCAAATTTATTTGTGAAAACTACAAATATTGGTAACAAAAACTGGGAAATACTGTAATACTCATAACAAAAGAATTTTGTTAATTTGAAATGCAAATATTGTAAAAACTATAGTTTTAGTCAGTTGTTTTGAAAAATACAAGAAATATGTGTTAAGTCATTTTAGAAGTTTATGCTATACTTTTAACATGATTGATGAAACAATGCAAATTGAGGTAATAAAAATGTTCGCACATACACACACACTTAGGCTAAAATAAATTAAATATGTAAAGTAGCCTTCTGTTCAATCCCTTTTTATGTAATACTTAACCTACTTGTTGATATCATAGACTGTATAAAAATTGATAAAATAATATTAATAATTTGAGCACTGTGTCAATATTACAGGCTAAACAACCAACAACAGTGGCTCCTAACCGCAGACTTGTAGGTCAGCCTAATTTTGAATATCAGTGCGCTGCTGAAGCTCGTCACTAATAATTGGTCAATATTTGGTCAGACTAGTGCGGACTAGAGAGACCAATGCATACGAACTGATGAAGCCGCTTGGATAAGAGGCGAAACGTCTTCCACAGACAAATACAAGTCCAGTTGCCTTCGATTTAATTTGAGAGAGAGAGTCACTAATAATGCAGGAGAAGCGGCTGACGTCATTAACGATCGAGCCAGAGCGGTGCTTGCATGAGACTACACATGTCATTTTAAAAGTATTCAAGACAAATCTACGATTTTAATCCAGTTTTTGTGGAGGGACTCCTGTTCAGAGGGAGAAGCAGAGCTCCTCGTTCACCGCTGCAACTGATGTCATTAACGAGCGAGCCGGAGGGGCGCTGCTGCTTGCTGGAGGGAACACAGGAGCAGAGCAGAAATCTTCGGACTATTTTTTTTGTTTTTTGTTTGTTTGTTTTTTTGTTTTTTAGGACAAGTTGACAAGTTCAACAGAAGTTTTGTGGAGGGTCTGTTGCTGTTCAATCGGAAAATTGAAAGTTTGCACGGTAAGCTTCACATTTAACGTTAGCCTACTTTTTTTGAGACCAGACAGAAATGTGTACTGAAAGCACATGGTGTAACTTAAGACAGCACCAGTTGAAATTACCTTAGCTGCCAGCTATCAGTGCTTAACTTAGTTCAGCTGAAAAGCACAGACAAACATTTGAAATCCTAAAAATGGTCACCTGCGTCTTTTGTAAAAAGAAATTGGATACTCTAAGAGGCTATGTACTGCATTGCAGCGTGCACAGGAATGAGCCCCGTTGAATTTTCAAATGTGTTGGCGCCAACTGTAGTAAAACTTTTACCACTTACTCAGCTTTCAAGGGCCATTTCATTTTTATCGTGTGCACAATGCACCTGCACCTCAAGCTGCTATAGCTGTTGCTGCAGATTTAAAATGTGCTGTTTCATTATGTGCTCGCCATTTTCACACAGTGAAAGAGCTAGTGTCTCACTTAAATGATCATATTGGAGAGGGCAGGTCAGTGTTGTGTCCAGTTAGTGGTTGTAAGCATGTGTTTACAAAAAAGTCGTCATTTACTTTTCACATGTGTAGGAAGCATAAAGCATGCTCCCCTGATAGTATTGATGACATGTACAGGTATACTCGCCCTCAGCCCCCAGATGTCATTACAAGTACAGATGACACAGAAAACACACATGAAGCTATGCCAACAGCTGGTGTAGCCAGTGATATGCCAGAGAATGATAGTCAGTCTTATCTTAGAAACATGTGCCTCTTTTACCTTAAACTGCAAGGACAGCTACTTATTCCTGCCTCTACTATACAGACTATTGTTGAGGAAATGCAAAATGTGCATGAGTTAGGTCAAGCCTACACACTAACTAAACTAAGTTCTTCATTGGGAATGGATGAAAACATGACAGAAAAATATGCTTATTACATACCAGTGGCAGAAACTCTGAAGAGCATTTTACAGTCACATTTAGGGAGGAATACACAACAGTCACAGGGTTGGAGATCTGGATGTAGCATCAGCACTTTTCTTGAAATTTGGTCCATTGATTAGATTATTGATGCTTAGGTTTGAGAGCAAGCACAGTTATTTTAAAAGATGCACCAGACACTTGAAAAACTTCAAAAACATTTGTCGAAATTTGTCAGAGCATCATCAGATGTATCAAGCATATCTTTTAGCTTTAGAGGTTTAGAGAAAGATGTTGTTTCCTGAAAAAGATGTTGTTTCCTGAAATTCAACTATAACCCAAGCACCACAATTTGCACCGTTATTCAGCACTGTTCTTGAGATTTGGTCCATTGATTTGATTATGGATGCTTAGGTTTTGACAGTTGTTCAGACATTTGTCCAGATTTAAAGAGGCTAATCCTCTGGAGTATTTCAACCTGAATTCATTCATAGTTAAAAGAACCATTACATGTTGCTTCTTTGCATGTTGTATTCATTGGGAAAAAAATTGTTTACAACTATTGATGACGGCTGTTCAATAAATGTCCCAAAAGTGATATTTTTCTCTCTTGTCTTTTCTCATGATGTATTTTTTGCATAGGGGTAATAGAAATAATTTTGCAGGTTTATCAGTAAATGAAAAAAACAACTTGATTATTAAAACATAAAAATACAGCATATTATCAATAGATTTTATGTATAATATACAGAACAGCTCTATTTAAAATGCAAAGTTGTACTGTCGTTTTACCAGTTTAAATTAGTTTTTTGTTTGATATTTCCCTGTTAATTTAATCATTTATCGATGCACAATAAGCAGTTATTACATGTAAAAAACACAGGAAATGGTCTATTTATATACAATACTGTTATGTGAAATGAACACTTTTTTTGTATGGACTTAACAGTTGTTGTATGTTATTCAGACATAATTTCATTCACTGTAAATCAATTTACATATTTTGTCAGTATAGTTATCTACTGTCCTGCTGTATTTTTTACAGGAATTCTCTGGTAACCACAGCTGCCAGCGTTTTCCTGTAAAAACAACAGTTTTTTTTTTTTTTTTTTTTTTTTTTTTACAGTGTAGAAGACGTTGGCCTCATAAAATGACAGCAATAGACTGTTGAATCATTCTGTTTAACAATGGGGCAACAAAATTAGTGAATGGCTTAAAAAACCCTGCACTAAACCCCTCTGGACCTGCAGCCTTACCATTAGGGAATGATCTTATTGCCTCACAGATGTCATTGACAGTAAAATTAGAGTCCAAATTGGCCTTAGTGTATTCGCTCAATTTAGGAGGGTCGACGAAACAGATCTCATCAATGGATGCCTTACAATTAGACTAATTTTTGTGAGTATAAATCTCTAAAATTGTCATTTATGTCTTGAGGATGAGTAAGGATTTCCCCGGTAAAAGACTTCATTTTAAGGATAGAGCTGGTTGTCTGAACACTGCCAGCAATGGCACCACCAGGGGGTATAGTCTTCTATATATTCTGTGTTTCTACTCTCTTCATCCGTCTCCTTTCAGTTTTTGCCAGTAGGTAACCGTGAAATCTGGTGCACCTGGTGATGCACTCACGCTCGCTCACTCGCCCACTCTCGATCGGCATATAAATGAATGTTATATGAAAATAAAAACTAGTGAGGAAAAAATATGCACGATATGAGCATCAGGGCTTGTAAAGCTGGTTCAGGGGTCGAGTCACAGCACCATGGACAGCGCCGTTTTTTGTTTTTCTTTCGGCCCAAATTCAAAAGAACAGCACCTTCTTGGTACCGGGACTTCCTCATGGACAGATTAATCCCTGCTGCTTGTTAGGGAAGAATTTCACTTCTCCATATAGTTTATGTAGTTAAAGTTCAATCCCTCTTTGTTTATAGGTGAAAGTTGAGAATTAGATGTTTTCTTTTAGATATATTGGTAGAGACAGTTTATCTGCCCTGTACTCTGTCTGTTTAAGTGAATCAACGCAGCAGCATGCAAAATCAGATCATCATTGTTATTTTCAACACGTTGTGGGAGCTCCGTAGAGACCCCCAGCTTAGGGCAGTTCACAACAGCATGCTCCGGTTCAGACATTCCACACTCATTCAGCACTTTTTGAAAATCTTGAGGTGCAACCGGTTATCTAGTCTGTTGTTTCACCCATCCATAGAACATCGCTTTCGCACATGCTTTCACACATGCTTTCACATCATCTGCATGTTTCTCTTTGATTCTTGTCATTTCAGCCGCTCTTGTTTGTAAACCAATTTCCAGTCCAGGCATCATAGACACATTCACACGTTCAACTGTTTGCTCAATCACACTTCTCAGTTCATCTGAAATCTTTTCTTCTTTACACACATCCATTCCATTCCTCTGATTTGCCACACTCATCCACATCTGTACACATTCTTTCATGTATGGATAACTCCTGAATTGCCCACGGCGGGGTCCATGTTCATTTTGATCACTTTCTGCTTCAAACGAACCAACCATGGGCTGCTCTCCATGTGTCCAGTCTTGCATGAGGTTAATAAATGGATACACGTTTTTCCAACCTTGTAAACGACCAACTACGCCAGCTGGTGTTCTTGAGGAGAATATTCTCTGGAGGTGTTCTGGTTGCATACTACCTACACCATGCGCCTCTACATCAGTTCGATTAGAGTTGGAGTGTGGTGTATTTGTGTCATTCTGTCTATTAGATGTGTGTGCCGATTTAGTGCGAGAATTTGTTTCACTCCCTGTTTTAGACAGATGACCTCCCATTGTGACTTCAAACAAATACACTCAATTAAACATACAAGAACAACTTCAGAAGCATACAGGTCTCCGGGCTTACACAAATTTACAGTGATGTTGGTGTGAAGGGATTGATGGTTTCTCCGTACCGTGTATACAGTTTTTATTGTTGCCTCTTGCCTCTGGGCTTATCTTCCGGGACACAGACACAGAGTTGGTGGTCCCAGATTTTGATCTCAGGCGAAGCAGACCTCTTTCATTCTACCTCAAAAAATTTCTTTTTCTATAGCCCGAGATTGCACCTAGGTCCCTCTGTGTCAGGCCTGGTTTTTCAACTGCACCCAGAAACAGTTGCAGTAACCACTCAGTGGGTCTGCTGGTGATATAGCTCACCTCACGCTCTTCCTCACACCCCACATGCACTTGCAAAATTGGTCTAATTTCACTCTAGATTAAAGCATTTCTCTTACACAGAATTAATAATAATAATAATACATCACTTTAATAAAAAGACAAATGTTTTGTCTCCCATTTTAACATTATAGTTCATGATCTCTTCAAACTCAGACGAGGTAAGGCATGATATATAAAATTATACATATGCACTTACCGAGTCGTTGTTCTGTTGAGATCCTGTTAATGATGCCAACTGTTCGGGAGAAATTCTGTGGTGATGCAGGAGGAAGAAGCACCGGAGTCTTGGATGTCTTATACTGAAGGAGTTTAATAGGCTTGGTCAAGGAGAACAAAAGAGTCATTGACACAACATAAGTGCTCGATGCAACCTCAATTCTGAGGGCCAAGCTGCAAAGTTCAGATTCATATACTAGGAAGGTGGACCAAGCCCACAAAGGGAGATGTGCTAACATTCCATTGGCTATTGGGCATAAACATTAAGATAAAGTCTCACATCATGAACATGGCCTTGGCATGTCCCTAGGAGAGAGTACAGGGCAGATAAGCTGTCTCTAGTAATGCATCTAAAAAGAACATTCACCTATAAACAAAGAGGGATTGACCTTTAACTACACCAACTATACAGAGAAGTGAAATTCTTCTCTAACACAGCTGTTCGTTTCAAAATAGGCCTAGCTATATTGTATTACAGAACAAACAAATTCTATGTAACAGCGGTGAGAACCCCCATACAGTCAGAATGGTACAAACTTTTTTTTTCATTACCTGATTTGCGATGATCAGGCTCCTCCCAATCCAGTCAACAACTATTCGGGGCCACCTCTAATAGTGTTAACAAAAGTCAAAACGAAGGGAACATAATTGTACCCAGCACCCCTCAAAACACACTCCAGCATTGGTTATTGTCTGCAGCACTTTTCAGAATAAACTGACACCCTCAGAGTGTTTCTATACTTGCTTCTGTTTGTGCCTGCCAGTACCTGCTTTTTCTGTCCTGTAACTGTTTTGATTTACAATAAATGTGCACCTTTAAATTAAGCCATACATTAGTCTTTTCAAGGAAAATGATAAATCACCTATTTTAAAAACAATGAATCACCTAACACATGTACATAGCACAATAAAACAGGACTGTTGTGGGAATCAAAATGTTAACTGTACTGTCATTAGTCTTTGCACATTAGATCATTAGTAACATTAAATGTAACACAATAAACATAATAAAAGTATATCAGTAGGCGTTTCCTTTCTCATAGTTTTCTACTAGCCTATATACTACAGCACATCAAAATAATAATAATAATAATAAGAGAAGAAGAGTGGTGCTTGATGTGCCACCCCAAGATTTTAAGTGGCCCCACCTGGCCACCCCTATGAAAAATTTCTGCAGGTGCCCCTGCTCGCCAGCAGCTTTCTTGGCTTTTCATTCAACTCAGATTGCTTTTGTCTAAGTTGCTTATTTACCTGATCACTCAAAATAATATTATATTCATTCTTCAATTTCATAACGCTGTATAAATCATCAGTGAACAAAGAGAAGGTGTAAGCCTTTTCAGTGTCAGACAGTAATACCTCTATTTCCCCTAGCCGTTTACATCTCTCCTCTTTTCTTAGAAACTTCATAAGAAATTATCTTGCCTCTCAGCACAGCCTTAAAGGATTCCCACGAGATGGAGTCATTGACACTGCCATTATCATTGATTATCAAAACCTCTTCCATGGCTGTTTTTATATAATCATGAAATGTACTGTCTTGCAATAATAATGGATCAAAACGCCATAAAAAAAAAGGTTTTAGGCAGGGACCACATAGGAGACATGGTGAGAGGACTGTAGAAATTAAAATACCATGACATTTTGTTTGCACCACATTTGATAATAGCTTTGAATCAATAACTAAATAATCAATGTGTGGCGGTATTGGATCTAAACCACACCCTGCCTTAATTAGTTTGGCCGTCTCGGCCCATTTACGCTGGGGGCGCTGTCTTTAAAAGTGGGTGGTTGTGCACCGAGAGCCGTCTTGCCTTGGGGCTTCTGGCCCCGCCTTCCTTAGTTACACACCTGGTCGCCTCACCTGATTGCCTCGCCACTGGGTTGCTTCTCTTGGGTATGTTGCAGTTGCTACGTGGCTCTTCTGTGTTTTCCCCCCTAAAGTTTGGAAATTATCTTCAACGTTGGCTCTTGTCCCTCATACAGTTCAAGTACCTGGATCTTCCCTCTCCCTCATTGGGGTGAGTTGCGGGCGTTGTGGAGTGTTCCTCCCGGTAACTTACCCCATGTGCTGCAGCGCAGGAAGGGGTAATCAGCTGTTTGGCCACGGTAGTAATTAAAGGGAAAGGGAAAGGGAAATTAGGTTGTCGTAGTAGACCGGTGTATTGAATACAATAAGATACAATAAAATAAATACAATTGAACTACAGCATAAAAGAATAAAGTACTAGAATGGAATGTGCCTTTTATGATATATGATATATAATATCAATACAATTAGTGTGTGACTGTGGCTCTGACAGAGGTAGATGAGTTGTAGAGTCTTATTGCCGTAGGTAGGAACGATTTCCTGTATCGTTCCTTAGAGCAGCAGGGTTGAATGAGTCTGTTGCTGAAGCTGCTCTTAAGCTTGTCCAGTGTTTTTTGGAGGGGGTGAGAGGGATTGTCAATGATTGCTAGCAGTTTCGCCAGCGTCCTGTCCTCCACCACCTCCTCCAGTGTTGCAAGTTTGGAGCCAACAACAGACTCTGCCTTTTTGATGAGTTTTTTCAGCCTATTGGCGTCCTTTGCCTCAATGCCTGCACCCCAGGACACCACAGCAAAGAAGATGGTGCCCGCCACAACAGACTGGTAGAACATCTGTAGCATTTTGTTGCAGACATGGAAGGACCTGAGCCGCCTCAGGAAGTAAAGCCGGCTCAGGCCCTTCTTGTACACGGCCTCTGTGTTGGTGTGCCAGTCCAGTTTATTGTCCAGTGTCACACCCAGGTACTTGTATGATTCTACCTGATCCACATCTGTTCCATTGATGCTGACGGGGGAGGGCAAGGGTTTATTCCTCCTGAAGTCCACCACCATCTCCATCATCTTCTTCATGTTCAGCTGCAAGTGGTTGTCCCCACACCACTTCACAAAGCGGTCGACCAGGTCCCTGTACTCAGCCTCCCTCCTGCCTTCAACACACCCTACAATGGCCGTGTCATCAGAGAATTTCTGCAGATGGCACAACTCAATGCAGTACTTGAAATCCCAAGTATATGTGGTGAAGAGGAAGGGGGAAAGTACAGTTCCCTGGGGGGCCCCGATGTTACTGATCAGATGATCAGATACACAGTTCTGCAATCTCACGAACTGCAGTCTGCCCATCAGATAGTCATTGACCCAAGAGACGAGGGGAGCATCCACCTGCATGTTCTCCAGTTTAGCCTTCAGCAGTCTTGGCTGGATGGTGTTGAATGCACTGGAGAAATCGAGGAACATGATTCGGACTGAGGTGTCAGGTCTGTCCAGTGAGGAGTAGGTCTTCTGCAGCAGGTAGATGATTGCATCATCAACACCAACATGGGGCTGATATGCAAACTGCAGGGGGTCTTGCAATGTGTGCACCAGCGGTCTGAGGTATGATAGGACCAGTCTCTTCATGACCTTCACGATGTAAGAGGTCAGTGCCACTGGCCTGTAATCCTCCAGTGCAGCAGGGTGTCGCTTCTTGGGCACTGAGACCAGGCAAGATGTTTTCCAGAGCACTAGCACTCTCTGAAGGTGTAGGCTCAGGTTGAAGAGGTGCTGAAGAACTCCACAGAGCTGGCTGGAACATACCTTCAGCACATGGGGGCTGATGCAGTCTGATCCAGCAGCCTTCCTCTGTTTGAGCCTCTCCAGCTCTCCAGGATGTGATGTGGAGTCCAGCCTGACAAGTGGAGGATATGGTAGGGTCTGAGGTGGATGTCAGCAGTGGGTTGGAGGGTGGAGGTGCGCCGGGGGGGGGGGGGGGGGGGGGGGGGGGGTATCTACTGCAGGAGGTGGTGGGGGGCCATTGGGGCTGTGAAGATGATCTGGGCATGGCCTGGGTGTGGGAGGTGTGAAGAGGTCCTGTGAGGATGACCTGGGCGTGGGAGGTGTGAAAAAAGTCCATGGTGAATGTTAGTGAGGGCGGAGGGGGTAGGTGTGACAGGTGAGGTGTGGGTGGTGGGGGGAGGTGGGAGGTTGCTGCTAGGAGGAGCAGTAGACGGGCTGCCTGGGGTGGAGTTGAATCTATTGAAAAACATGTTCAGCTCGTTGGCATGTTGTTCATTCCCCTCAGCTGCACCACTGGAAGCCAGTGATCTCTCTCATCCCCTCCAGACGTCCCTAGTGTTATTGTCCTCCAGTTTGTGCTCCAGTTTCCTCCTGTATTTATCCTTGCTCTCCCTGATGCTGCGTTTGAGCTCTCTTTGTACACATTTGAGTTCTGCTCTGTCCCCTGATCTAAAGGCCCTCTTCTTCTCGTTGAGAAGGGCCTACAGGTCGCTGGTTACCCATGGTCTGTTGTTGGGGTGGCAGCGGACCTCTTTAGTGGGGATGGCATTCAATGCAGAACCCAATGTACTCAGAGATACAGTCAGTCAGGCCATCATGTCTTCACCATGTGGCTGATACAGAGCATCCCAGTCTGTGGCCTACAGTGCTCCACGCAATGTGTCCATGGCCTCAGGAGACCATTTCTTCACTGTCCTCACTGTGATTGGGTGTTGCTTGACCACAGGCTTGTATGATGGTGAGAGCAGGACTAGGTTGTGGTCTGACCTGCCCAGTGGTGGCAGGGCAGTGCAGCTGTACACATCCCTTACATTTGCGTACAGCAAGTCCAAAGTCTTATTTTCCTGGGTGGTGCATGTTACAAATTGGTTGAAGGTTGGGAGTGTGGATGAGAGGGAAACATGGTTGAGGTCCCCTATGATGATGATGAAGGCCCCGGGGTGTTTTGTCTGTAATCCAGCAGTAACAGTGTGGATGACATCGCATGCTGCTTCTGCATTCCCAGATGGAGGAATGTAAACAGTGATGGCGATGACACTGGTAAACTCCCTTGGCAAATAATGTGGATGAAGTCTGACGGCGATGAGCTCGATGTCCGGGCTGCAGACCCGCTCTTTAACAGTGACATGCCCGGGGTAACACCACCTGTTGTTCACGAGCACGGCGAGTCTCCCTCCTTTCTTCTTGCTAGTCGCAGTGTTGTCTCTGTCGGCTCAAACCGCCTGGAAGCCGGGAATGGTGCTGTTGGGGTCCGGTATCTGCTCGTGCAGCCACGTTTCTGTGAAGCACAAGATACTGGACTCTCTGTATTCCCTCTGCATCCTGGTGAGAACTTCCAGTTCGTCCGCTTTATTCAGTAGTGATCTCATGTTTCCAGTGATGACTGCAGGGATGTAGAGATTAAACTTCCTCTTCTTCATCCTCTGTTTAAGCCCCGCTCAGCATCCTCGCCGTCTCCTCTTTAGCTCCTCGGGTATGGTGGGTCTCTCCCCGGCCAAGAGGGTCGGGTGCCTCCGGGCCATCAGCTGATCGTGGGTGTAAACAATGCAGACGAGTGTTGCCGGCATGGCTCTCAGTGATCCGAAAGAACCCAAGTGCAAATAAAATGAGTATGAAGTGTGCAATCTGTTTTAAGAGCATCTCGTTGTTGTGTATTGCCAAAGTGCACAGACCAGTGCGAAATAAATACAAAAATGAAGCAATAAACGCAATAAAATACAAAAACCTATCGAAATACCCGGAGCTGCTACGACAGGCTGCCGCTAGGACGGCGCCAAGACACTAGAACAACTCTTCTGCTGTTCCCAGGTGCACAAGTGCCAGGTTTACAAGACCCTGCACTCCTGCATTGATTACTGGGGACTCAATGACATCACTATAAAGAACTAGTACCCTCTTTCCCTCATTTCCTCAGCCTTCGAGTTACTTCAGGGGGCCATGATCTTCACCAAGCTCGACCTCCATAATGCCTACCCCCTTGTCCATATCAGAGAAGGGGATGAATAGAAGACTGCTTTTAACATACCCAGTGAACATTTTGAATATTTGGCGATGCCATTCAGCTTCACCAAGGCCCCGCCAGTCTTCCAGGCCTTGGTCAACGACATCCCCAAGGACATGATTGACAAGTATGTTTTCGTCTATTTAGACGACATCCTCATTTTCTCCAAGTCCCTTGAAGAACATGTCAACCATGTCCAGACTGTCCTCCAATGCCTGCTGGAGAACTCCCTTTTCATGAAGGCCGAAAAGTGTGAGTTCCACACACAGTCCGTGTCATTCCTGGGTTACATCAAGGGCCAGTGTCGCCTGAAAATGGATCCTGCCGAGGTGAGCGCAGTGATGTCTTGGCCAGTCCCTGAAACCTGTAAGCAGCTGCAGTGTTTCCTGGACATTTCATCCAAAACTATAGCTAAATTTCTGCCCCTCCCAACCCTGACATCTTTCAAGACTCCCTTCCGATGGTCCCATTCTGTAGATGCTGCCTTTCAGACCCTGAGGAACCGCTTCAGCGGTGCGCCCATTCTCCAAGTCCCTGACTCCGAGCGCCAGTTCGTTGTGGAGGTGGATGCATCAGATGTTGGTGTTGTTGAGTCCTTTAACTTATAAACCCAGGACTCGCGTGTTCATTTGATGAAGTATGCAGGACACAAAGTTAAAGTTAAAATCACATCATAATTTATTAAATTAATACAGCAGAGAATTAAAGTTTGAGATTGCTTACAGAGCTCTGGACCACAATGCTTCCACCGCCTCTTCCTAAGCAAAGTGTGTATCTTCCCCGTTTACACAGATAATTTTGTACAGAATTCCACCCCACCCCTTGACCTAGAGATCCCTTCCCCAGTCTACTTCTGTGCAGGATGCGGTGACCTGTCTTCTCACACACTCACTGTCCTTGTACATAATCTCCTCTCCCTCAGCCCTGCACTACATTCCTTGTCTAATCAAAACAGTCATAGCACAATACCAAGAATACTTATATGTCAAAGATGATTACTTAAAGGATAGCATAGGAAGGTTAAAACACATAGCAAAAGCAAAACATATCCTTCAGTGTAAGGGCTGTGCTGCCCCAGCAAGCAGCCAGTGACCAGAAGCTCTACCCATGTGCCTTTTTCTCTAGGCGTCTTTACCTAGCCGAGAAATTATGACATTGGTAACCCTGAGCTCCTAGCTGTAAAACTGGCCCTAGAGGAGTGGCGGCACTGGCTGGAGGGAACTAAGCAGCCCTTCCAACAAGCTGGCTCCTAAGTTTGTTGGGCCCTTCGCCATCCAGAAGGTCATTAGCCCTATGACAGTCTGGCTCAAGCTCCCTCGGTCTATGTGGGTGTACCCGACGTTCCATATGTCCAAGGTCAAGCCGGTCAGCGAGATCCCACTGGTGCCTCCACCCCCACCTCCCCTCGTCTTATTGATGGGGGACTCAACTCTGCGCCACAAACCTCCACTCTCGCCGACGTGGAAGAGGCTGCCAGTACCTCATCGACTGGGAGGGCTATGGTCCAGAGGAAAGATCCTGGGTTCCTGCTCGACACATTGTGGACCTGGATCTGAAGAATATGTTTTGCTGTTGTGTTTTAATCTTCCTATACTATCCCTGAAGTAATCATCTTTGATGCATAATTATTCTTGGTACTTTGTCATGACTGTTTTTGATTAGACAAAAAGTGTTGTGCAGGGCATAGGGGGAGGATAGTATGTACAAGGGATGTAGGGAAGACAGGTCACCGCAACCTGCATTTGTAGAGAAGTAGATAGGTCAGGGGGTGGGGTGGAATTCTGTACAAAACTATCTGTGTAACGGGGAAGATACACACTTTGCTTAGAATTAGGCGGTGGACGCATTGTGGTCCAGAGCTCTGTAAGCAACCTCAAACTTTGATTCTCTGCTGTATTCATTTAATAAATTAGATGAGATTTTAACTTTAACTTTGTGTCCTGCATACATCATCAAACGCACATGTGAGTCCTGGGTTTATAAGTTGAAGGACTCAACAGTCTCATCCAAAACTTTCACCGGCAACATCTGGACCAGCCCTCCCTCAGCAACATTGGCAGGGGCCCTCGCCATAGGACACCTGCTGCTGGCCCTTCCACTGCACCGACCTACGCGAGGACTCCCTGTCTGAGGCGGAGGCAGTCTCCTGGAAGGGAGAGGACCCGCCAGTGAACTTGCCTTCTTCACAGCCCAAGGACAGGGATTTCTCAGGTACTCAAGAATTTTAGCCCGCCCTCCAGTTCCCCCTCCTCCCACCCTGGTTCCCTGGACTTGTTTTTGAGGACGTCAGGGGTTCTGTCACAATTCAGTGATCCAGCGCTCAGTATTTTTCCATAGGTCCTGCCTCTGCCCCACTCAGCCTGCCAGCCACACCCACCTTGTCTATACTCACCTGTGCACACAGCTGCATCTCATCACATGCAATCAGCCCAGCATATACTCACCAGCTCCACACTCACTCCTTTGCCAGATTGTTCTTTTCCATGCAAGACTTTCCAGCATTCTCCTGTCTGACTTCCCTGTACTGACCTTGCTGCTCCCCGATTCCCCTGCTTCGTCTGCCTCCTGGTAATCGTCTCAGTCTTCTGTCCCTGACCAAGATTTCAGCCTCCATCGTCCGGATTCCTGTTTGCTTGTTTCTGACTGGACGGTCCTGTTTTGTCCAGACAGAGCCTCCTATGTTGCTGTGTTGATCAGCCTGTGTCAGTCAGACTCTTTCGCTCTCTCTGATTCCTGAACGTAACTCAAGCTTCCGGCCTGGAGCACAAATATTCAATGCGGTCATGAGACAAAAGCAGCTTTTTAATATTAAGTATTTGTCATGGTCTGTTTCTTTTGATCACTGTTGAGTTCCTGTTTCCTGTTTTATTTTGAAGTTCGGTGTCTTGTCTTCCTGCATGCTCCCTGCTTGTGATTACCCAATGTATTTCACCTGTCTTGATTGCACCACCTGTGTCTTCTCTTGTGTATTTAACCTCAGTGTCTCCCTTTGTCTTGGTTGGATTGTCTGTGTTGCTACCTGTGGTCCTGCGTGCTATTCCCCATTGCCCCTGCCGTTTCCCGTGTTTCTTCTTTGCCTTGTGGCCTGAGTCCCTGAGTTTCCCGATGAGTTTAATAAATCATTTTTTGTGCACTATACCGTTCTCCTGGTCTGCATTTGGGTTCAGTTTTTCACACATGACAGAACGATCTGACCACAAATGGACCCAGCTGACCCCCTTTTCAAACAAGAACTTTATGAACTGTGTTGCAGTTTGAGATGTTTGGTTGCTGAGTGCAAGCAGGACTATGGACAGGAATACAGAGAAGAAGCAGGGTACCTAGTGTTGAGTCCTTCCACTTATAAACCCAGGACTCGCGTATTCGTTTGATGAAGTATGCAGGACACAAAGTTAAAGTTCAATTTGCATCTAATTTATTAAATTAATACAGCAGAGAATTAAAGTTTGAGATTGCTTACAGAGCTCTGGACCACAATGCTTCCACCGCCTCTTCCTGAGCAAAGTGTGTGTCTTCCCTGTTTACACAGATCATTTTTGTACAGTTCCACCCCACCCCTTGACCTAGAGATACTTTCCCCAATCTACTTCTCTGCAGGTGGCGATGGCCTGTCTTCTCTACACTCACTGTCCTTGTACATAGTCTCCTCTCCCTCAGCCCTGCACTACATTCCCTGTCTTAATCAACACAGTCATAACACAATACCAAGAATACTTATACATCAGCGATGATGAAGGATAGCATAGGAATATTAAATACACATAGCAACAGCAAAACATATCCTTCAGTCCCCTTTTGATCTCAGATAATTTCTGAGATCAACATCAATTGAAGTCTTCTGCCACCGTCACTGTCTCCTCCTCGTCATCCTTACTATAGCTTATATCTTTTTTATGTGTCTTATAACTTGTATGTGTTTTTATTTATTTCTGAGCACATATTTTATTTTTACACCGTGGGGATGGGGGAACGTAATTTCAAGTTTCTGTATGTCTTGCACAAATGGAAGTTTGACAATAAATTTGACTTTTGACTTTGATCCCAGTAACAGCAATCAGTGAGGAGACCATCAGGTTGCGCTATTTTCCAAACCAACTATCAAACACATCAATGAATGGATCATCAATACCAGTGTTAGAGGCCATTTTATCATTAAGAACCATAAGGGCGCTGGGGAGCTCTGGCTACAGAGCCATCCGGAGCTGTGTGGTTCGGGATGGCTGTACAGCACTGATCTCCAAACATGTGACAAACACCCCCTTTTTCAGCTAGCCATATGTCTAAGGCCATCGTGTTTTGCACCGTCATCAAAGAATCTGCAGCCAGCTGTTCAGATAGCCCTCCAATCGCTGTACCTGTGAAATTGCCCAACCACTGAACATGGTGATAAACATAATTTATGCGATCAACATTTTTATTAATTGTACACCATCATCAGAGAGAGAACTCAAATCCTGCAGCAATATGATTAGCCAGTATGTGTCTGCTGGGGACTCCTCTGGGAACACCTATGGAAGCTATGTAAGTGGGAGAGAAAGACATCCGATCAAAGTTATCAGTGGAACGTTTTCTATGAATGGCATTCTGAGTTTGAGCCTTGAGGTTTCTGCCGAGCATCTGTACTGAAATAAAAAGTCTGGTTAGGATGCAAACACCAGTCCAGTCTGGTGGGAGATAGTTAAACGGTGTTCTTCCTCAGCAGTACCAGAAGAGATCCGCCCGAGCCCAACCTAAGGAAGACACTGCTCCAAGAACTGACATCCACAGTGTCTGCACACCATGTTGTCGATACCTTACCCATTACAGTCGAGGTGGTATGGTTGTCAGGCTGCAGTCTACTGAGACAGGTGTAATTACCTGCTTTAGGAGAAAAGACTGAAGGGATGGTGGTTTTCTTAACAACAGGGAACTGATTAGACAGCATGCCACAGTTAGCAGACATGTGTGATGCTGTCATGCAATCAAAACCCTGTCTGTCCTGACTGAGGAGTAAGGGTGCAGGCGTTAGTTTCAGGACCCATCTGGCAGATGAACAAACTAAACAATCAGTGATGCCTGAGGTTTTGGCCGTGGCTGCCATCCAATCCAGCCACAGGTTTTTATCCAAATATCCAGTAGCTAATCTCACCATGTCTTCACCTGAGATAATAATAACAATAATACATTTTATTTATAAAGCGCTTTTCAAGGTCCTCAAAGTCACTTTACCTAGATAAACCACCATATTGGATTTGGAGACACTTAAGAACACATAAACACAATACCCAGATTTATCAAAACATAAGATATCAAACAGTCCGAACGACGAACACACAATGGATAAGATTCGGATGACGTGGATAGACCAGACGGATCATAACAGTGCCAGTAGATGTAAGAATCAGAAAATGCTAAATATGATGATAGATGTTAAATCAATTTTAACACTTCATTTTCAAACTTATAAAAATATAAAAAATGTAAAAGTTTTTCTTTTTTTCTTTTTTTTTTTTTTTTTTGCCAGAGAGCTTGAAACCTTCTATATCTTCTAACCACTCTGACCGTTTTTTTGATTATTTCTTATAGCAAAGCTGATTATATAATGGGGCCCCTGAATATAACAAAGCCCCTGCTAGCCACACTTCTATAAAATGATGAACTCCTCCTGCCTGTACTGGCCCCCCGGCTGGGTCACGCTGATCAAATTGTGTAACCAAAACAGAGTCTGTCACTAGCCTGATGTGGAATGAGTGAATGTGTAGATCTGTCCAAATCCCATCTCCAGTGTGTGTGACTCGCACTATATCACTGTTAGCCGATACACGTCTCTGCAGTTGTTTGGGAGTTAACCACAAGGAGATCCACTACCATTCAGGTCTTCTGTCTTTGTGTGGAATGTTGTGTGCAGCGAGGTGTCTGTGGTTCAAAATGTGCTTTGTGTATTCTGCTTCTGTAACTCTGCAGTCAGTGAAAAGTGATGCAGTGAGTGTGTGGTGTGGTATCAGTTTTGTTTTTTGTTCTCCTTCCGTGAGGCATGTGTTATCTTCCTTGGAATGTAACAAATCTATTCTAGTTTCAGACAATGAATGGTGGGGCTTGTCAGCTGGTGAACACCTGCTCCAATGAAACTAAGTGTCCCCTCTTCTTTTTAATCTCACAGCACAGTTTGTGCGTTCAGTCACTCAAAAGGGCCTGTCCACCTGGGCTCTGACCACTTCCTTTAATGACTTTCAGGTACACCCACTCAGCTGAGTGAGGTGTGTCGTTCTCTCCTCCTGTTGTGTTGTTATGAACCTGAGCAGAGAAGAGCGGTTAGTTGTTCAAAATAAGGCTTATATCTCATCTTCGGGGAGCTGGGAGCCTGCACTACTCCAGCTCCAGGTCCAGGGAACTGGATTCCCCTGGAAAGTTCAAATGGCGTGTAACCTGATGCTCTGTTTACTGAACTCCTGATGCCCATTAAGGCAATTGGCAGAGCATCCAACCATGACATCTTAGTTTGTGTGCAGATTTTAGCTAGTTTCTCTTTAATATTTCTATTCATCCTTTCCATTTTGCCTTGTGACTGAGGGTGATACACTGATCCAATGAATGTTTCAACCCTAGAGCTTGCTTTACTTCTTGTAAGGGATGACTTTTGAAATGTGTACCATTATCAGACCGAATTCTCCTACGGAAGCCATGGAAAGGCATGTATTGATTTATCAGAAACTTGATCACTGATTTTGCATCCTCCTTTTTTGTAGGTACAGCTTCTGGCCAGCCAGTGTATGGCATCTACTGTGACCAATAGGTACCTGTAGCCCCTGACTGCCTCTCCCATGTCTGTGTAATCAATGATTATCTCTTCACCTGGCAGCTTGGGCAGAGGGAACTTTCCCTCATGTGGTTTCACAGTGCTTTTTACATTATGTACATTGCAAACAGAACATTCTCTCACATGATTCTCAATCATAGCAGGTAGATAGGGGTGCCACCAATGAGTCAACTGTCTCTCCATCTGTTTCTTTCCACAATGTATTAACCCATGAGTTTCCTCTAACACTGCTGCAACCATGCCTGGCGGTAACACTGGTCTTCCATCTGGTGCATGTCACAAGTCATTCTGTTTCTGTGCTCCTCTCTCCCTCCACACTGAAATGTCACACGGTGAGGCCTTGGCCTGTTCTTTTATCAACATATTTACATAGCAAGGTGGCAACATCTCTGTCACACTTGGTCCAGCTTGCATCATCATGAATCGCGGTTTGTATCCAGCTGTCTGCTTGGCTACTCTATCAGCTTCGTTGTTCCCTTTTGCAATCAGTGTGTTTGCTTTGTCATGTCCCTTACACTTTATTACAGCTACTGCTTTTGGTCTCATCAATACTTCTGCTTGCTCCTGCATCTCTTTCTCATGTTTGATGGGTGTGCCTGTTGTAGTTTTGAAACCTGCTCTCTTCCACTGACTTAGTTCTACATGAACTGCTCCTGCAACATATGCTGAATCTGTGTAGATGTTTTCCTGCTGAGAATTGTAATGCTGCTATTGCTGTTTTTAGTTCTGCTAGTTGAGCTGACACTCTCCCTTCCATTTTTTCTGCAACCACTGTCTCAAACTCTCCTTCCTCATCTTGCCTGACCACTGCATATGCTGCTTGTGAACCTTTGTCAGGATGTCTGTAACAACATCCATCAGTGTATAGGTGTTCCTGTGCCTCCCTGAATGGTATGCATGTGAGGTCAGTTCTGATTCTTATTGTCTGTCTCTTCCTTTTCCTCACACTGGTGTGGCTCACCCTCTCTGATGCTGTCGGCCATGTTGACTCCTTCATGTGTGTATGTGATGTGTGCTGCTCCTAGAAGCTTTTCTAGTCTTATCTGCCTCAGTGATGTCATTGTGAATGATGTGGAATTTAGGTATGCTACTATGCTATGTGTTGTTAGTACTGTCAGTGCATGTCTCATGACTATGTGTGCTGTTTTCTGCTGTAGCTTAGCCACTCCAGCTGCATGTCTTGTGCATGGTGGATGTCTGACTTCTGTGGGGTCCAAGACTGCACTAGCATACATTAACACTTGTCTACCTCCCCCTTTTTTTGGAAAAGCACCCCGTTCGCTGTGTGTGCTTTTACAGAAACATCCAGGAAGAATGGCAGAGAGTAGTCTGGAACTGCGAGGTCGGCGGCCTGAGACAGTGCATGTTTGAGTCCTACGAACGCTGTTTCAGAATCCGTAGTCCAACAGGTCAACAGGGCAGTGAGATTACGCATGCCCTGAGCATTGACCATAGCATGCAATGATGACGTGAGTTCACAGAACTGAGGCAAAATGTCTGCTAAAACCTGCTAGCCCTAAGACCGAGGGCATATCTCTGATAGTGAGAGGTTTAGGATGTTGTAAAACAGCGGAACGATGCATGCATGAAATAGACGTACCAGAGGCAGAAACAACACGACCTAGAAACGTGACACACGGGCGACAGCATTGAAACTTGTTGCGAGCAACTTTAAATCCCATGAGGTGCAGATGTTCAAGCACCAGTCGTGTGCCCTCTAGGCAGAGGTCAGACGTAGGTGCAGCCAAGAGTAAATCATCAACATACTGTATGAGTATTACACCAGGTGGAAGTGCAAGATCACCTAACTGTTGCCTGAGCACCTGATTAAAGATGCCAGGAGAGAAAACAAAACCCTGAGGTAATCTAGTGTAGCGCAGTTTGTTACCTTTGTATGTGAATGAAAACACATCCCTGAGGTGTGTGACTAATGGGAGGCAGAAGAATGTATTGCCCAGGTCGATACACGTGAACCACTGGTGCTGAGGAGTGATGGAGGACATAGCAGTGTATGGGTTTGGTACAGGTACAATAGGAGTGGTAGTGATAGAGTTAATTTTCCTTAGAGCATGTGCCATGCGGAATTTATTAGTGTGTTCTATGACGACTGTGATGGTTGAAGTACTCCCGCTTTAAGCAAACCTTCTATTGTGTCTGATATGCCTTCCTCTGCTTCAGGTTTGTGTCTGTACTGAGGTTGCCACATGAGCTGAACTGCACTATGTAGGAAAACAACAGGTGAGGCATGTTTACAGAACCCAACATCGGTAGGACCTGATGACCACAGAGAAGGTGGGAGAGAGTCCAGCATTGCATTTACTGACTCATGATCTGTCTTTTCTCTTTCATGGAAATGCTCAATTTGTCTGTGTTCCAACTCAGCAATGTCAGTGGTGTTATGCACAATTCTGTAAGATTTAGATGATGGGCTGTGAAATAATGTAGGTATCTGTGAAGGTTGCCACTCGGTGATAGCAGCCAGGCGTTTACACACAGGACCATCAGCATGCACCAACAGAGTAATGTGTGATCGGGCCTCAGCCAACATTTTATACCATTGCACTTGATCAGGTGTGAGACACCTTCTGGTCCAATGAGGATGTCAGGTGAGGTGATGTGCCAATTATGACCTTCAACCTGAGAATAGAATGCTTGTTGATATACCTCAGCACAGTGACGATTATAATACAGAGTGACATGATAGGGGTCGGTAGGCGGAGAGTAAGGACCCAGTGCCTGCAGCCAGGGACGCCACTGAGTGAACAGAGAGAGAATACCAGTGGTATGAGGTGTTTCCAGCAGCCACAGTCCTCAATAGATGGCCACTCACATTGCAGCCTGAGGTGTGACGTCAGCCACGAGCATCATGTGGTGGATAGAGAGGGCAGAGAACAGTTTGTGGATATTCCATTCAGACACGTGACCACTAGTCCATCTGGGCTACACGACACAGAGGCGCCGCATCTCACCAACATATCTCGTCCCATGAGATTCACCGGACAAGACACAGAGTTCACAACTGATGCTGGAATGATTGACCAGTGACACGAACAGCGAGAGGCTTAGTCAGAGGCAGAGCTTCATTTTCCCTGAGAAACCGACAATGTACACAGAGTCACCAGAGAGAGCTGCAGGTGCCATGCCACCCGTGATTGTAGAATATCTCGCTCCCGTATCCACAAGAAAAAGCAGTTCAGTGTTGTCCACAGTCATAACCATGCAGGGATCTGCCAAACCCACATGGGTCGGTGTCTCTGGGCACCGTCAATACTGATGTTCAGTAGGGTACATGATGAAAAACTGCCCTCCCGGCGCTAGACCTGCATTAGGTGCCTGGTGCACTCCCCCTCTGCCTTGCTGCATGCCATCTCTCTGAGATCCGCTCATACAGTCCCTGGACCAGTGTCCAGTTTGTCCACAATTCCAGCATCTACCCTGAGGACTAGGCTGTCTTGACCACTGATTTCTCCCAAAGCCACCGCGGAAACCCCCACCGTGACCCCGGGAACCCCGTCCCCCACCAAACCCACTCCCCATCAGCACCTGATAACCATGATGATGTGGTTGAGGCATCCAATCAGGCATTGGATACGGGCCGGGAGAGCCACTAACTGGTCCCGCCCGCTGCTGTACCCTCTGTTTGGGTTGTTTCTTTTCAGTGTTGCGTTGTTTACGGGCTGTGTCTAGCTGTATTTTAAGCAGCTGAGACTGATTCTTAGATACTTCAGCCCTTTCCGCCTCTGTTTTGATTATGTGTGCTTTAAGGTGGCGAGCTAAGTGCTCCTCCCATTTCTGCCAGTCACAGCCTGGGACGTCGGGGTTCATTTCAAGAGCTGTTTTGACAGCTTTGAGCACGCCTTCTAACACTGCTATTTTGTACAATGTGGTCTGCAACGGGTCCTGACCGGGATGAACACCCACCATGTCTATCCACTGTCTTCTGCATCTAATCAAAAAGGAGGGAACATCCTCATCATCCTTTATCTTAAACACCAGAGAATGTACTGTCCCCTGTGGTACAGGGTATTTTGTTCTCATGGCAGTCCCTATATCAGTAGCATATCTAGCAAATGGGGCCTCTGGAGGCAGCTGACCAGTGTGAGCGATCAATTCAACCTGGTACACTTCCATCTCACCAACTTGTCTACCCAACCATGCTCTCCAATCACCCATGGTCACCGTGTACCCCATAGTAAGTTCACAAAACTGCCACATCCATGGTCCTCCTCCTAAAGTGGGAGGAGGCATCTTTTTTGACAACCAATTCATGTCTGTATGTGAGAATGGTTGATATACTGCACCTCCTGTGGGATTAGCTATTAATGGCATCTGATCATTGTGCGCGCCTGCGGCTGTTGCTGGGGCAGCCGATCGTGTTCGTGGGCGAGGACTATGTTCATGATTCATCTTATGAAATTCACCGGTTAAGCAAATAACTTCCGTGCGATCGTCTTGTCCCTCAGTGTCTCCCTCATACTCACTATCACTGAGCTCTCGTTCCCCCTTATACACACGGCACACTTCCTCTGGTGGCGAGGCTACCTGAACTGTTTTCTTATTCAAAGGTGTGAATGTTTGAGCATGTGGTGGTGACAGATGTGGTGACTGTTCTGATAGTGCTGTTGTGGGGGTGTTTTCTCTCAGTACTCTGGAACTAAATGGAGCTCCTGAGTAGGGTATTGTGCGTGACCTGTTCTGTGGAATGCTGATGTTCTGTGGAGTGCTAGTGGTTGGCCTGGGGTGATGCAGAGTGGCTGGTGGGTATTCCTGAGCTGCTTCTCCTTCTTTCACCTCCAACACTCCTGACACTGACATCACAGGCATCTGAGTATGATGAGACGGAGGAGGAGCTGTTGGCTCCAATTCCATGCTTAACCCTGGATACGCTGACTCTGGGGCTGTGACTTTCTTAGCTGTGTGTATGGGGGTGAGGGTGTGTTTATGTAGATCAGTGAGTGTGTGTTTATCTTCTGGGAACAACGCGCTGCAAGCTAGAACAACCTTGTGCAACAATGCTCTTCTCTTATCTTTTCTCTGCCTGTCCTTGTTCCATGCATTCCTCTGTAAGAGAGAAGGGCTGTGTTTCTCATGACTCTCTAATTCTTTCCTCCCCTCTACCTCTAACCTGGAGAAAAGACGGAGTAGGCCCCCTCCCTTCTTTTCACCTTTCAACCTCTCCTGGGCCTCTGTCCACAATGCACCACACTTCTTGCTCACCTCACCTTCAGTCTGTCTTCAGCTGCTTCACCACTAAGCACCTGTTCCTTCACCTGACTCCACTGTTCCTGCTGTTGTTGTGACACTATTAACAACATCTGAGGCCCACAGCCTCCCTCTTGACATTCTCTATCAAATTCACCCTCCATGTATGTGTGGTGTTTGTATACTTAATCTTTTATTGTTGAACTACTCACCTTCCTCTCGTTCCTAAGGAGAAAAAATTGGTTGATGACCTCCCCAACGGCCAGTCAGTTTGTATGGCATAACACCCGAGCAACTGACCCAACTGTTGTTAGTCTGCCAGGCCGGTCAGTGTGTATGGAGTACACCCGAGTCACTGACCCAATGAGCTGCACACACTTTTCAGTGCGGCGTGTGGTTTGTTCTCACCGTTAGGTTTCCCCCACACGTTTTCCAGCTCAGACACCTGAACAGACTACCACAGAGACACCGTTGTATCTACCACCCACTTGTGTTATTGCCCCGTTTATTTTGCTTTGCCAATTTTGTTACGATCTTTCTCAAAAATGATCACACAATGCATCAGTCTCTCAGACCACTGTGGGGTCCCTCCAATATGGAATATTTGACCACAGCTTGGGAATCACAAGCTGATCGTCCCCAGCGGGAAAAAACCAGAAATGAAACACTCCAGCAGTAAATTATCCTGAATTACTGCCTCACACTCGCTCCCCTGGTCCTTGTAAACGACTGATAAACACAACGCCTCTCTGATGGAAGTTTTCTGCACAATCGAAGCCGGGTTGTAACCAATACTTTGTATCCATCACTTTGTAACCATCACTATTCCTAACCCTGAGTGCGAGGGGTCTCCGTTCCCCGTGGCAGGCTGATCAGACCTGCACAGGTCACAGTAAATTACCCAAGGGAGTTCTTGACACCAATCTTAATTTGCTCCGCGCCCTCTTCGCAAACGGGTCTAAGCATGCGAGTTACCGCACCACGCCTTGCAACGGCTCTAGTCAAGCATAAATATTGCGAACCTGCCCCTTTTAATTTGGAGGATATGTACAAACAATCACTAATTCTACTGTTCTTTTATGAAGAACAGGCTTTGCACTCACTAAGGAGATCCCCTTCTCATCAGATCGTAGATCCTGAAGGGTTGATTTATCGATCTCCCTCGGCGGCACCACACTTCAATTGTCAGTCACCGGGGACCCTTCCTCCGATCGCGATCTCCCTGGAGGCACCCACTCAGTGTGCTAATCACCCGGGGACCTTTCCTCCGATCGCGTCAAGCAATCTCAATCTTTGTACTCTGAACCGTATGATAGACAATAGGGACACTTAGTACAACGTTACTTTAGTCATTCTCAATGTGCAGAATTTTGATGAAACAGGCTTCTGCTTACCGCTCCGTTTTAGAGGCCTCTTGTTGTCTGCCGCGTCCCACTTGTCTATATGTCCTGTACCAAAGTCTTTAACAGTAAACACAGATAAAAATTAATTTCCTGCCTTCATCACGTCGGGGTCACCAAATTGTTGAGTCCTTCCACTTATAAACCCAGGACTCGCGTGTTCGTTTGATGAAGTATGCAGGACACAAAGTTAAAGTTCAATTTGCATCTAATTTATTAAATTAATACAGCAGAGAATTAAAGTTTGAGATTGCTTACAGAGCTCTGGACCACAATGCTTCCACCGCCTCTTCCTGAGCAAAGTGTGTGTCTTCCCTGTTTACACAGATCATTTTTGTACAGTTCCACCCCACCCCTTGACCTAGAGATACTTTCCCCAATCTACTTCTCTGCAGGTGGCGACGGCCTGTCTTCTCTACACTCACTGTCCTTGTACATAGTCTCCTCTCCCTCAGCCCTGCACTACATTCCCTGTCTTAATCAACACAGTCATAACACAATACCAAGAATACTTATACGTCAGTGATGATGACTGCAAGGATAGCATAGAAAGATTAAAAACACATAGCAACAGCAAAACATATCCTTCACTAGCTTATGCTAGGATTTTAGAGAGACCCTGGCTTCTCTCGGATTTTTGCTGCTGAGTTTAAAGTCGTGGTAGGGAATTTAAGGTTCCAACTCCTGCAACTATTGTACCTCGCCTGATCAGCAACAAAAAGCCCATTTTTCAGCCGGCCAATGTAACAGAGACAGAAGTCATGAAGATTATTGGAGCACTCAAATGTTCCAAAACAAAAGATGTACACCGTATTGACACAAACTTCATAAAGACACATTCTCATGCATTGCTCAAACCCATCACCCATTTGGTTAACTTATCAATTAACCAGAACAAAGTCCTGTCAGCCACAGTGATTCCCATTTTTAAATCTGTCTCCAAAACACTGGAAGCAAACTACAGACCAATCAATACATTGCCAATTATTTCTAAGGTAGCTGCAAAATGGGTAGTGAACCAGCTGATCAAACATCTGGATGAAGGTTTCACTCCACTACATCCTATGCAGTTTGGTTTTAGGGCACACCATTCTACTGAGTCAGGTAATTGTATGTTCACTGAAAAAATTAAGTGTCTGTTGGACAAGTCCCTATGTGTCACTGCTGTATTTCCTGACCTTAAAAAGGCATTTGACACTGTCCACCACCAAGTACTTTTAAATAAGCTCACAGTTTAAATCATACCTATCAAAGAGAACTTCCTAGCTCTGAGCTAAATCTGGCACATTTACATGACGTCATGTATGTGTACCGATTGTTCATTAATGTGCATTGTCCTCATCGAATTAACAATAAATGAAATGAAAATGAAACTCTCCAACACTCAGCAGGCAAGCCCACAGCCCCATCTCTGGTTCAACACCAGTCTCCCCTACCCTCTTCAGCTGGGCTGCAGTCACAACCTTCTCCAGCTGGGTCGCAGCCTCAAACCTCTCTAGCTGAGTCGTAGCTCCCATGCCCTTCTCCAGCTGGGCTGCAGCCTCAAACCTCTCAGGCTGGGTCACAGCTTCCAGTCCCTTCCCCAGCTGAGCTGCAGTCTCCTCCATGTCTCCCCTCTGCTGGGCTGCAGCTATCTCCTGTCCCCAGTCCTGTCCCAGCTGTGCCGCAGCCTTCACACCCCCTCTCACTGGGCCACAGCCTTAACGTTCCCCTCCGGCTGGGCCGCAGCCCTCATGTCCCCCTCTGGCTGGGCCGCAGCCCTCACATCCCCCTCCAGCTGGGCCGCAGCCAAAATAAAGGTCCAAAAATGGACCAGTTGTGATCAAGGACCATTTATTTCTCCAACATTAAATGATACAAAATCAATGTTTCAAATGGTGTCTAACAGGTCACAAAAATGATCAACAAAGTGTGGAGATAACCCCTTCAATATGATCAGAACAGTCAGAGCTTGGTGCAGTACAGTCTAACCCACTGAACAGTGAGGTCAAACCCGAGTCAGATCTGGACCAGACTGAATTGTAGGTCTCTGTACCCTCGTTTTATTCTTTTACACAACCTTTAGAGCTTTTAGTTAGGGCTGGGTCAGGTAGGCCTGATCCATTTTATAGCTACGCTGCTATAGGCTTAAACTGCTGGGGGGCCCATCAGGTTACATGGAGCCCTATCCTTCCTCTCCTCTCCTCTCCTCTCCCCTCACACATTTTGAACTGCCATTATTTGTTGCACTTTGTAGTCCGGCCTTGGTCTCGCACTCTCTCTGTATTTCCACAGATCTCTTCAGAGCTCCATCCCCCTGCACCAACCACCCAACCGCCGCCTCCATCACCTCCTTTCTCCTGCTGTTAAACCGGCCTGCACTCCCTGCTCATGACCCAGTCTGCCGTCCAGTAGTCCCATTAAGCTGGCCTTCTCTCCCTGCCCACCAGGAGCTGCCTTCATCATTTTTCGTTAACTGATTGATTCCATTTCCATGTTTTCCATATTCCATGTTGTAAATTGTTTTCTTGTCTGTATACAACATCTATTGCACGTCTACCCGTCCTGGGTGAGGGATCCCTCCTCTGTTGCTCACCCTGAGGTTTCTCCATTTTTTTCTTGGGAGTTTTTCCTCAGTTGATGTGAGGGTCTAAGGGCAGAGGATGTTGTCATAATGCTGTGTAAAGCCCTTTGAAACAAACTGTTTGTAAAAACGGGCTATACAAATAAAATTGCCTTGCCTTGCCTTGCCTTGCCTAGCAGAGCACCTCGAAGTGGCGAGAATTTTCACGCAATACAGGCATCATAAAAATATGAGCGTGATGTTGCTCACTCAAAATCTTTTTTACAAAGGTAAATACAGTCGCACCATCAGCTTGAACACCAACTATTTGGTGCTCTTTAACAGCCCGCGAGACAAACTGCAGATCAACATATTGGCTCAGCAAATATTTCCAGGGAAAAAAAGCTTTTTTCTTCAGAGCTTCAAAGACGCTGCTCAAAACCCCTTTTTGTATTTAGTAATAGATCTCATGCCGTGCCCAGAGCGCTACAGACTAAGGTCGGGAATACTGCCTCATCAGTGGCCCATGGTTTATTTGCCTAAAGCCAACTAGCTCGGCACACAGCCATGTCGGACTGCATAAAAAAAAAAAAAAAAACGCGCCTTTGCTGAGGGCTTTATGTCACTGCTCGCCTCAGAAGAGAAGGGATGTTCTTCAGCATTGCTCGTCAGACTTTCTTCAGTGTCTCAGCGAAATCTGTCTAAACCTGCTGAAGGGCAACGTCCCTCTCACACCCTGTCAATATAAATAACTGAAAAAGCAGAAAAAAACGATCAGACTGCTGGCGGATAAAAAAACATCTCTGAAAAACAAACATGGTGCTTTGATGAGACAATCAGGAAGTTTCCTTTTACCACTGCTCTCTGCTGTGGTACCTATATTCGGACAGCTTCTAGGAGGTCTGGTGAATAGAAGAAGATAAATTAATGGCGGGGAGAGATTTTGAGTCAGCAAAAAGCCACTCAAAAGATGTATCTGTTGCCCAGCAAATGAGTCGGCTGACTCAATCAAACCCTATTCCCGTAGCGGGTGAAACTCAGACTCAATCGATGAGACGCACGGCCGCGAGTGATCTGGATGAAAAGATGAGGGATGTATTAAAGGAGCCGGGGATAAACCCCTATGAAAAAATTAAAAAATACAACGCATTGTTGCAGAGATATCTTGCTTTTATCAAACAAGGTGTTAAAGAAGAGGAAACTCACACCAGGCCTTCTAAAGTCTCTGAACAAGAAGAAGAAGAGAGGGAGCAGCAGCATGAACAACAACAACAACGACAACAACAACAACAATGGGTGGATGAAACTATTGAGGAAGTATTACAAAACGTCCCGCCACGGGGTCAAAAAAAGCCTCTTATATCTTGAGGAAAATGAGCAAAAACGGTGAAGGGAGTTGGAGTAAAAAGGGTGAATTTGTTTACATGGGTAAAGCGGTCAAGGGATCCCACATGTTGGACCTGATTAAACACTTGTCTTCGTCATACAAAAAAGCCCAGAGATTAGAACCCAAGGGATGGTCGGATTTTTTAAATACTCTGAACGAGTTAAACATCCCTCTGTCCTCCGTGGGTAACCCCGAAGCTCGCGAACAATACAGCAAATTGAGATTGGACGAGCAGCAAGGATTAAAGAGAAGAATTATTTTATCCCCGAGATGGAGCACACCCATGGGGGGAGGAGAAGAAGAGGAAGACGAGGAAGTGAGAGGGGCGACCTACAGAGAAACAATACCCACCCCTGCGCTTATTGACTGGAGCACACCCAGAGAAAATAGAGAACTAGGGGCCAATAGAAAAAAGAAAAAGAAAAAAACTTCTTGGATTAGTTTTACTTCATAAAGCTCTTGCTGTAGCTACTGATGGTAACAATAAAAATGCTTAAACCAAAACATGACATCTTTTTTGTCTTTATTTTTAAGGTGGAACAATCTTTAAACATTTTTAAAGAACACACAGTGTGCTGAAAAGATTGACGTTTTTTTCGCTTCACACAGCTTTGATATTTTTTCACAAAAGCAGTTACAGTCTTGTCATTTTTTAACTCATCCTCTTGATGCAACGCTAAAACGTTTTCAAAACTTAACCCGCAGGCTTTATGGCGTAAATAATGAACACAATGTTGACCGCAAGCGGAGGAGAATGTATGCTGCAGCTGTCTGCTGTGATATAAAACGCTGCTGCAACGGTCTTTTAAAAATTGTAAAATTTGTTTTGGGGTGGTGAAAAAAATGAGGATGAAATCCAAATGAGTTAAAAAAATTTCCTGTTCCATCTTCTTCCAGCGTCAGGGCCAACCAGTGTTCCCCTGGTTCATGCGCCGAGTGTGTGTTTACAATGAGGTAGGCAGGGGTTTTAAACGATGATGTCAGCAGTGGGAGCTGGTCCGAGGCCCAAACTCCGCAGAAAGCATCTCCCACTAGTCGAGTCATTAGACTTTCCAGTTGATGGCTGTTCTTTTTTTTTTTCCATCCATCCATCCATCCATCTTCCTCCGCTTATCCGGGGCCGGGTCGCGGGGGCAGCAGCCTGAGCAGGGATCCCCAGACCTCCCTCTCCCCAGACACTTCCTCCAGCTCTTCCGGAAGGACCCCAAGGCGTTCCCAGGCCAGCCGGGTGACATAGTCACTCCAGCGTGTCCTGGGTCTTCCCCGGGGCCTCTTTCCGGTGGGACATGCCCGCAACACCTCCCGAGGGAGGCGCCCAGGGGGCATCCGGTACAGATGCCCGAGCCACCTCAACTGGCTCCTCTCGATGTGGAGGAGCAGCGGCTCTACTCCGAGCTCCTCCCGGGTGACAGAGCTTCTCACCCTATCTCTAAGGGAGCGCCCCGCCACCCTGCGGAGGAAACTCATTTCGGCCGCTTGTATCCGGGATCTCGTTCTTTCGGTCATGACCCAAAGTTCATGACCATAGGTGAGGGTAGGAACGTAGATCGACCGGTAAATCGAGAGCTTTGCCTTTCTGCTCAGCTCTCTCTTCACCACAACGGACTGATACAACGACCGCATTACTGCGGCCGCTGCACCGATCCGCCTGTCGATCTCACGCTCCATCCTTCCCTCACTCGTGAACCAGACCCCGAGATACTTAAACTCCTCCACTTGAGGAAGGAACTCTCCCCGACCTGGAGAGGGCAAACCACCTTTTTCCGGTCGAGAACCATGGCCTCAGACTTGGAGGTGCTGATTCTCATCCCAGCTGCTTCACACTCAGCTGCAAACCACCCCTGCGCATGCTGTAGGTCCTGGCTCGAGGGAGCCAACAAGACAACATCATCTGCAAAAAGCAGAGATGAAATCCGGTGACTCCCGAACCGGACCCCCTCCGGACCCTGGCTGCGCCTAGAAATTCTGTCCATAAAAACAATGAACAGAACCGGTGACAAAGGGCAGCCCTGTCGGAGGCCAACATGCACCGGGAACAAGTCCGACTTACTGCCAGCAATGCGAACCAAGCTCCTGCTCTGGTCGTACAGAGATCTCACAGCCCTCAGCAGAAGGCCTCCAACCCCATATTCTCGGAGCACCCCCCACAGAATACCACGAGGGACACGGTCGAATGCCTTCTCCAAGTCCACAAAACACATGTGGACTGGTTGGGCAAACTCCCATGAGCCCTCGAGCACCCTGTGGAGGTTATAGAGCTGGTCCAGTGTTCCACGACCAGGACGAAAACCGCATTGTTCCTCCTGAATCTGGGGTTCGACTATCGGTCGAATTCTCCTTTTCTTAATTCTTCTTTTTTTTTTTTTAATAATAATAATCCACCAGCACCCCATAGCTGTAAACAGGTTGTAAAACTCCCTGACAGAGACTCCATTGTTAAATTGAGGCTGAAAAGCTTTGGCCGGCACCTGCTCCCATTCTGACACAAGGCCAGGTATTTGATGTCGTTATGGATAAAATTAAAAGGAAACAGATCCCTCCTGCCAGTAAAAGCTTCGTGGTGCACCATGCCTATCACCACGTATTTTGGCATAGTACCCAGAAAGAGATTCTCTTGGTTGCATATCCTAGAGTTTTGTGGAATGGAGTAGGTCTTCACATTCACACGAGACAGACGGTACAGAGCGTTGCTTTTCATCAAGGCCGCTGTGTGACCAAGGCGCACGGCCGGGGAAACTGTCACTTTTTTCGTGAACAGAGCAGCCCCCAGTATTCTTAAACGGTAGCTGCTGTTGGCACCACCCATGAGGCAAAAGGCGTCAGACCCTCTGGTCATCTTGTCTGTGAAGGTTCTCAGTCATCCAGGTCATCTTTATCCTGTGGGTTGTAGAAAGTAAGGTAACTGGACTTCTTATCTTGTTTGAAGACGTTTCGCCTCTCATCCAAGAGGCTTCTTCAGTTCTGAGACTGTAACAGGAAAGCCAGGTATTTAAACCCTGAGTGGTGGTTTCATCTTAATGTCATCTTAATTCTCAAGTCCACAGAGTTCAAAAGAAGCCTCTCGCTAAATAATATATTGGTGTGGAGAAGCCCAGCAGATGGAGCTCTGTTGGATTGTGCTGTAAAACCGGCTCTGTGACCTAGACCTCGGTTGGGTCCGTTGATAGTCACCACAGAGTCTATAAAACCGGCGGTGTCTTTGTAAAACAGCCCGGAGCTAAACTGTGTTTGTAGGCTAGCTTCTGAAAAGTTGAACAGGGTTTCGATAATAGTCCTGTAAGGGCGAGTGGCGCTGGACTGCGATATCAGTCTGTTCCCCAGAATAACATTGCACTGGTTAAAAATTGTATTCAGAGGATAATTGATTAACCCTACAGGGGCGTCGGCGGCCAGATTTGTGCCATTAGCGTTGGTAATTTGCACCCTGAGGTGGAGCAAGGTGTTGTTGAGATCCAAATATTTTTCACCGTCCCCGGGTATAAAAAACTCTATAGGGCCTGTATCTGTAATGGCCAACAGAGGCAAGACCTCTGTGTAGAGTTTTTCGTCGATAGACAATAGCGTCATGGGAGCTGAAAATAAATCCAGCTCGGCCATGCTACACTCTGCCGATTTGTGGTGTAGCAGCGCCATCTTTTGTCTTTTGTAAAAAAAAAATCAAACAAAACAAAAACAAAAAACTTTGTTATTCAGAGAAATATGACTTCGGAGCCTGGGTTTCTACCGGCTGGAGACCTCCTTCCTTTAGCACGGCTTCTACCCACTGATTTATTTTTTGCGCCAGGTTGCGCTTTTTTAGACCTTGCTAAAACACGGTTCCCCGGCGGCCTCTTTCTGGGCCTTCTGGCCAACATCATAATACCGCCGGAGCCTTCTTGAGAACCTCCGGACCCTCATGAGCTCCGGGTATTTTGTTCATGGCTTGGGAGACGACCTGCGAGGCTATGTTTTTAGCCATGGTTTTGAGATGGGGTTTAGCGAAGGCTGAACCTTTCTTAAACAGAGGCGATACAAAACGAAATAGCCTCGAAAATATAGAACCTATCCCTCTCCCGTACATTACAGGGGCTCCATAAAAACCGGGGAAGCAGCCTGGTTTTCATAATAGATAGATAGATAGATAGATAGATAGATACTTTATTCATCTCTCAAGAGAAATTCACAGTACCAGCAGCTTACAGATGTGGGAACATGGGGGCATGCAGGGTTTTAGAAAGTATGAAGGAAATAGTACTGGATTACACAGTACCGTTTTAAAGAATATATTAAGAGTGCAATATAATAAGAGTGCATGCAAAGTAGAATAAAGTATAAATTGTAAAATATAGTCGAACTCCACTCTTTTGCAGTTGTGCAAGGTGGTGGTGTGTACAGCATATGTATTTATTGTGCATTTTGGATTTAGTGCATATTTAAGAGTCCATCTTGTTGATGTGTGTGTGGTAAAGTGCACGTGTGCCTGTGTGTGTGTCCTGGGGTGTATGGTGTGGGTGTGCAGTCCAGGGCTTAGCGTCCGTTATTGTTGTTTCCCCCGAGAAGTGTTGAAGAGTCTCATTGCATGGGGGAGGAATGATTTCCTGAGTCTGTCAGTGGAGCAGGACAGTGACAGTAGTCTGTCGCTGAAGCTGCTCCTCTGCCTGGAGATGGTGCTGTGCAGTGGGTGCTGTGGATTGTCAATGATGGACAGTAGTCTGTTAAGTGTCCGTCGCTCTGCCACAGATGTTAGGCTGTCCAGCTCTGAGCCGACGACAGAGCCTGCCTTCCTCACTAGTTTGTCCAGGCGTGCGGTGTCCTTCTTCCTGAGGCTACCCCCCCAGCACACTACAGCGTACAGGAGGGCGCTCGCTACCACAGACTGGTAGAAGATCTGTAGCAGCTTCTTGCAGATGTTGAAGGACGCCAGCCTTCTGAGGAAGTACAGACGGCTCTGTCCTTTCCTGCACAGGGCATCCGTGTTGGCAGACCAGTCCAGTTTGTCATCCAGCTGCACTCCCAGGTATTTGTATGTGTGAACCACCTCCACACAGTCTCCCTTGATCCGAACGGGTTCGGGCTGTGTCCTGGTCCTCCGAAAGTCTACCACCATCTCCTTGGTCTTGCTGGTGTTGATGAGTAGGTGGTTGGAGTCACACCAAGCAATGAAGTCCAGGATCAGTTTCCTGTACTCGTCCTCCTGTCCACCCCTGATACATCCAACGATGGCCGTGTCGTCCGCGAACTTCTGTACATGACAGAGCTCAGAGTTGTGTTGAAAGTCGGACGTGTACAGGGTGAACAGGACCGGAGAGAGCACAGTACCCTGCGGTGCTCCAGTGCTGCTGGCCACAGTGTCGGACCTGCAGTCCCCCAGTCGTACATACTGAGGTCTGCCAGTCAGGTAGTCAGTTATCCATGCCACCAGATGTGATTCTACTCCCATCTCTGTCAGTTTGTCTCTGAGGAGCAGAGGCTGGATGGTGTTAAAGGCACTGGAGAAGTCCAAGAATGTGATCCTCACAGCACCGCTGCCTCTGTCCAGGTGAGAGAGAGATCGGTGGAGCAGAAAGATGATGGCATCCTCGACTCCCAATATATTGTAATAATTCACAAAACGGTGAGGGACCAGGGTCTGATGCATCATTTTGTGTCAGTGAGAGGAAGAAGAAGACGGTGCCGGTCTAAAATGTAATTTTACCACCGTCTTGCCAAAGGTAAACTTGAGGGGTTCGTTTTGATCCATTTTAATCTCGATGCGAATATTTTCAGTGTGGTTTTTGGTGACGGGTAGATAGTAGGGCGGGTTAAAATGTTTGGTAATCACGTCCCCGTAGGTACCCTGCACGTCTATGATTCTCAGGAGAGGAGCGTAAGCGTCACCCACCACCTGATGACGTACTACATCACTGTAACAAAAGAGGTGATAAAACCCAGCCTTTATATCCGCCGGGTACGGAGCCAACCTTTTGTCGAACAAAATCCATGCCCTGGGCTTTACACCTATAATGTACGCGATGGGGGGAAAAAGCGTAGGTAAAACATGCCCCCTGCCTGATATTCATATCTCTTTTAAATGGTGCTATAGACAATTTGCACATCCGCACTAATTTTTCTTAAAAAAGCATTTAGCTCGTTTGTGAACTGGCCCAGGTTGCTGTAATAGCTTCCTCTAATCTTTTGACGATGAACCTCGGGCACTGAAGCGTCGCCTTCGATGGGTTTTCTTCTCCACTCGAAAAAACCCATGTCTATAGGCACGTTAAACCAGGTGTGAGGATAGGAGATTTCCGTCAACGCCACCTGCCACGGCCCCTCTAAATCCATGTGTTGGGCTAAATCCACCTGAAAGCTGGCGGCTGTGTTATTTTTAAACACATTGAGGCTGGCGTTAGAGGGGAGGGTGATGTAAAAACCCTCCTTAAGTCGGTGATCCATAATGGAGTACTTGTAGCGGTAGAGTGAAGGTTGTGGCGAGTGGTTTTATGCGTTTTTCAGATCCTTTACCTTGACCCAGCTGTTGAGCTTTTCAGGCCAATTTTTCTACCATACCAATGCCTGCTTTTCGCCTCGCACTACTCTCCTGTCTAAAATTTCCTCCACTTGGTAGACCTTGTCGGGGGTATTGTTACTTTTTGCAGCTCTGCTTCATAAAAAGTGCCTTCTATAGGCTCGTCGTCGAAATCTTTAAGTTTGTAGACAGGGGGCAGATGAGGAATGCATTCGGACACGGTAAACAGCTTGTCAGAAAAGCTCTGTTTGTACTTTTTGTCAAACACACCTCTCAGTTTAGATATCCTCAGAAGGTCCCCCTGTTTGTAATTAAGCTTAAATTTGTCTTTGTATCAGAGAGGAAAAGAACCATACAAGTTTTGAAAAACTCCGGGGGTATTTTCATCCGTGTCCTGCGCAGGGGTCATTTTTATACTTTTGTGGTAGCTGTTGTTTTACCAGATCCTGCAACACGTCCAAGTACCTGCGTGTATTTTTGGCTGTAAAATACCTCCACATTCTCGTTATCAGCGTGCGGTTAAATCTCTCCACCACCGAGGCTTTAAGATCGCTCCCTGTGGCAAAGTGTTTCACGCCGTGTTTCTTCATCAGGCTCTTGAAATTTCTGTTGAAAAATTCTTTACTGGAGTCTGTCTGTAGCTTTTCGTGGGTCCGACTCTCTAGCAAAACAGATACAAAGGCCTTGACCACCTCCGGAGCTGATTTTCTCTTTAAAGCCCATATGTAGGCCTTTTTTGAAAATACATCTATGACGGTCAAGAGATAATTGTAACCATTGTCGTGTTTTACCAGAGCTTGCATATCACAAAGGTCCACCTGAAAGTGAACCAGAGGTCGGGGTACAAAGACTCTATTCTGGGGAAAATGTACTCTGGTGGGTTTATGGAGAGTATAAGTGTCCTGCTCTGACAGGAACTCTTTGACTTTTTCAACATTTACTGCACACAGAGCTGTAGCTTTACAGCTACAGATGTAGCTGACATTCCTGTACCTGACATTCATCTCTTTGATGATTTTATGAAACGTTGACGAAAGCGTACCTTCATCAACCAGGGTCGAGGTTCTGTCTACAATTGTTTCCCAAGGCGTCTGTACAGTAGTAAGACAACTCCAACACCTTTTCCATGAATAACTTCAAGGCCTCTGGACTGAGATAAATTTGTTTTGTTTTTAATAACTCTATTCAAAACAGAGACTAAACTATCAAAAATCCTGTGTTCTTCTACACACTAACATTCTTTGAGGAAAATTCCCCATGGGTTTTTTTTTTTTTGTTTGTTTTTTTGTTTTTTAGCAGACTAAAAAAAAAGCTTCAACGTTCACTTAAACATTACCCTCTGTGTTAGAAAGCTGGCTGGTTTTCCCCATATCTTGAAGGCTTGCTTTATCATCTCATGTTTAGGTACGCTGTCGCCTACCAGGGTGATAAACACCTTGGTTGTTTTCTCACGAATGTGTGTAGCAAATTTCAGGTCGTACAAAAAGGCTTCCACGATCCCCCTGATCCTGGAGGTAGAGACATGAAGGCCCCGTTTCTCAAGAGCGCTTGAGATGGCAGGAATAAACGTAGGCTTCCAGAATCTTTTGTTCACTTGGTTAAAGTTTAACATGCAGAAGTAGTCGGGGTCTTCTGCCAGACCAGTGTTGTATACAGTACTGGAAAATCACACTTAAGTAAAAGTACAGGTACCCAATAAAAAAATTACTTTGGTAGAAGTTCGAGTCACTGATTTAAATGCTACTCAAGTAAAAGTCTTAAAGTATCTAGTATTTATTGTACTTAAGTATGACAAGTAATCTGCAACTAAATGTACTCAAGCATTGAAAGTAAAAGTACAAGTATATGTTAATAACCAAAAGCAGGCTGATTTTTTTTATATTACAAAGTTTATCAGCATTGTAATGTAAATGGGAGTTTTTATAAGACAGAAGTTCGATATTTTTCGGCAGACATAAGAGACATTTCATCCGATAAGACCAATCTTTCGCACCAGCGTAAGAGAACATTGTGCTTAGATAAGGCCAAGGGTGTTCATTTTCAACTTCTCCATCATCTGTAGCCGACGTTGCTGCTGCCATCTCTTCTTGCTCATCGTCTTCCATCACTGCAGTTGCTTTTCACGCCAAGTGAACCATCATGCGCAACTGCAAACAAGCCAACCCGGCCTGATGACAAATCAGCCTGACTTCGTTGCAGTCACTAGTAATCTCAGTGGTGTCTCTGGGTGAAAACACGACAGGCCTATAAAATGCATCGGAGTAAAAGTATGCAATTAAGGTCGGACATGTAGTGAAGTAAAAGTGAAGGTAAACTGAATAAAAAAAATTCAAGTAGAAAGTCTCCCAAAACATACTTAAGTACAGTAGTGAAGTATTATTACTTCGTTCCTATACAACACTGGTTCTGACTAGGATGACTGACAGCGCAACCCTCGCATATCTCCTCTTGATACATCCCCAGAACATCCTCTAGCAGATAAACCACCACGGATTTCACGGTGTTCATCAGAATGATGGACAGCCGTCCGTCAGTCTCGTCATCTTCCAACTCTGGCGTCGTTGGGGGTGTTGGTGGGGGGGCGCCGTTGATGGTGTACCAAACTCAACCGGTGCCGGACCCGGTGTTGGTGGCCGCAATGGTGGTGGTGGTGGAGACTCCGCTGAAGATCCAGGCTCGTTCTCTTCCTGAATGGTTCGTGGTAAAGAAGAAGAAGAAGAGGACCGGTCCGTAAGGTTAGCGGGGGCTGACAAAGATCTAAACAACTTCTTAGAGCACTTTGGAAACAGACTACTAACCGCCCGCTGTGGTGAAACTGCACTCTGAGGTCCAAGCAGTAGGGTGGTTGGTCTTGTTGGTTTTGGTGGTCTTTGGGGTGACGAGGCTGGCAGCGGTGGCGGAGGAGGAGAAGGGGTCGGAGGTGGTGATGGTGGTGGTGAAGGAGGAGGAGATGGTAGCAGGTTTTCTTGCGAGCCCATCTTGAGATCGGAGGAGTCTGCTGCAACGGTGGTGGTGAAATCTCACGTCCTTTAAACACGTTAGACAGTGAGGAGGGGGGTGGGAGGACCTCTCTAATGGCTGTTGTAGAGATGAAGGAGGGTCCGCGATTTTACAAAACTTCTCACCACCATGATGTCTTTGCAGGTCTGGCTAGCAGCAAACAAATGACTAATTTTCTATTTTTCTAATTTTCGCAGTTTCCTTCATCGCTTTCAACCAATTCTCGAGAGGAAGGCGCAATGCAAGCTGAAATACACTGCATTCGTTGTTGAAGTACTCCAAGACGAAGTTGTCAGTTATCTTCTCCGTGACCGTGCACACTTGATGGCTGGCTCTAAAGTACCATCTGCCAGAGGGTAAACTTTTGGTCTCCCACACCATGCTGGACGCGATTCTATTCCCTTCTCTTTTTTTTATCGTTTTGAGGGAGTGTTGGTTTCAAAGCTGATGACCCCAACACGATCAAGACAGACCAGTCAGTTGAGGTGAGGGTAGCCTTGAGCCCCGCAGGGTTGTAACTCTCCCCTTTCTCCCCTGCTGGTAAAAACACGCTTTGTTCGTGCTGTAGTTGAATACATAACCCCATGAACCACCATCTTCCAACGGCCATTCTTTGTGGAGATCCTCCGGCGGAGGTGTCTGAATGCAGCACAGATGAGATACATGCTTCTTTGGAGCTCCCCATATTTCCCTAAAACATGTCACCAGTGTTTCGAAAAGCACCACGCTCTGGTTGCGCCGTATGGTCAGATTCTGTTTCCAACACGTTGTTGTTGTAGAGTTTTTGCTACTACCGTCACACCCTACTGCAGCCAGCGGGGTAATTTTGTCTTGTTTTACCCCTTCAGTGTTTGTTTCTGATTTCGCGTATCTTTTTATCAACTGCTGTTTCCAATACCACACTGAAGAATCTTGGTTACTACACCCTGCGGCTGGCAGAGCTTTCTCACATAAAGCATGTGACTAGGACTGCCTTCTTTCACCTGCGCAATATGTCTAAAATCAGAAATATCCTCTCTCAGAGTGATGCTGAGAAACTGGTCCACGCATTTATTACTTCTAGGCTGGACTACTGTAACTCTCTTTTGTCAGGATGCCCAAAAACCTCTCTGAAGAGTCTCCAGCTGGTCCAGAATGCTGCAGCGAGGGTATTGACAAGAGTTAATAAGAGAGAGCACATCTCTCCCATTCTAGCTTCTCTCCATTGGCTTCCTGTAGGATATAGAATAGACTTCAAGATCCTTCTACTTACTTACAAGGCTCTTAATAACAAAGCTCCAACTTATTTGAAAGACCTCGTTATTCCATACTGTCCTACCAGAGCACTTTGCTCCCAGAATGCAGGCCTGTTAGTGACCCCCAGTATTTCTAAAAACAGACTGGGAGGTAGAGCCTTCAGTTACCGGGCTCCTCTATTATGGAACCAGCTCTCTCCATGGGTCAGAGACGCAGACACTCTTTCTACATTTAAGGCTAGGCTTAAGACCTTCCTCTATGAGAGAGCTTTTAGTTAGGGCTGGGTCAGGTAGCCCTGATCCATTCCATAGCTATGCTGCTATAGGCTTAAACTGCTGGGGGACACATCAGGTTACATGGAGCCCTCTCCTTCCTCTCCTCTCCTCTCCTCTCCCCTCCCCTCACATTTTGAACTGCCATTATTTGTTGCACTTTGTAGTCTGGCCTTGGTGTCTCGCACTCTCTCTGTATTTCCACAGATCTCTTCAGAGCTCCATCCCCCTGCACCAACCAACCAACCGCCGCCTCCATCACCTCCTTTCTCCTGCTGTTAAACCGGCCTGCACTCCCTGCTCATGACCCAGTCTGCCGTCCAGTAGTCCCATTAAGCTGGCCTTCCCTCCCTGCCCACCGGGAGCTGCCTTCATCATTTTTCGTTTCTCGTTAACTGACTGATTCCATATCCATGATTTCCGTATTTCATGTTGTAAATTGTTTTCTTTGTCTGTATACAACATCTATTGCACGTCTGCCTGTCCTGGGTGAGGGATCCCTCCTCTGTTGCTCACCCTGAGGTTTCTCCATTTTTTTTTCCCTGTTAAAGGGTTTTCTTGGGAGTTTTTCCTCAGTCGATGTGAGGGTCTAAGGGCAGAGGATGTTGTCATAATGCTGTGTAAAGCCCTTTGAGACAAACTGTTTGTAAAAACGGGCTATACAAATAAAATTGCCTTGCCTTGCCTTGCCTTGCCTAGTTTTGACTTGTTTTACCCCTTCATCGGCTGCTTCGGATTTCGCTTGTCTTTTTGACATTTTCCCTGAACCTAAATTACTATATTTTGATCAAACTAGCACAGGGAGAAGGACTACTCTCACCCTAAAGAACAAAGAACGAACCCATTGTTTGTCAGTAGAAGGTTCGGTGACGTCAGCGCTCGCTATATACACAGAGAGAGAGAGAGAGAGAGAGAAAGGGGTTGGCTTTAGGGGGCTGATGGCATGATTTTACTCATTCACACGCTCCCCGCCACTTAACGCACACTCTACTCTCTAGCGGGGGAAGCCTCTCTTTGTTGACTATGTCCACCCCTAACTGTGTTAAGGGGTTTTTCTCTTTTCGCGTCTTTTTCCCCCCCGAACCTAAATTATTATATTTTTAAAAATACTTTATTTTGATTAAAACAGCAAGCTAACAGGCTAGACTATTTTTTACATCGAACTATAAATGACTGACTATCTCAATTAAACCGGGGGGACGCGGCAGAGGGAGGGGGAGAGAGAGGGGGGCCTGTCACTTTGACCCAAAGTTTCAGGGGATGTAATGGGGGGAGAGAGGGGGACCTGTTACTCAGCCGAGAAGTTTTAGATGACGTAATGCAGGAGGGACCTCGCTACATTTGAGCAACCTCATTGGTTAAGAACAGAGGGAGGGACATCAGAACATTCCAGCAATCTCATTGGATAAGAACGCCGTGACGTAGTCATGATGTGGCAACATATCATTGGATCATCAGAACAATAGACCTGTCACTTTGACGAAAGGTGCATTATATACTCTCTTGCATCTCAACAATCAGCAGGTGTAGCCATTCTTCTCAACAAATTTAAGGGTATTATTATTGAATCATTATCTTCAGATGAGGGTAGATGGATTGTTTTGGTTTTCAAACTGGATAACACCTTTTTTATAGTATGTAACTTGTATAATCATAACAATACTGCTCTAGCAAAAACTGTGTATGCAATTGTGTAAGAAACTTGAAGCCCTTAAACTGAAATACAAAGATGCACAGTTGATTCTTGGAGGAGATTATAATGATGCTCCAGATGATCTTTTAGATAGAATACCGATAAGAACAATCCAATAACACTCAAGATTTAAAAGCACTGCATTTATTTGTGAACAACTTTCAGTTATAGATGTGTGGAGATACTTAAATTCTGATATAAAAGAATTTACCTCGAGTAATGCAAATAGATCTTTTCAATCTAGAATTGACTTGTGGCTTATATCACTTTCCTGCATACAATTTTTTTCAGAATCATCTCATGATTTCGCTCCATTATCTGATCACAAATTGATTAAAATTAATTTTAATCAATTCATTTCATTTCATCAAAATTCATCAGGAACTAAACAAAAACACAGAAATTTATGTGGCTTCTGGCAACTAAATAATGATGTATTAAATGATGATATATTCTGTGATACTGTTAAAAGAATAGCAGAACAGATATTTAGGGATACCACAATAAATCACACAAAGAAATGGGAATACTTTAAATTTAAAGTAAGAGAAGCAGCAATGAGATGAAGTAAAAAAAATAAAAAATAATAATGCTTCTAAAGAAATCAAAATCATGAACGAACTGAATATATTAATGAAGAAAGATAGTCTTTCAGAGGACGAAGAAATTAAATTGAAAAGATTAAAAGAGGAAACAGACAATGCATATATTAACATGGCTAATGGAGCTTTCATAAGGTCAAGAGCAAAATGGCTGGAACTAGGTGAAAGAAATTCTAGCTACTTTTTTCCTCTTGAGAAACAAAACCAAAAGAGAAACAACATTTCTGCACTTAAGACATTTCGAATTATGTAGGTTAATTTTACAGTAATGTATACAAGTCAAATTCTCATATCAGTGATTGTGATAGATTTATTGAATCAATTAAAAAATATACGCCAATTATTTCAGAACACTTTAAAACAAATTGTGAATGGCCCATCACAAAATCTGAAATATCAGAGGCAATCCAATCAATGAAAAAAGGCAAATCCCCAGGCAACAACGGTCTCTCAGTTGAACTTTATTTACATTTTGGGAATATCATTGTGAATCCTTTCTTGGAATTATTTAAGGAATGTCTTGATAGGAAAGAAATGTCCACAAGTATGAAACAGGGTACTATAACACTAATCCCCAAACCAGATAAAGATCACCAACTGATAGGAAATTGGAGACCTATTACACTCTTGAATATAGATTACAAGATTATCTCATTGGTATATGCTAGAAGGTTAAAAAAGATCTTGAAGAGATTATTGCCGAAACACAAACTGGATTTATGTCCAGCCGTCATATCAGTTCAAACATAAGGCTTGTTCTTGATTTATTATACTACTCTGATAACATTGATAATGACTCCCTCATAATTTTTCTTGATTTTTCTAAAGCTTTCGATACAGTGGAACATTATTTTTTATTTAAAGCACTCCAAACTTTTGGTTTTGGTCAAAACTTTGTATCAACTATCGAAATGTTTTATAAAAACACTGACAGTTGTGTCATATTATATCCAAACACTAACAAAAGATTTCCACTCCTCAGATCTGTCTGTCAAGGTTGTCCGATTTCACCTTTTTTATATTCTTGATTGTTGTCGAATTACTCTCATTACATATCTTAAATAATCCTGTAATTGAAGGTTTGTCTATTTTTGGAAAGGAAGTTAGACTGACCCAGCTAGCTGATGATACAGCATTATTCTTAAAGGACAAACATCAGATTGAAAATGTTGTGGCATTAATAGATGAATTCTCAGTTGCTTCTGGGTTGAAACTAAACAAATCTAAATGTGAAATTTTGTGTTTGTTCCAAACAAATGTTAAAACCAAATACAATTTACCTGTTAAAAACTGTGTTAAATATCTCGGTGTTTATGTTTGTAAGAATGTCATAAAGTGACAACAACTTCTCCCCCAAAATGAAGAAATCTAAAACTATATTGAATTTATGGCTCCAAAGACATTTATCAATCTTAGGAAGGGTCCTTTTAACTAAAACTGAAGGTGTTTCTAGATTTGTGTACCCAGCACTTTCCAATCACATGTTTGTGATTCTACATGTAAAGAAATTAATATGTTTGTTAATTTTGTTTGGAAGAATAAGCACCATCACCTGAAAAAAACCTTGCTTTCTGCCCCTAAAAACAAAGGTGGTTTTAATCTACTGGACTTTATGGACTTGAACACCATACATTTAAGGTGAATTGGTTAAAGGAATGCTTAAAAGCTCTGGATACATTATGGTACTTTATTCCAAGTAATATATTTAAGTTCTTATTGTCTTGTAATTATAGTATCTCAAGATTACCAATTAAGATGTCAGAATTTCACCAACAAGCTTTGTTGCCTGGAAACTACGTTATTCATATAACTTTTCTCCACACAAATGTATCATTTGGAACAACCAATGTATTACTAAAAGGAACAAATCACTTCATTTACAAATCATCATTTACAAAATTGGATCAATAAGAATATAATTTACTTGAAGGATTTATATAGCCCTAATGGCCAATTACTTAGTTATGAAGACTTTCTTACACAGAAAGCATTCCCTATAAAATTTAAAGAATTTAGCTCGGTAATAAACTCCATTCCCAGCGGAGTGATAGAGTTAATGAAAAGCAATAAAAAACAGAATGTGCAACATACAACTATTAACATTCTTTATATAAATGGTATTGACATCCTGATTAAAACATGTACTAATAAAGATATTAGAGAATGTTTCTACAATGCTAAGAAAATAACACCTTAGAGGAAAGTTTTTTGGAATGCTATTTTTATGGATATTGATTGGCATAAGGCATGGCTTGTTCCTTTTAAATTCTGTGTCACAAATAAAATCAGAGAATTACACTTAAAAATACTACATAACATATACCCATCTGAGATGTATATCTCAAAATTCCTCAACATCGATAACAAATGTACCTTTTGTGAAACTGAACCTGAAAGTGTAATTCATTTGTTTTATGGTTGCTCATATAGCAATACATTTTGGAAAGAACTTGAGAGCTATATATTGTGTAAAACTAAATATAAAATCCATATTGAAGGAAAGAACATTATTACTTATTTTGAATTTAAAGAAAAGAAAGTATGTACTATTGTTAACCTTTCTATTTTATTAGGGAAATTTCACATCCATAAATGTAAAATTCAAAATTTATCAATTATTATTTTTAAGTCACTTAAGTTAATTACAAACAAGAAATGTATATCGGTGATGGATATGCACTTGGTGGTTTTTGGCCAATGATCTGTCACAATAATTGTGATTGCAATTCTCATTCTATATGTGGGATAAAAGTCTGTCATACCAGGGTTATGTATGTAACTATGCTGTTGAACTGGAATGACTGAATTCTTTTTGTTCAATAAAAAACAAAAAACAAAAACGTAACTACCATAGTAACGATAGGAATCAGAAAATCTTCATAATAACTAACAAATGAAAGATCATATTCATTAACTGAAGGAAGACAATGAGAACAAAGTGCAGAAATGTTATCAAAACCCACTTAAATGCCAAAACTATCTTTAAATGCTTAATTTTCCACGAAAGTCAGCCATTTTTCTCCTCAGCGATGTGCACATGAGCCCGTGTTGCTGGATATTCGTAAGATTATGTACAAAAATCAGTGCATAACTTTTTGTTCATTTTCGTACAAACTGTTTGATGAGAATATGTTGGCAGATCATATTGCTATTCCCCACCAGTGGGGCCTGCCCCACACTGTATCACTGTGTTCTTAACTCTTATTAACAAGCAGTTAGCTAAACAAGCACAAATGGGCGCTTTTCTGAAATATGACTCCTTTTCGCTTTTGGTGCAGTCTCCGCTCTCAGGCCACATCTACTGTGAGGACGCTTGAGGCAGGAAGTGCACGCAAGAAACTTCAAAATAAAATTGTGTAGGCACGTTTCGTTGCCTACACAACGAAATGTTGGCGTTGATTGATATTTAATTAATCAATCAACACTGTAATGTGGGTCTGCCAGCAGCATTATTGCATTACATTAACTGTCAGAATAGGGTATAAACTTGGCCCATATTTAGCGACATAAGTTCATAGAAAAACATTTAGCTTGCTGATTGGACAGTTGGAGCCTCTCTTCCTGTCTTTGTCCAAAACAAACACACCTCTCATATTTACTGTTGAATAGTTTAAGTTCGAATATGTTTAGTCAGTGGAGACTGCGCAGAATACAACCATCTAGTGTCTCAAGACAGGAATTGCAGAAACAATAATAAATAAATAAAATAATTCCAGCAGTTGGTTGCCAGACCATTAAGTATAACATATTGTTGCTAGGGATGCCGCTCTGATCAGAGGAGCACAGAAGAGAAGAGGAGGATATTTATCTTACGTTTCATTTTTACCTTCATTAAACAGCTTCGGACTAATTATGAGATAAATGACTTGTAACATCAACTCAGTGGACAAAAACATCAAGTTCACAAGAGAAGATGTCAAAGACAACCACTTACCATTCCTGGACTGTGATGTTCACTTTGCTGAGGACAGGAGCCTCCACATTGGGGTATACAGGAAGCTCACACACACAGATCAATACCTACTCTTTGACACACATCATCCACTGGAGCACAAACTGGGTGTTATCAGAACCCTGCAACACAGGGCTGACAACATACCAACCTCCACTCGGGCCCAAGCAGAGGAACATAAACATCTAAAAGGAGCTCTGAAAACTTGTGGCTATCCGAGCTGGACATTTGGCAAAACAACAACACGCTCCAGAAAGAATACCAACACGGAGGATGCTGAGAAAATGAAAGTTAAACGCAAAAACATTGTCATTCCATACAAAACTCAGGAGGATTTTCAACAAACATCAAATCCCTGTATGTTTCAAACCCAGTAACACTCTCAGGCAGAAACTGATACATCCTAAGGACAAGATACCACACAATCAGAAAAGCATCCTTGTTATGAATAAGTTATAATTTGATGCTATATTTAAGCTATGATTTGATACTATATGCATTATTTAGTAATGTTTCGATTGACTGTGATTTGACATCATGTATGCACTGTTCTGTTACAAATAGATGATCTGACACTGTGTGTGCTCTGTCCTGTGCTTGAACGCACATAACCTGATGAGTGTCCCTACAACACCAGATAGTGGTGACTCTCACCTGATAAGCAAGTACAGGATGTAACTGCAGTGTCTTCTCTCTCTGTCAGCTACGTCTGTTACAATAGATACACGCCTAACTCACAGCAGATTCACACACATACTTAACACATATTCTGCGCACACATCATAAACCAAGAGTGGACAGCATCATCTGACTCATCATACTCTAGTAGGTCTAACCTCTACTCTAAGTCCAACCTCTGCATTGGGCAGGACCAGCCCAAGAAGATACTGCAAATTATAAATGTGAACTGTTTTCTCAAAGCTGTGTTCGTTTTGGCTGAGATCCCGACTGAGCTCCGTCACAATGCACTCAGTGCTGCTGTACTTTACCTGTGACCTGAATAAGTTCTTCGTCTGTGAACTGAAGATTTCTCTGGTTTGTTCTTGGGCTTCCAATAAAAGAACCGACTCTAACAGCCTGATATATGCGGTCAAATGCAGTGAGGAATGCAAGGACCTATATATTAGGGAAACAAAACAACCATTAAACACACAACGCATGGCCCAACACAGAAGGGCAAACTCCTCAGGTCCAGTCTCAGCTGTCTACTCCCATCTAAAGGAAAAGGCACACTCCTTTGAAGACAGCAATGTCAAAATCTTGGACAGGGAGGACAGATGGTTCGAAAGAGGAGTCAAAGAAGCTATCTGTGTAAAAGTGGAGAAGCCATCACTAAACAGGGGAGGGAGTCTGCGACACCACCTATCCCCCATTTACAATGTCGCCCTTTCATCTGTACCCAGGAGAGTCAACAACTTAACCTCAGACGACTCTCAACGATGGGTCTTACTCCACTATCTTGGTCAGACTGGTGCGGACTAGAAAGACCGATGCGTTTGAACTGATGAAGCCGCTTGGGTAAGAGGCGAAACTTCTTCCCAGACAAATACAAGTCCAGTTGCCTTCGATTCAATTTGAGAGAGAGTGCATAATGCACTGCAATTCGGAGTCCGAATTTCCAGCACAGCTCTGCGGGCATGACGTCAGATGACACTGAATGCACGTTCTCGATGGCTTTCGACCTGGATACAGGAAGAAGACAAACGCGGTAGTAATGGACTCTGCTACGGTAAACAAACAACCCACCACCGCACAAAGTCCACTGAAAAGTCCCGCAAAGAAGAAAACAAAAGTTTTAACAGTGGCATCTCGTCAATCAAAACACAATTACCCACAAATGCCGTTGTGTCAAAGGCCTACTGTAAATAAGATTTGATTTAACGTGAAAAATGTATTTCTAAACACAAGACAGCTGATGCATCTGCTCAGAGGCTTATGTAAACTTTGCAGTAGGCTAATCTCAGCACACATAGAGGTCATTTGAAATTGCATTTTTGGCTGTTCAGACAAAAAATCTAACTAGATACAATCTGAATATGACAAAAATCAGATTTGGAGTGTCAGTGTGAGCAAGGCCTTAGAGGTGTAGGGAAGGTTGGCTAAAGGTCTATAATTAACCAACATATCTGGGTCAAGAGAAGGTTTTTAAAGTAATGGCTTAATGACAGCCACCATAAAGTCCTGTGGCATATAACCTGTGATCAAGAACAAGACTAGCTACTGCCTGGTTCATGGAGCAGCCGGCTTCTGTGCCTGCTGCACAGAGAGCTGGCACCAAATTTGGTACTGTGTTTCTGTGACAGCTTGGAGAAGCCACCAGATACCATGATCGTGTCTGAGTGGCCTTCAACCAGACAAGAGTCTGGTTCGGCAAAAAACACACAAACCCAACTATAAATGAAAATAAAGCCAACAGAACACAACACCAAATGCCTAATACAACTACAACTAACAATGCAAAAGAACAAAGGACAGAAACTACCACTACCAAAACCTCTGTAATCTTTCTTCCTCTCCTTACAGACTGCATAACACTCTGTACGACTGTGAACCTAGTTTGCAAAGAACTCTTAGAAGAAAGCTGGTCTCAACATCTTTATTTCTGATCTACTGAACTGAACTAATTTCTACAGCATGATTAAAGGTTTTTACACTCAGATGAGATTCTCCAGCTGCTTCATCAGCTTGAACTCCAGTCCAACAGCGAGGAACCTTGGAGTCATTTTTGACCAGGATCTTTCCTTCAGCTCTCACATAAAGCATGTGACTAGGACTGCCTTCTTTCACCTGCGCAATGTAGCTAAGATCAGGAATATCCTCTCTCAGAGTGATGCTGAGAAACTGGTCCACGCATTTATTACTTCTAGGCTAGACTACTATGTCCAAAAAACTCTCTAAAGAGTCTCCAGCTGGTCCAGAACGCTGCAGCGAGGGTACTGACAAGAGTTAGTAAGAGAGAGCACATCTCTCCCATTCTAGCTTCTCTCCATTGGCTTCCCGTAGGATGTAGAATAGACTTCAAGATCCTTCTACTTACTTACAAGGCTCTTAATGACAAAGCTCCATCTTATCTGAAAGACCTCATTATCCCATACTGTCCTACCAGAGCACTTCGCTCCCAGAATGCAGGTCTGTTACATCAGGCTACATGGAGCCCTATCCTTCCTCTCCTCTCCTCTCCCCTCACACATTTTGATTTGTCATTAACTGTTGCTCTTTGTAGTCTGGCCTTGGTGTCTTGCACTCTCTGTATTTCCACAGGTCTCTTCAGAGCTCCATCCCCCTGCACCAACCAACCAACCGCCGCCTCCATCACCTCCTTTCTCCTACTGTTAAACCGGCCTGCACTCCCTGCTCACGACCCAGTCTGCCATCCAGTAGTCCCATTAAGCTGGCCTTCCCTCCCTGCCCACCAGGAGCTGCCTCCATCAGTCTTCATTAACTGACTGATTCCATATTCCATGTTGTAAATTGTTTTCTTGTCTATTGCATGTCTGCCTGTCCTGGGTGAGGGATCCCTCCTCTGTTGCTCACCCTGAGGTTTCTCCATTTTTCCCTGTTAAAGGGTTTTCTTGGGAGTTTTTCCTCAGTCGATGTGAGGGTCTAAGGGCAGAGAATGTTGTCATAATGCTGTGTAAAGCCCTTTGAGACAAAATGTTCGTAAAAACGGGCTATACAAATAAAATTGCCTTGCCTTGCCTTGCCTATGATTTATAATAGACAATTGATCCAATGGCAGTTTGTGTTGTCAGCACTAACTGACCCTTATTCTGTCCATATGTTGAATAATTGACCTCCCATAATTACAATACAGCACATCAACATTTTATTTTAGTTTATTTTAATTTTGTCATTAAATGGAACCTCAGTGACATTTAGCCAAAATTCAGCTACATCTCTAGCACAAAGACAGATCTGGGACACAGTTAGGCTAGCATAGATTAACACAAGCACAGGTTTTCCATAAAAAAAAAAAAAAAACAGAGGATAAGAACAGTTCACACAAGCCGCAGCACAGTCCCTCTGAAGCCCACAAGAGGCTGCTGTGATCTCACTCTGAGTATAAATACAGTCAGTGCACTTTCTACGCAATTTGAGACCTGTGACGAGAAGCTTTCACAATAGAGTTACTTTCAAAATAAATTAACATAATATTTAATTAGGAGAATGAAGCCAATATTTTAAAAGCATGTCAATCCAATACAGTAAGATTATGAATATAATATGTCAGGACAGAATATTCAGGCTGATTAGCTGAATAAATAATAAGAATAATAGTAAGCAGTCTCCACAATTACAGTAACTTTAAAGATATTTTTAGATTTTAATTTTCTGTGATTCCATATCATCATAAACAAATGATAAACAAAATATATATTTTGTTTGCTTGTTAGCTCACTCAGCAAAAAGCAGTGACAGTTTGTTGATAGTGGAATATTGTTTTACTCTCGAATTTACTTTACATTTATGCTTTTACTGATCTGGAAAGACATAGTGAACATCACATCACAGTCTCACAGAGAGAAGGAGGGAGGTCATGGGAAGTGACATAAGTGCTTCAGGAGGTGGCTCTGCTGCTGCCTGTCAGGTGCTAATGTTAACCTTGCTATGGTTCACAGAGCCATGTGGTTACTATTGTGGTAGCTGTAGCAGCATGCAGCTGCATGCTAGCTTAGGCACAGTTAGCTTACCCACAGGTAGTTCAGCAACAATTTATTTGGTTGGTTGATTTTGTAATACTATGCTACCTAATAATAGCTTCCATTCCTCAGTCTGCCCAATCAGCTCTAGCAGTTGTCATTGTTGTGAATAAGTGTTTGCGTTCAGGTTGTTTGCTTGTTGCACCCTGGTTTCGAGATGGGGCTTCCAGAGGAGCCTTGAAGGGAGGGATGTGTGTTAGCTTCACTGGTGATGACAAGTATAAACTGAATCTTTTACTGCACCTTAAAGAAAGTACATGGACCACAATACTTTGTAGTGTCTCAACTGTACCTTAAACATAATGCTGTATTTAGTTTTTATCACTTTAGCTTTGCAGTGATTCTGTTTTCAAACAAATCTTAACTGTAGTCTGTTTTGTTGTAAATTTGTGTGATCAGTGGGCAATCCTAATCTGCAGGTAAAACCTCAAGATATTGTGACCTGATGTTTTTCTAGAAACAGTCATCAGGAACAGTCATCCCAAATGAGTGTCCCTGTGATGTCAGGGGTGACCCCAGCAGGTGTGTCAGTCAGGGCTTCCTGTTTCCTTACAGTCTGGACGACAGCGTTCCCTCCCTGCCCCTGTGCTGCTTTGTTCTCCGACCGTTAAGCACCACCTCTCGTGCTGTCCCGGCATCCTTAGCGAGCGGCAACACCAGAGGGGGACAAGGAAGGCCGGGGTGGGTGAAGCCTGGAGGCAACGCTGCAGGGGCTGAGGCTGATGGAGGAGAGAGTCTGCTGGCTGCCGCTGAGGAAGGATGAGGTGTTAGAGCTCTGCTGGTTGCGGTAGTTGTAGTAAGCCTGCCAGCCCTGACGCTGCCGCTTCCAGCGACACCGCAGGATCCTGATGAAGGACTGAGGGCACAAACATAGACACAAACAACTGTCGGTGTTGCCATGGCGCCCAGACGACTGTTTATCAGTGTTTGTATGTGTGTGTTTATGCGGCAGGTATGCAGCTACCTGTTTGAACTCCCGGCTGTAGCAGGGGTAGATAATGGGGTTCAGGCAGCTGTTGAAGTATCCCAACCAAAAGATTACCTTAAAGTAGGTCTCAGGGGGACGGAGGCTGCTGTTGAATGACCCTGAGGATACACACACAGGTAACACAGGTAACACCCTAGTGAAAGCACAGGTAACTCACAGATGAACATCAGGATGAATCATGAGGATCAAGTGGATCAGGGTCTTCAGTCTTCTGATCATTTGTAATAATTCCCCCTGAGAATGGACTTCTAATGCTGACCCACAGCTTCCTCTCTGGGGTGAGCTCAGAGGTCAGGACTGAAACCAGGACTGAGTGAGAGCTCTCTGATGCTAACTGTGCTAACCATTCTGTAAAGATGCAAACTGCCCTAACTTTTCTAAAAGATGCTGTCAGTGTTAACCAGTCTATAAGATGCTGACTATGCTAACCCTTCACAATAATGCTAACTGCGCGAACCACTCCTCTTGCTAGTCTCTGGTTCTAGTCTCAAAAGACTCTTCCTTTTAGTCTGGGTCTGACTGATTTTCAGACATAGGAACATGCAAGAGAGAAGAGAGAGGAAGAGAGTGTGCACATGTGTGGGTTGATGCAGGGTTGTGAGAAAGATTTTTTTTTTCCCTCTCTTTCACTTTTGTGTGTGTTAACTAACTAACTAACTAACTAACTAACATGTGGCTGAGTCTCACTGATGTTTCCTCCTCTAACCAGGAGCACCTGGAGCCAGCAACAAGTTATTGTCTAGTATTTTAACATCAAAATCCATGTATTTTTTCTCCCTGTAAAAAGCTTTCAAACATTTGATGACTCATCCTGCACTTGAGGGTGTTACTCATGTTACATCCAATTGAAATTGTGTCACAAGATTTTAACGTCTGAGCTGTAACAAATAATTTGTGCTGACATGGGATAAGCTTGCATCACTCCCCCACCAGCATTAAGTGCTACCTTTGGTTCAAGGATTATATAAACTGGATGGCTGGATGTGAATATATGGATGTCTTTAAAGTGAAGGTGAATCACAGCAGAAGGTTTTTCCTGGATTTTTCTGTGACTGATGCTGTGTTTAATTCTGTGTTCTGATGAAGTCAGGTCCTGGTCTATCTGAGGACCGGCATCTCCATTTGTAGGCTCCTGCTGCTGCTGGACAGAAATAGCTGTGTGTCCAGCTCCTCTGATCCCAGGATTGTTTTTCTGAGGATCAGAGGATCAGTCTGCTCACAGTCTGATTGAAACCACTTTGTACTCTTATGAAATCTGCTCAGAGGTCATGAGCAGGTAACGCTCACACACCTGGGGCTCTGCCACTCTGCTGGGTCTTACAGTTAGATAAATGTTATGAAAGCTGCTGCTTAACGCTCAGAGCTAACCTCAGTCAGGATTAGAGATGCAGGAACCAGTCCAGTCCAGAAACCTTTTTAGGAAATCTGGGCTTTGACTGGTCTCAGACAGCAGCAGCATTCCTGCTCAGATCTTCTGATGGATATCAGGACAAAGAAAAACAGCCAGAGAGGAATCAACCTGGGACTGGGAGCCGGTAGTGCAGCCCACCACCTGCCCCCCACCAACCCATGTTTACATATCAGTCTGTTCATTGTTTGTGGAAGCACAAATCAATCACTGGCTCTCTTGCTTCCTAGTCATGTGATCAACTGGCTGTTGGAAAGAGGAAGCTGCTTCAGATTATGCTGGAGTGTTATCACAGTCTGATCAGTACAGGCTTCGTCATGAGACTGAGAGACACACTGTCATCATCATCAATGCACACTATGTGTGAATTATGTGTGTTAAGCACAGATCGGATCAGTTTGTGACACACTCTGCTCAGTGTTGAACACAAACAGCTTCCTGTCTAAATGACCAATCACAGCTGAGCTCTGGTCCCAGCTTCTGGTCCCAGAAACTCTGCGGATTGACATTGCTGATTGACTGTGATGTAGGACAAATATTTCAAACGACTTTCACCAGCCATCAGCCTTTCAAGGAGCTACTGCTACAGAGCTAGTATTAGCAGCTGACACAGCTTGGTGTGTTCAGTCTGACTGAGGCGGCAGCTGTTGTGTTAACTGAATCTCATGCACAGCAGCTCACACATAGACCACAGGGACATAAAGAGAAATCTGAAAGCTTTGTTCTAATAATCAACTGATTGAGATGAATCAGACAAAGTCTCGTCACATCAACTTGTTTCTCAAATATGTGATGTGGAGACTTGTCCAGCTGCTGCTATGTGCTAATCCTGCAAATTTTTCACAATAAAAGCCCTTTAAGACATCCAGGATCTTGCATTGAAATGCCTTTAAATTGAAGTGAAGTTACAGGTAACATGTGAGCACGTACCAAGGGGCAGGACCAGGAAGAAGGGCAGCCAGCACAGGATGAACATGCCCACCACCACGCCCAGCGTCTTGGCTGCCTTCTTCTCCCTTGAGAACTTGAGCAGTTTGACGGACAGCGTGCTGCGTCCGGCTGACGCACTGGGACACACGTCATGAGCCTGCTGGTTCCTACAGTGGATCCTTAGGGAGAGTTCGTTGGAGTTCTCCTGGCGTTCCCTCATAATGCCAGCCTCTAAGTTCTTGGTGGTGCGTTTGGCCACAATATAGACACGACAGTACATGGCCAGGATGACGGCCAGAGGGATGTAGAAGGAGCCCAGTGAGGAAAAGAGTGTGTAGAAGGGCTCCTCGGTGATCTGACACTGACTGTCATCCTGCAGGGAGCAGCAGAGAGATGGTCACATTATACCACCACAATCATTACAGCAACAAACAGTGGCAGCTGGCCATTAGAGGACTCTAGGGCACTGTTCCACCACTCCCCAGTACCTTGAATAAGACTTCAAAAAACAGAAAAAAAATACTCTGAAAAGTATACATTTTTAGATGAGTGAGGTAAAAGTGAGTTAAATGTATAACCTGCAATAAAATGTTAATTAAACATGTTCTCCGTTGTCTAAAGTTACTGATTGGTCACATCTTCCCTCTCTGTGGCGTAGACTCTCATTGTAAGTTGTAAAGCTCCAGCTTATCTGAAAGACCTCATTATCCCATACTGTCCTACCAGAGCACTTCACTCCCAGAATGCAGGTCTGTTAGTGACCCCCAGTATCTCTAAAAACAGACTGGGAGGTAGAGCCTTCAGTTACCGGGCTCCTCTATTATGGAACCAGCTCTCTCCATGGGTCAGAGAGGCAGACACTCTTTCTACATTTAAGTCTAGGCTTAAGACCTTCCTCTATGACAGAGCTTTTAGTTAGGGCTGGCTCAGGTAGCCCTGATCCATTTTATAGCTACGCTGCTTTAGGCTTAAACTGCTGGGGGACACATCAGGCTACACGGAGCCCTACCCTTCCTCTCCTCTCCTCTCCTCTCCTCTCACACATTTTGAACTGTCGTTAATTGTTGCTCTTTGTAGTCTGGCCTTGGTGTCTCGCACTCTCTCTGTATTTCCACAGATCTCTTCAGAGCTCCATCCCCCTGCACCAACCAACCAACCGCCGCCTCCATCACCTCCTTTCTCCTGCTGTTAAACCGGCCTGCACTCCCTGCTCATGACCCAGTCTGCCGTCCAGTAGTCCCATTAAGCTGGCCTTCCCTCCCTGCCCACCAGGAGCTGCCTTCATCATTTTTCGTTAACTGACTGATTCCATTTCCATGTTTTCCATATTCCAGTGTTTTTCCTCAGTTGATGTGACGGTCTAAGGGCAGAGGATGTTGTCATAATGCTGTGTAAAGCCTTTTGAGACAAACTGTTGTTAAAATGGGCTATACAAATAAAATTGCCTTGCCTTGCCTTACATGCGCAGATGCTGCTCTTCAATTAAGAGATAGGAGCACCTGGGGGCGCAGCTCTCCTGACACCACAGCTGAATCCAGTTCATTGATGGTGGGTTCCATGTGTACTCTGAAGTCTGAATTTCTGACGTCTACAATAAATGTTGTATTTTCATTTCATTTTATTAATCATCCATTTTTCTGACTTCCATGTTGGTTTTTCAACTGGAAAGTGCTCAACTTGGAGGTGATGTTGTTCCAAGCTCCAAGCTCTGATTTCCAATGTAAAAGAAATGCACCATTACCATGATATATTATACCCTAGTATTGATTGAGAGATCTAGGCTGACATGTTCGATGTTTGATTGCTTCAATCATGCCTGCGTTATCTCTTCTCCTGATGTTCAGTGGCATGTTCAGGGAGTGGCCTTGGTTGGCACGGGCCAAACCTGAAATCTGATTGGCCACCACAGGTGCCACCCCAAATATGATGGGCTATGAGTCCAGTCAGAAGCGTTTTATACACTGTTTTATACTGGCTCTTGCCAAGTAATGTATTTATTTATTTTCAATAATAAAATATTGAGGTTTTCTATCACAATTGTATGTTGCCACTCCTGTATTTTGTGACTAGTAGGTCTGGTTTTTCCTGCAGTGTTAGTAACTTAAGTAAATATTGGTTTTGCAGACAAAACTGGGTATGGCCAAAATCTGTGAGGGTGTGTGTTTGCGTGTGCATGAACATGTATGTATGTGTGTTTGCACAGGTGCTCATGCTCATGCTGCATGCCACCCCACTTGGTGCCACTCAATGCCCCACTTGGGCCACCCTTATCAAAAATGTCTGAACACGTCCCTGCTGACATTCTCTGTAAAGTTAAGCTGCAGCTAACAAGTCAATATTGACTCCAAGTGTGTTATTGTATTATATGAGCCCAAATGAACTATAACACATACCACCACCACCACCACCACCATTGTAGCAGTGTATCTCAGCAGCAGCATCCAAGAAATGCCGCACATTGGGCCCAGGTGATCTTCAGAGTGCAGGGGTGAGAGAGAAGCTGGGCCTAAATGTGTGGTGTTGGTCTTTTGGACACACTTTCTCACTCAATGGTTTTTCTTTATTTTCCGTACTTTCTACATTGTAGATTCTAACTTAAGACATCAAAACAATGAAGGAACACATATGGAATCATGTAGTACACACAAACGTGTTTATAAAAACAAAGGAGAATATGTTTTATATATTAGATTTTTCAAAGTAGCCACCTCTTTCTTTGATGACAGCTTTGTACACTCTTGACATTCTGTCATCAGCTTCATGAGGCTGTCACCTGGAATGGTTTTCCAACAGTGCTGAAGGAGTTCTCAAAAGGTGCTTAGCCCTTGATGGCTGCTTTGCCTTCACTCAGTGAAGTGTGCAGTGCAACTCATCCCAAATCATCTTAGCTGGGTTTAGGTCAGGGGACAGATAACACTCTTGTTTTAATTAACATTTCTGTTTACAACATAACTGTGTGTTCCTTCATAGTGTTGATATCTTCATTATGAATCTATGTAGAAAGTAATACAAATAAAGAAAAAACATTAAATGGGAAGGTGTGTCCAAACTTGGTAGTGTGGCAGTGCTTTATTGTGCAGTAAGTGGGGAACACGCCTTAGAATGGGCCCTAAAGTAGTCTAGTTTTATTCTGTAGTTTAGTATAGCACCCCCTGGAGAAAACTACACCAACCACAACTGGCAACAACATCACAAAACCACAATAAGAACAACAAAAAATAACAATACACCACAATAATCTGACACTGACTGTTGTCCTGCAGTGGGCAGCAGAGAGGCTGGTCACATGCTACCAACAACAACTTGCCTCTTCTGACATTAGGATGCATTCCACAGGGTAAGCCACTGGAACTGTGCATCACTGTCTCCATTATGCAAACAGGACTAAAACCTAAATGAAATTAAAGCTGCTTTGCAGCAGTGGTCGAGGCCAGGCAATTTTGGACAAATTTGGGCAATTTTGAGCAACCAAAGACAAAATAGAGAGACAACAAGAACGTCATCATTACATTGTCCATTCTGCCTTAGCTGAGGCTTGACCTCACAACCTCTAACACCAAGAACCTTCCTCTCACTCTGAGCTAATTGGTTGGAAGTGAGACCTGCTGTGTGGCTTCACAAATGGACTCAGGCAGAGTGGTTACTGCAGCGAAAGAAAAGCGTGGTTTTTAGTGGGGAGGTTGTCAACTTTCTGTGTTTCCAGACATGACGAAAGAGTTGGCGGAGAGGAGGAAGGCTTTTACCCCTGTGAAGCGCAAGCTTCAGGAACTGGACGTGAGGTATTCGCTGGCATGTCCCGCCACACTGCGGTTCAAGTGGAAGGGGAAAAATGTGAGTTTCGTAGCAGCGAAGGATGCGCAAAAATTCATCAGTGACAACGGCCAGGAGGAAGGTGAGGGCTGACTGTGAGACAAAAGAGACAAACGGACACTGGTCTGTGTTCATGTGGATGAGTCACGGAAATGTTTTGGGACAGTCGGATGGAGACAGACCTGAACGAGCTGCTATCGAGGGAGGACGGAGAGAAGCAAGCAATCCACGGACCAGATCAGGTTTTTGTTTTTAGTTGAAAGTTTTTCATAAGACAGGGGTAGGACTGTCAGGCAGCCTGTGGGCTGGACTTTGGTTGAGTTTAACTTGTTTTTCTTTTATGCATTTAGTTTGTAGGAAATGTTCCTTTCCCATACTACATGTTCATATTAATGTTTATGTTTTGGTGTGGTGCATGGCATTGGCAGACCATAGTTCGGGAAGGGGCAGACATCATAGGCAGAGATATTTTTATGTTGGTAGTATAACAGACAGAGATATACTATGGGTTGGTTAATATGACCAGGAAGTGTATTAAATATGTGTCTTGGAATATTAATGGGAGTGGAAATCCAGTGAAGAGACGTAAAATATTGGCATATTTGAAAACTAATCAGGCTGACATAATTTTTATACAGGAGAGTCACCTAAATGAGGGGGAGGAGGTCAAATCTAAAACAGGATGGATTGGACATATTTTTCACAGTTCACTGTGTGAATTGGTGTGCTTCTTTTGGTTAAAAAGAATATACAATTTATGTTATTAAGAGAGGTTAAAGATGCAGAAGGATGGATGATATGTGTACAAGCAGTGATAGAGGGAGTGAAGGTGATATTATGTAACATCTACGCACCCAATAAAGGGGACCCACTTTTTTTTCATAGCATAAATAAGATTCTGGGAGAGACGGACGGTTACATAACATTAGCAGGAGATTTTAACGAGGTGATGGATCCCATCCTGGACAAAAGCAGGTTTAAAGGTCCACGCAGTACTAAAGAGAGGCAATTCATATGTTAAAAGATGATATGGAATTAACAGACATATGGAGGCTGCAGCAGTGGAATTATTTTTGAGGGTGGAGTTGGAAGTGGGTGGCAGGTCTAGATGGAGAATGAAAACCTCACTATTACAGGACAAATCCTTCACATTATCATTGGGTGAAGATTTAGAATCCTTTTTTGAAATAAATATCGGTAGCACAGAGGAAATTAAAACTGTCTGGGAGGCATCCAAAGCTTATGTTAGGGGGAAATTGATAACATATGCCTCTCAAAAGAAAAGAGACAGCCTTAACAAAATCAAAGAATTGGAGAGAGAAATTAAACTAAAAGAAAATGATTTATCTGAGTGTTATTCAGAGTCACAATATGAGGAACTTTGTAGGCTTAAATTTCAACTGCATGAAATTTATAAAAGAAAAGTTGCATATGCCCTGTTCAGATTAAAAACTAACTTTTATGAAGGTGGGGAGAAAACTGGGAAAATACTGGCTAGACAAGTAAAACAGAAGGACTTTTCAAATACTATATCAGCCATTAGAAAGGGGGACACCCTTGCTACTTCAATTAAAGATATATATAAAGTATTTCAACAATTTTATGAGAAACTATATACATCAACAGTGCCTAGCAGTAATGATCAACAGGAGTGAGAAATCTTCTTTTCTAACATAGATATGCCTAAACTACTCTCTGATCAGGCAGAGAAACTAGAGTCTCCAATAACTGAAAGTGAGATAAGGACAGCAGTCTCATTAATGAAAACCGGGAAATCACCAGGTTATGATGGATTTCCTGTGGAATATTTTAAAAAGTATATAGACATTCTTGAGAAAGGACAGGTACCACCTACTTTTAACAAAGCCTTAATAACTGTGATTCCTAAGAAGGATAGGGATATAACAGACCCAGCTAATTTCAGACCTATTAGCTTGCTCAATTTGGATTGCAAAATCTTAACAAAGGTGTTGGCCCTACGCCTACAACAAGTTCTTCCTAACATTATACATCCTAACCAGGTGGGCTTTATGAAAAACAGATCCTCAACAGATAATATAAGAGAATTGTTACATTTAATGTGGCTGAGCAAGTCAAACGATGTCCCAATAGCTGCAATTTCTTTAGATGCCGAAAAGGCCTTTGACAGGGTGGAGTGGGGCTTCCTCTTCTCCGCCCTGTCACACTTTGGGTTTGGTCCAGGCTTTTCCATGTGGGTTAAGATATTATATAAGGAGCCTAAGGCTGCAGTGATAACTAATGGGGTAATATCACCATTTTTCAGCCTCTCTAGAGGGACTTGTCAGGGTTGTTCTCTGAGCCCCTTATTGTTTATAATTTTCCTGGAATCGCTAGCAGTCAGTATTAGGAAGAATGATAACAGGGAGGGAGGCTGGCGGCCAGGAACACAAATTACTGCTTTACGTAGATGACATCATGGCTGTGGTAACTGACTCTCTGACATCATTACCACACCTGATGGACACCATTCAGTTATATTCCAAGTTTTCAGGCCATTCAATTAATTGGAATAAATCTGAGGCTATGCCTCTATCTACATCATGTTTCTCACACGGTACAAAAATTTAAATTCAAATGGGTTCCTAAAGGTATGAAGTATTTGGGAGTTAGACTGAGTCAAGATCTGGATGAACTACCTTTACTGAACTTCAACCCTATGCTTGAAAAAATTAAAACAAATCTAGAGAAGTGGGGGAAGATAAAACTTACACTGTGGGGAAAGGTAAATATTATAAAAATGATTTTAGCCCCCCAATTTAACTATGTGATTATGATGCTGCCGATCACTATACCGCCTGAAATTTTTAAGAGGTATGACAATATAATTAAACATTTTCTTTGGGAAGGGAAAAAAAACAGAATTAAATTAAGTAAACTATGTGCTCCCAAGGAGAAAGGAGGAATGGGGTTGCCGGATCCAAGATTGTATTATTTAGCGTTTGAAATGTCCAAATTAGCCAAATATTGGAGAGAGATTTAATCCGAATGAAGGACTGTCTCAATGAGTTAACACCACAAACCCAATTCTTGTTCACTCTGGGGAAGTGTGGACCAAAATAATACCAATCAACTACATAAACTATCACACTATGTACAAAAGTAGGCCTCCTTGTGGAATAGTCCTGTCATTTGTATTAGAAAAACACCTGTATGTTGGGAGCAGTGGCACTCGAGTGGCATACATACTATAGCAGACCTGTATAAAGATGGTGTTTTTATGTCTTATGCTGATCTTGCTCATAAATTCAATCTTGAGGGTAAACAAAATTTTTGGAAATACCTACAAATGAGAAATTGTGTAACTTCCAAATTAAGAGTTATTACAGAAAATCACATGAGTGAGTGAGTGCGTGAGTGCCACACAGCTTCACTATTTTATAGATTAAGTAATTACTATGTAAGTGGGGATTCATCTAATGTGAAACTACTGTGGCAGAGGGACCTGAGAACAGGGTTTACACAGGAGAAATGGCTGGGGATTATTTCAGGGTGTGGGAAATATGTTAGGGAAACAAGAGGAAAGTTCATACAGTATAAGATTATACATCGCTATTACCACACCCCGACAAGACTTCATGGGATGAAACTGATGAGTAACAATCTGTGCTGGAAATGTAAAACAGAGGTGGGGACTTTTCTGCATTGCATATGGGAATGTGCTCGAGTGATGCCATTTTGGGTTAAAATTGTAGAAGTCTTGAGTAGCTGGCTTGGCTCAACGATCCCTCTGACTACTGATTTATGTTTATTATGGGATAAATCCCAAATACCTGATGTTTCAAATGCTGTCTTTTCTGTTATTATGGTTGGTCTGGTTACTGCATCGAAAATCATCCTGAGACATTGGAAAACAGTTAAACGTCCAGGAGTGAAAGAATGGACGGATGCAATGATTGAGACTGCGTCATATGAGTCCATGCTTAATAGACTTAAAGGAAAAGTCGAGGGAGACATCACCTCCTGGGGCGATTTTTGGACTCACTTCAAAACTGATGGAGATCCTGGTTAAAGTTCAGGAATGAATAAGTGTCCTCTGTGCCTGACACACTTCTCATGCACGATAAACCAGATTTTGATTTATATATTTTGTAATTATACTGTCCTGTCTTTTGTTTTATGTGTTATGTCTTGTGAGGTCTGTGCCAAGATGGGGGGGTTTGTGACTGCCATGTACCACTGTTCGTATGTTCTGTATGTTCATGCAAAAAAAAAAATTGAAAACCTAATAAAAATTTAAATTACAAAAAAAAAAATTCTGTTATCAAGAAAAAAATCTGATAATGTCAGATAATCACCCACGACTCCAAAATATTGTCATTTTTTTCAGGAAGATTGAAAATGTATTTAGCAAGAATTGGCTGGTAAATGTTTACAGTACTGTTTACAGTCAAATGTTTTCATGCAGTGTGGGCTCAGTTTTTCAAATATCAAAAATCCAGGTGGTACCGTTGTGGAGGACAGTCTGAAGATGCAGTGTAGCAAATTTGGTATCAATTGAGCAAAAACTGTGGGACAAGAACGGTTTAGTAAGTTTTACTGTTTTTGAAAAAAAAAAAAAAAACAGAGTGATGGACTTCATAATTTGCACCCCACGAGGTATATTTACATGGGCTTGGAGTTGAGTAAATCTGGAGCTTTGTACAGAGTTTGGTGATTTTTTATGTATGGGAAGCAGGATTTCCTAGGAGGAAGAAGAAAAAGAAGAATACCGGCAATAACAGTAGATTTCTTGCAGCTGCCTGGCCCCTAAGAATGCACTAAACACATGAAAACACAACTCACACTTGCACATATTCCACTGATTCAGCACCAAACACCTAGGACAGCTGATGATATTGCACAACCTTGTGGACTCAGGTGACATCATTCAAATGCTTTATTGATGTAGATATAAACAAAATTTAAAATCTGTTTAACCTACGTCTGGGTTCTCTGTAACGTTTCTTTGAGGGCATGAGTTGACATTGTGGAGATTATGGGATGGATCAGAAAGTAGTCTCTGTGCTGATCTCCGAACAGACTTCTCATAAAGAACTTGAAATGACTGCTGATCATTTCTCCTAATAACGTTTATGCAGTTTGCACAAGAAGCAACAGACCCATTTTGAACTGCACTGAGAAGTTACCATTACACATCACCTGAGTGTGCTTTCAAAATAAAAGCATAATTCTCTGCTCAGTGCTGAGAACCCTGTGCACGGAAACATGGTAGGGCTGGAGAATTGATCGAATTTTATCATGATTTCGATTTTGGATTGAATGATGATCTCAAAACTTATATAACTGATCTCAAAACTTATATAACTGAAGAAAAACAATTATTTTGTCATTTTCCTAGACTATTGGTGTTTTATTCCGTGAACACTGAGTTTTCTATAAGCAGAAAACTGAGCCAGCCTCTAGCTGGTGACTCACTGGACCTGGTGGGTGGACAACCTGAGTACATCTGACTAGAAGGCTGAGCTCCACAAACTCTCTGAGTTTCATATAAAGCTGCTGCTTCCTGCACAGCAACTTGTGTCTGATAACAGAGTTTTAGAGGAAAAGAAATCTGAAACCTAAACAGTAAGGTCCAAATTACAACAGTAACACTCAAAAATATTTCAAGAACTCTTTTCTTTTTGTCTGTATATGTTAGCCCTGCAATAGACTGGCAAACTGTCCAGGGTGTACCCCGCCTCTCGCACGAAGTCAGCCGAGATAGGCTCCAGCTCACCTGCGACCCTAGTGAGGATAAGCAGTATAGTGAATAAATGAATGAATGTTTTGCATTGCATTAGTTGCAGTTGTTGTCTCAGTGACTTCTTCACATTTAGTACATATGTTCACTCTCACCTCACAAATACTGTTCAGCCATAATGTCACAAAGATGTTTATGTGACTCTGGATAAACAGAAAGTGAGTGGAACTAAGCTGTGTGACGGGGGGATATGATCCCGTACCTGTGATGGCGGCTGCTTCCAGCCCAGCAGCGGGCCGATGGAGATGATGATGGCGAGGATCCAGACACCCAGCATGGCGAGCAGCGCCCTCTTCTCCGTGACTATCATCGGGTACTGCAGTGGGTAGCGGACACCAATGTAGCGGTCAATAGAAATTATGCACAGTGACATGATGGATGCTGTACAGCACAGGACATCCACTGCCGCCCAGATGTCACAGAAGATCCTACCAAACACCCAGTAATCCAAGACCTGCAGAGACAGGAAGAATTGGAGTCGAGGTGAGCTGGGCCATTAGCTACAACTAGGGATGGGCATTTTATCCGATGCACAATCAGTGCATCGATGCGAGGGCCTATGGTAAATTGCATCGGTTGGAGTGGTGTGCATCGAATTAGAAACTGGGTTGAAACCACGATGCATTGCCTTGTAAAATCTTTGCATCGGTAAAATCTGTCATATGTCATATTATATATATATATTTTATATATATTTATATTTATATATATTTTAAATTATTATTTTCAGTCAATTCACTTCATCTCTCAGCCATTAAATTCTTACGAGTGGACTGTTTATTGTGGAACGACAACACACTCCGATCTCCTTGCAGTCACCACTTGGCGACGTAGGCGTCACTAGTCACTGAACATCAACATCCGGGCTGCCAACCGCCTAAAGAAGAAGAAACAGGTCAACCACACCACACGTGCTAGGCTACCTAAACAAAACATGGCAGGAGACGAGCAAAAAAAAATCCACAGTGTACCGAGACATCAGTACAAGTCCAGTGTTTGGCGTCAGTTTGGGTTTTATAAAAAGGACGGAAACCTCGACAAGATATGCCGTCTGACTATAAAATACACAGGCAGCACAACTAATCTCATAACTCACCTGAAGCGACGGCACAGTGTGGCTGAAGAATCCCCCTGCAACTCGCCCTCGGATAATTCCTCGGATTCACCTCATGCTAGCTCTAGCGGCATTAACGACACACAACAGCCAAGCATCGGTAACTACTTCCAACTACTTCCAAGGCTGAGGTCATATTTGTGCAATAGGCCTATTTTTTTATGTTCACAAACACACCTCCTCACTGCTTAAGTAGCCTAATGTAAGTGTCTTCACTTCTGTCTTTTGTCTTCATTTGTTACAAGCTTCTTAATAAAAAGTATGATACTGTTTATGTTCTTGAAGGAACAATAAAGTTGAGTTGAATTTGCACAGATTTGCATTATTATTGGATCGTGATTGCATCCTGATTGCATCGTGGTAGGAAGATAAATCGTATCGTCCTGAACTGGTAGATGCTTCATGTGAATCGTTAGTGTATCGTACCGTAGCCTACATATCAAGATGCATATCGTATTGTCCTGGGGATGGAGGTTTCCATCCCTAGCTACAACCAGTCACTGGTGTGTAGATATGGACCAGTGTAGCTGATTTTATTGTCTCACAGACTTTAAGATCAGTTGCTTCACCTCCTTAGAGGAAAATAAAATACTTTTAACTGACAGGAGGTATTGTCCACTTGCACAATCTAGTGTGACACATTTCCACTTTACAAAGTCCCCGTCCCCGTTTACTTCCGGCTGTCATAGCGCTTTAGATTACATACAACACTTTCATTCTTCATACTTACTTTTGTACATATTGTTAATCATCGATCGCATTGTAAGTAGTTAGTAGTAGTAGTAGTAGTGTTAGCTTGAGGTTGCTATGGCTGATGTTTTACACCCGGTACCTAGAGGAGCTGCCGCGGCTTAAAATGACTGATGTACATTGTATAGTTAAGGCCACAAGTAAATCCCCAACCTTGCTGCTGGACAAGGGTGTGATGTATGTTGCATATATGACTCCGACCACTAGGTGGAGTCTGTCATCAGTGTTGTTGTTAACCTGCTGGGAGTGTTCATAAAAAGAAGGGTCAGGAAGTAAACACAGAAGTTATTCCATAAAGACGTGTCTCCATGTGAGTATATACGAATACGAATGACTTTATTAATCAGTGAAATTCATTTGTCTGTCAGCTCATCAAACATTTGCAGAAGAATAAAAAAGTCTGATTAAGGCTGCAGGTTCGAGGGATCTTCTATATCACTCCATCGTGCAGTTATGAGAGGGGAGCCGTCCACCACCGCTCTTTTCTTGGTCCATCAAGGTGTTATGAAGAATCAGAATCAGAATCAGAATACTTTATTAATCCCAAGGGGAAATTGCTTTTCGTTGCAACAACATCCACTTCAAGTGTACAAGGTAAAAGAGCAAAAGTGTTCAAGCCCAGAAGGTATACTAAGAAATATAAATCTAAATAAAAATAAAATATATATATATATATAAAATATAGAAAATAGAAAATATGTAAGAAAATATATACAAGTACAAACCTGACAGGATTTATTGCACTATAAGGATGATCTGAGTTGTTCAGAATGGCCTCCACCAGCCTGTATCTCTCTACCACATCATTAGTGAGTCCATCAGGGAGACATGACTGAGGTCAAGTGCCTCAGGATGTTTAGTCTATATCCTAGCAACGACTTCATGGAGACCTTCACATGGAACTTCAGCAGTAGCCGTTGGTGGGATGTACACAAGTAATGTTTTGATTTGAAAAATGTCTACTTCCTGAGTCTTCATCTATATCTCCAGCTCCTCATCACTCTTGTTGGGTAGAGAGTTGATATTTCCCATGATGCCTCACAGCAGAAAGGACCTTCAGTACATCTCCACTTTCAAGCCTTTACCACCCGCAGCTCAGCAACCACAAAAGCACCTCCTCATCCCAGCTGGAACAGGGTGGCATCCTCCAGACTTGCTCCATTTTCAATGACAGAAGCTCCTCTCCTGAAGAATCTCCTCTCCCCACAGAAGTATCCATCAGTAGTTGACAAAATACGACAAAAACACAACAAAATAAAGCAAAGACTGAGTAAAAACTCTGCCAGACTTTGCTGCTCCCAGCTGAAGCGCATGCTCTGGAAAGAACATGTATATATATGGAAAAATGTATATACAAGTATATACATGGTGTCAGAAGACAAGAATGGAGCAGCCTCTGAGCAGTCTGTGCTTCAAAGGAAATCTGGCAGAAAACTGGCGAACGTGGATTCAAAAGTTTGACCTCTCATCTCATCGCGACAGGCATCAAAGAGAAGAGTGTGAAGGTGAAATGTGCGACATTCCTTCATGTTGTTGGAGATGAAGCGCTGAAGGTATTTAATAACATGGACTTTGATGAAGATGTGGATGGTTTTGACAGACTGAAGGAAAAGTTTAGAGACTACTGTGAGCCACGGAAGAACATCACCTATCTGAGACACGTGTTCTTTACCGGAGTGCAAGGACCAAATGAGACAATTAACACCTATGTGACGGACCTCAAGAACAAGGCAAAGGATTGTGAATTTGCACAGCTGACAGATGAACTGATAAAAGACCGTGTAGTCTGTGGCATAAACAATGACACTGTGAGAGTTAGGCTGCTCAGGGAGACGGATTTAAACCTGACGAAGGCTGTGGATATCTGTCGAGCATGTGAGGTAATGCAAAGTCACATGAAAGCACTACACGAAGAAGCAGTTACCAAAATGAAGAAAGTGAGTAGCAAGCAGTTTGAGATTGACAAAGAGAAGGGAGAATGTAAGAGGTGTGGCTACATCCATGAGCCAAAGAAGTGTCCAGCATATGGCAAAATATGCAACCAGTGCAAAAAGAACCACTTCAGTTGCATGTGCAGATCACAAAAACAACAGTTTAAACCCAGGAAAACTGAGAAAAAAAGAACATGAGATAGAATAAGAAGAAGATGATGATAAGGTCATGTTTATGGGATGTATAGAGATCAGACCAAGTGAGCAAACAGGTGCAAAGTCTCAGCTGGATACAATCTCAACAATGAACAACAACAGTAAGAAATGGACTCAAAAGATCAAAATTAACAACAGTGTGCTAACCGTAAGGCTTGATACAGGAGCAGAGTGCAATGTGCTGTCAATGAGAGACTTTGAGAAAATCACAAACAAGGATGCAGTACTACAAAAGTCAGGAAGCAAGCTAGTTACTTACTCTAGCCACATGATAGCGACAACCAGCCGACATGTGGTAACAGCCCTCAAATTGATGTTTGCAAGACATGGGATACCAGGCGAAGTTATGTCAGACAATGGTCCACAATTCACAAGTGCTGAGTTCAGGACATTCAGAGAGAGCTGGGAGTTTGTACACACCACATCCAGCCCTGGATACCCCCAGTCTAATGGACAAAGTGAGCGAGCAGACAGTAAAGAACTTACTGAAGAAAGCACAAGAGAGCCAGGGTAATCCTTACATTGCCCTGTTGGAATACAGTAACTCACATTTGGATAGAGTGAAACTGTCCCCTGCCCAACTGCTCATGGTTTGGAAACTGAAAACCAAACTGCCAATATCAGCACAGCTGCTGAAGCCACAGCTGTACGACAATGTGCACCACAGCATCAAGGAGAGGCAGCTAAAACAAAAGCAGTACTTTGACCGGGGAGCAAAATGTTTACCACTTCTGATGGAAGGAGAGAAGGTGAGAGTAAGATTTAAAGATAACTGGCAGCCAGCAGTCTGTGTGAGAAGAGATGACAAGCCTAGGTCTGTGATAATCCAAATGGCAGATGGAAACGGTGACCACCTTTCCACAACCGCACTCTGTAGGTGTGGAGGACTTTCATTCAGTCAAGAGTACACCTGCGGAGACTGATAGGCCCATGCCATCACAGGCAATCACCAGTGCAATCATCTGTGACATCACCAGTGAAAGGGACCGTGACACCAACTGTGAACAGAGAAGACCCAGTTAAGAGGTCAAGGTGTGGCAGGCCAATTAGGCCACCCAAACATCACTCTCAGTGATAAGCACTTTATGTATTGAGAGTCATTTAATTAAAAAAAAACAAAAACAAAACAACTTTTCATTAAATTTGTTTGAGGTATGCGTGAATGTAAATGAAGCACTTTATGTTAACTTTGGTTAGTTAATTAATTTTCAGAATTCAAGTTGAGATGTCCGCTTTGCATGAGGTGTAAAGTAACTTTCAGTTGGAATCAGAGGCTGCACAATTTTAAATGATATAGCATCAGCAAGTGCAATAATAATAACAGTATTTCATGGTGTTTTGATTGTATGTATTTCAAAGCAGGTGCTGACGATGTTAACTGTTAACTGTAAAGCCAACAAGTAAAACTGTTGAGTGAATAGTTTATGGAGAATATCTTAAGGGGGAAGATGTGATGTATGTTGCACGTATGACTCCGACCACTAGGTGGAGTCTGTCACCAGTGTTGTTGTTAACCTGCTGGAAGTGTTCATAAAAATAAGAGTCAGGAAGTAAACACACAAGTTATTTCATACAGGCATGTCTCTGTGTGATTATATACAAGTATATACATTGTTACAAAGGGGTTTAAAATGTATGTGTCCAGCTACATCTGCAATTACAAAGGTGAGTAACATAGACGTACTTGAAACAACAAAATTGTGCCATTAATTAAAGCTATTACAGACTAATTAATCTTAGTGACTTCAATTTGAATATTTTATGTAATATTATACCCATGTTATTTAATGTCCGGACAGTTTCAAACAAAGACAAGCAGACAGGGGAAGTGAGTGTGCAAGCCTGTTGCTATGTGGTTCATGAAGAAGAAAGAGAAGTCACACAGTTTGAGTGTAGGTTGAAATCTAGGGATAGTGATTGCTCACTCAGCCTGTTCACTGTTCATTGTCTGTTCGAATTATTACCTTTGGTGGTATACGTTTTTCAAAGCCATCTTAAACAGAGTAAGTTTAAGTTGTATTTTTTCTAATGTTGCTTCAGATATATTTGTTAAACAGTCATGTTCAAGGCCAGCTTCTCACTTCAGGTTTGGAGTGGTGCGATTTTGTTGTGTGCACATGAGGATATTTTTGTAGAAAGAATCTACAGGGATCCAGGGGTGCCGTCTCAGATCAGACAGAAAGGTGACTGGTATACTACTTCTTAGGTAGAACATAGGTTCCAATGGCCAAACTAGTTCAAACCAAGGGGTGAATGTGCCACAAAAAAGATTTGGTAACCCTTGAATTTACAGACTGTCAATTATGCAATAATGTCACAAAATAGCCAAGATATAACAATTCATTATGTAGTAATGTCAAGAAACAGCCTAGAGCGGTCAATTGTGTGGTAATGTTGAGAAATACAGTCAGGAAATAAAACTTGAGTGGCATAGTGATGTCAAGAAATAGCTGAGTACTTTCAGTGTAATTAACCTGATGTAATTGTAATTTCCACAGTCTTACTTTTGGTTATCCATGAAGAATTCCAATTACTGCAAAAGTTGTTTCCCAAAAGCAAATGTACTGTAGATGTGGCAACTGCCGGAAATGTCACCGTAGTTAACCCATAATTACCTTTCCACTGCATGTAAAGTGTAAGGGGCTTTGTTCCTTTGAAACTTATGGCTAGTTTAAACAAACAAACACAGTAATAAGAACTTCCACTGTAATTACTTTTCCGTAGCCTTGACACCCAGTAACCCATTTGGATGATTGTCAGTACCTCCCATAGTTGTAATGTAAACTCTTTTTAGGAACACAGAAGCCATTTCCATATGATGGAGAAGATAATTACCTACACATTTGCTATCAATAATACAATAATCCTGCTATAACCAATAGCAAGGCAAAATAGATTCCAAGTACATGAATAAATGCTGCCATGTTAATTCTCAAAACTCATATTCACATGTACCCACGCCTGGGAAGAAAATACAATAAAGCTGTTTTCAGATGTTTTTAATAATTTCCCTGCATACTTGAACTCTCCCAGGAAAAACAAACCACAACTGCAGGAGGTAACATCACTTAGACAAAGTCTTGAGTTCTTTTAAGCCATCATAGAAAAAAAAAAAAACCCTTATTTGTTAGTGCAGTGTCATGTTCTATTAAACATCAGTAATAACCTTGGTAAACATCAAGAATAACATCAACCATAAAGAAGTGGTCATTCTCTGGTAGGCAACTTAACTTAAAACAACAAGCCATCTGAGGGAGCAAGGGATAAAAGTTAACTGCTTTTATAAAGGCAAAAGATTCCGCATGCTTTTCATTTTCTGGATGTTTTGGGAAAGGCCAAAATGTTTTTCAACCATGCATGTAACCTTGCATAGTCTTGCATAGCCAGTGACAGTCATCCCATCCCCAGCACAGAACAGAAGTCCATTCTCAGACTGGACTTGTAAATATGCTGTTATGGCCACAATCACACAGTACATAAATATAGCAGAAACTACTGAATTTTAATGTTCTAAATTACCTGTCCGCTTACACAGCTCTGAGACTGTGCGTCTCCAGATGTAATAAACTCCTTCAGCTGAGCCCTCCAATAGTCCCATTCCTCTCTCAGAAGTTTATTTTCAGCTTTTAGCCAGGTTAGTAGCAATTTAGCAGATGGTACTATTCACTTGTCTTCTGATGGCCCTGGGTCCGCCTCATCAGCTACGACATCATTGTCACCTGCTCCGAGCTGCAAAATCACATCTACAAACAGACACAGTTAATTAAGCAATTGTAATTGGTTAGATGTTTTAAAGTTGTCACATTAACTCATTATGTGAGCTGCCAACATTTTTATTTACTTTTCTCATTAAAAATGTAAACTGAGAGTCATCATTTAAGATTTTTCAGGGACCGTTGATGTTGGTAACAGCCTCCACTGTGTCCACAGGGGCGGACACCTCAGCTGTATTTTTCTTAGTCCATATCAATTTCCTCCTCCTTGTGGTAGGTCCCATGTTCTGAAAAAGAAATCATGTTTGTTATGTTCATGGAAGCACACTGCGTTAACTGCGCCAACACTGTCTGGCCTACAGAATCAACAACAAACAACAACGCATACTTTACTTTGTTGTTTAGATTTAATTGTGCCTCCTTCCAACAAACCTCACAAATGTCCGATCTACTGTCTATTGATACAGATAATAATAGAAGTCAGGTGAAACAATGGATATTCCAAAGGATACTGTCTTTGTTATCTGATTGGAGAATATAACCAATATAAAGTATTTGGACTCTTGTGCCCATGAAATGATTTACAGAGGTGACAAATCTGTACATACTTTAATAATTTCTGACAAATTAGCTTTAAAGCAGTGGTGTGTTAGGAAGTATCAAATCAGAGGCCTATGCAAAATCAAATCAATATATGTATATGTATATATGTATACACCCAGTAACTGGTTACTTTCCTCATGCTTACTCAACTTAATTTATGCTGTTTTGTCCTGATGCATGAAGGCCAAAATGTGGCACAAGTAATTTAAACTTTTTTGGCTATAATTGACATATAAATTATTGCTTACAGGCCATTAATTATGTGATATTATCACAAAATAGCCAAGAAATAACAATTAATTGCGTAGTAACATCAAGAAATAGCCTAGAAATGTTGAGAAATATAGACAGGAAACAATGATTAATGGCGTAGAAATAGTTGAGAAATAACAGCCAATTGCATAGCAATGTCGAGAAATATAGCTAGAGTAAATAGCGTGTCAACATCACTGCTGCCCAAAATAAATGCAGCAGCCAGTTTCCAGTTTTCTAAGAACTGTGGAAACGCAGCCTTGTTTTAATTTTCCCCCGCTAAAGTGACAGAGAGGTACACAACTAAAATGCGACAGGGAGTTTTGGTTGCTTATTGCAACCTCCCAAGTGCCATCGATATAAGTATGAAACCAACTGAGCTGGTGTTTTCCAGTGTTTTTAGACCCTACATGTGAACGGCCACAAATTCATGTTCTCATCCCTAACATGCTAATTCCAATCACACAAATAAAGTCAAACACTATCTTTCTCCTCATATAATCTCAATACAAACGACATGTGTGATTAAAGCAATGTAGTGTAATAGTAACATTTTTTTTAATGGTCTTACAATCCACTTACCTCTTTTCAACACCATTGACTATCTAATCACATGCAGCCTACATGATTTTTGTTGTTGTTGTTGTTCAAGGACCGCAAGTTCATGACCTGTCCTACTCTTACCCTGATTCACTCCTCACTAATGATGGCAACCAATACTAGCCAATCGGGGATAGAGTAGGGTGGGCCATGACTACGAGAAGACCAGTAAAGTCAAAAAGATACTTTGGTAAAGACCACCACAATATGAATACAAGCATCCACTCTGAACCTTAATTATTCTGAAAATAAAAAGACAGTTGTTGGAATTGAATCAACAACAAGATTCCTCTGAATAACATTCCCCCATCCTTTTATATTTGTTAGTTTGTTGTTGATTTTCTTTCTAAGCATTTCATCCAAATCACTGCACATGTACATACACACATGCAAAAAAAAAAAAAAAAAAAAAAAAGCTTGGCTTCATGCTAAATGTCACATAACTTATAGAGATTCTGTTGTCAAGTTTTTACATGTGTGTGTATATATATATATATATATATATATATATATATATTATTGTCAGATCATTTAAATAAATCACTCAATCTCAGTTCACTCACTTTTTAATGCTATTACATATAGTTAACCTTGGTTTAGTGTTGTATGTACAGGATGTATGTAGACATTAGTTATATGTATAGCATGTAATCAGAAAAGTCTTTAGAAAAGTTGATTACAACGAAAGCTCTTGCTCCCCCAATGTACCGTGCCATTTCCTTTTCAACCTCTTCACTACCTTGACACAGATCCTTCTCAGCAATACTGTGACCTTTGTAATACTGCTACAGCTTCCACAGACACCATCTTCCAACATGTCAATGTGTCTTCTTCTGAGACCCTGGCACAAATTTCAAAAGTGGAAAGAACATTTACAAACATATTTCAAAGGTGAATTCCTGCATACATAAATATTTAATATCTATAAGATCAACATGCATAGAATACTCTTGGGATGAAACCAAGGTTAGCGATGAAAAACACAGACACATACAACATATTCCTCCTGTCATTCACTCTCAAGGGCAATTTAGAGTATACAGTTAACCTGACATGTATTTATTTGGGATTCAGGTCCATTTGTCTCAAACTCGTCCTGTAAATCAGGATTTGTGCAGACAATTCTAGTGCACCATATAGTGACATTTCATACCATAGGATGAAAGAATTAAAAAAAAAAAAAAAAAACTTACTTGTGCACAATTTTCAGTCATGAACACAGGCTGAGATGAGATTTGTAAAATATTGACCCTTTCCTGATGGAGCAAGATGTGCTGTGTTTTGATTTTCTGCAAATCCTGTGAAAACAGAGATGGAACAATGTAAAATTCATGTAAGCACCGTTTAAAACATTGTTTTCATGAGCAGTATTTACAGCAGCAAAATATCATATATCTGAATTGATCCTTTTCAAAAAGAAAAGTTACCATCTGTAACCATCTTTTTTGCTGGTTGTCCTATTCATTTTCATTTTCTGCTGACACTTGGAACACTTATTAATTTTCTTTGCCAAGATCCCTCTTTTTTGCAGCCATCTTATCTGGGTTTTCCCACTCCTCTCTACATTCTCCAGCAGTTGTCTTATCATAATACTGAGCAACAACAACAACAACAAAAAACAGTGACATGGAGTATACATAGAAAGAGTTAACAAAGTTGGCCCAATATGTTTGCTACAGCTAAAGATAGGCCTACAAAAAGATAAATAGTCTTGTCACCTCACACACTTGCAAGGCTTATGCACATCCACCGGTTGATGGGTCCATCAATTTACCAAGAGAAATCCTGAGGGTCTTTTTAGTACGTGTGCACGTGAGTTCTAAATCAATTTTGCTAGCAAAGTGTAATCTAAAAACTGTAAATTACATCCTGTAACAATCATACAACCTGGGTTGATACAATTATAGGGTCACATTTGGGACTAGTGCACGGTAACTGGAAACAATGATCTCAAGGCACAGCCAGAAAGGCTTATCAGTATGTAATCACCGTGGCAAATGGTTGAACTAGGCGTGTAGTTGTTGCCAGTCTTGTTGAGAGATTGTTCAGTGCTGTCGGTGCTATCACAGGCTGCAGACTGCTATGTAGAATAACCGACAGGTGTGTAGAGACTACATCATGAGACTTTGCCACAGACTATGAACTGGACAGCGACTGCTTTGACTGACGTGATCAAGCTACTAAGCAGGTAAGTAGCTTTAGCTTAGAAATAATGTACAATTATTTAAATGTTTAAGTGGCATCATTAACTGACAGTTAGCTATTATATTGCCTTGGTTCATAATGTTAACTTTTTCTGCTGATATAGCTTGTGGTTAACCCAGCATGAGCTGATGTTAACTGTTAGGAGGCTATCTACATAGCTAGCAGTATCATGGCATGTGAAGCCTTTTTCTAGTCAGCTTATTTTATTCATTAGATTGTCTCAACGAAAATGTTTGTATTTCTGTGTTATAATCATAGACTGCAACAAAAATAATTTACGTAGTCACCTTGACAGTTCTCATTGGTTCCCATTGGAGTCCTGTTCTGAAGTCTCGACTTGGGTGACTTCAACATCACTTCTTGGCTTTTTGGACGAGGGGGTGAATCTGTACTGTTGTGTAGAAATTCTTGTATAGTAGGCTCTGTGATGTTTTGGCACCGTGGGTACTGGGTACACCATGTAGCATTACCTAATTATATTTTATTAACACTACCTCTGGTTCCTAATACAAGATTTGCACAATGCTCCTGCATAGAAGCCTCTCTAAATCCTGCAACTGTTGCCTCAGAAGACAATGATACTGAGTACCCACATCAGTTCTTGTGTAATAACTAATTATAAAATACAAAAGTGGTGTTTTGTTTCCTCGTGACCAAGTTGTAGTCAAGATGTTAACCCCTTAACAGCTAAATGACAAACCTTAACTCACGGCAAATTTGTTACAAGTAGCTACACTCTTTTCTGTCCTCTTGCTTTGCTCTTAGAAGATGGTGTCTGTTGGAGGTGAACCCTGCCAGGGCCTTGAGGAAGAGTTCTATAATGTGGACATACATAAGGGTAAGAAATCATACTTTTATATCACACTCATTAGTTTGAGCATTTCTTTAGCTATGTGAATGTCTTAAGTAAGGTTATCCAGCTAAAGTTTTGTATTTTGTTTTATACCTTCTTCAAATGGAGATGTGTTCATCAGAGAAGCAAGAGCTGCCACTGAGTGGTTGGAAGCTTACAAACATTTTTTTTCAAGACCTGTTTTGCCACCATCTGTACTGAATTACAGCACACAGAAGATGCCAGGGTGGCACTCAGAAATCTACGTAGAAGTCACTACACAACAAATGAGGACCAGGAAGTTGATGTGGAACCTTTTTACTTTGTTTTTTGTAATCTGACTGACATGGAGGTTTTTATGAGGAACAAGAGATATAAACTTGATCTTAAAGCCTCTGTAAACATGGCTTTAAAAGTCATCAAAGTCGAGTGCCTGAGTAAAAATAACTATTCATAACTACTAGAAAACCTGGTTTAAAAACAGCTGGACGTGGCAGATGACACTCTGATTGACATATCCGCCTCTGTTGGGGGGGGGGAAATCCGGAGGACACATACGGGGCCGGCATAAACTGGCATGATCAATCGATAGATAGATGGATAGCTAGATAGATAGAAAGCTAGATGGATAGCAAGATAGATAGTTTGATAGGAAGCTTGCTAGCTAGGTAGCTAGCTAAGCAATACGTCACACCAGGCCGTGGTATGCGCTCATGATACCACGGAACCACTGTCTGGAGTGGTGTATTGCTTTTATAAACGGCTACTAGGCCTAATAATGAAAATATGAAATAAGAATACACAATAAATCTCAAAACGTGTTTATTTCAATGGAAACAAAATGCATCGTGGGGACAACATGAAAAACACAGGGACTACTCTTTTTGCTGTTGCGGTTTACGTTTCAGGGCTGGAGTCTCTGTTTTCTCTCCAGCCAGTGACAGACCGCAGGTGAAGTTGGGTGTGGAGCATGAGTAGGCCCCGCCAGCCCCGCAAGCTGCCACCGCTAGCACCCACAAGCTCGTCACCAGCACCCGCTAGCGATTGCGACTAATATCTGTCGCTACCACCGCTAGCTCGTCGTTAGCACCTGCTAGCATTGGCAGGCTAGCTTCTGCCGCTAGTAGATGCTTCGGGTAGCATAGCCCTCGGGCTCCTGTTGTTGGTGACGGCCAGCGCTCCCCTCGGACTGTATTTTGCATTCCTGACAACTACTGCTGCTGTCAGGGGCAGGAGGTGTGCACAGTTCAGCCCGAGACGAGGGGCCCGGTTTGAATGCTTACCAACTGCAACGAACACACCAGCAGACTCTACCTTTACACTAGGCTAGTACTGTAGAGACCAGTTGGCTCAGATTCAAAGAGGCAGCGGCCAGCGGGAGCAGAAAGGTTTTGTTGTGCTGCCACTGGGGCGGGATGAGACAAGTGACGTGGATGATTTGTGATTGGTTTGGAATTTATTGCATAATAAATCTCAGAGATAACCACGCCCAATTCAAACCCAATTTCAAAAATGTACAAAAACTTACAAGACAAATATTCCAAATTTGGATGGAAACAAATTTCTAATTATTTTACATGTTTAATATTATGTACATAAGACCAGAGGTGGAGCAGTGATTTTAAATGTGGGGGGTGTTCCAGGAGTGGCATATGAGCACCACATTCAGAAATTTGTGATGTCTGGCTAAAGTTTTAACTTTTGACTATGTGTCATAAGCTAGGAATTTTGGTCGCCTGAGATTTTAGGGGTTGGCCCAGCTGCAGAAAATGTCCACCTTATTTGACAAAAAAAAAATGCATTTTAACATCAGTTTAGACCACTCCAGCTAGTAGCTATTTTATAGTAGGCTGTAAATAATCATATCAAAATGACATTTACAAACAAAAGTACACTACACACTGAAGTACACTTAGGCTAATAACGGTGCCTGCAAACAAGGTGCCTGTGTGTGTATGTGTACTTGAGCTCTTCTCTCTCTGTCTGTTCAGTCAATCCCTGTGCCTCTCTCTGCATTGGCCCACTGACAATACATGACTTAAACTTTTTTATTATTATAGATTGCAGAGGGGCACATCTTGATAGCTGAGAATATTACTATCACCTTGCTGTAAAAGTGGGGGTGTCGAAACATCCCCATCCCCCACGGGTGCAACGCCCATGCATAAGACCCTAAATTACATAGAAGACTTTTGTGGATTTGGGTTTAGAGAGGCTTTAAGGTCTTCACTCTCTGTAAGGATTTGTTGTATTGAGTAGATGTCTGTCAACCAAACCCACTACAGGGTGGGAAAAATGCGAGTCTGTAGTATCTGCAGAGAAGATGATACAACATTGTTAGTTCACCATAATCAGAAACATTTCTCTTCGTCTTTCTCTTGAAAATAAATTAGCTTAACTTTACATTCATGCAAACAAATTAGGAAACCTACCTGTCAAGGTTATACTACAGAGCTTGTAGTGATGTAGATTATATCATTTAGAAAAAACCACCAAAGGGATTTTATTTCTGTTAATTACATCATAGTTCTTATCCATTTGAAGTATTTCTAAATTCTGAAGTCTCACTTAATAATTAAAGGATTACTCCATGGTGGTGTAATAATGTTTTTATAAAATTATGATCCCACATAAAAGGTTTTCTGCAATCCACCTTAGTACCATGCATGGGCGCAAAGTTGGATTGGTGTGTACATAATACACATTCTTCAGCATCTGAACCCTGAAATGTTGTAGGATGAATTAAGATTCACCATGGTTGTTGTCATTACAATAAGTTTGTTTTAAAGGTAGTCTATCATTGGGGGGACATGCAGGCTTGTGGATTAGGACTAAAATGTAATGCAACAGAATGTGGAAAAAGTAAATACAAGTGTATTATTGTTTTTTCAGCTCTTGAAGACACTACAAAGGAAACATGGAAACAACATAATGAACATGAATCTCACCTCAGAGATGTCATCAATAGATAGCAGATTAGACGTTTGTGAAGTTTGTTGGAAGGTAAAGAGTAAAGTATGAGTTGTTTGTTATCTTCATGGAAGCACACTGGCCTACAGAATCAACAACAAACATGATTTCTTTTTCAGAACATGGGACCTACCACAACAGGGAGGAAATTGATATGGACTAAGAAAAATACAGGTGCTCGCCCCTGTGGACACAGTCAGTGGTCCCTGAAAAATCTTAAATGATGACTCTCAGTTTACATTTTTAATGAGAAAAGCAAATAAAAAATGTTGGCAGCTCACATAATGAGTTAATGTGACAACTTTAAAACATCTAACCAATTACAATTGCTTAATTAATTGTGTCTGTAGATGTGATTTTGCAGCTCGGAGCAGGTGACAATGAGGTCGAAGCTGATGAGGCGGACCCAGGGCCATCAGAAGACAAGTGAATAGTACCATCTGCTAAATTGCTTCTAACCCGACTAAAAGCCGAAAATAAACTTCTGAGAGAGGAATGGGACTATTGGAGGGCTCAGCTGAAGGAGTTTATTACATCTGGAGACGCACAGTCTCAGAGCTGTGTAAGCGGACAGGTACATATAGTACATATAGTGCTGGGGATGGGATGACTGTCATTGGCTATGCAAGACTATGCAAGGTTACATACACGGTTATAAAACATTTTGGCCTTTCCCAAAACATCCAGAAAATGAAAAGCATGCGGAATCTTCTGCCTTTATAAAAGCAGTTAACTTTTATCCCCTGCTCCCTCAGATGGCTTGTTGTTTTAAGTCAAGTTGCGTACCAGAGAATGACCACTTCTTTATGGCTGATGTTATTCTTGATGTTTACCAAGGTTATTATTGATGTTTAATAGAACATGATGCTCACTGCACTCACAAATAAGTGTTTTTTTTGTTGTTGTTTTTCTATGATGGCTTAAAAGGACTCAAGACTTTGTCTAAGTGATGTTACCTCCTGCAGTTGTGGTTTGTTTTTCCTGGGAGAGTTCCAGTATGCAGGGAAATTATTAAAAACATCTGAAAACAGCTTTATGTATTTTCTTCCCAGGCATGGGTACATGTGAATATGAGTTTTGAGAATTAACATGGCAGCATTTATTCTATACTTGGAATCTATTTTGCCTTTCTATTGGTTATAGTAGGATTATTGTATTATTGATATCAAATGTGTAGGTAGTTATCTACTCCATCATATGGAAATGGCTTCTGTGTTCCTAAAAAGAGTTTATATTACAATTATGGGAGGTAGTGACAATCACCCATATGGGTTACTGGGCGTCAAGGCTACGGAAAAGTAATTACAGCAGTGTTATGATTAACTGGGATTTGACACTACGTATGCACCGTTCTGTTACAATTAGATGATCAGACACTGTGTGCTCTGTCCTGTGCTTGAACTCACATAACCTGATGAGTGTCCTTACGACACCAGATAGCGGTGACTCTCACCTGATAAGCAAGTACAAGATGTAACTGTAGTATCTTCTCTCTCTGTCGGCTAGGTCTGTTGCAGTAGATACACACCTGACTCACAGCAGATTCACACACACACTTAACACATATTCTGCGCACACATCATAAACCAAGAGTGGACAGCATCATCTGACTCATCACACTCTATCATAAAGTCCAACCTCTGTATGGGGCAGGGCCAGCCAAAGAAGATAACTGAACTGTGATGAACTATGAGCTCTGTCACTACGCATCCAGCGCTCCTGTGCTTTACCTGTGGCCTGAATAAATTCTTTGTCTGTGAACCAGTTTGTTCTTGAGCTTCCAATAAAAGAACCAACTCGGTGCCATGACCCAGATTGTCTAACATCAGACAAAGTCAGGATCACGTTGTCTGCGTACAGACCAATAGGACCATCAGGTGCGCCGTGCCCAATGCCTTTAATCTGAGGGCAAGATCTAATGGCGATACCAAGGGGCTCCAAAGCGAGAGCAAAGAGCAAGGGAGAGAGGCTGCATCCCTGTCTAGTTCCGCGTTGCAATAAGAAGGGAGGAGATCTGTCGTGGTTGGTCAAGACAGAGGACTTGGGACAAGCTTAGAGCATTTTTAAAAGAGTCATGAATTTATCGCCAAAACCGAACTTTTGGAGTGTCATGAACATAAACCTCCATTCAATTTGGTCAAATGCTTGCTTAGCATCCAATGAAATAACAGCAAAGTGCGATAGTTTTGTGGAGTACATAATATTTAACAAACGGCGAGTATTGGAGAAAGAAAATCTGTCTGGGATAAAGCCTGACTGGTCAGGATGGATTAATGTGCCAACATGTTCTTTTAATCAGTTAGTCAGAACTTTTGCAACAATCTTTTGGTCGCTGTTTAGGAGGCTTAGAGGATGATAAGATGCAACATTGGTGCTATCCCTGTCTTTTTTCAGGAGAAGGCAGATATGAGCATCATATAAGCTGCTGGGAAAAATTCCATCTTTCACAGAACAATTTATCATCCGAAGAAGAAGGGGGGAAATTATATCTATATGTTTTTTATAGAATTCTATCCCGAAGCCACAGGGCCACAGGCTTTACCATTTGGAAAGGAACGAATGGCTGTTTTTATTTCCTCCAGCATGATGTCAGAGTCCAATTCTAGCTTAGCGGCTTCATTAAGAGTTGGAGTGGTCAAAGAGTTGAAAAAACCATCCAGATCAGAGTCACTGGGGTTAGCTTTGGAAGCATACAACTGACTGAAAAAATCTAAAAATGTATCGTTAATCAATTTGGGATCAGTTATCAATTGTCCAGAGGCAGAGGAGATTTTGTGGATTGCCCTGTCAGCATGTATGCCTTTTAGCTGCCTTGCAAGCAGTTTATCAGGCTTATCGCCTAGCTCAAAATTTTTCTGTTTAAGTTTGCGGATATAGCTTCCAACCTGTTCTCCCAACAACTGACTATACTCATACTTTATCTTCAGGATGGCGCTAAGGGTATCTTCATCATTTGTGTTGCGGAAAGTGTCCTCCAACACTGCTAATTCATCTTCAATAGCTGCAAGACTTTTTGGTGGACGATTGATATGAGATGATATGACCCCGTAGTACTACCTTAAATGACTCCCATAGAACTGAGTTGGAGACTGCCCCGTTATCATTATCAAGCAGAAAATCTGAGATTTTAGCCAAGATATAGTCATGAAATGTTTTATCTGTGTTAAGAGAGGGATTAAATGTTCAGCTATATGAAGGTGTATGAAGGTTGAAATTAATTTGGATTGAAAGGGGAGCATGATCAGACACTAAAATACTATGATATGTAGAACTAACCGTGTATGAGATTAGTTTTGAGTCTACTATGAAATAATCAATTCTGGTGAAATTACCGTGTATAGGAGAAAAGAAAGAATACTGCCTCTCGAGGGGGTGCTGAAGCCTCCAAATATCAACTAAATCAAATGATTTCACCAGATCATTGAGAACTGGCACAGATTTCAACGATGGGGCAGCTTTATTGGAGGATCTATCCAACTGAGGGTCAAAATAGCAGTTGAAGTCGCCCCCAATGATTATATTATGAGTGTTATATTCTGCAACCAAATTAAAGACTTTACAGAAAAAGTCAGGGCAGTCAAAATTGGGGGCATAAATATTTAAAAGAGCCAATGGGAACGAATTGATTGCACCGGTGACAAGTACATATCTCCCACCTGGGTCCGTTGATATAGAGTTGAATACAAACGGAATAGATTTACAGATAAGGATGGCGACCCCTCTCGCCTTGGATGAAAAAGTGGATTGGTACACTTGCGACACCCATAGTGATCTCAGACGTCTCTGCTCAGTAGGTTGAATGTGGGTCTCCTGCAAAAAAACTATATCAGACGACAAGGATTTCAGGTGTGAGAATACTTTCCCCCTCTTAAGTGCCTTACCAAGACCTCTACAATTCCATGAAGTAAAAGTAACAGGACTCATACCATTAGCCACACGACTAACCTGCATTTAGGAAACAAAAGAACAGAAGATGAAGGCTGACATGACAAAGATGATAAGAAACTGGCAGTTTAAAGCACACAAAAAACAAAAACCCCAAAACAACCCAAAAGCCGCAACAAGATAGATAGATAGATAGATACTTTATTCATCACTCAAGAGAAATTCACAGTACCAGCAGGTTACAGATGTGGAAACATGGGGGCATGCAGGGTTTTAGAAAGTATGAAGGAAATAGTACTGGATTACACAGTACCGTTTTAAAGAATATATTAAGAGTGCAATATAATAAGAGTGCATGCAAAGTAGAATAAAGTATAAATTGCAAAATATAGTAGATCTCCACTCTTTTTGCAGTTGTGCAAGGTGATGGTGTGTACAACATATGTATTTATTGTGTAATTTGGATTTAGTACATATTTAAGAGTCCATCTTGTTGATGTGTGTGTGGTAAAGTGCATGTGTGCCTGTGTGTGTGTCCTGAGGTGCATGGTGTGGGTGTGCAGTCCAGGGCTTAGCGTCTGTTATTGTTGTTTCCCCCGAGAAGTGTTGAAGAGTCTCATTGCATGGGGGAGGAATGATTTCCTGAGTCTGTCAGTGGAGCAGGACAGTGACAGTAGTCTGTCGCTGAAGCTGCTCCTCTGCCTGGAGATGGTGCTGTGCAGTGGGTGCTGTGGATTGTCAATGATGGACAGTAGTCTGTTAAGTGTCCGTCGCTCTGCCACAGATGTTAGGCTGTCCAGCTCTGAGCCGACGACAGAGCCTGCCTTCCTCACTAGTTTGTCCAGGCGTGCGGTGTCCTTCTTCTTGAGGCTACCACCCCAGCACACTACAGTGTACAGGAGGGCACTCGCTACCACAGACTGGTAGAAGATCTGTAGCAGCTTCTTGCAGATGTTGAAGGACGCCAGCCTTCTGAGGAAGTACAGACGGCTCTGTCCTTTCCTGCACAGGGCATCCGTGTTGGCAGACCAGTCCAGTTTGTCATCCAGCTGCACTCCCAGGTATTTGTATGTGTGAACCACCTCCACACAGTCTCCCTTGATCCGAACGGGTTCGGGCTGTGTCCTGGTCCTCCTAAAGTCTACCACCATCTCCTTGGTCTTGCTGGAGTTGATGAGCAGGTGGTTGGAGTCACACTATGCGATGAAGTCCAGGATCAGTTTCCTGTACTCATCCTCTTGTCCACCCCTGATACATCCAATGATGGCCGTGTCGTCCGCGAACTTCTGTACATGACAGAGCTCAGAGTTGTGTTGAAAGTCGGACATGTACAGGGTGAACAGGACCGGAGAGAGCACAGTACCCTGCGGTGCTCCAGTACTGCTGGCCACAGTGTCGGACCTGCAGTCCCCCAGTCGTACATACTGAGGTCTGCCAGTCAGGTAATCAGTTATCCATGCCACCAGATGTGATTCTACTCCCATCTCTGTCAGTTTGTCTCTGAGGAGCAGAGGCTGGATGGTGTTAAAGGCGCTGGAGAAGTCCAAGAATGTGATCCTCACAGCGCCGCTGCCTCTGTCCAGGTGAGAGAGAGATCGGTGGAGCAAGAAGATGATGGCATCCTCGACTCCCAACTTTTCCCTGTAGGCAAACTGCAGAGGGTCAAGAGCGTGGTGGGTCTGTGGCCTCAGGTGATGGAGCAGCAGTCGTTCCATAGTCTTCATCACATGTGATGTCAGGGCGACCGGCCTGTAGTCGTTCAGCTCCCCAGGATGTGGTTTCTTTGGGACTGGGATGATGCAGGATGTCTTCCACAGCTGTGGAACTCTCCCCTGTCCCAAACTCAGGTTGAAGATGCGCTGTAGGGGGTGACCCAGCTCGCGTGCACAGGCCCTCAGTAGTCTAGGGGATACTCCATCTGGACCTGCAGCTTTGCTGGGGCGCAGCCTCCTCAGCTCTCCATATACCTGGCTTGCAGTGATTGTGGGTGGTATGAGGGGGGAGGGGGAGGTTTCCTCTTCTGTGCTGGTAATGGCTTGTGGGGGTGGGTGAGGTGGGTGGGTGGGGATTGCTGTGCTCAGAGGGGTGAATGGAGTGGGCTGATCAAACCTGTTAAAAAACTGGTTCAACTGGTTTGCCCTTCCCACATCCCCCTCGATGGGGGGGACTCCTCTTTGTGTTGTGGCCAGTGATGGTCCTCATCCCCTCCCACACCTCTCTCATGCTGTTCTGCATTCTTTGTTCTATTCTCCTTCCATATTGCTCCTTCGCCATCCTTAGCTGGACTCTGAGTTCCTTATGTACCCGCTTGAGCTCCTGTGTGTCACCTTCCTTGAAGGCCTTCTTCTTCTGGTTCAGAAGGCCTTTGATGTTACTGGTTATCCAGGGCTTGTTGTTCGCAAAGCAGCGTACAGTTCTTATAGGAACAACAACATCCATACAGAAGTTAATATAGTCCGTGGTGCAGTCAACCATTTCCTCCATGTTCTCATTGTGAGACCCCTGCAATGCATCCCAGTCTGTGGTTTCAAAGCAGTCTTGTAGAGACTGCTCAGCTTCAGGAGACCACTTCCTGAACGAGCATGTGGATGTTGGTAGTCTCCTCACTCTTGGTGTATAGTGAGGTTTGAGCAGTACCAGATTGTGGTCTGCTTTCCCCAGTGCAGGCAGGGGGGTGGCGCTGTATGCATCCTTGACGTTTGCATACATCAGGTCTAAAGTTTTATTCCCCCTGGTGATACAGTCCACATACTGGTGGAAAGCAGTTAGTGTTTTGTCCAGAGTGACATGATTAAAGTCCCCAGAGATTAGCACTAGAGCCTCAGGATGCTGTGTTTGGAGTTTAGCAGTCGCGCTGTGGATGACGTCACACGCAGCCTCCATGTCGGCGCGCGGAGGAATGTAAACAATAACAACAATGGCGTGGCTGAACTCCCTTGGCAGGTAGTAGGGATGTAAACTTACAGCCAGAAGTTCAATGTCCCTGCTGCATGTGGAGATCTTGATGTTCACATGTCCATGATTACACCACCGTTTGTTCACGTACAGCGCTAGTCCCCCTCCTTTGCGCTTTCCACAGGCTCTTGTGTCTCTGTCCGCTCTGACTGTGCTGAAGTTCAGTAGCTCCATGTTAGCGTCTGGGATGCTAGCTGTTAGCCACGTTTCAGTGAAGCACAGTAAACTGCACTCCCTGAAGGTCTTGACATTCTTTGTCAGCACAGCCAGTTCGTCGATCTTATTCGGTAGTGAGTTCACGTTTCCCATGATCATCGACGGTACCGGAGGCTTGAATCTCCACTTCTTTGCTAGCCGCTTTGCTTTTAGCTTAGCCCCAGCTCTACAGCCCCTTACGTCGTCAGGTAAACACGGAATCACACCAAAGCGGGACTTTGCTCTCAGAGTGAGTAGAAAGTTCCTCGTGTAAGCGAGTCTTGGCGTGGAATCCATATCCATAGGATAGAATGATAATACGTTTCCAGAGAAACAAAGAAAGGTGAAAGTAATGAGAAAAGGAGAAAAAGTGCGAGAACGCATGGAGCTGCTAGAGAGGCTGCCACTTGCGTCGGCGTCGGAAGTTGAACGGGTTGAGTACTAAGTACAAGGGGTTGAGTACTAAGTACAAGTACAAGTACAAGTACTAAGTACAAGTACAAGTACTAAGCGGCAAAACCCTCTAACCATTGTGGAGGCTGGGTAATGAAGGTAGCTAAACCGTAAAAACCTAAAAACTGGCCTGTATTAACGGCACCGAGTGCACCTCCAAATTTCAGTATTAGCAATAAAGTGCACCTACAAGAACAAAGTTATAACACACTGATGCTTAAGCCCATACTGCAATGTTTGAGGGAGTGAAGTACAAATGTGTAAATAGTAGAAAAAGAAAAAATAAATGAAAATCACACCGGAGTGGACCAGAATGAGCTGGACAATCCAAGTAATGAGTTACAGAATCCCGGTGGGTATCATATCTCGAGAAAAAAGGGAAAAAAAGTGACATATCACACTCCCAGGCTGAAAGCTAGATGCTGATAATTCAACACTTAGACCTTATGGTAGAAAGCTAAACCACAACAACAGTAGTGAAACTACATTGAATGCAAGGAGTAAACATCTACTGTATATTTAACAGTCATGTTATGTCAGTTAGTGTAGTGGCAAACCGTTCCGCATCCGCTGGTGACTCGAAGATGTTGACTGTGTTGTTGTGGACAATGTGGAGTTTGGCTGGAAAGCGCAGAGAGCACTTGGCGCCGGCTACCACGAGCCTCTTCCTCACGGTGGTGAAGGCCTGGCGTTGAGTTGATACCTCAGACGTGTAGTCAGGGAATACCGACACCCTCTCGCCGTTGTACTGTAGCGGGGCTTGTTGGCGGCTGAGCCAGAGAATGCTGACCAGATCGCTGTCGTTGTGGACTCTTGCGATGATAATCCGCGGTCGCTCATTAGCGAGTGGCTTAGGCTTCAGGCTGTGGTGGGCCCGATCTATTTTGACTGGCTTGGGGAAGTTATCGCGGCCAAGAAGCTCCGGTATCAACTGTGAGACAAACTCAGTTGGGCGACCGTTTTCTTCTCCCTCTTTAATGCTCACAATCCTGACATTAAGCCTGCGGGAGCGACCCTCCAAGTCATTCACTTTAGCTTTGAGGAGCCCATTAGCTTCCTTTAACTCTTTGCATGTCGCCTCCAGTGCTGAGATACGACCGTTGGTGGCCGACAGTGCCACGACCATGTCGTCCAGACGGTGTTCAGCTTTGCGGTGTTCTTTTTGGAGGGAGGATAGGCATGTTTCAATGGAGTCAAGGCGCCCCTCCATCGACTTCTTCAGGTCATCCACAAGCGTGCAAATCTTGGCGAGCTCGGTGCCATGGTTAGCAATGGCGGCTAATATGGGGCCGGAGGAGTCAGCAGTAGTTGGGCTAGCCTGGGGTGGCGGTGGCTTTTGGCTTCTTCTTTCTTAGGTGGCATGGCAAAAAAACGATGTGGCGCGGATTACAGTAAAAAAACTGCGTCACGGCAGCGAAAAAATGAACATTCAGGTGCAGTAGTTTATAAAAATGGAGGTAGCAACACGGAGCTCCGACGAAACACGTCTACTCCATCACAGCGCACGAGCGCCCCCCTTCTTGTTTTTATTATTATTCATTTCCAATCCAAAAATCTGAACTGCAGCATATAATATACAGCATAGAACATGAACAATGAAAGTAAAACTGTTAAAACTGTTCCTTCTCAAATGAAAAGACAATTGACGAAGGAGGAAACATTAACATAAAACTGGCATTACTTCTTCCAGTAGATGTCCTTAACTTTGTACTGCCCAAAGGTTAGGTGACTGAGAACTATCCCGGCTTTCATCCATTGGCTGTCCTTGCTAAACAACTCCTTTATTCGTGTGCTGAGACCACTGTTGCGTCTAGCAGCCTTGTAGAGCTTCATAATGCTAATGGAACAGTCATTTTCTTTCTCCAGTTCTAGGCTCTCCTCAAGTGTTTCTCTTATGGAGGTTGGGATGAAATGGATAGAACTTAATTTAACACTAACAATCAAGTTGGACACAGGATGGCTAAATATGATAATTAAAAATAATTTCAACTAGAAAGAGAATGGTAAAACCAAATCAACTCCATTGGTCCTCTGAGCCGTGCTGGGATTATCACATTTCACATGTCTTTTTCCAATGGTTTGTCTTAAGTAGGAAGTTATACATGACTGAAACATAAACTGGCTGGCAGACACCATTCAATACACAAGTTTGGTTATGTTTTGGAGGTTGTTGATCATCTACAATTCTTACTTCTTCCATTTGCAAACATGCAGTTCAGAACTTCAAATGTATAACAACTGCGTTGAAGTAAATGTGTGGCCAATGCATGGTGTTAACCTGAGCATAAATGAAGCTTTACTGTGACATATTCTACCCTGCAAATAAAAAATAATAAAGTCATAAAGAGAGAGAGAGAGAGAGAGAGAGATGAAAGAGTACATATCTTGGATGAATAAATATGACGACTATGTCATCCACTATACCTATTTTTGATTAGCAAACTGCACAAAAAAACTGCAAAAAAGTCTTTTATTTCCAAGAACTGCAGTCATATTTATGTATTTTTACATTATTGGCAACAGTAATTACATTTTCAAAGGTTTTTTTAATACTAGGCCAATAATAACCAGCCAATGATGTAATAACTTATTACATTATTGGCAAACAGTTATTACGTTATTGGCTCAAAAGTTTTATTACATTATTGTCAAGTTATTACAGTATTGGCTTTATTACATTTATAATGGCCAAAATGATTACGTTATTGGCTGTTATTACATTATTGGGTCTTATCACGTTTTTGGTTGCTACACACCCTGACTGAAAAAACTGTGAACAATGAACCTTTAACAGCCACGCCCCCTCCTTACATTGAAGCATATGCACTATTAAAGGCACTCCAACAACAGATGCCACAAACCACCTCCCCTAGCTCCGAAACTTTCAACACAGCCCGACCTACATCCCCTGTCATAGCTCCATTATTGGTTGTCAAAATGGTCTGCTGCAAACTGCCCCATATCCAGGAGATACAGATTCACAAAGCCAGGCAGAAGAGTATCTGAATGAAATTTCACGAAGAAACATCACTCCAACCACCTCCAGTACACTAATGGAACCACCTGCTTCAGTGGCCTCTTCTAACACATTTGACACAATGTCAGTAGCAACCCGTTCACAGGCTCTACCATCCGAACCGTATCATATAAACAATTCAGGAGCTCCAGGTGGTGACTACTCAGTGCATGGTCTAAGCTCTGTATTCGAGCACCTTGGACTACACAATTGGCAAGATCAGTCCAACCCAGCATGGTACGCTAATTTGCCTCATATCTCCATGCGTAGACCTGATTCTGGCAACATACACTTGTGTTTCGACACCTGCCATAACCAACACCAGATGCCCTTGGTTGTGGCAACTACCACTGGGGGCCACACAACCACAACATACTCTCCATTCACGTTGCAAGACACAGCAATGATTAAAACTCAGCTGCCAGACATAAATAAAGGGAGCACACAGTGGATTAAAGCCTTTCTAGAAGCATGTGCTGGAGTGGTCCCAGCTCTTGGCGATTTCAGACGAGTATTCGCCTCATGCATGTCCCGGGAATGCTAAAGGAAATTGAGCAGGTTTGTTCAACACACACAGACTTAGACAGCACACCTTTACATCAACTCATACACCTGCTGTGGCCCGCAATACGAGAAAAGTTCCCCATACAAATGAGGTCAGATGAACTGTGTTGCATTCCACCAAATGACGATGAGAGAGGCACAACATTTTTGCTCAGAGTAAGAGGTTTATGGCAGGATAGAAGTGGTGAAGACCCCACTCTAAGCAAGACTATAGAGCTGCTTTTCAGAGGAGCAGTAGAAGCTTCGCTGCCCTCCCCAGTACAAACAATGTTAAAGCAAGTGGTTGGATTGCTGAGCCAGACATTCTGTATGGGCGGCTCATGTTATTCAATACATAGATAATGAACTTGAGAAACGAGAACAGGAAAAAAGGAGTTGGCATCTCTCCAGACACAATTGGCGAGATCCCAGTTAAAAGAAATGACAAAGTGAACCATAACAAGGCCTCTGCGAAACAGATGCCTCAACAGGCTCCACCACCACAGACAGCCTAAAAGTTACGTGTGTATCACTCCGGACCAGAAATATCCCTACCATCCAAAATGTCCCTGGGAACACGCACTAGTAAACACTGGATCTGATGATTGGGATTATCAACATAAAAACCCATTATATCCTGATTAACGTTAATTAAAGGCCTATCAAAGTACCCTTGTAAAATGGAGGCCTGTAACCCGCTCATTCTTACACTAAAAAACCCCAACCATCTGATGCCGGTCATTACATTATCAGCGTTGAAGACCCTTTGATGGATCCCCTAGGGTTCATAGTGATCGAAGATATCTCGCAACCCTCTTCTCCGGCAACTGGTAACAACAAATTGACCCCCTCCGGTACCGCAGCAAAAAAAGTCTCTGACCTAACTATTAAGGAAACCCTAGCCATAGAGACAGGTTTTACACAAGAAAATCGGTCAAAAATGAACATAGGTGGTCCAGACAACTGGTGTACAAATACTATCAACGTTACTAATTGGACAAATGTCACAAAACTCACCTATGCTCGACTGGATGTTTACTGGTATTGTGGTGGAAAACGGTTGACAAATACACTGCCTATAAAAGTAATTAAGCCATCAGCATCAGAAGTAGCCCCATGGCGTTCAGCATGGCATCGTAACTCACAAACATCTTCTCATGGAGATAGATGTAAGAGGGCAGCATTTGATTTATACCAAAATTCACCAACTTACATAGATGCAATTGGGGTTCCCAGAGGTGTACCTGATGAATACAAGCTTGTAGACCAAATTGCAGCCGGATTTGAATCATCCCTGTTTTGGTGGGTAACTATCACCAAAAATATGGATAGAATTAATTACGTCCACTTCAACGTTCAGAGACTTAACAACATGACTAGAGATGCCATAGTCAGCCTACATGGACAATTGTCTGCTACCACACTGATGACTTATCAAAATAGACTGGCCCTAGATCTTTTGTTTGGCCAAGACTGTTGCATGTTCATTCCTAATAATACTGCTCCAGGTGGCTCTATAACCCAAGCCCTCTCCGGCCTTAAGACCCTGTCGGAAGAGTTAGCTGAAAACTCAGGGATAGACAATCCATTGCCTGGTCGGCTAGACAATGACTTTGGTAAGTGGAAGACCTTGATCACCACTGTACTCTGTGCAGCAGTGACGATGTTAACCCTATGTGGTTGTTGCTGCATACCATGCATCAGTCACCTCAATGTATTACTACGGCCATTAATGACAAGTTTGCTGCACCACCTCCTTATCTCCCTCTCTGAGCCCGGAGAGGACGAGACTGAAGCGGATCCCAAGGATGAAGAAAACCCTTGTTTGTACACTTGAATCATTACATGCAGACAACAACTGCTAAGGTCTAACACATTTCTACATATAGTTCACGTAGAGGCATGATACTCACAGTCTTCTCTTTTTGGTTACTAAATCGGTACTGAATGAAATGTTACTAGATGGTTTATGAATGACTGTTTAATCAATGTTCAAATTAATGTTTAGAGATTTCCATGTGCTTGTGCAAAGAAGAATTGCTTGCTGCTGGTAAATGCAATGAAGAACAGTTTACACATAGTCGCTCACATATAGGATGCTACACGCAGTGAAGAAACTGCTTCTGATCAATGATTTAGAGATTCTGTTGATTATTGATTAAAGTTTTGAGACCTCATGTCTGATTGTGTCACATCCTACGGTGTTGTGGTCACCTGCAGTTTGGGGGACTGTTAGGATAGTCATCACTGGAAGATGTGATACAATACAGAGATAGAGGACCTACCTCATTTGATTGACATGATAAAATCATATCAAAAGGGGAATGTTACGATTAACCATGATTTGACACTATGTATGCACTGTTCTGTTACAATTAGATGATCTGACACTGTGTGCGCTCTGCCCTGTGCTTGAACTCACATAACCTGATGAGTGTCCTTACGACACCAGATAGCGGTGACTCTCGCTTGATAAGCAAGGACCAGATGTAACTGCAGTGTCTTCTCTCTCTGTCAGCTAGTTCTGTTACAGTAGATACACACCTGACTCACAGCAGATTCACACACATACTTAACACATATTCTGTGCGCACAACCTCTGTATGGGACAGGACCAGCCCAAGAAGATAACTGTGAACTATAAATGTGAACTGTTGCACCCAGCGCTGCTGTGCTTTACCTGTGACCTGAATAAATTCTTTGTCTGTGAACTGAAGACTTCTCCGGTTCGTTCTTGGACTTCCAATAAAAGAACCGACTCTGACAGTGGAAATTCTTATTGCTGTGTTAGTTATGTTTAAACTAGCCATAAGTTTCAAAGGAACAAAGCCCACTTCACTTTACAGGCAGTGGAAAGGTAATTATGGGTTAACTACGGTGACATTTCCGGCAGTTGCCATATCTGCAGTACATTTGCTTTTGGGAAGCAACTTTTGCAGTAGTTGGAATTCTTCATGGATAACCAAAAGTAAGACTGTGGAAATTACAATTACATCAGGTTAATTACACTGAAAGTACTCGGTTATGTCGTGGGAACTGGATGCTGCATTTTTTTGGGGTAACAATAATGTTGCCATTATTTTCTCTGTAATTAGGTCTACCAAATACTTAGTAGTAATTCATGGTAATGCTACTACTACAACTTGTTATTATGTATATTTTATCAGAGTTATTTCTTGACATCACTACGCAATTGACCGTTATTTCTTGGCTGTATTTCTCAACATTACCACGCAATTGACCGCTCTAGACTATTTCTTGATATTACTACATAATTAATTGTTATAGATTGGCTATTTTGTGACATTATTGCATAATTGACAGCATGTAAATTAAAGGAAAAATAATATTTAAAAAAAAATCTCCAATTGAAATTACAGAGTTTTATTACTGTGTACACTTATGGATATCAACTCTTTATTACAAAATTAGCACGGTGGTTGAGAGGACCTATGTTAGTGTTAATAATTTTATGAAAACAAAATTAGGCTCAGAGCTTTGTCTGGGACACCAATTTATTTGACACATCTCGTCAATCCACTTTTAGGTCATGTGTTTTTGTTTTCTTACTTTCATGATTCATGTTTCCTGTTTTATTGTGAAATTTACCTCTCCTCTCGTTTCAGGCCACTTCACTTCCTGCCCCTGTGTTTTCCCTCCAGTTTTGATTGTCTGCCTCACCTTCATTAGTTTCACCTGTGTCTTGTTACCACTCCCCTCTCTAGTGTATTTAGCATGTGTTTCTTCTCCTCTCTGTGCCAGTTCGTATTTGTCCTTCGTGCCTTATGTACCAGCCGCTTGACTGCCGTAGTGATTGGTTTTCTTGGTTTTTTCGGATTTTTGCCTGATACTGACTTCTGCCTTTGCCTTGCCCTTTCTGGATTTGTTTGCCTGAATTTACTGCCTTCTGTGTACCGAACCACCCCTTTGACAAGTAAAGTGATTTTGTATTTGAACCTTGAGTTGTACTTTTGAGTCCAGCTTTTGTGAAATTACAGTTATAATAATGTTATACGTTTATGTTGGCTCTGTTGCTCTCAGCGGCACCGCCGCCGGGAAGCCGACATTAGTCATTGGCGACTCTGTTCTCCGGAACGTGAAGGTAGAGACTCCGGCAAGCATAGTTAGGTGCATCCCAGGGGCCAGAGCGGGCGACATTGAGGCAAATTTGAAGCTGCTGACAAAAAGTAAATGCAAATACAGTAAAACTGTAATCCATGTCGGCGCTAATGACACCCGACTTCGCCAGTCGGAGTTGACTAAAGTTAATATAGCAACGGTGTGTAACTACGCAAAAACAATGTCGGACTCCGTAGTTTTCTCTGGCCCGCTGCCCAGTGACGACATGTTTAGCCGCATGTGGTCGTTCCATCGCTGGATGTCTAGGTGCTGCTTAGCAAACAACGTGGCCAATATAGATAATTGGAAGAGTTTCTGGGGAAAGCCTGGTCTGATTAGGAGAGATGGCATCCATCCTACTTGGGATGGTGCATCTCTCTTATCTAGAAACATAGCATGTTGTGTTAGTCATTCTAACCCCTGACAATCACCCAGAGTTCAGAGCAGCATGCAGAGCCGCAGTCTTACACACCCCTCTGCAGGTTCCTATGTGCTGCCACCCACCCAACCCTACTTATATCCCATAAAAACTGTGTCTGCCTTGAGGCTGTATAAGCCTAAACCCAAAGCTGGAGGAGCCAATTATAGCAACTCAGTTAAAATCAAAACCACTACTTCAGCAAACCAAACAAATAAAACTATTAAATGTGGTTTGCTAAATATTCGATCTCTCTCATCCAAGTCTCTGCTAGTAAATGATTTGATCACCAATCACCAAATCGACTTACTAACTCTTACTGAAACTTGGTTGCAGCAGGATGAATATGTTAGTTTAAATGAATCTACCCCTCCCAGTTACATTAACTACCATGTGCCTTGTAACACTGGTAGAGGAGGAGGAGTGGCTGCAGTTTATCAGTCAGATCTGCTTATTAACCCCCGACCTAATGCTTCATATAACTCATTTGAAAGCCTTACGCTCAGCTTCTCCCACCCAGACTGGAAAGCAGAGAAACCACTCTTACTTGCTGTGGTGTATCGTCCTCCTGCTCCTTACTCTGAGTTCTTAGAAGAATTCCCAGAACGCTGCAGCGAGGGTATTGACAAGAGTTAATAAGACAGAGCACATCTCTCCCATTCTAGCTTCTCTCCATTGGCTTCCTGTAGGATATAGAATAGACTTCAAGATCCTTCTACTTATTTACAAGGCTCTTAATGACAAAGCTCCAACTTATCTGAAAGACCTCATTATCCCATACTGTCCTACCAGAGCACTTCGCTCCCAGAATGCAGGTCTGTTAGTGACCCCCAGTATCTCTAAAAACAGACTGGGAGGTAGAGCCTTCAGTTACCGGGCTCCTCTATTATGGAACCAGCTCTCTCCATGGGTCAGAGACGCAGACACTCTTTTTACATTTAAGTCTAGGCTTAAGACCTTCCTCTATGACAGAGCTTTTAGTTAGGGCTTGCTCAGGTAGCCCTGATCCATTTTATAGCTATGCTGCTATAGGCTTAAACTGCTGGGGGACACATCAGGTTACATGGAGCCCTATCCTTCCTCTCCTCTCCTCTCCTCTCCTCTCACATTTTGAACTGCCATTATTTGTTGCTCTTTGTAGTCTGACCTTGGTGTCTCGCACTCTCTCTGTATTTCCACAGATCTCTTCAGAGCTCCATCCCCCTGCACCAACCAACCAACCGCCGCCTCCATCACCTCCTTTCTCCTGCTGTTAAACCGGTCTGCACTCCCTGCTCACGACCCTGTCTGCGGTCCAGTAGTCCGAGTGGCCTTCTCTCCCTGCCCACCAGGAGCTTCCTTTATCATTTTTCGTTAACTTACTGATTCCATTTCCATGTTTTCCATATTCCATGTTGTAAATTGTTTTCTTGTCTGTATACAACATCTATTGCACATCTGCCCATCCTGGGTGAGGGATCCCTCCTCTGTTGCTCACCCTGAGGTTTCTCCATTTTTTCCCTGTTAAAAGGATTTTCTTGGGAGTTTTTCCTCAGTCGATGTGAGGGTCTAAGGGCAGAGGATGTTGTCCTAATGCGTGTGTAAAGCCCTTTGAGACAAACTGTTTGTAAAAACGGGTTATACAAATGAAATTGCCTTGCCTTGCCTTGCCTTGCCTATGTGGACTTATGCACAGAGGAGCTCTCCAAAGACACCATCCTGGCAATATGGGAAGGCAGCAGGACTGCTAAGCAACGAGACATCGCTTATGTAGCTGTCCTGAACCTGTCACAACACAGCTTGACCTAACAGTCACCTGAGCTGCTCCCAACCTTAAGCCATGATGAGCTTATGAAATCTCAGCAAAATGATCCTGCTATCAGTCAAATCATCAGACTGAAAGAGACTAACAACACACTCACCAATGACATGAGAAGAGGAGTTAGTGGTCTGGCCAGGAAACTTCTGCATGAATGGGAAAACTCCACCTCAGAGATGGTTTGCTATACAGGCATACCAGCCAGAGAAATCAACTTGTCCTCCCTGTCTGAAACACCTCCATGATGATATGGGACACCTGGGGACAGAGAGAGTCCTGGGCCTAGCTCAAGACCGATTCTACTGGCCCTACATGAAACAAGATGTTGAGGCTTATGTGTCAAGAAAGTGTCCCTGTATCAAGCAAAGGAAACCTGTCTCACACATTAGAGCGCCCATGGGGAGCATTACCACTAGCTCACCCTTAGAGCTCGTGTCTGTTGATTATCTTTACTTGGAGTCCAGCAAGAGGGGCTTTGAATACATTCTGGTTGTTGTAGGCCATTTTACCAGATTTGCACAAGCCAATGCAACCAGAAATAAGTCTGGAAAAACAGCTGCAGGGAAACTCTTTGATGATTTTATCCCAGGCTAAGATTGAAAATGTGAGTCAAAGGCCAAGCTATATGATTGGCAGCCAACTTTAAGAACAAAGGGTCCAACTGATCTGGACCAGCCGCTTTTTCAGTATCCAAGGTGGTTAGGGTGCTATGCACCTCAGATGCGGACACAGTTTCAAAGTAAAAGGAATTATCTGTGAGACTGCTTACAGTCTCATCCTCAGAATCCTTGGCCACATCGGATTTTAATTGGTTGGAATTTTTCTTATCAAATAGATGACTCGCAGAGACAAAATGCTCATTGAAGAAATTTAGCATTGACGAATTATCAGTCAAATTGACAGAGCCCTTAACCAAGAGGTTTGGTAGTTCATTTTGCTGAGCAGTGCCAGATGTCGATTTCACCACCTTCCAGAATTTCTCTGGATCATTTAGGTTTTTTGTGGTTTCAGCTGTTGCCGCCTTAAATGAAGACGTACATTTATTATGCAGCTGACAGAAATAATGCCAATCATTTTCAGATTTTGTTTTTTGAGCTTTAGCCCATGCAGCATCTCTGTCTTTTATATGATTTCCGATTTCTGGATGAGGGATTGTAGTGCCCTTTCACCCTGAATTTCCCAAAGGGAGCATGCTTATTAATTAGATTCAGCAATTCATCATGAAAATAACTCCAGGCCATTTCCACATCATCAAATAATGAGATTCTGTCCCATTTAAGAGTAATACAGGTCATGGATGAAAGCTTGTTCATTAAAACTGTTTAAAGTCTCTCTTGTATATAATGCGTGTCTTGGTCTTTGGGAGTTTAGCATTTCTAACCAATGCAATGGTAGAGTGATCAGTCAGATCATTTGCAAAGACACCTATATTGCTGTACTTGTGAGGTACATTGGTCAGAACAAGATCAAGTGAGGATCAAGATGGACATTTAATGGGTTGGGTTGGGCTATCGATGAGCAGAGTTAGATTCAGACAATCACAGACACTTTTTAGGCAGTCTGAAGTTGAGGATAACCAGTCATAGTTTAAGTCCCCCACAAGAACAGTTTCACTGGAGTTAAACCCTGCCACATCATTAGATAGGGTTGGAAAAGCCACACTGCAGGCAGGGGGGTCTATAGCAGCCCATGATTATAAGAAACTGGCCTTGAGAGAACTCAAGTTTTACAGCGAGCGATTTGAATTGTTTGGTTAAAGATATAGAGGTAATGGGGGTGGTCTGAAATTTATTTTTGACGTAGATTGTATCACCTCCTCCTTTCCTGGGCCGATCGCGATGAAAGACATTGTAACCACTGATAGAAATGCCCTTGTCTGGAACAATTTTATTCAGCCAGGTTTCTGATAGTACAAGTATATCTGGATCAGCTGACTGTATCCAGATTTTAATTGAATCCATTTTAGGGAGCAAACTCCTGACATTTATGTGGATAATCCTTAGTCCAGACCGTGCCCTAAATTCATTAGGAGTGTCAATATAATTCAGTGAAGGGCCTGGGTTTGGCTGAATGTTGCCTGACAATAAGAGTAGAAGTAGTATAGAACATGTAGCTACCCTAACCCTAACCCTAACCATCAGAGGCAGTATATTATTTAAGTTCATTAAATAAACAATAATTTTAGTTAAAAATATGAATAATTTACTGTTACAGCCGTGGCCGTATTATTATGTACTGTTATGCTATGTACTGTTATGTACTGTGATTGACCTCTCCTCCTACTTCCGAGGATCTGCTCCTGGCTCTGCCCCGCCTCCTCGTGAGTGGATGGCTGATTATCTGTGCCTGCTGTGGGTTGGCTGCCGCGGGGACCCGGCCCCTTCAAAACCCAGCGGTACGAGACAAAACCCGGTGTCGACTGTCGTGGTGGCAAATCCAAAAAAAAAAAACGTATTCTGTGAATCTGTGGTGTATGAGAGAGTTCCTTTGTATAGTTTATAGAGCCCGAAGCAGTAGGGGTGAGGTTCCTCAAGTTTTCTCTTGTTTTTGTTAATAATTTAGGGAGACAGGCCTAGTGCTGTATTTTTGTTCTTTTTATTTTCTTTTCAGGCTTTAGTTAGTTTGGGAGATAGGTAGTGGGGTTTTGTTTATTATTTTGGCCTGGGTTCACCCTGAAGCGATGCTTATGAAGCTAAGCAAAGGTTCAGTCAGGAAGACTATCTGTTCGAGCATGCTCACTGAGTCACCAATCAATTTTCCCGCTGTCTCTCTCGCTCCACCTCTCCCTACTTGTTTTCATCCAATCAACCACCTGTCCTTCTTCCACCAATCAGTCAGTCTCCGTCCTGCAGTGAAGAGAGAGGAGCCATCCACCAGATGTAGAAATATAGAAGATCCTTTGTACCTTCAGCCGTCAGGCTTCTTCATTCTTCTGCAAATGGTTGATGAGCTGACAGACAAATGAATTGTCTGTCATAATCACCACTTCTGATAATAACATAAAGACAGAATTAATCTGTCTGTAGTTCTTTATAGATGTAGCTTCCTAATATTGCTGTCAAATTGCACCAGATTGAAGCATCATTGACAAAAATTTCTGAACTGTTTTATGTAAGTCTATGCATCTTGTCATCTTTTTACAAACTGGACTTTGTGCAATATGCAACTCTGTGCAACATCAATCCAAATTTACTTACACCTGATAAAATATCCAAGTCATAAGTAGTGTTTGGAGTGTAATGGGGATGTAATATCCTCACTGTTTTAGCTGTTTGTTGTGTTGCGCTCTGTTTATCTTGTTTATCTTGTATTTGGCACTTTTAGCCCAAAACAAATTTCCTTCAGAACAATAAAGTTTATCTAATCTAATCTAATGATAACCAAATTTACAGGCCAAGTGGCTTTACTCACTCCATGACTCCTGTGCCAGACATACGAGTTTCTTATGTAACTGCTGTGAGCAACCAAGTCATTTATACTCCTCATTTGTAGAATTGTTAACAAGGAAGGCACTGACCAGCCTTCAGATGTTCTTGTGTTTGACCTTGTCTTGTTATCAGGTCCTCTTTTGACCAGTAATGTTTGTTCTGTATGAATTAATTATTTTTGTGATAATTATTATTAGACTGCATTTTTTACATTAATGAACACTGCTCCACAAGTGTACCACCTTTAATTTGGGAAAATGTCAAGTCACTCATTGAATTGTAATTATTAATTATGTTTCAGTATTAGGAAGTGTATCTTTGTGGACAACTTACACATTTAGTCTGTTCACATTTAACTGCCAGGCTCTGATCCTGACGGTGGCCGCTATGTTTCCTTTTTCAGAAAGAATATGACCTCCTCCTCACCTTACAGCAGGAGCTGCTGCTTGAGAAGTCTGCAGCATGTCTTTCCCATTTCTGCATCAGTAAATCTCATATCGATACTGCAGTCTATTAAAGAAAGCCATGGATGCACACTTATCTGAATTACTTAGACCTGGTTTGATCGATCTGCACCCCTTCAGCCTGGCTTAGCAAACGTGCAACACACTGACGAGGCCAGGTCAAGCCTTGCTTTCTCATTTATCCTGCATCTTTAATTCTGCTTGGTGAGCTTAGCTTTGTTTAAAATCATTGATGGAATACTCCCCATGTGTTTACCTGCGACATCACACTGATCACTTCACTGTCCCACACAGAATTACACAGCAAGTGTAAGTAGATAGTGATCTAGTGATAGTGATAATTATATGATGTAGTAGTTGCTTTCTGTTTGTTGTTGCTTGATTGACACCCTAACCTTCGACCTTCAGGATAAAACTTTTTTATCCATAAAGACTTAAGATTTTCCATTAAATGTCAATGATGAACAATCATTCCCATTAATCAGCTGATTCAATTCACTGATCAATTATTGTTCTTATTTCTTTATGCCCCTTTCTCTGTTATATGTGCAACAAGTTATTTGACCTATTGATCTATCATTTTGGATGATGGACTGATACATTATTAGTCCAATGTCTTGTTTTTGTCACATTCAGTCTGAACCAATATAAACTAGAAGGGCTAAGAATCAAACGTTTTTCATAGATAATCGTCTTTTCTTTACCTTTTTATGATTACAAAAAACCCTACTTGACCAAACGTTGGAACCTGAATCTGTCATAGACTCAACATTTTGATTGTAACTGGTTCACTGCTCTGAGAACAGGAACACCTCCCTATCTTCATTTCCATAATGGAACGATAATCGAAAGTGCTCTGACCTCTAGGGTGGCGGACACGGGCAGCACGGTGGTCCCCAGCAACAGGTCAGCAATGGCCAGGTTGATGATGAAGTAGTTGGTCGGGATCCGCAGGTGTCGGTTACAAACCACCGACAAAATCACCATAATGTTCCCCACTATGGCGAACATGATGAAGGATGCCAGCACCATGCCCACCGGCACCGCCCGGGTCAGGTCCAGTGGAGCAGTGCCGTGGGGGCCGCGGTGCTGGGAGTCGTCGGTGTGGTTGGAAGACAGCTGGGGCGGCGTTTTGGCGGAAAGCTCGACGGAGGAGTCGTTGGTCCACAGACTCATGGTGGCTGCCGGTCCACAGAATTAGTGACAGAGACTGTGAAGATTAATCCAAAGCGCTGCACCACCAGTTAAACCGTCAATTAGTTTAACCTTAAATTAATTCAAAACTCTTAATCATGTGTATGATAGTGCGGATGTTAACGGCTGTTTAATGTGTCTGTCTCCTTTGGGAAAAGCTTCACAGCTTCATCACGTCCTGAAAACCCGACAGCTTTTAGCTGAAAATCCATGAACACCGACGCGGCCGGTCCGACGCCATTCCCGTGGCTGAAGGAGAGTGCTCGTGCCGGGACCGTCCGCGCACAGAGCAGCAGCAGGTGGAGGTCCGGTTCAGCGCAAGGCTCCGGACGGTCAGACAGTCCGCTGCCGGCCAGCAGAGCCCCTTCTCGGATTACACTTCTGATTGAGCGGCGGGTCGTGGGTCTGTGTGTCCTTTTATGGTCCAAATATGAAATGTGGGAAAGTTAAAGAAAAAAAGAAGAAAATATATCTGACAGTGCAGAGACTCCCCCCCCCCCCCGTGACAGGACAGACATACAAACTGAAGACAGACAGACAGACAGACAGACAGATAGATAGATAGATAGATAGATAGATAGATAGATAGATAGTTCACCTCCTCAATGCCACCTGATGTTTCTATATGATTAGTGATTCATCGGATTCATAACTGAGTGTTTCCACCTTCAACCAATCACAGTCTGATAAACACAGATTCACACGGCCAGAACCAATCTTGTCAGTCTGTGGGGATGGGGGTGGGCTAAACAGCCTGGAAATATCTTAATGTTCGTAAGACCACTAAGAGTGGCAAACGCTGCCAGTCACAAGCCAAAGACCAACGTAAACTAATAGATACTAAAAGATACTTCGTCAATCACTTGGAATATATTAGGCTATATTCTCACTGCCCTAACAGGTCTAAACAATGTTAACTCTGCTAACTGATCTGATAGATGCTCACTGTCCTATCTGCTGTGTGCTAACTGTGCTAGACATTCTGCAAAGACGAGCTGCACAGGTGAAAACTATTATATGCAATTTCATACATTAGTTTTATTTAAAATGTAATTACTATTAGTGAAAAGCTGCTTAATAAATAAACCTACCATGATTACATTGTACTGAGTCATTTTTACCCAGATTCACCATGATCAGTCTAACAGGACACCTGCACCTTGGTGGATTTGTGTTTTCTGTGTCATGAGCATAAAAAGAGCAAGGAAAGGACGAGTCCTAATACCTATCTTTGGATCTGATATTTTTTAGTGTTCACAGCAACATTAAAACATTTCGCCCTCGCTTTGTTTTGTTATAAGGCATTATGGTAAGAGTGTGTATGTATTAATTTCCCTTGGCACAGCCAGCAGAGCTGGTTAGTTTGGTGGTGTATGTGGGCATAGTTGATGGTCTCAGAAACACAGGACATGGGTTTGAGGTATATTATCCACCTCTTAATTTCTTTAATATATCCTAATATGATAGTGGTATGTTTGGAATGATAAGAATGTTTGGTAGATGTAGGGTGTGTGTGTCTGAACATGAATCTCTGTTTTTTTCTGTTGAGTAATTTGTCCTGGAGCAACTAATTATGTGAATGCCTTGATTTATTACGTTACAAGAGAGCATCTGTTATCTCTTAACCATTGTTATGTGTCCAGAGATCAAGCTGACCAAAGACTTCGACCAGCTCTTCGGATAACATAAAAGTCTGACCAGATACTTAGTCGATTCCGAACAGTCTGGAGGTGTGTCTTCTCCAGATAAAGAACTGTATTTAAGCCAAGTCCCTTGGATGGTCAGACAGAGTTCTCCTAATTGCCATTGGAGGCTCTCAGGAGAGATCTCACAATCAGGCTCAAGAGGATCTTCATGACTCGTCATTTTTTGACATTATACTCTTGTTTGTAATAAATACTTTTTATCTGCAAAGAGGACGTATCAGAGTGGTCATCTCTTCATCTGCAATAACCAATAAAAATACACATCAGGTTCAACCAACCCCTCACTCCCCCAAGCCTCTCATCCTCTCATCTGCCCTCTCATCCATGATTCTTCTGGCTCAAAACCAAGTGCAACCAGACTGAACTTCAAACATCTTTTCATCTTAACACTGACTATTTAGGCTTCATGAACTCTGGGGTTCTTCATGTGTAGACGGCAACTGCTGCTCTTCTCTACCTTTGTGCCCCCCTGGGTTGATGGTGAAAAAGCATCTTGGGAGACAGAAGAAGAAAAACAGACAAATGTATTAATGATGATATACACAGAGAGGCTCATAGACAGAGTCACACGCAGACAGATAGACACACAGACTCAGTGTGTCTTTCTGTGTGTTTCTGTGTCTGCAATTGTCTAAGACTCACAGACACAAACACAATCAAACTCTCTGGCACAACTTCAAAAAAAGATTTTCATGCGGAACATTTACTGTTAAAGCAGTTTTTCTTGTTTCTCTTGCTGGCTCTCCGGGGGGTCTCCCCAAGGAGCAGGAATTTTAAATCCTACTTACTGCACCCATAGGTGTCCTGGATCACTGCTCTTTGTTCTGGAGAGACTTCTGTGTCAGAATCCTCTGTGCAATTCTTTCTTTTTCTTATTTTTGGTGTCGTAGATTGCTTCACATTTTCTATTCTATTTTGCAGTTGTTTCTCAAGTGAGTGGTAACCTGGGCCTATGACATCTCCCTCTATAATGTCTTGCAAAGACCTTGGATACTTTGCCACCCTCTTTTTGGCAATATCTGTTGAGTTCCTCTTACTCACTGAAGAACTTCTTTACATCAAGTCAGAAATGACAATGTGGACCATCTCTCTTCTTAGACAGGGGCTCGGCCGTTTTCTCCTCTCTCGAGCCTGAATTAGTTCTTCTGGGAACTTGTCCCACAGTACAGTGTCCACCCAATCAGCACCAAGGCTTCCAGATGCCGAAGATGAACTGTTGGGTGAATTGGACTCACTGCTCTGTGTGTGTCTCCCCCAGGTTGTCTGTCTGTGTCCATTTCTGTGTGTGTGTGTGTGTGTGTCTGTGCGTGTGTGTCTGTGTCTGTCTGTCTGTTTGTCTGTGTGTGTGTCTCTGTCTGTCTCTGTGTGTATGTCTCTCTATGTCTGTGTACCTTTCTGTGTGTGTGTGTGTCTGTTTCTGTAGTTTGGCCTGCAGAAACAGACACACACACACAACCCGGGGAGACACACACAGACACAATATGAGAATGTTTTTGTCTTTCTAGGAGCACTAACTGCATCCCATGCTGGAATCCTTACATCTCAGTTTCCAAGCAGCATGTGTTTTTCTGGATTGGCCTCAATGCTGACAACAAATCACTTTCCTCAAGAAACATAAAATCGTCACTCATCTCGATGCCAAGGGACTGCAAGGTCTCCTCCTCCTCCTGTCATTTCTGGTACAATGAAAAAAAAATAGCATGCAATATTAAATGTTTTTAACCTCTCGTCCGGAGAAGATGCTGTGCACTTGGTGCCCATTAACAATGTAGGATATTAAAGGATAAAAATCTACCAAGTCACTGATTTTAAGACACTGCAACATTGCACAGTATTTTTTCAAAGAGTATGGTACTCAGAATGATACTCAGCTTTATGTATATCCATCATGAAATACACCTCTGTATCATTTTTAACTAAAATAATGAGGAGCTCTCCAAACTCCACAGTCTCATTATTTTTTGACATAAGGAAAAGCCCTTTTTTATTGTAACGTTGTTCCTTTGTACTGTATGTCTGTGGAAACATTAGTGTTGTTTTCTGAGAGGCCAAACTCCCTCACTGCTTCTTTAATTGTCTCACTGTAAAGGTTGGGGTAAAATGTACAGCTGTCTTTGACATGCACCGGCTGACAGCTTCCTGGTCCCACCGAAACATATGCCTGAAACATCTGATGTCTCTCAGACAAAGTAAGGCAGATATTTTTTAAGTTTTTCAGATGCCTGGCGCATCTCTTAAAGTAGCTGTGTTTACTTTCAAAATGCATCATCCACAATCTGATCAGGGGACCAAACTTCAAAATCAGTGCTGGATAGTATCGCAAATACAGAGACACCTCGCTACTTCGCGCTTCGGTTATCGCTGGTTCACTGCTTCGCGAGTCAAAAAATATTCAATTAAAATTAAAAATCAAAAAAAAATCCAACGGATGCTTCCCGCACCACCGAGGAACGTTTCAGACAGCCAAGATTCAAGCCGATTGGCCAGCACCCCTTGAGATTTCTGATGCCGATTGGCCAATTCATATCGCCCAAGCATCTTTCATACCCCCGCTCTGCGTTCCTCTCTGCATCTCTGCAGTCTGTGTGTAGATCGCGGTGAAAAGAGTTTGTGTCTCGTGGTGTGTTCTCGCGGTGTGTTTCAAGTTCCAACCCCTTGGGGGCTTTTATGAAGGGGCGTCGCTACTTCGCGGATTTTCACATTTCGCGGGGGGTTCTGCCCCCCATTAACCGCGATAACCGAGGTAATACTGTAATGATGTTTTGGTTTTAATTTACACTTCGGGAACAAACACTTCCTTGATTCCAAATATTCTTGGATTATAACGTCAAGATAGCTTACTGTGACAGAGAAATCATTTGTGAACAAATCAGATCAACAGTATCTTTAAACTGGAGAGTTAACTGCCACACCTCATCTTCTGGATTTTGCACTTTGTCACCAATTATAACAGGCAGCAATTTTAGTTCCAGTTCTGGATGGCTTGGCCAGAAAGCTTGGACCCCTCATTGACAGTACATTGTGTTTTGAGTGCATCAGATCCTTTGTACTTGAACTGGGTGATTCACCGATTCCAAAGTGTCTATGTAAACGACTTCTTTTTCTTAATGAAATATTTCAAGTACAGTGCTACACCATAAGATAACACACCCTCAAATATGTCATGACCTACACAAGGTGGGAGACCAGGCTGGCAAATATGAAAAGATTTCAAAGCATTGAACAGAGAATTTACCTTTATGCCTTTGATGTCTTCCCCGTCTCCAGATGCTGGATCACTGACAACTAAGTCGTAACTTTCAGGGGTGGGTTGTGTATAGGGCTGTAGTGATACACTAATCCCACGATACGATACACGATATTCAGCTCACAATGCGATATATATCACAATATTCAGCCAACGATACAATTCGATACGATTCGATACAATTTAATCAATTTCTGAAAGATTTTAATGGGACAGTGTGATTTTGGTGACATCTGTAAGTGTTCTATTGACTTGGATTGAATTAATTGAGAAAACTGAAAACATGAATTACACAATAGACTGGACAGAGAGTCTACAGCTTGCAAATGCTGGACAAAATAAATTAAAGACGTGGTGAAAAATTTGTTTCATTTATTGAAACAGTGCAAACTGTAGCTTACAGGCCTTTGAAAAGTGCAGTAAAAATGGACAGTTAAAAAGTGCAGCAAGTGGCCTGTTCTGAACAGATTCTTTGACAGCTTTTTTTAGCTTGACACTGACAACTCTCTCTGCCCTGGCCAGGGAGGCTTTGACGAGTGCCTTTGTCTGGATGTACAGCCTGGGAATGCAAACCTAGGTGAGGTGTTCCCGGGTTGGAAAAAGGTAGCGGGGCTCCATCGCGTTCACCATGCGCCTAAAGCCAGCGTTTTCCACCACCGAATAAGGTCTCAAATCCTGACAAATAAAGTAGGAAATTGACTCCGTAATCTTCTGCGATCTTGGTGAAGTAGACGGGAACTTGTGGGAACAAACGCCATCGCTGTCCAGCATGGTTTGTTTTGGGTCACGCCGCAGCTTCGAGGCCGTGGGTTCCCCAGTTACCTTGTCTGGGTGGTGACGTTTAAGGTGGGCTCGTAGGTTGGTGGTATTTCCAGAGTATTTCACGTTTGTGTGACACAGCTTGCAAACCGCCAGACTTTTATCTAAATCGTCGCTTTCCTTCTTTTTAAAACCATAGTGCTCCCACACATATGCTTTCAAGCATGAAGGCGCTGGATTTATGTTCGCTGCCATTCTCTTGAATCTTCTTGTTCCTAAACATTAAGAGGAAGACGTCGGCATCTGTGTAGACGTAACTCGCGCGAAAAGGCGTGTAACTCGCGAGAAAAGACGTGTAACTCGCGAGAAAAGCTTTCTGCTAGGCAGCCAGCAGAATGCCAGGCCGAACACGGGGAATTTGAATGGGACTTAATGTATCGATACTCGCGGCTAAAAAATCGATACTGTGTGGGAAAACAAAATATCGATATATATCGCAGTATCGATAAATTTCCACAGCCCTAGTTGTGTACCACAGGCATTTGGATCATTGCTCTCAAATTCACTTCGTGTAATTTCACAGTATCTACAAAAATACTTTGAACAACTGAAGTTTTCAGTAAATCCCCCAATGCTGTGTGACCCAAGATTATCACTTGCAATACAACAGTCCCCCTTTAATGGTTTCATCACCTACAGATATTCCATTCTCCTCCAAATCTTTTAAATCATCCAACAACTTAGAAAGGCTTAGCACATCCAAACTGTTTCTCTCCAGACAACAACAAAAGGGACATTTGATCAGTATTTGACTGCACATAAGCCGGCAAAATTGCCACAGAACGATAGACAGCTAGGATTTTATATTTTTTTTATGTTCTTAGCAGAACCAAAACGATTGCCGATTTCAAAAGCATCCTGGCACAAAATTAGCTTTGAGCAACCAGGATTTTCAATGAAAAACTTGTTTGACTTAAAGGTTTGTCCATCATTTATGTCACCCAACTCCTGTCAGTCTGTCTCTTTACTCTGTTGTGTCACTGAATTCTTCCATAACTCAGATTCTAATAAGGTGTTCAATGTTTGCTTCACTGGAATGTAGTAGGCATACCTTTGTGTAATGTTTTCATCAACCCCTAATGTTAGTAACTTAATGTACTTAAACATATTTTTGAATGTCTGAGCTCTTGAAAATGTTGTTCTGAGTGGCACCTGATGGCAGGCAGAGAATAGATCTGAATCTCTAACACAATCACAGCTTTTAGTGACAGCATCATCTGTTAGACTCATGTTATCTTTTAAAAGTGACCGAAGTTTACCTAAAGTGTAATCCTGTCCTAACTTATGCATATTTTGCATCTCCTCAACAATAGTCTGTATTGTTAAAGCTGGGAGAAGCAGCTGCCCTTGCAATTTTAGATAGAACTAGAAAAAGCATTCCCAAGAAGGGAATGTGGGTGAATGCTGAAAGCAGCTGAATGACATTGCTGAAGCAATGCTGAGTGAGCTGAAGAAATTGTTGAAACAACGCTGAATTAGCTTAATAAACTGCTGAAGTAATATTGAAAAGGCTGACGCTAAAGCTGAAACTTGTACCAGTGCTAAGATAGCCGAAGCAATAAGTGAGAATAGATTAAAAAGTAGTAAGAAAAAATGAAACATTGAAGTCTACTCAAATATATGAATATATATAATAAACTGACAGTTCGAAATCATTGGTGAGCAAATATTAATAAGGATGAAGTAATATCTGAGAAGTAAAAGTAAACCTGTAAGCAGGAGGTGGAATGACATGAAAAGATGGAAAACACCTGTTGTTAAGGATATGTGTAAAATAATGTGTGAAAATATATAGACATATGAATGAAAAATGTGAAACTCTCAAAATGGGAGTTTTGTGTGAGATGGTTGGAAATTACTTGAACTGTTGAAGATTAGTATGAGAAGAATGCAGTTAAACCTGATAGTAAGGAAAACTAATGAACTAGCACTCATGTGGTGTAGGTACAATGGAGGAAGAAGTAGTTAAGATAATAATTAGATTTAGAAATAGTTGCCGACAACGCCACCTACGTTAATGAGCCTAGGACTCTAAACAACAGGTTCTTTAAAATCAGGTGGAGCAGAGTTAAAACCAAAGGGATGAACACAGGTTCACAGAGTATTTATTGAATCAGGATATTCCAGTCTATGTTAGGCCTACAGTATTTAAAAGGTATGTATGAGTCCCAGTCATCAGACTCTGGTCAAACCGCCCACGTGGATTCTTCGATTGGCTGAAAGAGTGGGAACAAGGTCGAAGAATATCCTTATTAAAATCTCGAGTGAGGATGAAAGGCAGTGTTCTTTCTAAAATTCTAGTTAAAACTAGGGATGCACCGATATGAAAACTCTGACCGATACCAATATCCAATATTAATATTGCTGTTAAAGCCGATAACCGATATTTGCCGATACCGATATATATATATTTTTAATAAGTTTCTAAGATGATAAAATTTTGTACAGACTGAAAATCATGCAAACTGAATTTTTGAATGTCTTCCTTTTTTTTTCAAAATGTGTTTTACTTCCAAATAAGAAGGTTACAAAGCTGCCATAAAACACAAATAACCAATAGTGTTATTTTTAGCAACCTTTACGACTTGTAGCAAGTGTGTAACTAAAGTCAAGTACAGTTTAACTCCTTCAACTCACAAAACCCCTGCGAGAAAGTGTGGATCAAAAATTACGATAAGGATCATAAATAAAAAATAATATCCTTATCATTATCAAACTTGCCAGTTCATGCCATTCATGGCAACCAGGCATTTATTAAATTGTAGAACATGTTTTAAGCTCAAGTCAACTCCATTTAAACATAAATCTGTGAAAAAGGCTAAATCAGGAATATCAAAAACATGTCCTGACTCTCAGTGCACATTTTCCAGCTTGCACTGTAATTTTCAAGTAAATGTCCCAACACTGAAACAATGTTTCCACCAAGCAAACATAAAAAACAGTATACAAGTGCAAAGCAGTGCAAGTCACTTTCAAGTCCCATCTATAAAAATGCTAAATCAAAATATTAGAACTGTGACATAACTGTAACTCAAAAGACATAGCCTTTGTACATTTTCCAACTTAAAGTAGCCACAATGTACTCAAAGTAAATGTCCCAAACACTGAAACAGTGTTTCCACCTGGCACTGTAGGTTATAGTCTAGGCCTGATTCATCATCAAAGGCAAGTTTTTTTTGACAAAAAAAAGCATTTCTGCTTTCTCGCACTGAATCCTGTTTCTATTTTCATCAACAATATGTGATGCAGCAGAGAAGAGACGTTCGCTGTCCACACTTGTACATGGGGCTGAAAGGTACTTGGATGCTGCTTTGGCCATGGCAGGAAAGCGAGACATGTTGCTTTTCCAATACAGCAATGGGCTTTCATTTCTGGGGATAGGGGGCTCACTCAGATAGCCATGCACCTACAGGAATGTAGACAAGTGTATTACTATGTATGTCTGATAAATTACCAGCGATCTGGACATTACAACACTGTCCTCCCCTTAAGAACTCTGCTCTGTGAACTTCGCTCTGAGCAGATGACCAATGCTAAACGTTGACCTCAAGAGGGCAGAGAAGCATTACTAAATAAGGTATTTTTTTTAACAATTTAACAATTCGTTTTATGATTTAAGTAAATCTATTAGTTTAGTAAGTCTATAGAATGTACAGCACTTTAATAAAACCATTACACAAAGGTTTCATTATTTGAATAAAAGATGGGGTTTGATAATACTATACCTGCACACTTGTGTGGCTTGTCAGGCCTGCCTGCTGTTGCATGAACAAGTTTTTCTCCAGAATTTCATCATGCATGTCAAGTAGCGACTTTCCACCCTCGTTGCTTGTTCTTATCTTCTTCTCTTGCGGTTCCTCTGTGTCCGGTATCTCCGTAGCTCTGTCGCTGTGTGTCATTTTGTCCACTTGCTTCTGGAGCATGTTTATCGCCGCTTGGTTGGTGACTGCATCAAAATAACGGTCTTTGTACCTAGGGTCAAGGATGGTTGACAAGAAGTAAAGCGGCTCGGAGAAAGCACTTCCAAATCGCTCGTTCACAGCTTCCAGTAGAGTGTCCTTTGCTGTGCAGACCCCACTGTCTGTTTCAGCTGTCTTGTTCAGCAAATGTTTCAGTGCCACAACAGAGGGAATCACGTCCGCAGTAGTAGCCAAATGTGAGCTGATCTCCCTCGTTAATTGCTCAAATGGAGTGAGAAGCGTGGTCATGTTTTCAACGAGGCCCCACTGATATGCACTGAAACAAGCAGGTAGCTCATGATCTGCTCCATACACACCAAGTGCACGCTTCTGATCCAGTAGACTTTTCATCATGTAAAAAGTACTATTCCATCTGGTTGTGACATCTTGTTGTAGCATCTTGGTTTTCATGCCTAATTCTTGCTGTATGTCTCTCAGCCGAGAGGTGGCCAATTTAGAGTGGCGAAAATGTCGGACTATTTTCCTTCCAATAGCCACACAGAGATGCTTCGCTGGCTTAACACCCCATCATGCACTGCTAGCTGCAGCGTATGAGCCAAGCCATGCAGCCCAGGCTTTTAACACCACACTCGTCCATTGCCTTCTGCATGTTCCGTGCATTGTCACGAAGCACTACATTCACATTGCCTTTTTTAATTTTCCATTGAGCAAACATGCAGTCAAATGCGCTAGCGATGGCAGCCCCGGTGTGTGATCCTGCAAACTCTTGTGCGTGCAAAACCGCTCTCTTCATTTCAAAGTTGTCATCAATCCACTGAGCAGTAAGGCTCAACATACTCATCTGACTTACGTCCGAAGTCCATATATCCATAGTGAAGCTAATTTGTGGATATGTGTGGCCACAACTTCATGCAAAGCAGGGAGGGAAACGTCCGAAAAGTAGTGCCGACTTGGAAGGCTGTAGCGGGGTTCAATATGCTCCATCAACTGCCGAAATCCTCGGTCCTCGACTATGGAAAATGGCTGGTCATCAAGAGCAATCATTTCCATTACCTTGTTTGTCATTGACCTGGCTTTTGCGCTGTCCTTGGCAAATTTCCTGGTTTGGTCGAGTACTTGCTGTATTGGGCTCCCAACTGCAGCGGCGGTTGTTGCTTTCGTTTTTGCCTGCTGGCTAACATTCGCAGCATTACCTTCCTGCCATTGTCTGTGAACTTCTGGATGGCGGTTTTTCAAATGACATATCAAATTTGTGGTGTTGAATGACTTGACGCGGCATCCTCCTCACATTACCTCGACTTTGCAAGTGTTGCATACTGCTTTACGATTATCTTCATTTGACATCGCAAAAAACGAACACACCGCCGACATTTTTTCTCTTCTTCAGTTGAACACCCCACAATCCCTTGCTGCATTTGCGTGACTGACACTGTCACATGCCCAAACAAATACCGCATGGCCAAATCTCCGTCTCCCTCCCTCCCTCCTTCCCTTCACACATACACAAATAGCAACTCCACTGATATAAACATCGGTTGTTAATATCGGCCCCGTTTTACTCATCGGACCAATGCAGATATGTTAAAAAATGACAAACTTCGTCCGATACCGATATTAATGCCGATGTATCGTACATCCCTAGTTAAAACCCAGTGGTTAAAAGGCAAAGAGGGGTACTTAGCTGAAAGAGGGGTGCATCGTGACTACACCCCTCTGCGAATCCACAGTGCCTCCCCTCTTGCTCCAGCCGCTCCTCTCCTCGTGGCCCGTGTCCAGGTTCCGTGCTCCCGGTCCCCACGGCCTGGTGTCCAATCCACCTGTGTGATGCAGAACACAGCCGCCAGTCTCCAGCCCACACATGGTACACTCTCTCCTTTTCGCCTGGCCCCACAGCTGGCCTTCCTCTCATCTGCTGCTCAAACTCAAAGAGTGAAACTCACGTTTTTCCTGGGGAATAACGTCCCATTATTCACATCCATTATAAATTTGAATTTTGTCTGAAATTTGAATGATTTTTAAACTGTCATAAATCGGAAACTGTTGAAGATATCAATAAGCTGAATGTAAGTTGAATAGTTGAAAGTTTTGTGAACATTTTAGAAGTTAAATGAAGTCTGTAGCTGGAAGTATACTGAAGTAGTAGAGGTTCAAAGAAGGTGAAGATTTGAAGAGGTTGAAGGCTGTTCCAATGCATTTCTAATGAGTCCGAAAAAGTTGAATGTACCTGATAATCTCCAGAAGAAGCTGAACGTTTTGATGTATGAATTGTTTTAATAGTACAAAGTCTGTAGAAGTAGTAGGAGACCGAAAAGAACAATAGTGTTGCGCTCCGCCCCTCCTCTCCCAGTGTCTCTCTGCCTCCCTCCTTGTTTTCCCTCTGCAGGTGGTGCTCCAGGGATTGGCATTAGGTGCGCAAGGGACACAGCTGCCCGGCATCACCTAATCACTTCCTACAGCTCAAATACCCTGGTCTCCTCATCCACCACTGCCAGGTCTTTGCAGTCACCCTAGTGGTACTAGTCAGGCTCCCTGTTTTCTCAAGCGTGTACTCCCAAGAATTTATCATATCTCCTGTGTGTCCTGCCCTGTGTTCTCACCTCTCCCTTTCTGTTCTGCAGCTCCCTGGCCCCTGCCTCCTCGTTGCCATCCCTGGACCCGCTTGCCTCCCTGAGACCCCCTCACCTTGGCTCTTCCCCCCTGGTGTCCTAGCCAGGCTGGAGAACATGAGTAAAGGCCTCCAACCACCAGCTGCGAACCCCCCACCTCAGAACGTGGGGTCCCCCGGCCCAGACCTCCAGGTTGCTGTCTACGATCCCCCCAGCATCCGTGAGCCCAACCTTGCCAGCCCTAAGCCTTTTGAAGACGATTTTGATTTATTCAGAGGTTTTCTAGTTCAGTGTGAACTAATTTTTAAGCACCAGCCCAGCAGGTATTCTGCGGACAGCGCCCGTATCGCGTATATAATGTTCCTCCTTTCCGGTAGGGCTCTTAGATGGGCCACTGCAGCAGTAGGACAAGACTCTAGGCTGGCTAATAGCTACGCTGCTTTCCATGTGGAATTTAAAGCCGTTTTTGACCACCCTGTGGAAGGTGAGGATGCTGCCTCACGCCTCCACTCCATCCAACAAGGCCCCCACTCAGTTGCCAACTACACTTTAGAGTTCCGTATCCTGGCTGCAGATAGTGGGTGGGGGGATAAGGCGTTACAGAGTGCCTACCGTCGAGGGCTTAGTGAGGCAGTTAAAGATGGGTTACTCAGAGATCGGCCAACCTCTTACAACGCTCTCATCGAGTTAGCCCTACAGATGGATCAGAGGCTCAGAGAACGCCGAGTGAGCCCATAGATCCCCAGGCTCAGCCCACCGACCTACCCCATCTCAGGTTGAAGCCCACACCTCCCCAAGCCACACTCCCACATTAGGCTATCCAGCTGGCCCTCCTCTGGCGAACATGCCCATACCTGCTGGGGGGACGGAGGAACCCATGCAACTGGGTCGTACACGCCTGACTGCTGGGAAGTGGTTCCGCCACATGGCGGCCACTTCATTGCTGTTTGCCCCGCTCGGCCAAAAGAGTAGGCTCCCCTGCTGATGAGGAGCGGCGGGTGAGCCTAACCCATTCCTTCACACCTAGACCAAACAGCCTCACTGTCCCTGTCTCCCCATTCAGCTCCTGGCACTCATAGACTCTGGGACAGAGGACAATTTCATTGATCAGCTTTTCGTGTCCCAAGCCAATCTTCCCACTGAAATCCTAGAGGGGCCCATAGTGGTTTGTGCCCTAGATGGTAAGGAGCTGTCCCAGGTGGACCGTCAGTCCTGCCCCCTCGAGATCCTGGTTTCTGGGAATCATAGTGAAAGTCTGTCGTTTAAGGTCCTGCCCTCTCCCACTACCCCCGTTGTCCTGGGTTATCCATGGCTGGTGTGTCACAACCCTCAGATTGACTGGGCTGCTGGTAAGATCCTCAATTGGGGAGACCAATGTTTTGGTCCCTCCCATGTATCACGACCTAGCCCCTGTGTTCAGTAAGGAGAGCGCTCTCTCTCTCTGCCCCCCCATCGGCCCTATGACTGTTCCATAGACCTCATTCCTGATGCGCCCCTTCCCTCCGGTTGCCTCTACAGCCTCTCTCGCCCCGAGAGAGGCCATGGAAAAATACATTGCAGACTCCCTGGCAGCGGGCATCATCAGACTCTCCACCTCCCCACTGGGTCTGACACTCCGTCCCTGTATAGACTTCCGAGGTCTCAACCAGATCACAATCAGGAATAAATACCCCTTGCCCCTCATGTCATCTGCGTTTGACCTGCTGCATGGTGCCGCTATCTTCACCAAACTGGACCTCCAGAACGCGTACCATTTGGTGCACATAAAGGAAGGAGATGAGTGGAAGACCGCATTTAATACTCACCTGGGCCACTTCAAGTATCTGGTAATGCTTTTCCGGCTCACTAACGCACCAGCGGTATTCCAGGCCCTAGTTAACAATGTGTTAAGGGACTTCATTTACCGTTTTTGTTTTGTGTACCTGGATGACATTCTCATCTTTTCCCATTCAGAGGAAGAACACAGGGGGCATGTGCAATGGGTGCTTCAGCGGTTACTGGAGAACTGGCTCCTCATGAAAGCGGAGAAGTGTGAGTTTCATTCCAGCTCTGTCTCCTTCCTGGGACACATCATCCAGAGTGGCCAGGTGAAGGCCGACCCAGAGAAGCTCAAGGCAGTGGCCCAGTGGCCCGTGCCCACCACTGTTAAGCAGCTGCAACATTTCCTAGGCTTCGTCACCTTTTACTGGCGCTTTATGCAAGGTTTCAGTTCTGTCGCAGCCCCCCTGCCAGCTCTCACATCATCCAAGAGTCAATTCAGGTGGACCCCCCCATGATGCGTTCCTCAAACTCAAGGAGCTTTTCACTTTGCTGCAGGCCTCCTCCACCCTCTGCCTGTCCCTAACCCTCCGTGGTCCCACATAGCCCTGGACTTCGTTTCTGGTTTGCCCCCCCTCCAAAGGTAACAATGTCATTCTCACCATCATTGACCACTTTTCTAAATTTGTCCATTTCATTGCCCTCCCTAAGTTACCCTCTGCCAGAGAAACCGCCGACCTCCTCATTTCCCATGTCTTCCGGCTCCACGGTATCCCCGCCGCCATAGTTTCCGATAGAGGCCCACAATTCATCTCACAGGTCTGGAGGGCCTTTTTCACCGCCCTGGGGGCGTCGGTCAGCCTGTCGTCGGGGTACCATCCCCAATCTAACAGGCTGCTCTCCGCTGCGTGGCAGCTAAAAACCCTGCATCTTGGAGCGAACATCTGCCCTGGGTGGAATATGTGCATAACTCACTGTCCAGCTCTGCCACAGGTCTCACCCCCTTCGAGTGCTCCTTGGGGTATCAGCCACCACTTTTCCCCGCCCGGGAGGGGGAGATCACTGTCCCATCTGTCCAGCTCCATCTCCAATGCTGTCGCCGCATTTGGAGACAGGCTCGCTCTGCCCTGCTGCGCTCGGAGCAAAGAAACCGCAAGCTGGCTGTCCGGCGCCGCATCCCCGCTCCACAGTACGTCCCAGGTCAAGGGTTTGGCTGTCCTCTAAAAATATTCCCCTCAAGGCTCACTCCCGTAAACTGTCTCACCGTTTCCTGGGCCCCTTTGTCATTGACTCCCTGGTTATCCCTGTCTCTGTCAAACTCCAGCTTCCCCCTTCCCTACGTATCCACCCTGTCTTTCAGGTTTCCCAACCCAAGCCGGTCTCCACTAGCCCTCTGTGTCCTCCAGCCGACCCCCCGTTCCTTCATCTTGGGTCCGGTTCTGGTGGGGAATTTCACCAGGCTCACCCTGAGAAGCCAGGTGGGTTGCCCAGTGGCAACCGTTGAGGGGGGGCACTGTTGCACTCCACCCCTCCTCTCCCAGTGTCTTTCTCCCTCCCTCCTTGTTTTCCTTCTGCAGGCGGTGCTCCAGGGATTGGCATCAGGTGTGCAGGGGACACAGCTGCCTGGCATCACCTAATCACTTCCTACAGCTCAAATACCCTGGTCTCCTCATCCACCGCTGCCAGATCTTTGCAGTCACCCTACTGGTACTAGTCAGGCCTGTTTTCTCCAGCGTGTACTCCTGAGAATTTATCGAATCTCCTGTGTCTCCTGCCCTGTGTTCTCACCTCTCCCTTTGTGTTCTGCAGCTCTCTGGCCACTGCCTCCTCTTTGCCAATGCTTTCAGCATTCACCCTAATAATAATAATAATAATTATGATAATAATAAAGTTTTGACGAACAATCATGTGAATGCTTTCAGCATTCACCCTAATAAACAAATATTCCTGAGAAAGGTCTCACTGAAATTTTGTGGGAGTTCACTATTTTCACTTGTCAATGGTTCTGCTGAGATTTCGGAAGCATTCTCACATACAGTGCCAGGAGACTGAGACACTGTTTCCCTGTACATCTCACTTATGTTTTCCACAGAACATGCTCTGTGTTTATGCGACATGTGAGCAGTGAATGATGATTTCTTAGTGAACACAATTTTACAACCAATTACAGGTCATTCCACAGCTCGCCCCTCAATTACATGCTCTTTCAAGTGGTGTAGGAGCTCTTTTGGTGTAAATTTTGTGGGCAGACAACGAAATGTGAAATTTTAGATCTGTGACAATGGCTCTAACATGAGGGGTTTCCAGCACGTTGTGTAAGTGGTAAAAATGAGATAAAAGCCCCATATGTACAAAACGACCGCTTGCAGTCCACCCCGACACATTGAAAAACACAGCGTGGTTCATTTTGGTGAATGCGGCAATGCGAAAACCGCTGTTGGTAGAGGGAAAGGCTAAGGCTAAAACATCAAAGTCTGTCAAATAATTACCTGTTACCTTACCGCTCCTTGTCTCTGCTCGAGTGCCTTGAGAGAGAGCAACAGTAGCTGTCACGGCCTTGAGCCACGTATGTGTGTGCGTGTGTGCCCTAGAGGAGCGCGTCTCCAGCAGGCAGGTCCACCCAGATGGCTGAGTGTCCCGACAGGTGATTGGAGCGGCTGAGGTTCCCCAGCGGCCAATTGGTGCAGCTTCGTGAGGCAGGGCTCCGCCAATCAGGGAGCGTCCAACTGGGGGAGGGAGCTACAAAAGCCGGATGTGCCAGGCAGACTACGGCAGACACCTATTGTACATTTCCTGAGCATTTTGTTAAGAAGTCTTGTGTTTGAGATATCCAGAAAAAGGGCCAGGGTAAGGTTTTCACTGATATTGGTTTCACACTCACTGTTAGGTTTACTTTTGTTAATCACACTAGGTTTAGGGGTGCTGGTCCTTTGTGTTTTCTGTTTTCCAATTAGAGTAGTTAGGCAGAGTTTTGGTTTATAGTTACTTCCTTGTTGGTCCGTGTCGGGCACGTTAGTCACTAGCCAGAAAGCTACCTTTTTATTTTAAGGAGTCTGTAGTGTATTGAACAGGCTATTTTATTTTGTTGTATGAGTAATGACGTCATTGTTATGTCATATCCTGTGCTGTTTGTATGCCAGAGAAAAAAGCTCAAGTAAATAGTATGAAAATGTATCTGCCGACTCTTTCATTGTGTTTATAAATACGAGAAGAAACACCTCTTGTGTTATATTTGTTTATTGTTTTGTACAGCACCTGGTGGCCCTATTCTGTTGATTTTGTTTGACAATTCCTACATATTGTTAAAATAAATACACCTCTACTTTCAATCCATCCATTGTTGTATGTGTGTTACCTCCCTTTGCAATATTTATATGCTTGTGTTAATTGTTTCGAACTCTGTTAAGTTTACTAAACCTGTACAGTCATCGACAGCAGTAAAATTTTATTTTCTGTTTTGTAACTTTAACTTTCAGACTTGACTGAGGGAGACTAACAGGTGACTTACAATGATTTGTCAATTGACTTCACAATAAGTCTAGACTCACAACAGCATAATGAAGATAACTGTGTTCTTATAGGACATCCATGGCAAAATAAATTACATTTTGCAAATGGAATTCTATCACTATTTGTTAACTATTCTTACTTACCCAAACCTCCTCTCCTCATTGGTACACAATAAATCACACTCTTGTTTTTATCCCCCATTGCACTTAATACCACAATGAATTCCTTAAAAACAGTATCTAAATAAGTCAAACAGATCAGCAGGTCAAGCTGTTTGAACACAGTCTTCACCATGGTAGGCCATGCTGCGCTGCATGGGGATGTTCCAATTGATCAGAGAAAGGCATGCGCAGGAGAGAGACAGGAGAAAAATATGGATGGCTAAAGTCACCAGGAGCAATTTAACCACCTACAAAGACTACAACAACAAACAACAACAAAACAATGTGATCATAATCATATTCAAACAATGCATTTGCACTTTTTCCAAATACCACACCACTGGGAAGTTTAACATTTTTAAATGAAAAACAGAACACAGACCAGGGAAAACAATGCAAAAAACCCACAAAAATGTCACTTACACTTATGGAGATTCACATTTTCTAATCATCAACAGCTTTTGCTGCTTATGTTTAATTAAGTATAATCAGCCACTGATGTGTTAAGTTGCCTTAGGTACTTAACTGGCTGTGTTTTATAAGATTTTAAACATATCTACTAAGGGTAATGTGCTATCTAATGGTGTGTATTCAGCCACAGATAAAGGTGAGTTTGTAAAGACCAGCAAGGGCAAGACCAGGCTGAGAGAAGATGCGATATCCACCACCTTTGTGCATCAGCCAATAGTCTGAAAGAGGAGTTCATTCATTCATTCATTTTGTATACCGCTTATACTCACTAGGGTCACGAGTGAGCTATCTAGTGGCCTATCTCAGCTGACATTGGGCGAGAGGTACAGGTCACCAGTCCATCGCATGGTTATAACAATGTTCAATATAATAATTATATTAAACAGAACCACATGTAGCGCTCCCCTCTGTAGTCATATTGATGAGGGCAGGGCTTTTGGGTTCTTTTAAGGTATTTATCAAATGTTTTTAACCCTGCTTAACTCATTTAAAAATATTATCTTGGATCTCTTTTTAAAGTACACACTGGGAATGTTTTTTTTTAACCTACCTATGAATTCACCTTTCTTAAGTTATAGTTTTAATAAAGATTTTTAACCACATGTGTCTGTATATGTCTTTCTCAGAATGATATGATTCCTTCTTTCCAGGTAAGGTAACACAACACAGGGTTTTAGAAAGATACTTCTCAATTATCTACTAAATAAAGAAATTATTATTTCTAATGAAATAAGAAAATGAAATAAAAATATGAATGTTCTTTCTTTTTTAAACCTTCAAAATAAAATGTCCCTCTTTTTTGAGGAAAATGCTGCAAATGAATTGTCCCTCTTTTCTCAATGCTGTACCACATGTAAATGCATAAACAACAATATAAACAACATAAACACTTTTTACCCACAACTGGATTAATTAAAGGGACTACAAAAAGTTTTGGAAAGCGGAAGTGTTTTCACACTACATTTCCCATGAGCCTCCACGCGCACGGTCACAAACTGGTCGCAAATGAGCGAGCTAGCCAGAGCGAGCCATGGGAGTTTTGAAGACGGAACCAGCTTTGACCGAACGATAGCCACGGACGAGGTAATTACACAGACAGATTTTACTATTAGTAACGTTTTTTTACCCTGACTCTTCTGTCAGTTGGCTCTGCTAGTCTCTGTCAGCACATGCCGTAAATCACTCTGTGTTTCCAAGGAAATGCTGGGCAAGTCGACCACTAAATAATAATATCAAAATAACTACAAAGATGAAACGATATATTCATCAAAAATGGATACATAAACAAGTGTGGGTGATGTAGATTCATCCATTAATGAGAGTCTTTTATAACCAAAAGCAAACTTCAGTATCTTTAAGAAAACCTTAATTTACCAACTTCAAGGTCACTCAAACATAAATTGTGGGCCCACACACCTTAATGCACTATCTAAAGCCGGCAACTAAAATTATTATAAAATTAAATTGTACTGTAGCTGGCCCGATGCGGTGCTTGTGTTTGTTGTGGCCCAAAACTTGATGGCTGCTTCACTCATCAGCGAGCAAAATAAAATAGGTAATACCTGAGTAAATGTTTCTGTCCCGTCTTTCCTCCAACAGTCACAGGTGCAGGCTCCAAATCAGATTAACATCTCACCACGGACTCCGTCGGGTTGTCTTTTCCCTCACACGCTGCCAGAAGAACTCAGTCAAACTTTAACTAGAGAATGTCTGTTCACTTGTAATGGACCGACTCAAACTTTTACTTCAAGGCGGCTAAGCATTAGCATTAGCAGTAGCACAAAACAGTCTTTGAACTTTGTGTAGAAACTTAACTCTGAAACACTCTGTGTCACGCTCACTCTTTAGCTTCATTCCAGCTGCTCTCTCCCTGACTCTCACCAGGGGCGCCTGCAGAAATTTTTCATAGGGGTGGCCACATGGGGCCACCTAAAAACGTGAGATGGCACACCAAGCACCATTATTATTATTGTTATTATTTTAATATACTGTAGTATAGGCTAGTAGAAATGCCTACTGATATACTTTTATGTTTATGTTTATTGTGTTACATTTAATGTTACTAATGATCTAATGTGCAAAGACTAATAACAGTACAGTTAACATTTTGAGTCCCACAACAATCCTGTTTTATTGTGCTATGTACATGTGTTAGGTGATTCATTGTTTTTAAAATAGGCAATTTATCCTTTTCCTTAAAAAGTCTAATGTATGGCTTATGTATGGTGTACAGTACAGAAACACTCTGAGGGTGTCAGTTTATTCTGAGAAGTGCTGGGAACAATAACCACATGCTGGAGTGTGTTTTGAGGGGTGCTGAGTACAATTATGTTCCGTTCGTTTTGACTTTTGTTAACACTACTAGAGGTGGCCCCGAATAGTTGTTGACTGGATTGGGAGGAGCCTGATCATCGCAAATCCGGTTATGAGAAAAAAAGTTTGTACCATTCTGACTGTATGGGGGTTCTCACTGCTGTTACATAGAATTTGTTTGTTCTGTAATACATTATATCTAGGCATATTTTGATATGAACATCGGCAGTGATTAATCTGTCCATGGGTCTGTCCATGTGTCAGGATTCTCTCTCCTCACTTCATGTCGTTTTCCTTCATTGGAGGAAAAATTGAATTTGGGCTGAAAGAAAAACAAAAAACAGCGCTGTCCATGATGCTGTGACTCGACCCCTGAACCAGCTTTACAAGCCCTGATGCTCATATCGTGCAGTTTTTTTTTCCTTGCTAGTTTTTATTTTCATATAACATTCATGTATATGCCAACTGAGAGTGGGCGAGTGAGCGAGCGCGAGTGAATCACCGGGTGCACCAGATTTCACGGTTACATACCAGCAATAACTGGGGGAACTAAGGAGATGGCTGAAACAGAGAAACACAGAATATACGGAGGACTATGTCTTTATATGTCCAAGAGACCTGGTGGCCTAGGTTTGGTGATGAGAAAACTGTCACTGTCAGCTGCACATCTGTCAGCAGCTGTGCTCCAAACAGACATGTCACAAACTTTAATTTGGTGATTTTGTGAACAGTGACATGTTGGATATAAACTTTTTACCAACGTGGGTGATGACAAAGAGTTTGAGAACAACTGCTTTAAACAAGGCTACATTGTTGTGAGTGGACTCCTGTATAGGAAGCTATGCGCAGTGCGCACTTTCTGTGGTTTTGGCTGCCTAATCGGTCATAATTGGTTAACATGTACCAACGTTTTTTCTTCATTAGGCTCATGTTAAGTTTATTTGGTGGTGGGGACAAAACAGTTTTCAGGAATACATTGACTTTTAAATAAAACAGTAAACATATAATAATTTTTAAACTGCTTTTAACCTTTTTATCATAATATTTAAAGGTTTCTATTATCGAACTACCCAAATCACTCTGTTGTGATTTGCAATAAAGTTGATCAACGGGTTCAGGTTCGGCAAGTGCGGCTCTGTCTTACGGTGGCAGAAAAGATATTTAACAACTTAAAGAAAAGTCTTTACATGTCGGCTGTCTCTCTTGAGTTTAATGAGCATTCATAAATGGACCCACACACATGCAGCTGCATGAGTAGTCAGTGAGTGAGTGAGGATGTCCTTCACTCTGCCAGTATTATTGTTTTCCAACACATGCATCAATCGTCAAAATATGGGGCACGCAGACGGTGATGACACTAAAAAGACACAACAATTCGCATTACCTAAGGGTTTACAAGGACATTCTATTTTTAACACAGCTGTCTTGTTGCTGTCAATGTCATCAATTGCAGACCAAAATTGCCAGACACACTCATGCCCGTAGAAACAAGATTGTACAATATGTGGAACATCCGTATATATCAGAATTTTCCATCACAGTCAACAGTTCACTTCACCCTGTGTAACCAGTCTGCGTTGTGTTGTGTAGATGGACCACAATTCTCCTTTTCAGCCAGCAGGGGGAGGTTTATTGCCTGGACATAACGACACAAGTGCCAACACGGCACGACATTCTTCACATGAGTCTCACACACCTCTCTCCTCAGCGGCCATATTACTGACTGAGCGTGTAACATGCATGTAATCATCATCAGTCTTATCATAATAAAGTCACAGAAGAACTTTCTCAAATACATCCCCCCAGAACCCACTGGCGACATTTTAGTAATTTTGTACACATAAAAAAATATATATATATATATAAACATCAATACCAAACAGGTAGATGAAAAATATAGAAAACACATATCACAAATATAATATAAAAAATGTACAAATGTGAATGGGAGCTCACCTGGACACAGCGACACAAGTGCCAACACGGCACGACATTCTTCACATGAGTCTCACACACCTCTGGAGGAGGGGAGCGATAGCAAGTGCATGAGAGACTAGGACAGAACGCTATCATTAGCTTAGCTCCGAATCGCGACGATCGCTCACAGAGCGCCATGCAAAAAGGCACTTATAACCGCACACAAACATAACACACCCATTCACTTAGCCAACAGAAAAACCACAGTATAAAACTGTCTGAACATAGCAGTACAACCATTCACTTCACATGCTTAGTTTCTTTTCTCAGGCGGGAGCACACTTTACGCTCACCTCTCCTCAGCGGCCATATTACTGACTGAGGAAAAATAGTGCGACGAACACAGGATGTTGACATCACAAGGAGGGGTTACGTTACCAAAATAAAATGAGCATAACCAAAAGTCAAAATAGTTCCCATGAACAAATATTAAAGAAGGACATATATATATATTAAAACAATCAGTAATAATAACAAAATTAAGCGATTTTTGGTGAAATCAAATAAAAAAAAGAACCCATCGGTTACACCTGCACTACAAACTATATTAGAATATGAAATAAAAACTGACAGCCCTAATACAGTACTGTATTATTATATCTGCTGCAAAATTTTTCAAAAGCTCTCTTTTTACTGACTGATTCCATTTCCATGATTTCCGTATTTCATATTGTAAATTGTTTTCTTGTCTGTGTACAACATCTATTGCACGTCTGCCCATCCTGGGTGAGGGATCCCTCCTCTGTTGCTCACCCTGAGGTTTCTCCATTTTTTTTCCCCCTGTTAAAGGGTTTTCTTGGGAGTTTTTCCTCAGTCGATGTGAGGGTCTAAGGGCAGAGGATGTTGTCATAATGCTGTGTAAAGCCCTTTGAAACAAACTGTTTGTAAAAACGGGCTATACAAATAAAATTGCCTTGCCTTGCCTTGCCTTTTAGTTATTATATAACATGAACTGACGATGGTGTTGAGCCCGCAGTCCTGAATCATATGATATGATATGGATCACCCATAATTCCGCAGCCTCAATGATAGTAAATTGATCTGTAACAACAATTACACTCCGTACACATTAACCTCACAACTAGTATAATTTGACAGCATTGGAAGTTATATTTAGAAAACAGAATTTACATTTATAAGCCTGTTGCATGAGTTGCTATTGTTATCCAATGTGTTAGCCTAAACTTTTATCTGTTAATACTCTTTAAATATAAAAAAAAGTATATTTTTTGGGCATTTTTGGCCTTTATTGGATAGCACTGTGTAGAGTGACAGGAAATGGGGAGGCAGAGAGAGGGGAATGACATGCAGCAAATGGCGCCCGATGGGGGATTCGAACCAGGGCCGACTGCAGCGAGGACTATAGCCTCTGTATATGGGGTGCCTGCTTAACCCGCTGCGCCACATGGCGCCCCACTTCCGGGAACTTTTGAGTGGCTCCATGCTCCACCATTGCTGTGAAAAAACTGCACCATTGCAGTGAACAGAGGTGTCGCCACTCTCTCTCTCAAGGCACTCTAATCTCTGCTACTCCTTGCTGCTCCTTCCCGCTAGTCCTCCTTGTCTCTGCTCCTTCTCGCTACTCCACGTCGTCCCTGCTTCTTGTCACTACTTGTCTCTGTTCCTTGTTACTATTTCTCTCTGCTACTCCTTGCTAATCCTCGCCTCTGCTCCCACAATTCCAAATCCGCTTGCTCTGCACCAACCCACCAAGTGCTCCCACGATAATGTGCCGTCCAACCACAAACGTGAACCTGTGATTTGTCCCTGCTGTTTGAAATTTTAATGGTGGCCTTTACGTCTGCGGGAAAAAATACTACAGCACTACAGACCCAAACTAAACACTATACACCTGATTAAATAATATTATAAACTTAATATAATTATAATATGATGCAAAAAATGTAAATTTTTTGACCATGACTACAGTTCTACTACTAGTAGATCTACTAGTTCTACTAGTAGAACTGTAGAACTGCAGTCATGGTCAATTCTAAACATATTTATATTGATTCTCAACTTCAAGTTATCAAATTTACAGTAGCCTGCTTATCTGGAAATCATAGCATATGAATTTGTAAAAAGTTATTCAGTTTATTTCAGTTCTTTAAAAACAAATCTACCTTTCAAAATCATTAATTTCACACAGCCATACTTTAGCTTTAACTGTATTGTGTTGGTCTAAATATTACAATTTTTCTGTGTTTATAATACAGTAACATATAAATTGTACAAGAAATTATGTTCCCTGTAACATATTCTTACTGTAAAAATAACAATTATTCATTGTTCAGTTTCGTACAATACATTGCTGTAAATTATACACTGATTCACTCTTATTTTTCAAGTATAACAAGCAACAAACAAGAAAATATACAATTCGCATGTGAGATAGTCAAGTATAGTTCCTGTACAAACGAACCAACTTCATGAACAAACTTCCCAATACCCCCCACCCACAGATACTGGACCCCAGCAATTGTAAGTGTATATCCAGATATATTCAAATATGAGTTTACAAAAATAATTGGGTAAAAAAACAACAACAAAAAAAACAAAATAGTATAAGTAGATAGTAATGATTTAAAAAGAGTATAAACAAACACACAAGCCTACCAAAAAAGGAGAAGGAAAAAAAAAAAACAAAAAAAAAAACGCACGTAGTACGCACACATATTTGGGTTACATAGATATGTTACTAGCTGCCATGGCCTCGAAAAAAAGAAATAAATGGCTGCCAAATGACATAAAATTTTCTAGTGGTTTAGTGGTTAATATTTAACCCTAACTTTTAAGATTTATGTAAAATAATTACATGACAAAGTTCCATTTAATTTTTTTTAATATTTTGAATGTAAACCTACCCAATAAACTATACATGATGCATATGCATCAGTGTAATAAAGCCTACTCATTTGAAATGCATATTCACCAGGTGTATGTATTCAGTATTAATATAATTTATTGAATTTAAATGCATATTAATCAGACTATGTATTCAGAATACATTAAATCTATCTGTTTGAATTACATAATAATTAGGTTAACTATTCAAGATGAATAATGTGTATTTGTTTGAAATACATAATAATTAAACTGAAATTCAAAATCAAAATGCATTAGATTTATGTATTTTTATGATTAATATCCAATTAATTTTTTCTATTTTCCATTCAACAATATCTCAGTGATGCATACAATCAGACTACCTTGTTGATTCAACAAATTTATTACTATTAAAGCAAACCTCTTCTCTTCACCCAGACACAGGCACAGACACAGTACTCAGCAGGTAGTGTAGCTCTTCAACCAACTCATCTAATGCTGTAGGTGGAACATAAAAAATGTTTTCTACTACTATACAATAGAACAGAGGCAGGAACAATTTGAGTTTCAGTGCTTGTACTTTGGGGGAAAGCTTGGTTGACTGACTTCAAATATATTCTTCAAGCTTTTTGGATAGCTTAAATTAAGTGCATCGATCAACCCATAAAGCATCACTCATGCACGGTTGACACTGGAGGTTGTGGAGCCTTCCAGGACCACACCGACATCTGCAAAGTGTCCACCAGGACCATCAGGACCTTTCACCCTCAGCTTTAACGGTGTAGATTGCCATGGTCGTCCCTGCGACGTCTGCCTCGGCCTCACTGCATTCGATGTCCTGAAAGATGGAGGGAACAGAGAACAATGAGTTGTGTAACCCTAACCTTGACCTTTGACCACCAAAATCTAAGCAGCTCATCATTGAGGCCAAGTGCATGTTAATTTGAAGAAATTCCCTTAAGGCACTGTAGATATAGCGTTTATGAAAATGAGGTGGACACAAGTTCAAGGTCACAATGACCTCAAGATCTTTGACCCCCTAAAAGCCTGGAAATCTAAACAAAAGTCAAAAAGTTACATTATGTATAAATGGAGTTAGTACATTCAATGATCATCAACTATTTAAATATGATCAAAAGTAGTGTTTGAGCACAATATTGTTCTAGAACTGAATTCCACTTTAAAGCTCTGACAATTATCCTTTATTCTACAACGGCGACATGAAGCCAAGGATCCTACTGAATTTTAATGGTGCACATGAAACATAGGATAGTTCATAGTTAGTCCACCTCTGAGGGTAAGGTTCCGTGCTTCTTTAAGACGCGAGGACTTCCAGGGAGACAGAAGAGACAGCCCTTTATCCAATGAAGCCTTTGACCTGCCACAATAAAAATGGAACTTAACTTAAAATGCAAAAAAATACAGGAACCCATTTTATTCAGAGATCCGTGAAGTAAATGAAAACATTCTCATAAGTAGACAATATCTGAAAGAGGACAGTAGGAAAGAGGCAAACCTCTTCTGTCCACCCTCACTCCTACCCTCCACTATCTCTCCTCACCTCCTCTCTCCTAATCTCCTCTCATAGGGTAAGGTTTACTCTTCCGTCCTATCCAACCCTTTTCCAAACCTCTCTCGTGCTGTCCTCCCTCTCTCCTAACCTCCTTCTGTTTCCTGTTAGGAAATAGAAGGAACTAACCTTTCCCTATCATGATGTTCTCTCCCCTAACCCCTCAACCCTTGGAAATGCCCCTTTCTACTAAACAGAATCAGTCCCAACAGCCACTGTTTTATGATTTACCTCTTGACATCCGGCATTGGCTTTACTGACTGCCTCAGATCCTCAGCGGCCTTTTGACAGAAAAACAATAATTATCCTGTGCAGCCATGGTGGAAATGTCTCAGCCTAAAATGTTTATAATTTATGTTTATGTTTATAATAATAAAATGTTTATGTTCATAATGTATTTATACCTGGAAGATAGTGAACTGTCACACAATTTGCATGGCCACAATCACACAGCACCTGTGAATGAATACAAAGAACAATAAATCACTTGTTGTTATTGTTATTAGTAACACACACACACATACACACACACACCAACCTCCTCCTTTACTTTAGCCACTGTTGACTACAAAAACATCAGTTTTCAAAGTGCATGTATAATCTACAACACTACTGAAAAACCCACACATCCAACCTTCTGCAAGATCAGAAATTTTAGGCTATATGAATTTTCTGTTATCAATGTATTTATCCTATTGACTCTCAAAATTTCAGCTTTAATATCTTAAGCAATTTTAAAAATCACATGAATTGTCAGTCAATATGAACCACATTTTAATTGTGCTACATTTTGGTGTGTACATCTTTGTAACTTAGGCTATACTCACTAAATATAAGATGCAAAGCCATATCCAGTTGAGTATTTAGCTAGTACTGTACACATGACAAGGCAGCCACCTAGCTAGCTAACTCTAGACATGTCATGTTCAGAGTAATATTAGCTAGCTAGCCAGCTATTTAATATAAGTTTCCCACCACTACATGTCAGGATGAACAAGGTAGCTAACCAATGTTACTCTGACTATGGCATAACAAACAATACCGTGTGGAACGATGTCCGTGTGGAAAGGCACACGCGAGCTAGCTAGTGCTAGCGAGCTAGCTTGCAAGTTAGGTGGTTGCATTTAGCTGCAACACGGCTGGACTCACGAGCATTAACTGTCAGACCAACCGCGGCAGAAAAAAAGTAGAAGAAAAAAAAACTGTCCAAAACGGGGGGGGGGGGGGGGGGGGCAATTAGTCGACTAATCGCCCTAAATGACGACTATTGGACTATTTATTACACCTATTACTGAGATACCCGAAAAGCTTTGAATGAAATGTAATTCAGTTCGCCAGTTATTTATTATTTTGGTCCTACTCCGCATTTGGCGCCAAGTTTAGTGAATTGCTAACTAATGTTAGCTAGCAAGCGCAAGTACTCACGACGTAATAAAGATAAAACTGCTTACAATCATCACAAACTACGCAGATTTGATCATCAATGAATTGATATTAATGTAATATGATAAAAACTGCATGAATAATACACATGTTGATGTAAATAGATGACTTGGATAAACCTGAGCCACGACGTCTGTGGAATGATCAGCATGATGGCATCCAGCGGGAATTAAGAATGTCATAAAAGAATCTTGTTTGTTTCACAGCTTTGATTATTTAAACCATGTTAATATGTATTAAGTAATTACATTGAATATATTTTAGAATTGACAGAATTATACAGATTATAATTAATTTAAAGACAATGCAGTATATCTAATTTTTTCTAAATGAACATGACTTATGATCTCCCTGATCCACTGGCAATATGTTGGGGGAAGAGCATCTTTCCATTTAAACAGGATAAGCCTCCTGGCCAACAGAGAGCAGAAAGCTATCATATTTAAGTGGCAACCAGAAAAAGTGGTGTCTGCCGGAGCCACACCAAACAGTGAAATCAGAGGAGATGGATGTACTGTTTTCCCACACATTCAAGAGAATGCCTCAGAGATAGACTGCCAAAAATTGTACAGCTTAGGGCACAGCCAAAACATGTGCAGCAGTGTGGCAGGAGCCTGCCTGCACCGATCACATGTAGGGTCAATATCTGGCTTAATCTTAGACAATCTATCCTTGGTCCAATGAAGACGGTGCACTAGTTTAAACTGAACCACAGCGTGTGTAAGGCATACAGAAGAAGAGTAGATTCGCTGAATAATTTTTTGCCATGTTTCTTCTGGGATTCTCTCATCTAGGTCTGTTTCCCATTTTATTCTAAGGCTAACGAGACTGTTACACACGTTATGTGTGTTGAGCAATGGATAAATTTTGTGTTAACTTAAAGTTGTTTCCAGCAGAGATTCAAGGGGGCTCAATGGGAAACAGTCAGAGATAGAAGCCACAAAACCTCTAAGCTGTAAATACCTGTAAAAATGTGATTTATGAAGATCAAATTTCTGTTGTAGCTGTGCAAAACTGGCAAAACTATTTTCAATGTAGAGGTCAGATAGTGTACCTATTGCATTTCTTGCCCAGACATTAAAAGCTTCATCCATCACTGATGGGGAAAACATATGATTCTTTGTCAAGGGTGCAACAAGTGAAAGATTAGTTAGATTAAAGGTCCTTCTGAACTGGTTCCAGATTTTAATTGAGTGGGTGACAACGGGGTTAGTGGTAAGGATGAGATAGGCTGTTTGAAAGGTAATTTGGAGCATAATAAAGCTGTTGGGGAGGATGAACCAATGGATGCCCTCTCTAACACCATCCATTCAGTGCTATTGATATCCATACAATCGTTTCTTAACCAATACAGCAGAGCTCTTATATTGGCAGCCCAATGATAATACATAAACTTTGGAAGTGCCATACCTCCCATATCCCCTCCTGTGCGAGGCTTCTGTAACATATTTTTATTAATCCCAGGCTGCCTCTTATGCCATATAAAGGATGAAATCTGACTGTTCAAATTGGAGAAAAAAGATTTTATTACAAAAATAGGGAGACATTGAAATAAATATAAAAATTTAGGGAGCACATTCATCTTGATGGTATTGATCCTCAGTCCTAAGGAGAGAGAGGCAGAGGGTCTCAGTGCACTAGGTCCTGTTTAAGGTTACTTAAGAGGGGATGATAGTTGGCCTTATAAAGATCCTTGTGATTACATGTGACCCATATACCTAAATATGTTATCTTTTTAGGACTGAATTTAAAAGGGATTGACCCAAAATATGACCTGTCTACAGACGAGATAGGCATGAGTTTGCTTTTCTGAAAGTTAACTTTATAGCCAGATATCCTTCCGAACATTGTAAGTAAGGTCAATAATTCAGGGAGGCTTGACAGGGGGTCCAAAATAAATAATAACATGTCATCCGCATAGAGCGACACTTTATGCTCTGAGCTGGCCCAGTGTATCCCCTTGATAGTGGAGCACTGCTTTAGGGCTAATGCATGTGGCTCAATTTCAATAGCAAACAAAAGTGGTGAAAGGGGGACACCCCTGCCTCGGGCCCTGCTTCAACTCAAAGAAGGTAGACAAGTTATTGTTGGTACGCACTGCAGACATTGGGAGTGTGTATAGGACTCTGGTCCAAGAAATGAACTTGGGGCCAAAATTAAACGCTTCTAAAGTCTTGAAAAGATAGTCCCACTCCACCCGATCAAAAGCTTTTTCAGCATTGAGTGAAAGCATCACCTCGATATTCCCAGGATCGGGTGGAGTGGGACAGTAAAGGATATTAAGTAAACTCCTGATATTGAAAAATGAGTAACGATTTTATATGAATCCCGTCTGGTCGGATGAGATAATAGAAGGAATAATGTTTCCAAGGCGACGTGCCAACAGCTTGGCAAGAATCTTGGTATCTGTGTTAAGCAAAGAAGCAGGGCGATATGAACTGCAATTAAGGGGGTTTTTATCCTTTTTAAGTAGTAAAGAAATCACTGCTTGGCGCATGGTTGGGGGCAAAGAATTGGTGACTAGAGATTCTTCAAATACTAACAGTGATAGAAGTGATGGCTGGTTAGAAAATTTTTTGTGACGGGGCGCCGTCACATCCCGTGCCTAGCATGGCGCACGGGAGACAGTGCATCGCGCTGGGAAGCACACACCCGAACACTCACATACACACACGCCACACTTTCCCCTGCTATGTTATCCCGGTAAATAATCACGCTAACACGCAACTTTTTCCTACCTCCATAGCTCTGCAGCGAGACCTTGGGTGCACACTTGGTCCCTGTGGTAATCCCAATGCATACATACATACACCTACCTTCCCTTGCGTCCGACGCACCACGATCGTCACCAGTCAAACCGTGTCAAAGGGATTTCCGGACATTATATGAGGGTTTTGGCGGGTTTTGGTCATATGACCGGTATTGTTTGTATGATCGTTTGTTTAATTAATTCTTGTTGAAATGCGGCCGTTGTGGGGTCAATGTTTCAGTGAGTGCACTGTACAAAAATTATCCTTGTAATATGTTGTTTATACGAGCACAAACCATCGATTTGATTTGATTTTCTTTCTTTATTGGTTAATTGAACGGTGGGAGGAGTTTAACAATTTAAAAGAGGCTGGTTTGTGATCCTCTGGTGGCTCCCTTTTTCTTTGTTGGGTGGAGTGTGTGGCTGCAGGGAGCTAGGGTCGAGCTCCTCAGCTTTAGTTTTGCCTGGTGGTTTTTTTTTGTTGCTTGTCCACATTACTTGGTGAAGTAAAATAAAACACTCAGAACGTTAAGCTTCCTGACTACGCCATCATCTCTACAAATCACGAACTTGTTTGAAGAACCCCGTGACAAAAACTTTGGATGGGAAAGATTTGCCACTTTGCATGGCACTGATTGCTGACATTATCTCCTTGACTGAGAAGTCTCTCTCCGAATCAGCCGAGAATTCCACACCTACAGAAGGCATTTCCAGAGATTTAAAAAAGTCTTCAAGGACAGAAGGATTAGTGGGTATATCTGAAGTATATAATAATTCGTAGAATTTCCTGAAACAGGAGTTGATCTTATTGTCAGTGCATTTTAAACTGCATTCATCGTTAACTTCAGGGATAGTTTGAGTGGCAGTTCTCTGGCGCAGTTGGTGAGCAAGTGCTCGGCTGGACTTTTCCCCATGTTCATAATGGCTGTGCCTTGACTTGGAAATTAGGTATTCAGCATGACGGGTGGACAAAAGATCAAACTCTGTCTGTAGTGACAGGCGTTTTTTAATTATATCTGCCGATGGGGAATGACTATGCAGCCTGTCTAACTCTAATATCTCGTCTGTTAATTTTTTAATACTTTCAGTGCTAGCCCTTTTTTTTTTGCACAATACGAAATAATTTGGCCCCTTAAATATGCCTTTAGTGATTCCCATACAGTAGATGGCGACATCCCTGGGGTTGGTTAATGTCAAGAAACATTTTAATTTCAGATGATATGAATTTATTAAACTTGTCTTCTGACAGAAGTAAGGGGTTAAACCGCCAAGGACAATATGTAGATTGCGTATTAGGAATGTACATTTTCATGATGAAGGGACCATGATCCAAGATGACTATAGCCCCATAATCACATTCTTTTGTAAAATGCACAATTCTTTTATCCATAAAAAAGTAGTCAATACGTGAATACGTATTATGAACGGGGGAAAAGTAAGAGTACTCCCTAGAGGTAGGGTTACAAAACCGCCACACATCTGCTACACCATAAGTCTCCAGGAAGAGCCGGATAGAGTGAGCTGACTTCGACAGGGATGTCCTCTTAGAAATACTTCTATCTAAAAGAGGGGAGAGCACACAGTTAATGTCACCTCCAAGTATAAGATGATACAATGCTAAGTCTGGTAGGTGAGAAAAAAAATTGGTGAAAAAAGTAGGGTCATCCCAGTTAGGAGCATAAATACAGGCTAAAATAACTGGGAGCGTGTATAATTTTCCTACCACAATGACATAACGTCCTGCAGAGTCAGTTTGTACGTGGGATGCTGTAAACTGTATGCTTTTACTTATCATGATTGCAACCCCCCTCGCCTTTGAACAGAAACTGGAGTGATACATCCGACCAGCCCATCCCCTAGCAAGGCGAGAACTACCACAAGAACGTATATGGGTCTCTTGTAAAAATGCGATATCTACATCAAGCTGTTTTAGGTGTGAGAATATTTTTTTAAATTTCACTGGATGATTAAGTGATTTGACATTCCAACTTATGAAGTTAACAGGGCAACCGACATAACCTCTTGTATTATCTATATTGGTCATATTGTGTATACAGAGAAATTAGTGACATTTATGAAACCCAAAGAAACATAAAAACGAAAACAAACATAAACAAAAATAAAAGTCTGGCAGAGTAGTATCCCTTTGTAAATAGCTCCAGTAATTACCCACCCCCTATCACCCACATGAACAAGGTGATTACAACAACCCTCAAAAAAGAATCCACACATCAAGTGTTTGTGGTTGGGAACTGTAAAGCTAAGCACCTGGGCTCCCGTCGAGCCTCCAACTCACACAAGATTAAAGAAAGAAAAAAAAATCAGTAAAGTGCTAGGTAATAAATTTCTAGGTATAATGCACAGTAAACTTAAATTATAATTCTTGAGAGAGAATATAGTGATAATCATGTTAAATATCAAAGCTATATAGTATTAACTTTAAGTGTATTGTCTCTTATCAATAACCAACTATGGCCAACCAAATGGGCCCATAATAATAATCAGGGATTTAAATAGTATGCCCTTCATTTTAACTCGGGATAGATAAACAAAAAACAGCAATCCAGTACTTCAGTATACTCAGCTGCAAACTAAAAGTAACATGAAATAGTGTCCACATGAGCAGTAAGAAAGTGGAACGAGTCCTACATAGTGGATGTCAACACTGTGTTGTAACTATGTGGGCCTACTTGATGACATCTAGTACAGTGATATACAGATGTTCAACATACCCGTATAGGTCAACAAAGGTGTAACCTGTATGTTCAGATGAGATGGTCAGTCTCGCGGATATTCTCCAGCCTCCCATCCGGTGGGATAATGTTCTTCTTGACATAAGTCATAGCTTTGTCCGGGTCGGTGAATTCCCTATCTTCCCCTCCGTACGTGACCCGAAGCCGCGCTGGAAACAGAATCCCGTACCGGACTCCCTCTCGGTCGCGAAGCAGCTTCCTCACCTCTGTAAATGCAGCTCGAGCTTTAGCCACAGTTGCTGTGTAGTCCGGGAAGATGGTAATTGGTTCCCCGTTGAAACGAAGTGGACCCCGACTGCGAGCGCGGCATAGTATCTAGACACAATCCCGGTAATAATGTAGCTTGGCAACGATGGCGCAAGGTTTTGCACCCAGCTCTTTGGGCCCCAGACTCCAGTGTGAGCGATCGATCAACGGTTCTTTATCCAGCTGTAGCACCTCAGTTAGCAGCTTGGACACAGAGCTTGTAGTGCTGGAGTCCGGTGTCTCAGGTACACCGATGATTCTTATGTTGCATCTCCTCATCCGCCCTTCCATATCCTCACACTTCGTTTTCAGTTCTGCTATTTCGGTCTTCATCTCTTCCACAGTATTATGTAAAGTCGCCAATTCATCCGACCATGCTGATAGCCCCCCGTCCACCTCTTTGATGCTAACTTTCACCTGGTCGATCTCGGATTGAAGCGCCGCGTTGTTGTTCATTATTTCCGTTCTCACCGCCTTCAGCTCGTTCGTAAGAGCTTCGAAGTCATCAGCAAGGGCGTTTTTCAGCTCTGACTTTATCACGGTTGAAAAGTCCGCTTTCAGGGAAAGACGGATTTTTGACTTCAAGCCTTCGACGTCCATCTCTCTCGAAGCAGGTGAGGGCGGGGTCACTCTAGCCGGGCTCTTGGCAGTACTCTGGTCCGAGGATGTGTTGGGCCTTATTTGGGGTGGCCCAGTATAGATAGATAGATAGATAGAAAATACTTTATTGATCCCAAAGGATAATTCATTTGTCTGATAGCTCATTGTAAATTTGCATCATGATTAAAAAGTCTGATGGCTGTTGGTATGAAAGATCTTCGGTATCTTTCTGTCCTGCACCGAAGAGAGAGGAGCTGTCCACCACTGCTGCTTCTTTGATCCATCAAGGTGTTATGAAGTGGATGATCTGTGTTGTTCAGCATGGCCTCCATCATTCTCATTGTGTATCTCTCCACCACCTCCTCCAGAGAGTCCATCTTTACTCCGATGACAGAGCCAGCCTTCTTGACAAGCTTATCCAGCCTCTTTGCCTGCTTTTTTCCTAAACTTCCTCCCCAGCAGACTGCAGCATAAAATAAAGCACTTGCCACCACAGACTGATAAAACATCTGCAGCATCTTATTACAGATGTTTAGAGATTGGAGCTTTCTTAGGAAAAAGAGGCGGCTCTGCCCTTTTTTGTAGAAAATGAAAAGTAATTAAAAGTATACTTAAATTTATTCAGCCTCGTCTCCATCAGCGCACTATCTTGGGTTAAAACACTGTCTGACGAAATTCAGTAGTAGATTACTGTTGTTTAAAAGGAATTACACTTTACATTTTTCGCTTAAAATGGAGGCTCAACGGGAGCTCGCAATCGAACACAGCCTACTCCATTGCGGTCAGGCCACGCCCCCCAGCCAAAAAAGGGGCGTTTCTGCCAGAATGCGCAAAATGTTGGGAGAGTAGGTGCAAATAGATATGGTATTTTAATGTTAATTTCACAGACATTTCTTACAGTGTGACATCACCCAGAAAGTCAGAAAAGATGAAAACTTGTTAAAGGGGACATATCATTTGAAGGCTCTTTAACATATTTTTAGGTGTTTGTCTTGCCTTCCGACCCCCAAAATGTGAGAATTGACAAAAAAAATCTGTAATTTGATTGAAATCCATGTGGTTTTGCGAGCTGTTCCCTTGGTTGTCCAACAATGATGTCATTATTAGTTTTTGAATTTGCATTAATATCACCCCTACATGTGAGTACCGGTACTGGTGGTGGGGCTAGCAGTGGTTCATTTGCATTTAAAGGGACAGGCACTGAAACCAGCCATTCTGAACAGGGCTGTTTTGAGTGGATGAAAAGAGTGTTGTGATGTTTGATTGATTGGGGTATTTTGACCAAAGCATGTCACAGACATGTCTTTAAGACACCTGGCAACTATTTTAATTTGTGGAAAAGGGGCAGAATATGTGTCCTTTAAAGTGAATGTGAAGCAGAGCAGAGTCAGGAGGACACTAATGTGCATGTTGGTGTAAATTGTTCTTCAAACTGTTAAATGAACCCTTTAGATTCATGGAAACTGAGCACTACAGTGTTCAAAAAGGATTAATCCACCACTGAAAGTAGTCCCCTGTAATTGCATCAATCACCCTGTAGCAGCTGAAACAGCACACTGCACACTAACATTTGTTTTTTCCAATCATTTTTCTAATTTTTAAATATATAATTCTATTTATATTTCCACATTTTAGTTTTATTTGTTTACTGAGTAGTGAGACAGGGGTCAGGCGTCCTGAACTGAGCTATTGGTGTAGCTACTGTCTGCATGTGACCATGTCAAGGTCAATCCAGGCGACTGATCTATTTTCAGATCAGTCACACATGTGTCACCTTGCAGCAGCACAACAATAACCTCCTGTTGTCAACCAGAGCTCAGGTCTTCAGGTGGGTGGAGAATGTCCCCTGATGTCAAACTGGTTCACCAACTAGGTAAACTGGGCTTAAAGGCCCCAGACCTCAATATCCAGACTTTGTCACTGGTGTCTCACAGCTATTCACACAAAAAGAAGGAGGTCCTCCACCCTCCAAAAACGACTTTAAAGACCTGTGTTTTAGTTCCAACTTGTGAACCAAAAGTCAGAAGTTTGCTCAAAGATAACAACAGGATATTAAAACTGATTCAACAACACTTGACCATAACAGAGGAGATACTAAAGGCCTGATTTTCTAAAGGTTTGTGTGTAAAAACATATGCAAACTTAATTACACAAGCAAACACATGTTGAAGTTGATCTACTAACTGGGTGCACCGAGGATTGCATCTCTCAAATGAGCAAAATTGCACACGCAGTCCATTTAGTGTGTTTGCCTTGATGAATATGCAAATATGGGCGTTTCTGCCAGAATGCATAAAATGTTGGGAGAGTAGGCGCAAATAGATTTTTTAGCACACACAATGTGATCTACCAAACCTGAAACAGATTGCGATGGCAGTTTTTCCATCTTTATTTAGCACGTTTGAAAGTCAAGTCTTAACTGGCTCAGCTTTGTCCAAAATGGCAGTGGTCACTGATTTAATACCTGCCAGGACAACAGTTTTTATATCTCTGCATTTCCTCATGTCTGGGTCATTCCAGCAAACAGTAGCAGTTTTCCAGGTGTGTTAAAAGTCCATTAAATGCTGCTGCGCACACCTCATGTCTCTCCTCCAGTGCGCTCCTCTCATCTCCTGCCTCTTGAGTACCTGGCTGCTCAGCTCTGGGACCAGGACTGAGACACCTCACCTCTGCCTTCACCCTGTCTTTGATCCCTCTGGTCAGAGCGTTTAGATCCGTGGCCTGAGTGTCCCACCTGAGCTCTCAAATTTCATTCTGTCTTTGTGGCCATCCAGCTCTCTGTCCTCACTCTCCATGGTGGAAACAATTACCACACGCAAAATCCTCATTTAAATATTGCTATTGGCACGTGCTGTCATTTAGCGGGTTACTCTTAGCAGATCACCCATTTTGTGTGTGCAAACGAAACGCGCAAAATTTTACCGGGAGCACGCAAATTAGCATCCCTTATCTGGGATCTTAGTAAATCAGGCCCAAAGACTTCCTTTCATCTGAAGGAAACAAACGGTGTCAGCTTCACCTTCATTCCTCATCAGTGAGAAACCAGGACGATTCCTTAGGGTACAGTCTGTAAACAACACATTAAACCAATTAACAGAGTCTACAATTGGAATTCCTGAGGAACAAATGAATGGCAGGTCAGAGGTCTGCGATTGCAAGTGTTGATCCAGTCTAGAGGAATTCCAGGAAGTCATGTATCCCCTCCAGGATTCCCTGGAGGGACAACGCTGCCACTGAGAGAGACAATATGAAGAGAGGGATGATAGGAAAAAGGATTTAGAGGGTGATGAGAAAAGAATGGGAGGAGACTTCTCATCAGAGCTTAATGTTTCCTCTGTGAACATGAAACTGTTCACTCTTCACACAGAAAGAAGCTTAATGTGGTTCCTGGTGGTTCTAAACTGGTTCGTGGTGTTTTCTGTTTTCTCTTCTCTGCACACTGTGACACAAACGCAACCTGTTTATGATGGTTAAGACTACACAAATATAAATGGTGTAACATATAATGTTATCCAGCGCTCCACTGATTGTTTTTTAACAAAGCCAGCGAAAAAATCAAATGCATATGGCCCGGAAGAGGGTTAGCAAAACAGCGGAAAAGCAACCGGACTTGCATAGTTCCCCTTTAAATATAAGGATGATTAAGTTCCTTCCTCTGACTGTCTGTGCGTGTGTGTGTGTGCACTCAGGAATGTGGCCGGACAGGGCTCTGTCTAATTTGTGTCTTTTCTTTGTGGGTCAGTTTAGCCCTCCTCATCATCTTCGTTATCCCTATCTGCCATGAACCAAACTGCTAGAAACATGAAACCTGGACCAGCAGCTGGAAAACAGTCACATACACCAGTACTGTGGTGTTGGGCTGTGGTAGAAACAATCAGAACCTCTCTGTAGAAGATAAAACTTCCTCAGACATGAACCAGAACTACACCAGATCTGAGCCACAACTGATCTGTGTCCTTGGTCAGAGATAAAAAAAAAATCTAACCACGTGAATGCAAACCCTCCACCCTGCCCTGCTATCTGCCATGGTGGATTATTGGGGCTGGTGTCAGAGCTGTCTGTTGGATGTGCAACTGTTTGTGTGTTGAGCATGTGAGCTCCAAATAAACAATGGTCAGAGGAGCTCAAGTATGTATTCCTTTGGTTGTGACAATAACACTGGATGGAGTTTAAATAGAGTCCACTGGATGCATTAAAAAGCCCCAATGAATACACAACACAAATAATCAAGATCACAACACAGCACTCACAGCAGCAGATAGCTTGAATCATTAAGCCAAATATGTTTGACAGTAATGAGATGTTTAGCTAAACTTATGAGCAGTGACTATTTCAGCTGAGGGCTGTTCCAGAAAGCGGGTTCAACAAAATCTGAGTCTATTCCTCAACTCTGAGTTAACTTACTCTGAGACGGGAAACTCTGAGTTTCTGGTTCCAGAAAAGCTGATATGAATTAGTTCAATCACCTCTGAGTAGGTTCACCTTGAGTTACGCGCGTGCACAACCAATATAAAAAGCCATAGTCAATGGATCCCCAAAACCATGAGTGTCACCATGACAACAATCAAAAAGCAATCAAGTTACTTCAGCCCGATTGAACTTGAGGTCCTCATGGAGGCATACGGGGAGAAAGAACACATTTTTCGTCGGAAATCAAACAGCGCTGCAGCGGCGAAGGAGAGAGAGGCGGCATGGCAAGACAATGCGGCCCGAGTCAATGCGTACGTTTCAACTATTCAACTGAGTTAACGTTTAACTGTAAGATCGTCGCTTATTTGCCTAGTTAAATAGGAATAAAATCTGATTTTCGTTTAGGTGCAATCCAGCGGGCGAGAAAAGAACTTGGAAGCAGCTAAACATGAAATATAAAAATGTCATACAAAGCCATAAGGCATGTTTTTTTGAAATGCCTTAGGTTGTTAAAGTAAATATAAATTCAGTGGCTACTTCAAATTGTAATGCAAATCACTAACAAAATGCTGTTTTAACATGCCCTCCCACTTAATATCTCAGTAAATTAAACCACTTTGACAGAGGCTGAGGTGATGGCCCTCAGCCAAAACTCTAACCGGCCTCTCGCGGCGCAAAGCGTTTCTAATAATTTGTGCTTCAATGTCAGTCGGGTTTGGGAGGAATGGACACGCCATGTTGTCTCAAAGCGATTTTCATGTAAGAGGAGCGAAGAAACTCAGGGTTATTTCAAGATAACCTGTCAGCGAGCAGGTTATGTTCACAGAGTCTGTTACCATGGTGACTGACTCAGCGTTTCAGTTACCTCGCTTTCTGGAACAGGAAACCCAGAGTTTCCCTCATCTCAGGGTTAACTTACTCAGAGTTTTCACATAACCTGCTTTCTGGAACAGCCCTCTGATGTATGACTTTATTCACTGTTTATAAACAGTGACAAACCCATCCATCCATCCATCCATCTTCATTCGTTTATCCGGGCCGGGTCGCGGGGGCAGCAACCTGAGCAGGGACCCCCAGACTTCCCCCTCCCCAGACACTTCCTCCAGCTCTTCCGGGGGAACCCCAAGGCATTCCCAGGCCAGCTGGGTGACGCAGTCACTCCAGCGTGTCCTGGGTCTGGACACGGGAGCTGGATGAGGAGATGCTTTTGTGGTTGCTGTGCTGGTGGTGCAGAGGTTAAAGTCTTGGAAGTGGAGATGTACTGTAGGTCCTTTCTGCCGTCAGTCATCATGCGAAATATCAACTCTCTGCTCAACAAGAGTGATGAGGAGCTGGAGATATGGTCATTGCTAGGATACAGACTAAACATCCTGAGGCACTTGACTTCAGTCATGTTTCCCTGATGGACTCACTGAGGATGTGGTGGAGAGATACACGCTGGTGGAGGCCATTCTGAACAACTCAGATCATCCTCTTCATAACACCTTGATGGACCAAGAAAAGAGCAGTGGTGGACAGCTCCTCTCTCTTCACTGCAGGACGGAGAAATATAGAAGATCCTTTGTACCTTCAGCCATCAGGCTTCTTCATTCTTCTGCAAATGGTTGATGAGCTGATGAATGAATGAATGAAATATCCCTATAGGGATTAATAAAGTCATTTGTATTGTATTGTATTATATATACATAAACACATACATATGTAGCCCTGTGGAATTCATCAATATTAAAATGACCTAGTTAAAACATACAAGTTAGTTGCATAATAAATAACAGTTAGTATAAATAAGTTTATTGCATAATAAATAGCATAAGGTTAAAAAAGAGTCTAAATTCATGGTAAATAATTCATGGGTAATAAATGTCCTTTAAGATTAGTACGTTAAAACTAATGCGGTAACCTAGACAGACAACCTAGACAACCTAAAATTGACAGACATATGGTTTGTTAATGTATTTTATTTTGAAGGGTCTGTGTGTGAGCCGGTGACCAGTAAGGAGCAGGAAGTGGGGGAGAAAAAGGGAAGAGGGTCGGGAGAAAAAGTAGGGAGCAAGCGAGAGGAAAGCATGGTGTAAGGGGGAAGTAAATAGACTGTTGTAAGTCGATGAGGTGTTTGACAAGGACTCTTCTGAAAGACTTAGCAGTGACTTTTCTGTCTGTTTTGAGTGGACTACTCAACACGAAGAAAGAGAGAGGACTGAAGCTAGGGGCTGAGCAAGTGGCTAGAAACGCACAAGGACTTTGCTAACAAGCTAGCGGCTAGCGACATCCTGTGAAGGCCTGTGTGGAAAGCGTGTGTGTTTGGAGCTGTGGAGCATCGGAGCCAAGCCGAGTAGATTGTCCGAGTCGGAGCTGTGCGGAGTGGGATTGTCGGCGACGGAGCCGAGCTACAGCGAGACCGCCCGCGACGTGAGCTTTTCCTTCCTCCATGTGGATCATCTCATCACCCCTTCTGCTTCAGCTGCTCTTCCGCCTGCCTGGATACAACACATGGGGCCAAATTTATAAACCATGTGTACACATGAAAAGTGTGCGCACGCCACTTCCAAATATGTAAAAATCCACAGGCGGTGAAAATGTGCATAATGGTACGCATCTTTCACACCGTGCGTAGCCTCATGTGTACACAGTCGATTCAGATTATTGTGATGTTGCGAGTTGGCAAAAAGGATAATAAATGTGTGAATATGGGAGACATTTCATTTAGGTATATTTTTTCTTTCACTACATTGTGTTAATAATAATGATGATCACTCGCCAGCTGCAGCAGCTGTCCACCTGCGTCTTTATGTGATGACGTGTCAGGCTGTGGCGCACTGGCACCAGAGGCACCAGAGTCTTCATCATAATATATAAACAAAATAATGTACATGGTAACAGAGAACAAACAAGTCTGTTTTCATTGCATGTCCAAGTACAATAACATTGAAACTGTGTCAGAAACTGAATCTGTGTCTCCCCATTCACCTGGCACATGCCACTGACAGCAGTTTGGATCAGGATAGACGCCGTGCGCACATCAAGCGGAGAGAGCGCGGGGGTTCCCTGTCCTCCTAGCTGGCACACAAACATTGTGCACAGCAAGGCGCTTCTTCACCTCATGTTTTTTAGTCAGACCAGTAAAAAAAGATCCTCCAGGGTCCATGGGTCAAAACTCACTGAATGTACTGCGCAATGCCATTCAGCTGGCTTGGTTGTATTTGTCATGCCGGAGCTTAAACTTCCAAATAATGTTTTCTTTTATCAGTTTGTTCAACCATGTAGTGTATTGATGTGTTGATGAAAAAAATTATCACCGCTGACACGCCTTCTCTCACCGATAAAAAGACTTTATTGCGGGAAAGGACAATGTCAAAACCTCTGGCCGAATCTGAGGGAGTCTCCGGTGCCAATCGTTGGATGCCCTCTCGCTCAGCTCCAAACGCACTCCTTATATACCATTTCTGAGCACATTCCTTAGTCAGGGAGACACCACCAACCATCAAAATGGTGGATAACCTTTAACTTTTAGAATGGGTTAACCTTTTAAATTTTAGGACCCTCCGTCCTTGACCATCTAGCCTTGGCCGCCCAGGTATTTGACCCTTTAGGTTAAACAAACACCCGGCTCACCTGACAGCCTATTTGTCGAAAACAACCTAAGACAGGAGGCCCTAATGGCACAGACACACAATAAAGGAAATTCTGGAAACACAAGTTGCACAAGAAAGAAGATGGGGTTCGGACACCACAACCATTACCTCTGTTTCATAGTCTGTGAAATGGCGTTTCTGTTTTTTGTTTGCTTCCGCAATTTCTCCTCAAATCCAATCCCAGGCTTTTATATGCAAAACAAGCAACTATGGGTGTGTCGGAAGCCATCTATGGTGAATTGTGGCCATGGTCAGAAGACTCATGCATGTGCGCACAATTTCAGGATGATTGAGTTGTATGAGGAAAAAACACATGGGAATATACGTACGTGGGGTTTTATACATCTGACGGAAAGACTGCGTATGCATGTTTCCTGTTCTGTGCATACACAGATTTCTACACCTAATTATACACACAGTTTTATACATTTGGCCCTGTTGAGCAAGGTACCTTTTTTCTTTTCTTCTGCCTTTGAGGTGAAGTAGTCATTTGTTTAAGGCTACAATGTACCCAAGCTGCATTCAGGCCTGCAACGTTTGAATTCGGTATTTGGACACATTTCAATCATTTTGTTTCATTACCAGCTATTTTATTTTCATTGGGGTACATAAAAATTAAAGATGTACACAGTGATATTTTATTTCATTTGTAAAAATCTATTTAAAACTGTTTATTTTGTGAATTTCATTTGTTGAGTAAATAATTCATTTTTTGTTTACACGGGAACAGCTGTGGTCATTGATTTTGATATTTTAAGTTCATTGATGTGAGTAGAAAGTTAAAAACTGCTTTAAAAAAATAACTTACACAATAACTAACACACATACATTTAGTATATACATTTAAGTTCTGTAGTGAAACTGCATCTATTTGATTTATAGTATTAAAAGAGCTCAGGTTAGCCACCTCTCATTATAATTAAATGCACTAGAGAGGCGCTACACATACACACAAAGAAATATATTAAAAAGTAATAATAGCACTAAAAAGCAAACAAAAAACAAACATGCAAACAAACAGCACCCTTCCAATCCCTTCCAATTCCTCCTCCCTATTCAAATCCCCACCGTATTTCTCCTTAAATGGTGTCAGGCATTACATCTCATTAAATCCCAGCAGACAAACTTCCTAAGCAGCATTAAAAAGAATATGAAGAGAGAAATAAAAAGGACAATAACATGCAAATCATATTGACATAAATCATTTTCTAATGGAGTCCATATTTTAACATAATCCCCCTCATTGTTTTCCAACCTGAAGGCCACTTTTTCTAAATTCAGTGTATCCATTGCCTCAGTGGTCCATTCCTTCTCCGATGGAGCTTTTGAGCTGATCCAGTTGTTCATTATTAGAGCCTGAGTGCACTGAAGGGTGCAAGAGCCCTATTCTTATTGTGTATTGGTGTGGGGTCATGGGAAGGAGCAGCTGCTGCTGATTTTTCTGACTCCCTCAATCTCTGTATTTGTATTATGGATCAAAGGATAATTCACATGTATGAGAAACTAAAAATATGGGTCCTCATGTCTGTCCACCCAGGCAGCTCTGTGCCTTCTTTCACCACCTTCATACTCATCCTGTCAATCTCCCCCATGTTGGATGGTTTCAGTGTTTCAGGGCTTCAAACCTTTATTAGAACACAGTTTGCTGATGGGGCACTGGCTCGAGTTCAGAGCAGCACTGTGGTTGATGCTAAAGTGATCATAGTGCTAAATACACACACATGCACACGCACAGTGGTGGTGGTGGTGGTGTGAGTGATTTGGCCTGCAAACAGTCAGAAAGGAAGGGTGAGTACACTGTGGACACCTGGACAGTGAACAACAATTGCAGCATTTGGGAAACCACAACCACAAACAGCAATGCTCTTACACTGTTAACAGCACAAACAGGTTATTGGATTGTCCATTCACTAACAAACAAATGAACAAATGCCATATACTGAATATACTGTTTTACACTTTGATGATCTAGTTGAAAACAAAATCCATATTATCCTTCTGGATGAAATGGTTGATGGTGGATGTTGTGTGTCTACATTAATACTTAATTAGTTCTTCTGAACTGAATCATAAATGGAGCTTCTTTCTTTGACTCACTTTTATCATCCATAGTACAGTAAACATACAGTAAACATACCAGAGTGCCCCTAGTCCACTCTCCCTGCCAACACTTCCTGCCCTTCTGGTCATGTGATACCTCTAAAGACATGACAGTGGAGTTATGCAACTGATGAGCTTATGGACAGAATTAGAATGTATTCATGTAGGAGGTCACAAGCTGTCAAATGTCTCTTTCTCATTTTAGCTGTGTGCAGTACATCCACTTTTAAAGCTTTTGTTTTGGAGAATCCCAAAGACAACATCCAAATTGGAGAAGATGGCATGGAGGGTTTTTAACCAAAAACAGAAATCAAAGGTGGCAAGGAGGGTGAGATAATTTCCTTGTCTTATCCCCTTGGCTTGCACTTATTCAATCCAGCTGCCATAACACCTTCTCCATCTTAGCACTGAGCGACCAATGTGTGAACACTGTCACAGCCCTGCAGGAACTCTTGTAGCTGTGGCTGTGGTCTCTTGTCCTCTGTCTTCTGTCACATCATCATATTTGAAAAAATGGTCTTTCACTCCATCTTTGGTGACACAGCGGAGCGTATATGACATTCTGGACATGTTGTTTCCACTAAGGAATTTTCTGGTAAAGGAAGGGGGGAGGAACTTTACAGGAACATCCTCTCACTCTGCCCTCCCAGCTGCCATGTCTCCACTGCAGAGTAGGACCCACTGGACTCTTGAGGCGACATAATCATTGCGCAACAGTTTCGATCATTGCGCAATCATTGTGTGGCAGTGTTTTTTTTTGTTTTTTTTTACTGCTCTTCTTGTTGTTATTTATTCTGGCGGTGTGACAGTTTCTCATAGTGCTGGGTTTTAAAAATGCCATTTGAATGTTCTTACAACCCTGGCTCACAGGTTGGAACAAAGGAGAGAGACGCACCGCATTCTGAGGTCATTTAACTGTTTATTTAACTAAATAACCCCAAAAGGAAAATCATGTGTGTGTGATGCATCGAATATAGTGTGGGTGCAAGTGGTATGTGTGTGGGTATGTGGATGTATAAGAGAACAAAACCAATCCACACCAGGTTGTGGGCCATGACAGTAGTCAGCTGTCACAGCAGCCACCAGAGAGAGAGAAAAAGCAGACTGACTGAGGTGGCCTTTTATCATGTGAAACCACACCCTGAGGTATGGTCTGCTTTGGACGGCCCACTACTTCCAGGTTCTCCTGGAAGGGAACTAAAAAGAGAAGCACACAGGTCAACAGGGCCATCACATTCCCCCCATAAAGACAAGGACTCAAAGGGTATCCGAAATACTAAAAGGAGTCCTGTCCAGCAAAACACAAAAGAGAACTGTCAAACCCTAGTCACTTAAAGCTGGGGTTGGTAATCCTGTTCAGAAACACTTTTTGTTATACTGGGTGAAATGGTCCTTCTACCCTCTGAGTAATCAATACATTATGTATTCAGAAAAAGGAACGAAAGTAATCAGTCCTCTGTGGCAGCTGCAGGATTGACACAACTCCGACCAATCCAAGCTCTTCGGTGCAAAGAGCAAAAACCAATCAGATGCCTTCATGCTTAGTTCTGTATCCACCTCCCTCGATCCCTGTCTCCGACACGTGTGCACAACCTTCACGTGTCGCTGTTGCCAGAAGAAATCAGCGTACAGAGTTACAGCAGAACGGATTTCATGCTCATTTATGAGCAATGGCTGAGAAAATGCAGCCCCAGTTACTACTTCCAGCGTTACTTGTAACGGCTCGCCCCGAGAAAAAGGCAAGGAAGAGAAAGCCGGAGGCTGAAAAGGCTGCTAACAAAAAGGCTCAGGATAAAGCCAGAGGTCAAACCAGAGTAAACTTTGGTGTTGCTTTTGTGGAGACAATTGAAGGATTTGAAGTGATGCTAAGGTTGCTCTCTTTCTGTTGGACAGGTAATTATATGCTTTGCTTCGGGGAGGATTTGTTATTTTTATGAAATGTGTAATTTTTGCTAACGTAGCTACTTTTGTAGCTTGCATTAGCCGAATGCTAATATTAGCTTCTCTGTGGGTTTAAAACGGGTTGGTGACGCTAGTATTGAATAGATTAGAGTATATATATATATATATATATATATATATATATATATATATATACACAGAGACACCTCGCTACTTCGCGCTTCAGTTATTCAATTAAAATTAAAAATTATTTAAAAATATTAAAAATAAAAAAAAATCCAACGGATGCTTCCCGCACCACCGAGGAACGTTTCAGACAGCCAAGATTCAAGCCGATTGGCCAGCACCCCTTGAGATTTCTGATGCCGATTGGCCAATTCATATCGCCCAAGCATCTTTCATACCCCCGCTCTGCGTTCCTCTCTGCATCTCTGCAGTCTGTGTGTAGATCGCGGTGAAAAGAGTTTGTGTCTCGCGGTGTGTTCTCGCGGTGTGTTTCAAGTTCCAACCCCTTGGGGGCTTTTATGAAGGGGCGTCGCTACTTCGCGGATTTTCACGTTTCGCGGGGGGTTCTGCCCCCCAGTAACCGCGATAACCGAGGTAATACTGTATATATTACTCCTCCTGCCGCTTCTCATTTTCGTGCAGTGCGCGTTCCAGTTTGTGGAGGCGTGGCTTGGACGTACACACTGACGGGAGGGGGAGGAGGGGGGTGGAACTCAGAGGAGGTGCAATTTTCAAATCTTACTAGCTCTCTTGCTAGCTCTCCAGGATTACCAACCCCAGCATTAACCAGAGGTGGGTACACTGAAAAAAATAATCCTCTGGATTTACTTGATTTTATTGTGTACATTGGTCCCACATGATAAGAATGTGGAATACTGACAAAATTTCCTCATTTATCTCAATGAATTATTACTTGTTGAGCAAAAATATTTCAATTATGTTCAGGTGTTGAAAATAATCAAGTTGAATTAACTTATTTGTTTAAGCTACTGCAACACCAATTAATTAGTTGTATGAAAGCGATTTTATCATGTTCAGGATACCCAATTTTCAAATATAACAAACTTGATTTGTTAATGCTAATATTATTTAAACATATTATGTAACTTAAAAGCAATTTTATTATTTCCTTACAACCCAGGTCAGGTCTCTAACTCTAAACTGATTTGTTAAAGCCTGCAGACATAGTATTGTATAGTGTATATATTGTTTCTCCTTGTGTGCTGCCATATTGTGATACTTTTCTAATTATTGTGATACTTTTCTAATTACTTTCTGTCTTTCTGTCTTTTCCTGTGTTGAGCTGTGCAACGCACTAATTTCCCCGTCGTGGGATCAATAACGTATTATCTTATCTTATCTTAGACATCAGTTTTGTGCTGTGTGCAAATACAAAAATAAAACCAGATTGCTTTGAAAAAATTTTTACTGTTACTGTTCTTTGCAAATCACACACAAAGGGACTTAAGTGCAGTTGCCATACAGTAATTTCAGCATAGAAATACAAAGCTGTAGCCATTATAATATCAGTGCATTCAAAACTTACAGTAGTACAACTTACAAAATATTGTGAACTGTTAGCACTACAGTGCATCATTAAGAGCAAAAATAAAATATCAACAGTGTACTAAAAGTTTTTACTTTAACCCAGTAACCAAATATGCCACAAACTAGCAAGTAAGATCTAGTGTTCAAAAAAACAAAACAATGGTTATAACCCTGTGAACACCATCTTTGGTTGGAGGATGAAACAAAGCAGGCCATCTTGCCATAAAATTATCCACCATGCCTCACGTTCACATTCTTGCAGCATCAGATAGATGACATAGATTTGCAAAAAAAAAAAAAAAAGAAAGTAATGTCACAGAGAAATAAACTTCTAAAATAAAAAAAAAAAGTGTGCAGTCATGATTTAGTCCAGTTCACTCAGAGAGCCTGTTTTTCAAAGCAAGTGCTTTGTTGGAAAGCTTGCTTGCATCTAGTTCCATCCAAATCTTTTGGATAACTTAAAAGGTGTAGCGGAGGTCAGCAGGGTAGTTCAGGTTGAGCACATACATCAGCCCAAACAACATAGCAACAGCTAATGCTACATTATCAAGATATTTCAACACCTTGATGCCTTCCAGAACAATGCCAATGTCCTCTACGTTACCACTTGAAGCACATTCTTTGATGATGTAGATCCCAACAGTGGTGTCTTCGATGGCCTCGTTGATGGTGTTGTCATCCAGGCTCTGTATAAAACAGTCAAAAGGTAAGTAAGACAGGCAAATCAAAATATTACTATTCAACATAAAACAGTGACACTATAGATCTTGGTAAGGTGAAAGTTAGAATGGAGGCAAATATAAACATTTAATAAAATAGAAGCATTATTAGTTCCATAAGAAACACTTTCAATGCAATCTAACCCACTTCGTTGCACACAGGATTCTTTCAGTATGTATGCAATTTGAAAAAAAGTCTTGAACAGTTTATTCTACCTTTTTATGTTCATTTAGCATCAACAAAAAGCACTGTATAGATGTTTTTTTGGTATGAAACAGTAAGCCACTGATGATGAAAATTATAATAAATATTATTTTAATTGATGAATAATTTCAGCACAAGTGATCATGAATGAGAATAAGAAGAGTGGGAAAAAAGCATAAGTACTGATTAATATACATACCACATATTCCTGTAGAAGGTTATCTGGATCTTCGCCCATGTAAACACAAACTCTTTTGATGATACACTCTCGTCCAGCATCTATATCATCACACTGAAAGGACATTTTCTGGATTAGTGTATTAATTCAGCTCATTTACCTTAACTTAACATCGACTGTCCTAAGGGTGTACAGTATTTTTCTCAAGTTTCCTATGATTTCAAGCCTTGCCTTGTACTCCATGGTGGTGGATGATTGGAGGGAATTAGAACAGAAAGAAGAGGTAGAACATAGAAATAGACAACCCCCCCCAAAAAAAGACACCAATTCTTTAAAAATAAAAATTCTAGGACTGTAGGAGGCCTGCAACACTTACAACAGCGATTTGTGCAGCGACTCTTTTGAGCTTTTCCCCTAGCTGTCCTCCTCTCCTTTGGAACAGCCTTATCAGATTGTCGGAGTGGAGGTCTAGCTGAGACAGGAACTTGGGCTGAAGCAGAACGGAGGTGATTCTCTTGAATTCAGTGTTGATCTGAAAAAGCACAGAAGATTCAGGAAGAATATCACCATCACACAAAAGCAGAGCAGGACAGTCAAGGAGGGAGATGAAGCACAGACACATGATGTGCTATTAGGTTTAGGTAACAGCCTTACCTCACTGACTTCAAACAAAGCAGGCCATCTCAACCTTGGACCTACTTGGTACAGTTTCTGCACACCCTTTACAACTCCACATTCCCTGGACCTAGTCCTGCAACATACATCAAGAGCATCATTAGTCATATCATTCATCCTCAAAATGCAAGTCCGAACAAAAAGGGTCACTGCATTACAAAAATTCAAAACAAGATGGAAAAATGCTATCATGTCCAAATAAATCCATAGGTCCTTAAATACAAGGACTAACACTTGCTTGTTTAGACCAGCAATATTTTGCAGAAAAAAGCATTGATCTTCTATTATCGATTATATCGATTATTATAATCAAATGTGAAAAATGGACCTGGACAAATGACAATTTGCACAGGAAAAATTAATAGAATCCAATTAACGTTTAATCAGTACCTCACATTCTTTTTTGAATGTATCTGAAATGAAAATGCAAATCTAGAGCTTACATAAATGTGACAGTACCTACCATTACAGAGCCTTTTGAATGTATGATATGCAAACAGGACAGAGAACCTGTGAAAAAAAAAAAATTTAGTATCAGTCAGGTGTCTCAGTAAAAACGCATAGATACAGTCAGATCAACCAAAGCTCTTGCAAATAAAACAAAATCACTAAAAGTTCCAGATGTAGACAATTATTTAATTACACTTTCTGGAAGTTATGACGTGTGTGCGCACGCACGTGCGCGCACACACATCATAACTTAATTATAACTTTAATTTAACTTAATAGCTCTCGTCTCCCCTTTTCCTCGATCCTCCATCTGGAGCATGCAGGGGCGAAGCCGGCTAACGGTTGCTCCCCAATGGCTGTGCTGTGGTCAGCAGCGGGCCCAGGAGCCGGGCGGGCACAGCAGAGAAAAACACACCGATGCTAGAGTTCTCCAACATGTAGGCTAATGCAAAGTGCTATAATGTCTCTCGCTACAAGTACGCTACACGGAGTTAACAGGCTGTTGTTACTGTTATGTTACGTTACTGTGCGAAAACAGTAAGTGTCAACAGTCAAGTGGACTATCGCCCACGTAACTATAACAGGAACATAAATTTGAAGAGAACTTACCTTTAGCTACAGATATTAGGTCGTGACCTCTTGCTGTAAAGCATGGAGAGTTTCCAACGACATTTGCGGTCTTTCCCGCTTGAGGGTTCTACTTCTCTTGAGGGCCCCCTTCTGTTCCGGAGGGATTAATGACAATTGCTGGCGACATTCAAATCAGCAGAGACTAAACTCGATTACAATAAGTTTGTGTTTTTAATTTGATTAATTTGATTCAACTTGAAAGAAACTAGTTAGTTCAACATTCTGTATAAACAACTTAAGTCTACTTGATTAAACCACGTTCACAAACGGAATATAAATAAATTGTGTTGCTTTTACTAATTCAATTTTGTAAATTCAAAGACCTGGTATTTCCCTTTTTTCAGTGTAGTAACGCACTACATTTACTCTGTTACATTTACTTGAGTAATTGTTTGGATAAATTGTACTTGTCAAAGTATTTTTAATGCAAAATACTTTTTACTTGTACTTGAGTATATTTGAGAAGAAGTAGTGGTATTTTACTTCCTTAGATTGAGCTACATTCCGCTCACTACTTATTTTTATCTATTAAATAGATCAATCTGTTTGTTTTGTTTTGATGAAGGCAGTCACATGACCGCACACAAAATCTCCGTGCTAAACAGAGGCGGACACTCCGCCTCAAGGAAACACAAACAGCAAGAACAACAGGAAACACATTGCAGTGAGTAGCAGATGTGTTGTGGCTGTGAATAGGCTGCTGACGTCAGCCCTGGTGTGTGAGGGATGATGCCTGAGGTTTCCATTGATCAGGAATTAATGGTCGATGTGGAGGTGTGAACCATCAAACACACACACACAGTTTATGGAAAGTTCATAGACCTCTGTACTCAAGTATATGTAAGCTATTGTGGCTGAATTAGACTTAATTTATGTATTTCATTTATTGTCTTAGTTGTTTAGTGATGTTCTTTGGCAAGATCTGAATCTGTTAATTGCTTTTTAATTTTTCGTGTATTTGATTCATGCCCTCATTATTAAACAAATCAGAGGTTACTCAGCAGTTACTCAGTATTTGAGTAGTTTTTTCACGAAGTATTTAATTACTCTCACTCAAGTAAATATTTGGATGGGTACTTTTTACTTTTACTTGAGTGATATTATTCTAAAGTAACAATACTCTTACTTGAGTACAATTTTTGGCTACTCTACCCACCTCTGCACTTAACACAGCAATACATGTACCCTCACAACTGCTCCCACAATCCTCCCAAACTCGGCAACTTTGGTACCTGAAGAAGCACATTAAGAGTGGGGAAAGAGGCTCAGCTGAAAGAATAAATGGACACTGTAAGAACCACTTAAGGCAGAGCACGTGACAGGGCATCAGCTACAATATTCTCAGACCCTTTCATGTGACAAACATCAAAGTTGAAGGGCTGCAAAAACAAGCACCACCTCATCAGATGCTGATTTGGATTTTGCAACAAGTTTAGGAACGTTAGCAGGTTGTGATCGGTGTAAACTACTAGGGGTTTACCTCCACCAACATACACTTCAAAATGCTGCAGGTCCCAAATGAGGGCCAGGGCCTATTTTTCAATAGAGTATTTCAACTGATAGGAGTTGAATTTTCTAGAGAAGAAACCAACCGGATAGTCGATACCATCAGGACCAACCTGCAGAAGTACTGCTCCAGCACCCAAATTACTGGCATTGGCCTGAAGCTGGAAGGGATCACATAATTTGGGAGCTGCCAAGAAAATTTTTTCTTTTACTTTTGAACTGAGGAGCTGGGTTAGAGAGGCAAAATCCGTAAAGAAATTCTTACAATATCCTTGGTAGTAACCTACCATACCCAGAAAATGCATCAATTTTTTCTTAGTCGTAGGAGATGGGAACTGATCAATGGTGAGGACACACCTGACCCTGGCCAACCACCTTTCCTAAGTACATTACAGTACCTTTGGCAGACTCACATTTTGCTCGATTAACGGTCAGGTTAGCCCAGGCCAGACGTTCAAACAGAGTATGGATCCGATCAACATGTTCCATCCAGGTTTCACTGTAGATGCCAACGTCATCCAAATATACAGCACAACCCTCTAAACCTGCTACCACTTTGTTCATTAGCTGCTGAAAGGTGGCAGGGGCGTTTCTTAACCCAAATGGCATGAACGTATAAGAATAAAGGCCTGAGGGTGTAAAGAATGCAGCGATTTCTTGCAATCTTTTTGACAATGGCACTTGCCAGTAACGCTTTAAAAGATCAAACTTGCTCACATATTTTGCAGTCCCCACCTGATCAACACAATCCTCCATACGAGGGAGTGGATAGGGGTCTGGCTTGCTGATTTTATTTACTTTGTGAAAATTGGTGCATAGTCTGAATGTGTGGTCAGGATTACTGACAAACACACACAGGGAAGCCCAACTAGAGAAGGATGGCTTAGCAATGTTATGCTCCAGCATGTACTGTCTCTGTCTCTGTCATGTGCTGTACTCTGTCTCCAGCTGAGTGTGCTTTTCCTGTGAGCATTTGTAAAACCTCTGGTGTATTGGTGCAGCATCGCCCACCTCAATATCATGGTCAATGAGGTAGGTTCTTGAGGGAGTGTCTGAGAATAAGGAAGGAAATGACAAAATGCGATTAGACAGCTCTTTTCTGTGATGGTCAGGCAAATGCCGCAACAATCTCTCCAAATCTCTCAGTGACTCTGAATTTATTAATTTAGTAACACGTGGAAAACAGGGTTTCAGCATGTTAACATGACACTGTGTAGTCTTACGCCTGTCAGGGGTGGAAATAAACAGAATAGGGCCCTGCAAACCTGTCTTGAAAAGGAGATCCTACCACTGGGAGGTTTGCCAGAACCTGATCTCCGTGGCAAAAGACATGCACCTCTGCACGGAGATCATACAGTCACTTCATTTTTCCTTGAGCCTTTTTTAGATTTAGTTTGGCCATTTTTACTGACTCATACAACCGTCTCTTGAACCTATTCACATAGTCTGTTAGTTTTGCAGGAGGAGGAGGTTTCCTCCAATCAGCCTGTAACACAGCCAAGGGACCGTGAACTGTGTGTCCAAACACAAGGTCGTTTGGGCTAAAACCAGTGCTCTCTTGAGTGACCTCACAAGTAGCCAGCATTAGCCACGGCAGGCCTTCCACCCAATCATGACCCAACTCAGTACAATATGAGTGCAAAAGTGACTTCAGAGTTTGATGAAACCACTCGATGGCCCCCTGACTCTCCAGGTGATAGGCAGTTGACTGGATGTGTTTAATATGAAGCTTTTCCATCATACCAGACATTCCTGATGTAAAATTGGTTCCCTGATCGCTTTGAACATCTTGCCAAAAATAGACATGAACTGTGTCAAAGCTTTCATCACTGACTTGGTGGTTATGTTGCGCAGGGGAAAAGCAGCTGGGTATCCAGTTGTCTGACACAGCACTGTAAAAAGATACAAACATCCAGACTTAGACTTCAGCAATGGGCCAACACAGTCAATTAACAAATGTTCAAAAGATTGATTTGCCACTGTTATGGGATGCAAAGGGGCTGGCTTAATGCACTGATTTGGTTTTCCTGTGAGCTGACAAGTGGGGCATGTTTTGATATAGGCCGAGATGTCTTCCTTCAGCCGAGGCCAGTAAAAATACCGTACAACTTTGTCATAGGTCTTTTTAACCCCCACATGTCTAGCTACTGTAACCCACACACTAAAAGTGTGGTAATGGTTACTATAGGGATTACTCCCCACGAGTCAGTTGTTTGTTTGTTTTCCTTTATTGGCACCTGTAGAGAGGTCCAATCCTCCGCTCGGGACTAGGAGGGAAAATGCCGCAGAAAAAAAAGCAGGAAGAGAGAGCAGCCATGTGGTGATACAGGCGAGAGTGCAGAGAATGTTGCTAAGAAGAGAATATTAAATGGTGCAGAATTGTGTGATGTTGATATGTGTCTCTACTTACCTTGAGGAAGGCCAACGAGTGTTTATTTACCGTGGAAACTCCAGTGAGTGGTGATATTGTTAATGTTTAGCCATCGGCTAGCATGGCGGTCGGCTAGTGAGTTGTAACATTAGCATGATATGATGCAGTAGAATGCAAGTTAAAAACCAGTCTGAGCTTTTTGGAAGTATTTTGGAAGCTATGGATGATGGATTCATGATTTGATTCATTATGTTGTGTTTGAGAGTTGTTCGTTTCATATTGAGAATGTTGTTGAAAATATGCAAATGTTAAGGGGATGTTACTGTGTTATTTAAAAAAAGGTTTTAATTTCATTGTGTGTGGATGTGGGGAATTCATGTCTAAACACTGTTAAAAAAAATAATAAACTCATGGAGAGGTTATCTCTATTTACATGTTAAAAAGTTAAGTGTAAAACTTAATGCAAAGATTGAATCTGACATGACTTTATTTATGATGAGTGAGTAATGTGATTTGCTTTGCACAATATGTGCAGACTGGTTGTTGGTGACCCCGGATCAGCTGAATGAAGTCTGAGATTGATGGGGAGCCAGACCCACCAGAAGAAGTTTGAAGATATCCTGTAGTAGACTGGCCAGCTACTGCAGGATCCTCACAGTCAGATCGTCTTGGAATGCGTAGGATTTTCCAGATAAGGAGACAAGCACACACTTATACCTACCCGGGTAGTGTAACTTAAACATGGGAAAACCAACACAAGAACCACATGGAACATAAACAGTACAACAAGAGCTGAAGAAGAGAAACTGAGAATTACGCAATTTATTCTCTGATCTTTCATTTTATTTTATTCTGAAAGAACTCTAAATTATTCTATATTTTATTTTATTTTGTGTCATTTTAGTCACTGTAAAGGTGATATTTTTGTGTTATTCTGCAATAAAACTGTCAGATGTTTCATAACAGAAACTACAGTCCCTTACTCCTCAGAGCCTAGGTTTAGTTAGCACAAATCAGATCAAAAACCCTGGCATTAGTGCTACATAAAATTGGCGAGCCAGTCAGGAGGGCTGTTGAAACTTTGAACACAGTCTGACAGTTTTATCACAGTTCTTGCAGTATGGATGTCATAAATGCAGAGCATAAAGGTACCAAACTCAGTGTAGATGGAAAAAAACCACAACAGAGCCCTGGGAAGAGGGAAGCGGAGAGAGAGAAGGGGGGGGGGGAGTGAGTGTAGGAGGAAGGGCCTAAAAAACTCAACCCTGTGTGTAGGGGAGAGAGCGAGGGAGGAACGAGTTTAGGGAGGAAGGACTTAAAACTTAACCCTGTGTAAAAGAGAGAAAGAGAGGGAGGAGCTAGTGTATGTGGGAAGGACCAAAACTTAACCCTGTGCAGAAGGAGAGAGAATAAGGGGGAGGGGTGAGTGCCCACTGCCGGGAAAGTTCTAGAAAACCTAAGACCACAGGTGCGGACACCAGGTGCAGGGGTGAAGTGTGCCAACTATGACAACATAAACTTGGAAAAAACCATGCACGAGTAGAGAAAACGTGATAATAAGAGATCGCCGCGCCTGTTTAGGGCAGGGGCTAAGGTGTAAAAAGTGACGCCATGATTGTTTGGACAAATAAAATTAGGTTAAAGGAAAACAAAGGTGGAAACCTCCCTAAATTTAAATAAAAAGGTTGTGCAATTTGGGGGTATAAAAAGTAAGTGCAGAGCCCTCCGGGTCAGTCTGATCCGGATCTGACTCGGGTTCTAACCTCGCCGTCGCGTGGGTTAAACTCTGCTGCACCAAGCTCTGTCGGACTTTTCAAAGGGAGCACCTCCACACTTTGTTGATTTTTCGTGACCTTGGTGGACTCCCTTCAAGACTTTGATTTTTGTATCAGTTAATGTTGGAGAAAATAAACGGTCTTTGATCACAACTGGCCCAATTTCAGACGTTTATTTTTTACCGGACATAATTGGCGAGCCAGCCAGGAGGGATTGCGAGCAACTGAGGATATCTGCCGGGGTGGACTGACCTGCTGCACAGCACACGTGTGGCCACAAATTGAAGGTAAGCAGTTTAATTTCTGCTCAATTTGTGTGACTGCGTGCAGGTCTCCACCGGGTAAGACCAACTCAGATAGAAGCTTGCCCCTAAAAAACCTGGCTGAAATTGATTAATATAGTCGAGTTAAAATTATTAATATAGTTAAAATAAGACAGAGCTTGGTGCAGGCTGTATGTTTTCTGTTTGTGTGTCCGGTGTCTGTCTGAGCTATGTCCGTGTGTCCGGTATCTGTGTGAGCGGCGCTTGTGTGTGCCGTGTCCGCGAGCGCTGCGGAGGTGTGCGCTGGTTTGAAGATAAGCTAGTGCACGAGATAAGGAGAAAACCATGAGTCTGAGCAAAGGAGTGAGACAATCCTAAAAGCGTTGATAGGTCTGTGGGAGCTAGTGTGTGTTGCGTTCTTGGGAGGATTATTATGAACGGCTCGGCGTGGTGCGGAGAAAACTTACGGTTAACCGTTAGGTTTTCCCAACAAAAAACAAGATAAAAAGATTAAAAAAAAAAAAAAAAATTAATCAGAAAACTTTTAAGGAAAACCTTTGAGAAAATACCTATAAATTCTCAAAAGCTAGAAAGCATTATAAAAGCAACCTAATGAGTACCCTATAAGATGTGAAATAAGAGCTATAGAGAGACGAATGATGGATCTCAAAAGTTAAAATAAAACTTATTAGAAGATAAAATTAACCTATGGACGGACTACTCCAACAGAGCCACTAAAGAATTAAACTGACGAGTTTTTCTTAGAGGCCGTGAGTAGCTGAAAGTTCTGATCAGCTTTGACATCTAACGCTATGAATTTGTCAAGCTATGAGAAAAAGCCAGTACAGATTGATGAGTAACTGGTATGCCGGCCCCGACTCCTGTGATGCCGCTCCCTCTCTCGGGAGCGGCATCTGCGCGATCAGGAGGTCGAAGAGATTACCTCTGATGGTACCGCTCCAAATCATTGTGATGATTTAGATGAATGCTAAATCATTTCAGATGATACGGGAGGTCTGATTACCAGGGGAATCTAGAGAGGGAAATATCTGTAGAACTCTCCGAGAGGGAGAGGTGATGACTGCAGATCAATGCGCATGAGGTGAGACATTGAATAACATTAATACGCATAGTAAAATTGGCCACACTGTGCATTAAATTGTAAAATAACACACCCGGGTATATACATATGTTGCAACAATAGTTAGAGTGTGAGTGGTGATATAGAGCATAGTATTGTGTGAATCTTTGTGTGTGTGTGTGTGTGAAGTACTTCTAAATGTGTATATATGTACATAAAAAATAGATAGAATATAGAAAATGGTACCTTATTAATCCTGTGTAATAAAATTGTATATACATATATGTATATATATATATATATATATGCATGCAGAAAATATAGAATCATTAGAAAATCTGCGTGATCAAACTGAACTAGGACATGTTGTTTTAGGAACTTTAACTGTTCTAGCTTTTATATTTTATTGCTGGAGTAATTTGGACAATGACTAAAGTGTATTGACCCTTTGACGCCTGCCTTATCAAATTATATTCACACATACTTAATTTTCATTCGTATCACATTTGATATATCCAGAATTTTTTAAATATAATTCGTCAAAATGTATGTATTAAAAATTTAAGTTTATACATGAGATTTATTTTTAAAAGGGAAAATATGGATAAACACATCAAATATTTGAATCAAACAAAACAGAGAACTTGCGTGAACAAACAGTATGCTTCTGTATGAATACTAAATTTTAGTGTTCCTTACTGGAGTGATTTGGAGGATGAGTAAAATATATTAGTATGAGTGGAGGAGAGAAGTAGTGGTGAATATGAGGCTGTAAAATCAGAATACCTTTGTTGACGAGATATAGACAATATTAAAAATAAGAACAACAGTTTCGAAGAGAATACCCAGATATAGACAAAACCGGAGAAGAATAATCGACAGTATAATCAAGAAATAAATCAAAAAAACTATGGCATCTAACATGATTTGTTAGTCTGACACAGTCACAGGAGGAGTTTCCCTGAAGCGCCGTGAAAGCAGACCAGCAGTGGCCTTGGAGCACCAGAGCTTTGAGGGAGTGCTGGAGCCGTGTCAGAGGGGTATGTAAAACAAAGATAACACAGAAACACAGTAGATCCAGGCCTCTGTGTGACTGCCATTCCTGTAACAGTTAAGTCAAGAGATGATAGGTGCACATGCACAGTTAGACAACAAATGAAGGAGGATTTAACTCCACTAGGAAAATGCACATAGCCACTCCCACAGGAGAGGCGGGGTGTGTGAAATAGGAGTAGTCAGGGAAACACCCACACACACACCTACACCCACATGCACGCCCACACACACACACACACACACACACACACACACACACACACACACACACACATACAAACCAACACTGTTAACAGGGAACTGTAGGGGTGGACTGCCAGCAGTGGACTTATGTTTCTGGCCATTCTGAAAAAACTAAATATAATATAGAATTTACTTTTATCATTATTTAAACAAGTCTATGTAATACAGATATTACAAAGTAAATAAATAAATCACGGTCACATTTGAGAGTAAATAATGTTCATGCATGCAATTCAGAAGTGACATAGCTGCAGCACTAATATAAAGGTCTGCAGTTTTAGCAACATCATTGGCTTTACATGGGCCTTAATATGGATTAATTCTTCTTTCTTAATAAGGATCATTTGCTCCCCTGTCCTTAATGATCCATAAATTGTGTTGCCGTTGTCATTCTTAGCAGTGGAAGAGGGAATCTTCTATAATCTACATTTTGTATAATCTAAATGCTCCAGACAGCACACAGTGTGTGGATAAAATCTTGTATTGCTGGAATCTATCTTAAAGAGTTAAACTGTTTTATTTTGATATGAATTACAGATCCCATAATTTTTGTCAGAAGTGCTTCCTAAACATGGACAGTTTAAATGACATAGGCACTGACATCCTAATGGTGGAGTGACCTGCAGCTTTTGTCAGACCCAGATCTTTAATGATCCATCTCATCAGACTTCTACTTTTAAAAGCATATGGTCTCAATCAATTTTAATTTACTATCCTCAAGCTATAGGAATGCATTTTATTTATTATTTTGCATTGCAGAAAAAAGGCCCATACTTGGTTTATATGGAGTGACAGAAGTCCACTGTTGGCCAGTACATAATGACAAGTTCCCAGTAAGTTAGCATGAAGTGACATACACACTCCAGCATGGGTGAATAAATATTATAAAGAAATAATAATGAAGGTGGATAACAAAAGAAGATAATTATGATCTAAATATAATCTAGTGTTATTTCTCTTAGCAAAGTGGCAATATTGGCATTGAAATGTAGGATATATTGGAATACAATAAGGAGAGCAATATTTTACTATCATTGCAGAGGACTGATTAACCTCACAAAGCCCACTGTTAAATTACTGTAATAACTCTACAGTACCATCTACACACACACACCACACATCATGAGAGCAAGACTGAGGAAAGAAGATTGTGGGACGTTAACTCAAATGGAAGAAGTACAAAACCAGCACCTAAAACATGTGATGCAAGTACAGAAGTGTATGGAAGAAAGCAATAGGAGAACAGCTGGAGAGGCACACTGGCCTACAACTGGAAATCTTGTGATGAAGTGGCATTTAACATCCAACTGTGCAAAACAAAAGACTCCAGTGACAGAAGAGAAGACAAGCAATCAAAGGAGACAGAAGTGGTACAGTGGTTCAGACAAGAAGGACAGCGATGACAACAGACCCTGAAACCACACCTGTTGACATCACCAATGAGAAAGAATTTCCCTGATGGAGTTGAAACACAGGCTGGGGGTATCAGAGCAAAAGAAGAAGAACAAAAGAAGATCCCTATGGCTCCCATGTGGCCAATAAAACCATCACCACCGCCATATGGCCCTGAAGAACCAGTCATCAGCAGCACCTTGAGAACTCGCTCCCCTGAACCTAAGCCTACTCCAAAACGGCTGAAACAAGAATACAGCCCGGCTCAGCTGGAAAGGCAGGGGGAGAGGGCCATGGGGCAGAGGAGACAAACCACTTCAAGTGAACACAGTGATGAACCAGAACACCAACAGAAGTTAAAAGTACAACCAGAAGGAACACTGATGTCTCAAGCTGATGCAAGCAGGAAGATACAGCGGCTGAATGAAGAAAAGAAGAACTTAAATCAGTTATATGAAAGTTACTGAAGAAAGAGGAAGAGGCGGATGCAAAGGAGTTGAATACAAGGCAACTGATGAGCGAACTAATGCAGCCTCAAAATGGAAAAAGACTCGGCCTCCGAGACTTTTGGACTCCAAATGAACAACAGGAGGATGAAGAAGAAGCAGCCTCAGTATATCCAATAGAAACAAGAGCCAGTGGACAAACTCAGCATGAACCATGGTCCTTTAAGTATATGGTTGAACTGGCTGGCAGACTGCCAGACCTCACTGAAGAAGCACACAAGTGGATCACGAAGCTAGAAGAAGGCACAGCAGGTGTGAAGATGGTACTGGGGAATATGGAAGCCCTATTAATCCATGTGATTGGAAAGCAAATGGCAGAAGAAATGAATCAGCAGCTAGTGAACAGACTAGCCCAGCTGCAGCTGAATCCACCAAGCAGAAGAAGGATCAAGAAGAAACACAAGTTCCAGTGGTGACAGTGACCCAACCAAGGCCACCACAGCCAACAGGAACAGAACCACACCTGCCTGTAACACAAGCCCTATCTCAATACACCAACTCTCCAATGTCAAATCCAGTGGCAAGAGGGAGACTAGTCAGTGCACCAGTACCATCCATACATGTGCATGACACAACACCATGGGGAGGATATCAGAATCCTCCAGGAAGATGGCAACCAGCACCAAGAGGAGCCCCAAAGAAAAACCGAAGAAGATCATATATGCATGGTCAGTCTTATGAAGGAGTCAGTGACAGACCATCGACTGATGCACCATGTTGGGGATGTGGGCAAGGAGGACACCAACGCAGGAACTGTCCCACAAACCCGTGGACATGCCCAGCTCCAAATTAGCAATAGAGGAACCCAGAGGAGCCAGGAGGGTGACTATAGTGTCACCACTGTCCACTACGCTACAGGACAAAGTGCACTACACCAGTGGCAACTCAAGAAAAACAAGTCCTCGAGATTACTCAAGCAGTAAAATGTTTAAAGAAAGAAGAGGAAATGACAAAGAAAATTCTATTGGACGAAAACGACAACTTCACACATGACATTTACTACAGAGACTGAACATCAACACAAAACTGATGTGAGAAATGTGACGTTGGCCCAACCTATATGCATCAAGATAGAGCCTAGAGCTGCCTTCCATACCAGAGACAAAGTCCACTGAAGGTATTAAGCCAACAGTCAAAGAGCTGTTAAAAGCTGGAGTGTTGGTAAAAACAAAGAGAAATGTAGAACACAGTTTTTTCCAATCTGAAAATCACAGTCTAATGATTATAGATTATAGACTATAGACTAGTGCATGATTTAACAGCTGTCAACTTTATTATCTGACACACCCATTGTCCCAGATCCTCACACCCCACTCTCACATATGCCACCTGTTGCTGAATGGTTTATAGTGATTAACCTATGTTCAGCCTGTTTCAGTGCTCCTGTTCACTCAGATTTGCAACATGTGTGCATTCACCTACGTAGGACAACAACACACATACACCGTACTATCACAAGGTTATGTAGAGAATCCATCAGTAATTAACAAAGTACTGACAAAGCAACTACAACATTTAACTCTGGACTACACGATCTTTTAGTATGCAGATAACTTTGTTGGTTTGCAATCCCATCAAAGAACGTTGTGAAAAAAGACGGCAAATTTGTTAGATGCTTTAATTAACTGAACACAAAGTCATTAAAGCTGTGCAGGGGTATCTTCCTCTCTGGGAATGGCAGGATACAGTCGTTCATGGATTGGTGACTGTGCAAAAACGTCACCCCTGCTTGCTTTTACTAGAGCAACAGGTCAAAATGATATCTACACAAAGCTACAATGGACTTATGTGACTGAAACAGCTTTCCAAATGTTAAAAGGGGATCTGTGCACTGCTCCAGCGCTCAGTTATCCAAACTATCTTAAGGAAAAATATATTTCACCAGTATGAGGCAGAAAACATTGGGCTTTGCAAATATCAATTGAGGCATAACAGGTAAACGACCACTTACAGCACAAAGCTAGACTGCATAGAAACAGGACTGCCACCTTGTCACCAGGGCTTGGCAGCCACAGAATTTGCTTTTAAGATAAATTAAATTGATGAATTAAAGTCTGTGATACTATAAATATCACATCAATTACATATGTTGTTAATTAACCCAAGATTTCTGTTAGCTCCAGCCAGAAAAGAAAAAGAAAGAAAAAACCTGCCTATGAAGTTATCCTTTCAGCTCCTGAACAGGCCATCCAGCGATGCAGCACAGTAAATCCAGCAATCAGGGTGGCTTTACCAGTGGATGACACTCCTTGTGACTGTGTACAGGTTACAGGTAATTTCATGCGTGTTCAAGGTGACTTGTATAGCCAACCCATTCCAGCGGGACTCACATTGTTTGGAGATGATTCCACCCTTAGTGGCAGCAGACTGTGAACTCTTAACAACTCTCCCTTCTCTCATCTAAGCACAGGATAGTACCTTACCACAGAAAAGATCATGTGGATCAAAAGAGGCACAATTACGAAAACTACTGACGGACCAGACAAGAGTTTTGGTGAAATGCAGGTTGTTTTGTTCCTTCTCTGGTTTTGCTTATAAGTTTCATTAGAATGGCGCATGGTCAGGACCATTGCGCCAGGGGGGACGTGATCAGACGCGTACAGGTGATCTGATGGTCCCCATTTTGTTTTGGCAGCAACAGCGAATGCATACCATATCATCCCCGATGCTTTGTTTTGTCATCTAATGGTAGGGCTTGTTGACAGGATTGAAAGAGGGAAGAGAAGGAGCTGAATATTGGCAGTTATGTGTCATTTTGACACATAAGTTTGGTAGCAAAAACACCAAGAGCACCAGATCATAAGTCAGTAACTAAGCTCTTGTGTAGAGAAGCGGTTCTAAAAGTTTGGTATGCCAAATACAATCAGTTCAAGCCTAATCACTTGTTCAGCTAACTAAAACTGTATTGGAAACAAAAAGCAAACTGAAACACTAAATAAAAGCAAAACTAATGAGAATTTCAAAACTATAATAACTTTGGTTCAGACAAAAGTATACATTTTAGGATAGAATAGAATAGACAGGACTTCCCTGAAGGCAAAATTAATTGTCCAGTAGCCTACCATAAAAACCAGAAACAACAACCTCACCTCCACTCACCCTCAGTAGAATAAATAAATATAAAATATAAACATCTCAAAGGAATTACATGAAATAAAATAACAATTACATAAAATAAAAGTGAACATTGGCTAAGATAATCGTTGACAATAAAAGCAAGTTCGATTGGAAAGATGTTTTGTCTTTGGCACTAATACCAGAATTCACAAAGTTGTATCCAACTACAGGAAGGGGACAGTAACACCTCCCCATAACGTATGTCAGCTTTCAAACTCTAACCTTAGGCCCTAAAGGCATATGGTTGATTTGATTTGTAAATATCATATTAAAGCGTAGGCCCCTAAGTTCAGCAATCTTAACTTAGGAGTAGATACTAGGGGTGGGCTAAAAATAGATTCATGTAAGAATCGAGATTCTTATTCTCTACGATTTTGGATCGATTCATAAGATTCGAAAAATTTATTTTTGTTAATGCTTCTGTACACAGCGTCGCATATCACTGAAGGCATGTGGAAGTTTGCACGTGTCGACACGCCCCAGTTGAACTAGCCGTTTAAGTCACTGACACTGAAATATGGGGGGAAAAAAGTCTATTAGAGCAACTTTAGCATGAATCAATGTTACCTTTTTATCTGAAATTTACCTTTGTGTATTTACATCAGTTGATATAACTTTTTCAAATTTAAAAATCACATTACAAACTGTATTCTGTTTTAATGCCATAATTTGCATCATTAACACATTTTATCAATTTTTGACAAAGAGGAATGGTTTTGAATCAAAAATCTATTTTAATTGAATCGTGACCCTAAGAATCGGAATTGGATCGAATCGTGAGACACCCAAAGATTCCCACCCCTAGTAGATTTATATTACTTTTATATGTTTTACTGTGCATTAATGATATTTCTGCTTGCCTTACTAATGGTTACATCATAGCAGACCATTACAAGACATAACCAGTGCTAGATATAATTCAGCTCAACCTCAAGATGTAGAAAGGACAGCGAACCATCTCATGGTGCCTCCAAGGCCAGGGGTGATCCCTTGCTATAGACGTACATGGTCCAACCAGCCTGAACACAGGAGAAGGTGATATCAACTCCACCCCATCGACATACATGGAGCAGCTGACGTGTGCAACCTACATCACCTGAAGTTGATGGGCAACTTCTACAGAAGGGACAACATCTCATATTGACTGTGCTAATAGCACTGAGCTGTGGAAAGAAAATCCAAGCAGCCAGAATCAATCATCTGATGAAGAACAGAGTGGCATTCTTGAAGGAGAATCATGCATTGTGGATGAAGATCAGAATGCTGGAGGAGGACAGACAACATCTACCCTCCACTGCCTGGGACTTGTCACAGTCTGTGAATTGTTACCATACTCTGAGAAGGGGAAACACAGCTGGTAGTGGGCATTGCCTTGTCTGCATATGATTTCCCATTACAAGCCCTGTCATCATGCTTATGCTCATCACATGACATGAGTTTTATTTTCTTACTTTATTGTATTATTAAACTTGTTAGTACACTATATTTATCCATAGTTTAAGACCTACTTCTGTTTTGATCTACTGAGTACCATTACAAGAAACCGGTTATACCACCAACCATATTCTGTATGAGTGATGTTTGATATACCTGTGTGATGGTTAAGTCTTATTTTGTGTTTCTAATACATTAACAATTGAGCATTTATCAATGGTTTTATATTTTGAGATGAGACTGCAGTAGGCACAAACATTTACTTCAAACGTATGTTCCTTTCCAAATTCTGAGGGATTTTTACAGAGGGGTTTGTCAGCATACCGTCAACCTGATTTATACAACTTTTTTTTTTCCTAAAAAGCATAGCGAAATTTGATTTTTGGGAGACTGGTAACAGTATTTCTCATTTACAGAGTGATATAAAGAAATATTCAAACTCCCCACTGTGGAAATGTTTGATTCTAATATGTAAACAAACTAAAACAAGAATTTTGAGGTTAGCTTTATCTGTTCAGATCTCTGATCGGGGTTAGGATGCATATTGGCACATATTCACTGGAAAATTGGCTCATTTATATATTCAGACATAAAAATTTGTGAAAACTTGTAATGCAGAATATTTGTGTTAATGTAAGTGATGAACTTGGGAGGTTTCATGGGGATATCTGTTAGTTTAAATTTTTACCCTATACACCTATAGGGTCGCACCATAATGCAACCACTACCATATTATGGGCTGAAAGTAACTACTGTGACACAAATGTTACTGATTTTTGGTTATTTTTATTATTTTTAGGTTTCACATATATTTGATTTTTAACCATACTACTGTGTTTTCTATTCACTTATAAGTTTTACATGGTACTGAATCCTTTTATTACTATATTATATATTATATATTTTATGTTTTACTGCTAGAATTAGTATAAGAACTGTGTGTAACTTATTAAGAAGTTTTACCTGCTGACAGTTGTATAATTCTTTATCTTCTGTTATCATGCATCATATGTTTTTGTTTTTTTCCTTTTTTTGGTTTAATGATACTTTGAAAAGTCTCACAGGGGGGATGTTGTGTAAAAAATAAAAAAGGAAAATGCACTGAGCTCCGAGAAAGGGGGGGGGGGGGGGGGGGGGGGGGGGTGAGTGTAGATGGAAAAAAACCACAACAGAGCCCTGGGAACAGAGAGGCGGAGAGAGAGAGAGAGAGGGGGAGGAGTGAGTGTAGGAGGAAGGGCCTAAAAAACTCAACCCTGTGTGTAGGAGAGAGAGCGAGGGAGGAGCGAGTTTGGGGAGGAAGGACTTAAAACTTAACCCTGTGTAAAAGAGAGAAAGAGAGGGAGGAGCTAGTGTATGTGGGAAGGACCAAAACTTAACCCTGTGCAGAAGGAGAGAGAATAAGGGGGAGGGGTGAGTGCCCACTGCAGGGAAAGTTCTAGAAAACCTAAGACCACAGGTGTGGACACCAGGTGCAGAGGTGAAGTGTGCCAACTATGACAACATAAACTTGGAAAAAAACCATGCACGAGTAGAGAAAACGTGATAATAAGAGATAGCCGCGCCTGTTTAGGGCAGGGGCTAAGGTGTAAAAAGTGACGCCATGATTGTTTGGACAAATAAAATTAGGTTAAAGGAAAACAAAGGTGGAAACCTCCCTAAATTTAAATAAAAAGGTTGTGCAATTTGGGGGGTATAAAAAGTAAGTGCAGAGCCCTCCTGGTCAGTCTGATCTGGATCTGACTCGGGTTCTAACCTCGCCGTCGCATGGGTTAAACTCTGCTGCACCAAGCTCTGTCGGACTTAGAAAATTTTCAAAGGGAGCACCTCCACACTTTGTTGATTTTTCGTGACCTTGCTGAACTCCCTTCAAGACTTTGATTTTTGTATCAGTTAATGTTGGAGAAAATAAACGGTCTTTGATCACAACTGGCCCAATTTCAGACGTTTATTTTTTACCCGACAGCTCCAAGTGTGTTATTGTATTATATGAACCCAAATGAACACATGCCACCACCACCACCATGTATCTCAGCAGCAGCAGCTGGAGCCGAACTTGAATACGGTATTTGGAAAGGCATAAATAACATGTTTTTTATAAATACTGTGAGTCTGACTCGGAGATTATTCTGTTACGTTATGAGACGTCTGCAGTTGGGTTCTCTCATGTTAGCATTCATCTGTTAGCTCGGTAATCATTTGTTTATATTCTGTCTGTTCAACGTCCTCCAACAAGGATGGGTGGTGGTGGGGTTCCTAATGTTCACAATGTTCACAATGGTATTTATTAGTTGTTGGTTTAAGCATGGATGAGGTAATGGCTGTTAGTGTGTTATTTTCTTTTCAATGATGTTCATGTTTATTGCTGGATTCATGATGAACATCAAAAAATATTGCATATACATCCATAATTATTAGAATGGCAAATTATAGAATACTTATTTTTACACTAACATATCCTAAATTAGACTTGTAACTCAAAAAAACTGGATGTTTACACCTATTTTGAAATTTATTCGAATACAAATACTTTTTTTTATACAAATACTGGATGCTTTTCATATCCCTAGTACAGAGGTGAGATAGAAGCTGGGCCTAGATGTGTGGTGTTGGTCTTTTACAATGTTTTTAATTGTAGTCATGCTGTATTGTGCAGAAAAGTGTGAAACATACCTTACAATGGCCCCTATATAGTATAATAGTCTAGTTTTATTTTGAAGTTTGGTATAGCCCCCACCCAGGAAAAAAATACACCAGCTGCGACTGATAAAGGGTATAAACATGGGCTTACTGTAGTGTTGTTGAAGTATTGTTCACTGTGGTCTTACTGAATTATTGCCTGTTATTGTGATTGTATGTGTTGGAGCACAGAGCAAATTTATAGCATCACTGCATGGATGCCCCCAATATCATGTGATATTCTCTGGAATCTCCTCTTTCACAACAGGATGTCACGTCATCACGACAACAGGTTGAAATATTGACGTGATGATGTGTCTACATTTGCACAGTTGTTCAACTGGGCCCTGTTTCAGAAAACAGGTTTAGTGAAAACTCTGTGTGAACTAACTCAGAGTTTTCACTAAACCTGCTTCCGGAAACTTTTTTTTTTTTTTTTTTTAGGAATCTCTGGGTTTTCGGTTTCACAAAGCTAGTTCAGCTTGACTCTGAGTCAGTTACCATGGTAACATCCTCCATGCACCTGACCTGCTAGCTGGCAGGTTTTTTTCAACTAACCCTGAGTTTCTCCTGAAGCCTGCAGACTGAAAACAGCAGCAGACAGGGCGTGTATGTTCCACCAGGAGAGGATTATTAGACCTCTATTGGATGTTTTAGCCTCAATGAGTATTTATTTGAATGTTCATGTTTTCCTGTGCCGTCAGTTTATCTGAACAGCCCTCACATCGCTTTCATGACACATGGTGGACACACGCACAGTTCAGAGCAAATTGCACTCTTTTTCTCTTTCTCTCTCTTTCTTTCTATTTTTAATATAAGGTAGGCTATCAGTCTATCAATAATCAATGTAGTATGAATTTATTTCCAGGTGTAATTTATTATCCAGTAAACACACATTTGGAGACTGCAGTTTAAAGACATGCAGGTGTTGCTTTCAAATAGACAGTATTGTTACCATGGTGAATCATGTTATCTTTGTTCCATTGATGAGGGCTTTTCTTCTGAAACCGAAAACTCTGAATTTGATAGTTCAGGGTTAGTCAACACAGAGTTCAAGTTTTTACTCAGAGTTTGTTAACCATGCATTCTGAAATGGGCCCTGAAACTGTTCAGATCATCTGAGACATGAACACTGGTTTTGGTCCTGGCCCTGATGTGTGAGACACTCACATGCTTTCTTCATGTCTCCATGTCTATGAGCCTCAGATGGAATTTACACATTACTCAGAATTCACTCTGACAAATTGTGTATGTGTAGATACCCAGGTCAGATTTAACATGTTTACGTGACGTCAGTTTTCCATGGGAGTGTGTCTGATTTTTACTTTGAAATTTGAAATCATTGCAGAGTCTTTTATTGTGAAGGTCAAAGGTGACTGATGTTAATAAGTCCAGACTTTAACCGAGGTTTAGATATAAAATGAAGCAGACAGGGGTGAGAGGGTGACATTATCAAATGTCTCAGCGGAGATTAAAAATAGCCCAGACCATAAACATGTATGTGTGTGTGTGTGTGTGTGTGTGTGTGTGTGTTTGTTTGACAGATGAAGGTTCAGACTGTGATTCATCAGTTGTTCAATTCCAGCTGGATTCCATCTTCCTTCTTGTCTGCACCACCATCCTCCTCTACATCCTGACCTCTGACCTCCACCTGCCACTCATCATCTCCTCCTTATCACTGAGTGTGTTTGTCCTTTGAAGCCAGTTCCACTCACCTCCTTGTTGTCCCCATCACCTGCTGTCATCTCCGTTACCTCCAATACCACCTGTTTCAGCCAGTGGCCAGTTGGAACTGAATGCCTCTGAAACAGGAGCATAATGTGTCATCGTCATTGTCATTGTCATCGTCATTCCCATCCTCATCCTCATCCTCATCATCCCCACCTTTATCATTTTCATTGCCTCAAAAATCTCTCAGAAATCTCAGAAATGCACTTGGATATCCACACTAAAGCAAATTAACACCAGTTCTCTGAAGCTTCTCACCATCACCTGAGAGCCTGTTGTGCAGAGCATAAGAGCTGCCCCCCCCCCATAACAGCTGTTCTCCACCATAACTCCTCCAGCTGTAGGTGGGGGAGGGGAGGCTAACAGCCCCCAAGAGGCTGAGATGTTTAAAATGGTTAAAGGTTTTTACTGTCGTCCACAGAGAAACACGCATCTCCAAATATGGTGATCCTGAACTTCCACAGTAGGAGGGGCAGGAAGTGCTCCTTCTTCTGTCTTGCCTGCAAAACGAGAATGTTTAGAAACCTCTGAACTGGAGCAGCAGGTGCCATTCCCAGCTGGCAAGCTGGCATAGGGTGAGGGCAGGACTCAGGGACAGGTAGTCAATCAGGGTTGTGGTGCCAGTCAAGCTGATGTGCATGTCTTTGGACTAGAGAGAACACACAGGCACAGGGGGATTGAACTCAGATTCTTCTCACTGGGGGGCATCACTGTGTCATTGTGCTGCCAGCCTCCAGCTTGAACATCAGCCCCATGAGTGTCTTTTGGATCAATTGCCTAATCATGTCCGTGCATCATCATGGCAACAGCAGTCCCAGATGGAGAAGCTCCATCTGGGGAGCTTCATCTGAGGAACATTTGATTTGTCCACCTGCTCCTCTCAGGTTGTCACTACTATATATAGAGGTCTTCACTGGGGGTGGAGAAACACCCTCTGATCATAACCATGACAACAGTGCACTCCAGGAAGTGGGACTGTTTCCTGCCATCAGAAGAAGAAGTCTGTCTGCTGAGACATTAACTTTTTGTATTAACATGAGATGTTGATTTTCTTTTCCACTAGCAGAAATTTAATAAGAAAAGAATGTGGAAAGAAAGGGGCAGCCAAAAATACATGACCTCTGACCCCAAATGTTTTTGCTGTCAGAAGATGTCGCTATCAGAGAGAGAGAGAGAGAGAGAGAGAGAGAGAGAGAGAGTGTGTGCACATGTGTGTGCTAGACTAGCATAAAACATCAATTTCTTGTCTTCAGTTACTGCCAACTCTCTTCACCATCTGTGTCTAAACCATTGTGTGGTTCTGCATGTGTGTACTGTAGACTATGTATACAGTAATTGACTATATACTATAATTGACTACATTATTTATTGTCTGCCCTTGTCACCTATTGTCATCTATAATTGGCTTCAGCCTTAATTCTGACTCTGCTCACAGTGACACTTGGTGGTCAGCAGGAGAATGCCAGCTCAGTAAATATTTGAAATATTTATGGCCAGTTTCACAGACAAGGCTTAAACCTAAGGCCAGACTAAAAGGCTCATTTAAGCTTGCTTTACTCAAAGGGTATAGCATAGCACGAAACAGACCACATTAAACGTAAAGAAAACAACATAAAACAAAGAAAAACAAGCACCTTGACGTGAGTCGGAGCCGTGCCGCACCCCCAACATGTCCAATTCAACAATCTATGAAAGAAAAATCAACACCAGTAATTTCTTCCAGTCACGGAAAAAACACATGGGTAATAGCTACAATAAGTAGATAATAAGTAGATTTTAAATTCCAAACAGGATAACCTCAGAGTCATTAATGACAGGCTGTGCAGTTGAGGTGAGAAGAGTCTGTGGATTTTCAAAAATATTTCTCTACATTGTGATCACTTGATGGACTCAAAAACACCACAGCAGCACTCACTACAACTTCGAGTTCTCTGAGTGTTGTAGCTTGTGTCATGAACACAAGCACATGCAGAGGAGATAGAATTTTCCAGCACTGTAAGAAAGATTTTTATAAATAAATATCAATATTGCCAATACTACACCATACTGAAAATAAGTAAAACTCAATCATATTAAGTAGTGGGCATCACTAACTGTTTTTTGCAGAGGTCCGTTGTGTTTTTCATAACATGACTAAGACAGTGATGAAGGATTGAGAGATCAGTCATATTCTTCTTTGCTTGTCCTGTCACAATTTTATAGTACTGTGCTAAAAGCTCAGTCAGACTCAATGGACACGATGGATTGCATTAAAGCTGTTGAGCCATCACATATGTACATCACAGGCCTTCTTCGAAATTTCCTCCAATGTACTTTTATACAGTCTGTGATGAAGGACCCCAAAAAGTACAAGACTGATGCTGTTGTTTGTTCTACAGTCACATATATTGCTACCGGTGGAGAGTGATTGTTTTCTTTGACCAAAGCATCATTCCTTTTGGCTGAAGAATATTTTTTTGTATTAATTTGTCTTCAGAGTCTTTTTCTTGTTTAGGCATCACTTGCATGTTGATCATCTCATTGTTGTGAAGCCTATTTTTTTCCTCTCTGAATATCAGAGAGGCAACTTATCTGGGAAGAACATTTCAGCATTCTTTTGTGATGATGCAGTGGAGGAGGTGCTGATGTTCTGCAAACAAGTACAAAAAAAAAATAACAAATTGTTTCACAAAACACTCTAAATACAATAAAAGTATTTGAAGTAGTCATTTCCAAATATTTTCAAAAATAAACCTGTTTACAAAACAAATACATAACAAAAGCACAAATTTGTGATTGTCCAATCGATTGTTCAACTGCATGCTACAAACTACATCATACAAAGCAAGGATACTTAATAAATAATTCAAAAACTCTGTAATAATTTTGTAATGTGAGAAATCACAATAATCTCTTGTAAGTTGGTATTCTAAATATAAAAATGGAATCACATTTGAAAGCTGTTCATAATGTATATCTTAAAAACAATAGCTATAAATTTCAAGTGTCTTCTGTTACATCAAGTATATACTTCTAAATATTTTCAAATCATTTAAATTTACCTCTTGGCTTTCATCAGTTGAGGAGGATTGGGGTCACTGCCTTTGTTGTCTTCCAGCAGGGACACAGAGCTGGCTGAGTCAGACTCATTTAGGGACTCAGCACTGCTCACGTCAGTTTCCCAGCTACATGAGCCTAAATTGGTTTCATGCGTTACATCTGTTATAAACTTATTATTAAACTTAAAAAATATTTTCTGTGTTATTATTTTTATTTTCCACATTTGATGCATATTTGATATTTCTGAGCAATTTTAGAGTCAGGAAGAATGTCTAGTTCTCAACGGGCTGGGCCAGCCTGACTGGACCTTTTCCACAATGACGTCACTGTGAAAAAGGTCTATTCATGTGTATTTTTATGTATGTGAATATTAATTTAGTTATTAAAGAATTATGTATTTGCGTGTTCATTTAAATTTATAAACATGTTATTTAAATGTTTATACTTGTGCATGTTTAGATATATTGTCTTTGGATATGTTGCTTGTATATGTTGCTCTCTGCTATTTGTCCTATATTTGATACTGACATTGTATTGTATATGTAGCATAGCCACGAGAAAATCCTGCATAGTTCCTCTTTGTATGGGTCAGAGAGCACAAGTCCTAACCTGTGTACTGATAGCTTTCTTAAAGGATACAGGTGTGTATTACAGAATCGGATAGAATTCTAGGGTGGTCGATGGTGACATGCGTAGGGAGTTTATAGTAAGATAAGGGTGTTGTTGTTTTGTTTGTTTGTTTGTTTCCTTCTGTCCACACGCGCGTAATATTTTGGTTACGCGGTAGATTGTAAATCTATTGTCTGATTCACACTCCAGAACTGAAGGTGGCAGTAATGCGCCAATAAACTGGATGCCAGAGAAGAAGAAGAAGAACCTTCCGGCCGCTGGGGGCGCTGTCTCCGCCCACACACACCAGAAGTAGTGGAGGCCCTAACACGTGTGGCTCGACTGCGAAGTGGACGGTGTGATCAGAAAGATACTGATCAGAACAATTGTCCACGTGTGTTGATCGATCGCTCAGGCCGATCAGAATGACTAAGGTGAAGAAGGAGAAGGTGTCCGCGGACGGAGAGGAGGCCGCCGGGAACGAGAAGTCCTACCAAGAGATGATCGCCAACGTGAACCCCATCGCTCAGCCACTGGCGTCCAGAAAGCTCAGCAAGAAGCTCTATAAGTGCGTCAAGAAAGGTGAGAGAGTCGCGGCCTTCGTTATTTATCGTGAGTAAACACATTTTATAAACTAAGTATGTCGATAAATGAGATCTGGTAAGAGTCCTCAGTTTCTCCAGAGCAGTTCGACATCTACTATGTGAACGTGGTGTGTGTTCGCCATGTTCTGAATGGTAGCCTCTTCGAGTCAGTTTTCACTACAGACCGTACGCCGACTCATGTTGCACACTCACTGGAGATGAAACGTGTGGATCGGATCAGTCCGACTGTTCACTGCTCCTCTCTGCGGTTTTTATGGTGCACGAACAAACTTCAAGAAATCGGAATGTCAAGAAATTAGGTAACATAATAATCGCTGGAGTAAGATTTAAGATACAAACAACTGTATTTTTCCCCATAGAGCAAATCAGTTTGTAAACTGCTATCATTCCAAATCGTTGGACTATATACGTTATTCCCATCCACGGAAAAGTGTAGCTTTTTCTCCTCTGGGACCTTTATTGAATAAACAAGTCTGTTATTGTTATTTGCCACTGATGCGCTGCTTATATGGTACCTGGCCCTGTCAGCAGATGTAAAAATACAATAAGCATTGAATCTCTTCATAGACCAGGCGCAGCTCGACACATTATTCGACAGGTACATTGATCGAGAAAATGACTAATATTGTAGGTTGTAGTCTGGGCCAGATCTGGGTCATGGTCTCATGGTGTTTTCTGTGATTCCAGCTGCCAAAGTGAAGAACATCAGACGAGGAGTGAAAGAGGTGCAGAAGTTTATCAACAAGGGAGAGAAAGGGTGAGCAGTTTGAAAATGATGTGTCTCAGGTTGATGAATCTACAGAGCACTTGTCAGTCCCCAGAACCTGTAACAATCTGATGTGTCTGCAGGATCGTGGTCTTAGCTGGTGACACGCTGCCCATCGATGTCTACTGTCACCTGCCAGTCATGTGTGAGGACAGGAACCTGCCATATGCCTACATCCCGTCTAAAGTGGTGAGTCTGTGCCACCGCCTCTGTTGGGTCACAGCTGATTTACCTGATGTACATGACAGGTTGGGATCAAAATCTAAATGTATTGGTCTCCCCTGGTCCTAGTGGGGTCTGATCTGGGACCTCTTACAGTCTGCATTATCACCCAGTATGCAGTCGTAATTATTTGAGTAATTAGTTGTTACTAAATGATTGAGAGGGTACACAGTGGTTATTATTACCTCATGATGTGTCCTCTATTTAACATCTGGGTTCATTTGCAGGAATCCACTGAATTACATGAATATTCACTGGTCAATACATTATTATATGAGTATTAAGAGGTTCTTACTGTATTTTAATATGTGGATTCAGTGGCCGTTACTGCATTATTTCATGAATACTCAGTGGTTGATGCTGTTTTTAACATGAGCATTCAGCGATTATTACTGTATCATCACATGATGCTCTGTGGTTATTATGATTTAATGACATGTTTGTGTCCTTTGTTCAGGATCTGGGTTCATCTGCAGGATCCAAGAGGCCAACCTGTGTGATCCTGATCAAACCTCATGATGACTATCAGGACGCCTACAATGAGTGTGTGGAGGAGGTGTCTAGTCTGCCCAAGCCTCTCTGATATGTCAGCCAATCTGGGAGCAGCTCTGAGGTCACTTGAATTAGCCTCAGGTTAAAGGAGCATCCTCTTGTCTCCTTTGTTTCCTATTCCTACACCACACACAGCAAGGCTAACAGTTTCCCTCTGCTTCCAGTGTTTGTGCTAAGCTAGGCTGTGGAGGAGAGAACATGAGGGTTTTGTGTCTTTGAGTTTGCTTTGCAGTGTTTCTGCAGGGCGAGAGTCAGCCAAACAGGAACTAACTGACTGATGGACGGTGGCAGGTCGACACAGCACAGCATGTGTCTCAGGTGACCACAGGTGGACGGCTCTGACTTCAGGTGTGAACAGGCTCACTACTCTTACTTTTAATTAGTGGCAGAGCAGACAGTTGGGTCACAGGTGTTCACTGAGACACATGTTGCTGTGATGAGAGCAGCAGAATCTTTCTATCTACTCCTGAACACTGATGTTTGATTTTGTGTTTTGTATGACTGCGCTCAGATTACTGTATTTTTCCTAAAAATCCATTTTTTGTCACTTCAGGTTTGTTCTAAGTGTTGTGTTTTTTTACATCGCTGTTTTTTTTCCTGTTTTATTTTCACTGTTGAGGGATAGTCAAATAAAACACACTGGTTTTCATACAGTGTGTCAGTTTAATGTCAACAGGTAAAACTCTTTTTATAACCAATACTAAAATTTATGGAAATACACATTTTACAGTATTTCTATATAAAGACATTGATCTCTCTGATTCAGTTTTACCCAGAATTCTAAAGCGTAGAATCACTCAAACTTTAATCATGATTCTCCTGAGTCATGTGTTTCGCTGCGGTCATCGATCAATAGTCTTCTCTTAAACAGAGATAAAATATCAATTTATTTGTTGTGTTTATCAATGTGAACGTATAAAATAAATACATGGTGAGGAGAAGTAAAGTACAAGAACTATGTGTTCTCATGAGTGTCAGCATAAACACAAGAAGTAAATGTGTTGTAGCAGAGATTCTAATTACACATGGCCTTAATCCATGAAACTGAATTATCTAAATCTGGCTCATTTAAAATCGCCACAGTAATTTATGCCGGTGAACGAGCCTGTCTCAGATTGGACTAACTGTCAAATTCAGACTCCAAAAATAATGCTGTGTCTGGGGAATCACTCGAGTTACATTATACAAATGGAAAAAAAAACTCCTAGGGTGAATTGCGTCGTTTGTACAGCAAGTCAGAGGCAGAGGTGTTGTGTAACTGTTCAGTAAATGGTGTTGTTGGCTTCATCTTCTCAGGCTAACATAGAGCTACAAATTAATTTCAACTCAGATCTTCCATGTTCTGTACAGCTAGCCTGCTCCCGACCAGGCTAAGAGCCAGACTTAACTTATTCTAGTGTTGTATTGGTTCAGGCAGCTGTCACTCTTCTGTTCATATTCTGATTATTTAATATTAGCTAGCCTTAAAATAACACAGATATACCATCATTCATTGCAGAAGCTTACTGTTATTACCTGCATTGTAACTGACCTAATTTATGTAGTAAGTATTTTGTGACACTGGTCACAGAAGAATGAGCTTGATCAAAGAGGAGTTCTGCTGCTGGAAACATATGCATCACAGATGATAAAAGACATGTTACAGTAGACTCACAGTAGCTGCTCATCAGCCTCCTCTATGTCACAGTTTTCTCTGATGATGTAACTGGACACAGGTCTGTATTAAATGTCCCTCAGAAACACACACAGATTTTGTAAACAAAAAATCCTTCCACAGAATCAGTGCTGAGATAAAATGACTTTTGATCACTGTCAACTACTTCAATTAATTCAAATGTTCTAATGAACATTCAGTAGCCCGATAGGCAGCATCTTATTGTTTCAGATGATCCTTGATTGCATGTTAATCACCGCTGAGGGACAGTGTCCTTGATCGGTCTGTGGTTCCTGTGTCAGACACATGACTATTTGTTGAACTGCTGACATCAGTTCAGACCTTTTTATATACAGTCTATGGTTGGTAGGACAGGGGCGCCTGCAGAAATTTTCATAGGGTTGGCCAGGTGAGGCCACTTAAAATCTCGGGGTGGCACTCAAAGCACCATTATTATTGTTGTTGTTATTGTTGTTATTATTATTATTATTATTATTAGTAGTAGTAGTAGTAGTAGGATTATATTAATATACTGTAGTATATAGGCTAGTAGAAAACTATGAGAAAGGAAATGCCTATTGATATACTTTTATTATGTTTATTGTGTTACATTTAATGTTACTAATGATCTAATGTGCAAAGACTAATAACAGTACAGTTAACATTTTGAGTCCCACAGCAATCCTGTTTTATTGTGATGTGTTAGGTGATTCATTGTTTTTAAAATAGGTGATTTATCTTTTTCCTTAAAACATGCATCCCACAAAATCGGAGGTGTAACCTCCCCACTGTTATTCTGTTCCAGAAACTCGGTAATATCCTTCTTAATTTGGTCCTTCATATTATTCAGTATATGAATATTTAATCTCCATAAGGTGTTTTTCTGGTATTGATCGAGATTTAGTTTTAAATACAGGGGACTATGGTCTGAAAGGTCCATAATCCCGATGCTGCAGTCCCCAACCCTGTGTAAATCTTTACTAAAGATTAGAACGTAGTCAATCCTCGGATATAACAAACGTGGGTTAGAAAAATATGTATAGTCTCTTTTTCAAAGATTTAATTCTCTCCAGACGTCTACTAACGCAATACCCTTCATTGCCAAATTGATCTTTTGTTCAAGTGATTTGAGCTGCATGTGTCTTTGAAGAGTCAAGTCTAGGGTTTAATCTTATATTGAAACCCCCCCCACAAATTAAAACAGCTTGAGATTCTGCTATTATCAAATCAAATAACTGTCTAAAAACTCCAATCAGAATTATGGGGAGCAGTAAAGTTATAAATGAGCCATTTAAAGCTGGGGTTGGTAATCTTGGAGAGCGAGCAAGATTTGAAAATAGAACCCCCTCTGAGTTCCACCCCCCTCCTCCCCCTCCCGTCAGTGTGTATGTCCAAGCCACGCTCCCACAAACTGGAACGCGCACCTCACGAAAATGAGAAGTGGCAGGAGGAGTACTATATATATATATATATATATATATATATATATATATATATATATATAATATATATATATATATATATATATACATACATACTAAAAGGTTTCTCTCTTTCTGTTGGACAGGTAATTATATGTTTTGCTTCAGGGAGGATTTGTTATTTTTATGAAATGTGTACCTTTTGCTAACGTAGCTACTTTTGTAGCTTGTATTAGCCTAATGCTAATATTAGCTTCTATAAGGGTTTAAAACGGGTCAGTGACGCTAGTGTTGAATAGATTATGCCACTTCTCATTTTCGTGCGGTGTGTGTTCCAGTTTGTGGGGCGTGGCTTGGACATACACACTGAAGGGAGGAGGGGGAGTGGAACTCAGAGGAGGTGCAATTTTCAAATCCTGCTAGCTCTCCAGGATTACCAACCCCAGGTTTAAATGCTATGCTACTGAATTGACACTGCTACTTCTTAAAATGTACAATGAAGCATTTGTAAATGGGAGGTTACCCTATAAAAAGCTTTAATTACACGTTTTCTTAAAAATGAAAAAAATGTTACTGTAAGAATTATCATCCAATCTCCCTTATTCCATTAGATACTAAGATTTTGTTCAAAGTTCTAGCAAATAGGTTGGAGAAAGTATGACTTCCTTAGTGCATGAGGATCAGGTGGGCTTCATTCAGAGACATAGTTCTGCAGATAATATTAGACATTTTATTAATATCATGTGGACAGTCTCAAATCTTAATTTGGCAATTGGACGAATTGCAGTATCACTAACCCCAACCATGGTGGAATGGGGTTTTCTGTTTAAAACCTTTAAAACCTTAAAACCTTAGGTTTGGAGAGGTTTTTATCAAGTGGGTTCGTTGGTTATATAATGGGCCAGAAGCAGCAGTGGAAACTAATGGTTACATCTCGCCCTATTTTAAGTTGTGGAGGGGGACACGACAGGGATCACCACTTAGTCCATTATTATTTTGTGTAATAATTTCCCAGGGGTGGTATATAATGGCTCAGCTCATAAATTATTGATGTTTGCGGATGATGTTTTGCTGATGGTTTCAGACCCTGTAGTATCAATACCTACACTGTTGAATATAATTAATACATTTTCCAAGATCTCAGGGTACAAAGTCAACTGGGATAAATTGGAGGCCTCGCCCCTAACAGAGTGTTGCCCAGCTGCACTCTTTCAAGCAGGTAGATTTAGTTGGCCTACACAGGGCCTAAGATATTTGGGCATCCTTTTCCCTAAACTGGAGGATATTATAAAAGTGAACACTGACCCCCTGATACTGGGAATAGATATTGAGGTGAAACGATGGTCATCGCTGCATTTGTACATGTGGGGAAAAGTTAATGTTATTAAAATGAACTGTATCCCTAGAATTAATTATTTATTTCAGTCTTTGCCATTAAGAGTTCCAGACAATTATTTTAAACAACTTAATATATTTAAAAGGAATTTATCTGGAATGGGAAACAACCACGTATGAATATGGGGAAATTACAGAGACCAATCAACAGAGGGGGTTTAGGATTCCCAAATTTAGTATATTATTCAGTCTCAGGCACCTGGCACACTGGGCTCTACCTCTAGAGAGAGTCCCACCATGGTATAGTTTGGAGCAGGTTGGGTCACCCCCTCTTCCTCTCCCTAATTATTTGTCCATTAAATTACCTAAATATATGAAGGCTCACCATCATTTTCCATCTTCAAAATATATGGAGAAGGAATTCACGACTGATTGAGTTTGAACCTTATTTTAATAAGGCTGCAAGTATCTGGTTAAATCCAAAGTTCAACATTAATAAAAACATTTTTTTTTTTGGAAAGAATGGGTAGAAAGACGTATAAGGCCATGAAGCATGAAGTATTACAGGATTTTACTGGATAGTGGAGGTAAGGCAGGGCTAACTGCCCTGAGACTTGCCTGGGAAAGAGACCTGGGGGTACTATGTGACGAACGAGAATGGATTAAGGTTTGTGGAAATTTAAGAATAATGTCAAGGGATCTGAGAGTCAGGCTTACACAATTTAAAATACTACATTGTTTCTACTGGACCCCAAAGAAGTTCTTTAGACTGGGTTTGAAGGATTCAGCTGCCTGTTAGAAATGTGAGATAGAAGAAGGTACGATGGTACATGGGTTATGGTCCTGTCCTAAGATCAATGAATACTGGGAGAAAAATTTACTGTGTTATTGTTAATGTTTTGAAAAAAGAATTTGTATTTTGCCCTAAATTATACATGTTAGGAGATGGTGGGAGGTTGGCTGCTTTTCCTAAACCACTGGAACAATGGATACAGACTGCCGTTATGACTGGACGGCAGATCATCTTTAGGAATGGGAAAAAAACCTGGAGAGCCCCCTTTCCAGGAATGGATGATTGAACTGAGCAAAGCAGCAGTGTATAAAAGAATGATACACAAGATGGAGGATAAAATGGAAACCTACCTTTTGAAGTGGGGCAAATATCTCAAGAGTATGGACTTGATATAATGAATTTATTATTACGATTTTATTTTACTGTATTTTATTTTATGACTATTGTCCTATTCCATTTCTTTGGGTTAAGTTTGGAGGTGATATAGATGAACATGGCCAGTATGTTAGTGGGATGACCCCTCAGGGTGGGTGGGAGGGAGGGTTGTATTTTTTTTTATTATTATTTTTGTGTGTGGATGTTATTTTGTTTCATGTACTGTCATGGATGTGAGTGTTGGACACTGGGCATTTTTTTTACTCGAAGTGAGCAACTTTCCAATGCTGCCATCACCTAGCTCGACAAACCGGAAGTCTCAGTGTTTCACAATTTTGTGCTAAGTGAGGAGGTTTCAGTCCTTCTCTGGGTTTGAGGGTTTTAAGTGATTTTAATTCTCATTCTCAGCATTCACTTTTAAGCTGGATCTTTGGTATCTTTTACAAGACTAGAGGGTATTTCCAGGGTTTTGATATTTGAGGGACTCTACATCTCACTGAACAGATGCTGATCCAGCTCTTCCTGGTGTCTTCTGTTTTAAAATCCCCCCAAAATAAAAGCATTCATAAACTCTAAAAGCAGCTGATTGACCACAGCTGCTGCATACTGCAAATGTTTTGTCAGATTATACAGGAATGACCACATTTTTCATCCAAGTTTTACCGCAATGCATGTTTGGATGTTTTTGGAGATGACACTGTCCTACCAGCAGCTGGTCAGAGAATGTCATAAGCTTGATATGCAATTTTATAGTTTTCAGTTATGTGACTTGCCCAGTGACCTGGGGGGCAAAAACAACATTCCAAGATGGCGGCGCGCGGTGGACTCTCTGTTGACAAACAACGGAGTAGTGATTTAGATCACCATTCCGCAGCCAAGAAGGAAAGATATAAAAACAAGTTGGAAGTATTGGGCATTTGCAACCCATATACAGCACGGGCTGCTGTATACAAGCCGTTAAAAACTGCCAGGGGCCCGTTGCACAAAAGTAGGATTCAGACATCCAGGCTAAATGACTGAGCTGGGTTGAACGAATCCAAAACAAGAGCGTCCAGGGGCCCGTTGGACAAAACTAGGATAAGGCATTAAGCCAGGATATCTTGGTTATCCTGGCTCAACTAATCCATGATCCAGTTGCACAAAAGTGGGATAGGGGAAAGTGGGATATGTTATGGCATAAGTTACCATGGAGATTTATTCTGTGGAGCTAGCCTGCTCCAGACCAGGCTAAATTGCAGGATCTCTTTAATCTCATCCCTTATCTCAGTCAGCAGTCATCACAAACGGAAACCAATAGTTATTCCACTGCCCACTACACATTGTTATCACATTCAACTAGATCCACTCTCATTATTTAAACATTTGTGATCATTATTTTCAATTATTGTAGATAAATGATGATTTGAGATGATGTTGCAATCATTAGATAATTTACAGTTTCTGACAGACTATATATAAAATACACTTCCCACATAAATATAAATACACACATGATGTTCTTTTATTGAGTAAGGATAAATCAAAGCATGTAAACCATCAGCTCCTTTCAAAGCTGAAGGCACACAGTGACTCTACAAGTCAGAGAGCACGGAATCAAAGCATGTTATACAAGAATAAATACTACACATTCACAAAGGTCTGTATATATACACCCTGCATGTCTGCACACTGAAATAAATGCAGGACAAATCCATACACAACAAATGAACAGACAAATGAATGGATGCTGTAGCCTCCCTGCAGGCCTGTATACACCCAGTATACAGCACAGACAACTTGATACGCCAAATCAATTTAAATTGAAAAAAAATATATAAATAAATAACTAAACACACAAATTCCTCTGCCAATGCAGGCCATGTATAACTGAAATTCACAGCATGTGTCTTTACCAATGCAGGACATATTTAATTTAAATTTAAAGCATACATATTTACTAAAATAATTTGAAATAAAAATAAGTAAACTAAATAATTTGGAGGACAGTACAGGCCACAGTGATGTCACATGCCCTCAAAGCGCTGACCCCTAAGTCGTGAAGTCAAAGAAGGCGTGCCTTCTGGAGGCCAAAGGTCATTTTGATCCTGGCCCTTGTCCTGCCATGGGCCTGATTGTAGGCCTGCTGTGCTTCCTGGGGGTCTGCTCATCCTGGCTTTGTCTTTGTGCAACCAATTAAGCCTGGTAGCTCTTGTTTTGGATTCGTTGAACCCAGCTCAGTAATTTAGCCTGGATGTTGGAATCCTACTTTTGTGCAACAGGCCCCAGGCTTATCTGGTTGCACAAAGACAAACACAGATTCATCAAGCCAGGTGAAACCAATCCTGGATCAGTATGTGCACGCAGCTTCCTCAAATAGACCCCGCCATCGATCACAGATTCACAGATTCACCATGACAACTGGAGCGGCACGCTTTTCCCGTTGGAGACAGAAATCCTCGTGGAGGCTTACGAGAAGGTAAAGGACCAAATCAAAAAGAAAGGCAACACCACCACAGTTATTAAACAACAAGAGGAAGTGTGGCAAAGTATTGCAGACCACCTGAATGCGTAAGTATAGTGCACAAATACACACTCACTGCTCCGCTGAAACTATCACATCATTACAGTCCAAATAGTTAATTAACATCTTTGAAAAATGTTATACATTACTCTGGCTGTGAATGAGTTGAAATTGTAAGTGACATTGACTGTAGATTTGAGTGAAATTGTGTAAATGTAACTCCATCACACTGTATAACTCTTTGATATATAGATGAGCTTGTTGACTTAACTGAATTTCCCTTTGGGATAAATAAAGTTTATCTTATGTTTGCTGTGTCATTAGCCTCTCTCTCTCTCTAAATCCCCCCCAGGTGCCCATGAGGCAGATTTTGTGAATAGGAAATCCTTTCACAGCATTAATGTTCAGGTGAACATGACTTTTTGATAGTGTCAGTTAATGAACACTGTACATTGCTTGCGATGTGTGACGGCAGGTTTAATAGTCTTCATCTTATAATTCCTGATGGTCTGCACTGCTGACTGTCTGATCAGCAATGTTGTGGCAAAGTGGCCTGGCTCAGTCCATGACTCCTGAGTCTTTCGGACCTCTGGAATCTATCAGCGCCTATCACAGGGTGAGCCACACCATCTCTATTAATAACCACTTTTTGCATCATGGCTGTGTCAAGAATGTCACTCTGTTTATGAGGTTTTGATGATGAGATTTTGTATTGACAGGTGAATTCCCTGGGGGTCGCAGGGGGACAGGGGGTATGCCTGCCAGCCTTTTCTCCTGCCACCATACACAGACCCCCCAGGAAGCACAGCAGGCCTACAATCAGGCCCATGGCAGGACAAGGGCCAGGATCGAAATGACCTTTGGCCTCCAGAAGGCACAATTTCTCTGTCTTCACGACTTAGGGGTCAGCACTTTGAGGGCATGTGACATCACTGTGGCCTGTACTGTCCTCCAAATTATTTTGTTAACTTATTTTTATTTTGAATTATTTTAGTAAATATGCATGCTTTAAATTTAAATTAAATATGTCCTGCATTGGTAAAGACACATGCTGTGAATTTCAGTTATACATGGCCTGCATTGGCAGAGGAATTTGTGTGTTTATTTATTTATTTATATATTTTTTCAGTTTAAATTGATTTGGCCTATCAAGTTGGTTGTGCTGTATACTGTGTGTATACAGGCCTGCAGAGAGGCTACTGCATCCATTCATTTGTCTGTTCATTTGTTGTGTATGGATTTGTCCTGCATTTATTTCAGTGTGCAGACATGCAGGGTGTATTATATACAGACCTTTGTGAATGTGTAGTATTTATTCTTGTATAACATGCTTTGATTCCGTGCTCTCTGACTTGTAGAGTCACTGAGTGCCTTCAGCTTTGAAAGGAGCTGATGGTTTACCTGCCTTGATTTATCCTTACTCAATAAAGGAACATGTCACTCTTTGATGAGTATTTATATTTATGTGGGAAGTGTATTTTATATATAGTCTATGGGAAACTGTAAATTATCTAATGATTGCAACATCATCTCAAATCATCATTTACAGTTGTGGTCAAAAGTTTACATACACTTGTAAAGAACATAATGTCATGGCTCTCTTGAGTTTCCAGTTATTTCTACAACTCTGATTTTTCTCTGATAGAGTGATTGGAACAGATACTTCTTTGTCACAAAAAACATTCATGAAGTTTGGTTCTTTTATGACTTTATTATGGGCTAACAGAAAAAAGTGATCAAATCTGCTGGGTCAAAAATATACATACAGCAACATGAATTAGCAATTTTGGTGACTTAGAAAGTTGTGTCAGTGAAATGAGCTTCATAGCATGGCCTCTTAACTTCTTGTGAGTGATTATGAGTGACTACAGCTGGTGACTTCTCTGAGGCCATTTAAATAGGGCTCATTGGATGCAAACGCCCACAAACGCTACAATGGGAAAGTCAAAGGAGCTCAGCATGGATCTGAAAAAGCGAATCATTGACTTGAACAAGTCAGGAAAGTCACTTGGAGCCATTTCAAAGTAGCTGCAGGTCCCAAGAGCAACAGTGCAAACAATTGTTTGTAAGTATAAAGTGCATGGCACTGTTTTGTCACTGCCACGGTCAGGAAGAAAACGCAAGCTATCACCTGCTGCTGAGAGAAAATTGGTCAGGAGGGTGAAGATTCAACCGAGAATCACCAAAAAGCAGATCTGCCAAGAATTAGAAGCTGCTGGAACACAGGTGTCAGTGTCCACAGTCAAGCGTGTTTTGCATCTCCATGGACTGAGAGGCTGCCGTGCAAGAAGGAAGCCCTTGCTCCAAAAGCGGCACCTTAAGGCTCGACTGAAGTTTGCTGCTGATCACATGGACAAAGATAAGACCTTCTGGAGGAAAGTTCTGTGGTCAGACGAAACAAAAATCGAGCTGTTTGGCCACAATGCCCAGCAATATGTTTGGAGGAGAAAAGGTGAGGCCTTTAACCCCAAGTACACCATGCCTACCGTCAAGCACGGTGGTGGTAGTATTATGCTGTGGGGCTGTTTTGCTGCCAATGGAACTGGTGCTTTACAGAGAGTAAATGGGATAATGAAGAAGGAGGATTACCTTCAAATTCTTCAAGATAACCTAAAGTCATCAGCCCGAAGATTGGGTCTTGGGCGCAGTTGGGTGTTCCAACAGGACAATGACCCCAAACACACATCAAAAGTGGTAATGGAATGGCTAAATCAGGCTAGAATTAAGGTTTTAGAATGGCCCTCCCAAAGTCCTGACTTAAACCCCATTGAGAACTTGTGGACAATGCTGAAGAAACAAGTCCATGTCAGAAAGCCATCAAATTTAACTGAACTGCACCAATTCTGTCAAGAGGAGTGGTCAAAGATTCAACCAGAAGCTTGCCAGAAGCTTGTGGATGGCTACCAAAAGCGCCTAATTGAAGTGAAAATGGCCAAGGGACATGTTACCAAATATTAGCGCTGCTGTATGTATATTTTTGACCCAGCAGATTTGATCACTTTTTTCTGTTAACCCATAATAAAGTCATAAAAGAACCAAACTTCATGAATGTTTTTTGTGACAAAGAAGTATCTGTTCCAATCACTCTATCACAGAAAAATCAGAGTTGTAGAAATATCTGGAAGCTCAAGAGAGCCATGACATTATGTTCTTTACAAGTGTATGTAAACTTTTGACCACAACTGTATCTACAATGATTGAAAATAATGATCACAAATGTTTAAATAATGAGAGTGGATCTAGTTGAATGTGATAACAATGTGTAGTGGGCAGTGGAATAACTATTGGTTTCCGTTTGTGATGACTGCTGACTGAGATAAGGGATGAGATTAAAGAGATCCTGCAATTTAGCCTGGTCTGGAGCAGGCTAGCTCCACAGAATAAATCTCCATGGTAATTTATGCCATAACATATCCCACTTTCCCCTATCCCACTTTTGTGCAACTGGATCATGGATTAGTTGAGCCAGGATAACCAAGATATCCTGGCTTAATGCCTTATCCTAGTTTTGTGCAACGGGCCCCAGGTCCCTGCCAAAGCTTGAGTTCGTGATTTATATGTACCTGGTGGAGAATCCATCACCCTACACAGCACAGACAGTTACCAATATTTCTGATCAGGAGGGGTAAACAATGCTGTCAATTGGGAGGTAAAGAACAAGAAGTTCTTCGTTCTAAAAGCAAAGGTGAGTACTAATTTAGCTAACACTAGCTATCAAACGTTAATTCATGAGTCATTAGTTTCAGGGACGTTGTAGTCAGTGTGACAGCGATTATTTTCTCAGGTAAAGTCATTTAATATGAGATAAATCTGATCAAACCTTGTTTCCCAAAGATAGGTATACCATTCCTACAGTTTAAATGACCAACAGTTCTCCCCGGGGACCAAGTTGCATTCAATAGCGCTGGGTTGTCTTTATCTGACGGAATATGGTAAAAACACAACCCCAGGTTTTCTCCGTCGGTTTGAGTTCCGACCGCACAACAACTGTCCGGCATTTTGGAGCGGTGAGGAGTTAAGAGAAGTTTAGAGAAGAGAGGATGACAGGAGTGGAGAGTGGAAGGAGGAGTGGAGTAAGGATGTGGAGCGGAGTAAAGGAGGGAGTGGAGTGGCAGGTGAGAGAGAAAAGAGACTACAGAGAGACAGTGGTAGAAGTTGGTGAGGAGTGACACACAAGCAGTGTAACATGTAACAGATTACTCTGTAACATGGCTTTGTATCACCACATTCAACTATACACTCTGCCCCAGCTGTTTCTGCTAACAGTTACACTACTGTGTAAATCCACAGATGCTCTCTGTGGTGGCCATGATTTTTATTGTTGGTACTATTGTTGGCATTTGTTCATTCTAAATACAGGGAGATAAGGGAGATGTTGTTGTATGATAAACATTTAGTAACATGCGTTTCACTTTTGTAGCCTATTAGCCTGGGATCAGTAAATCTTATATCTATTGTAGTATTATTTGTTGGTGTTTGTTGCGTCAGAATTCACTCATTCATCAAGTTTGTAGTCTGTGTCTGTAGTTTTCATATTCACTAGATCATCTGGAGGCTCTGGCAGAATGATTGTGTTACCAGACACTGCAGACAGTCAATATAACTTAATGTGATAGATTTTTGTTTTCCTTGCACAATACTGAAATTATGTAGCTACCTTTTTGTCCAGCCTACACAGGGATGTTGCCTGGTCTAAGTCCGTCTATTTTTTATTTATTTTTGTTCTTCTGACCTTCTCCTTTCTGGATGTTTTTTTGGCAGTCACCTCTCCTTCTTCACAAGGTCCACACGACATTCACCATTTCTGGCACTGACCTCCTCCATTTTACCGGTAAACGAGTGTAAGCATTCCCTCTCCCTGATTGATGAGTGAACTGAGAGTTTGCATTCTCAAATTGAATTTTGGTGCAAATAACGCGTGTGGTAAAAGCAATGCAATAAGCGGGGGTGCTATTGCACTTTTTAACCTAAAAAATACAAAGTGATATCAAGATTACCTTGTCAGTTTGCATATTAAATTGTCAATTGTCAAATGCATTTTCAAATTGCATGACTAAATTGCACATTGAACTGCCAGATTGCAAAATTAATTTCCATTTGAATAAAGGTGCATGAACACCATGGTAATATGGTAAATGGACTTGCACCTATATAGCACTTTTCTAGTCTCTGGGACAACTTAAAGTGCTTTACACTGTCAGTCACATTCACAAACAGATTCATACTGTGCTTACTTTTTCACATGGTGTCTAACCATTCATACAGACACATTCACATGCCAATGATACATCGGGGGCAATTGTGGGTTCAATGTCTTGCCCAAGAACACTGCTGACCCCCTGGTTAGTGGATGACCTGACATTTGATTAATTCAGTTTTATTCCTGATTTTCAATGAGATTATTAAAACTGTATTAAGGATTGCACTTTTTACATATTGAATTGTCAATTGCCAAATTGCATGACAAAATTGCACGTTGAATTGCTAGTTTGTGAAATGCATTGCCATTTAAATGAAGGTGCAGATATGCTTCCATATCTGGAATCCAGGTTTCAGAAAAACAAAGAAAGAAAAACAAAAGATAAGCACGAACTACAGGGTTACAACAGGTACTCACTGGCTATTGTTATTTCAGCCAGTAGTCTAGTCACTCCTTGTCTTGCAGGATTTTAGGTTACAGTAAATTGGTCCAATCATACCTTGTGGTGGAGAAAAGGAGAAGTCAACACTGATACCTGGTAAACTTCACAGATCACTTATTATGGAAGATGGGTTAAACTGACATACTGAACATCGATCATACTTTTCTGATCAAGCGAACCCATGGAAGAGGAGGCACTACAGCTGTCCTATGTATCCACAGGTGTATGTTTATCAAGTGCAAACACCCAGGGCCCCTACAGCTATTTCAAGCTGGCTTTAATAGCATAGCTGGCCCCTACAGCTATTTCATAGCTGTGCCTCAGTGCGTTGGCCCGTGGCCCTAAAAACTGCTGTACAACAATTGTGTGATGATCATAACTGTTACATGTTACTTAAACAGTCTGGTGGGTCCTGGTCTGCAGTGGAGACACAGCAGCTGAGAGGGCCAGGTGAGAGGATGATTCCTGTAAAGTTCCTACCTCCCTCTCTTTACCAGGAACTCCCTCAGTGGAAACGCGGCTAATACCACGGTCCATTAGAGAAAGCAGTTGACAGTCTTGACAAATCTGCACCCCTTCATCCTGGCTTAGCAAACGTGCAACTAATTAATTCAGGATACACTCATGAGGCTAGCTCAAGGTAGTCATTCAGGCCTTGTCCACACAAAAACGGAGCTTCAGCTTCATTGTTTCGGAAAAAAAACACAGCATCATTTCCAGAAATATCTGCATACACACGGATCCACTGAAAACAATGCAAAACGCTGTAGTACATACTCCCGGCCTGGGTGGAGCATGTGGCGCTGTAATGCTGCCACACATAGACACCAAAAACAGAGAAGACAGAAAGTTCCCCCACTGTATTCAAACTCCACACAGTATAAGTTCAGTGTTGACTGGGAGTCGTGTCAGTGACGATCCGTGATGATTTAGCGGGTGCGATTCAGCTGCAGTGCCTGTGGTTCTTACGTAACATCCGTAGACTGAATACAGTGCAGTTTGGTTCAGGTTACAAGTGAGAGCAGTGGGGGATATGACATCATTGTTTCACAAAATATTTGTCTGAGGTGTCTACAGGAAAATGCTGGGGCAGTGTTTTGAGATTTATCCACTCTGGGAGCTGTTTCCAAAAAATAGAGTTTTCACCCCCCCCCCCCGGACAAAATGCCAAAATTATAAAATACTTATGCGGATTCATTAAATCTGTACCCATCTGAATGGGCCCTCAGTTATTCTGGCGTAAGTCTTTTTTCTCACAGGTGTGTTTTCTGGTGCAGGCCTCTCTCACACACACAGACACACACACGTGTGATGTTATGCATATTCGAGGTAGCCAGTCATCAGACTGGCAGTTGGAAGATCGACCACACACAATGCATAGCTCTGCTGATGAGTTCTTAAGCAAAGATAAGAGTGTGAGCTGCAGATGACATGTCACGGTCTTGTCAGGAATTAAATTTACATTTACGCTCAACCAGAAGCTCAGTGGAGAATTACACTCATGCAAAACATTCACACAATTTCTTCAACTTTGCCTAAAACAGTCACTAGAGGGTGAACTGTTTATACTCTGTAGGTGAAAGGTCAAAGGTGACAGTGACCAGAGCTGTGGATCGACTGACAGAAAACAATCAACAGCCAGCTTGTTAAAATAATGATACTCATGATGACTCCTTGAATACCTGACAGTTTTCTTTGACAGTGAACCCACCATGTTTGGCAGTAATGAGACAACATTTTTCACAGTTTTTAATGATCAGCTGTATTGATCATGAGAGTTTGAAGCTCTTTAGAGCTTATCCAACTAATTCACTTGACAAATGGAAATTTTGAGCAATTTAGTAAAAACTATAAATGAATGAATCAAAATATAAAAGTTAAATTCACAACACACACAGGAATTGGTGTGACCCCACCCCACCGAAACATTCTGAGATTACGTGAATTAATGTGGGGCCACATGATGAGGGTCGGGGGCCCCTGGGGGTCTGGGCTGAATCAGGTTGGTTGATTTACAGGCATGATGTGTTTAAAGATACAGAAATTGACATGTTGTTTTCAGTTTGATGGAAAACTGAAGGTGGGAAAATTCTCTAGAGGTGGCAGAACAGGTAGGAGACATGCTAAGGCAGGATCACTGCAACACACACACACACACACACACACACACACACTTGTAGATATAATTAAGACATAATGACAGCTATGGTGGTAACCATTGTAAAAATAATAACCCTAATAACAAACTGTCATGATGCACCTGCAATGTTTTGTTGATGACTTCACTTTTTAGTGAAGTTCCCTCTCCCCAGACGCCTCCTCCGTCTGGAACACCTCCCTAGCGAGGTGATACTAATACAGATGGCCGAGCCACCTCAGCTGGCTCCTCTTGATGTGGAGGAGCAGCGGCTCTACTCCGAGCTCCTCCCGGTAACACAGCTCCTCGCCCTACCTCTAAGGGAGCGCCTTGCCACCCTATGGAGGAAACTCATTTCGTGTATCTGATTGGCTATAGTGTAACATCAATAGTGATAATAAATAGTGATATAAACATGGTGCTAGACATTCAAAGACACAACAGACACTAAAATAAGAGACAAGGGTAGACAAGAGTAACATGGGTGATCCAGTCATCTATAGTCTCTGTGAAAAGTACATGATGAAAACTAGAAAATTTTCAGGGAAATTTTGAAAGGACCACGGGGGGCTTTTGTCGGGGGCAGCATCTCTGTCAACATGGGAATCAAACCCACGCCCAAACTAATCAGACAGACACATGATCATCTTTCACTGAGCACTAATATTGAGGAGCTGTAATCACATCAAGTCACCTGTGTGTTTGTGTGTGTGTATGTGTGTGGGAGAGGAGTGCATGCATATGCGCGCATGTGTGTTTTGGTGTGTGTGTATCTGTAGCTGTTATCACATAAAGTTAACTGTGTTGTGTGTGTGGGTGAGGAGTGCGTATAGTTTGTTGATGTGCTTGTGTCAAGCGTGTGTGTGGGAGAGGAGTGTGCGTGCATACGTGCACATGGGTGTGTGTGTGTGTGTATCTGTAACTGTGATCACATACAGTTACCTGTGTGTTTGTGTGTGTGCGTGCGTGCATGTGTGTGGTAGAGGGGTGTGTGTTGGTATGTGTTGTTATGAGCCTTATGAGCAACTTGAGGTGATTGCTAATGACGATAGAGTCACCCTAGGCAGAGACAGACAGAAACGTGGAGAAAAAGGGCGATTTTCTCCCTCTGCGCTGGTCTCACATTTGGGCTTATTCTGACAAAAAGGTAGCTCCTATCAGAAAAAACAGCAGACCGTGAGCGTCATAAGGACTTCCTGAACACTGTGGTATGATTTTGGTGTTTCTATAGTAAATATTTTGGAGACACAGGCGAGTTTCAAACAGGGGTCCCTTCTGCTTCTCTCGGAAAATCTTTGTATTCAAGTCAATGAGGAGCAGAGAGAGACTAACAGAGAGGCTAACAATTTAAGTTCTGTAAGTCTTTCTGCTTTGATGAGCATGCACAGAAAAATGAAAAAAGAAGTGTTAATTCAACTCACACAGTGTTGATTTTAGCACTTTTCCGAGTTGATATAATTCTCACAGATTCTGAGTTAAAATTACACTTTGAACAGTGTTGTGTTATTCTCATTTGCTTTGTGAGTTAATGTTTAACATATATCCTGTTATTTTTTGACACATTAAAGTGTATTTTTAACCCTAGAATCGTGTTATTTCCTTTCACTAGTGTGTTAATTAACATTCATTGTTTTGTTTTACAATACATTAAAAGTGCAATTGTGTGTTTACTAGCCTAACATAACAGTCACCAAATCTGAACATTCTTGTAGTCACCTGCAAGGCTACAGAAAGTTAACATACACCACGCTCTCTTTTCTGTTACATCATAAGTTCAAATGTGTACAGCAACAGTGATCAAGTAATAAAATTATTCAAACAAACATTTTGTCTTTTGTTTATTCAAAAAAAAACAAAAAAAACTTCCCAGCACCGTAGGAATTAGCACAATCATAAGATCAGGCACAAATTGAACATTTACAAAGAAAATAATGGCACAATATATTGGCTCTTATCTTCACCATGAGCACTGTAAGTCAAAGGGCTTATCAATCACAAGACTGTCTGCTTTAACAACATCTTTCTCATTACTTCCAAATACTTTTTAAGCATGAAAATGTTCACTGCAATGGTCAACCACAAGCTTTTTCACAAGGAAGCAGATAACACTGTCAACAACAATTATTTTTTCTATTCTGCAAAACACAGGCATTTCATGTTCAATCTCACTGCAAATTAGTAATGCTGCCCTGTACTCTGTCCCACTGATTGTAACCCAGTTAGTTGCATGGATGTTTTGATACAGACTCAACATGCGAAACTCGAGCCAACACATCACCATAGTCCTCAACATTAATAGATTTCATAGGTCCATACCCAATATATTTTGAATGTGACATCTCCCAATGACATGCAATAGACACTTGATGTTCTTTTTACAAGAGACTTTGTGATGATTTTGAAGTTTTTAAGAGTATTTTTGAAAATCCTCATTTTGAAAATTCTCATGCTCCACACATGTATTAGTGGTCCAATTTTTCGGATACAAGATGGATAGTGTATGAAAAAGTGATATTTTGGGATCAGGTTTCTATTGGGATACAGCTCTTTGAGCAACTTATGATGTTCCATTATCAAATGCAAAGAAGTACAATGTCACCAAAAAGCAGAGGGATGTTTTTTACAAGACAAAGAGTCTGAATGGAATTGAGCCCTATATTATTGCCACTACTGTGCAAGTTAATCCTTGTAAGTCGATTTTTGTGCTCCACATACCCATAGTCAAACGCATAAATTCTAGACAGATCGGGTTTCGACAAAACTTTTCTGAGAGATATTCCAAAAGTAACTTCAGCTCATACTGAGCCACCCCTTCAAGAATGTCATGCATAATGTCCAAAGAAAAATTATGACAAATATGAAAGAACTGTATGCTGTTAAGAGTTGAGTTCTTTTTCAAACCAAACACGGATAACTTTTGTGGGTCTGACTGCAACTCATTGCAGTGCACTTCAGTTCCTTCCCACACAAGATTATCTTGGGATCATCCTCATTGTAAACATTCTGGGCATCATCTTTTTCTATCAAACATAAACAACAAAAATAATGTCCACTGAAAGATTCTGTATATCCCAGAATTGTGTGCACCCGTAAGTTGTCCCCAGTTATCTGACATATAGTGCCATGGACTTTTTCAACAGAAAAAGGCAAATCAAGGCCACAACTCTCAAGTGTTTTGATGTCATTAATCAGTGGCTCTAGAATAGGATCAAAGCCGTATTTTTTTCAAATCTTCAGTGTGAAACAATGCAACGAAATGAATATTCATCAAGGCAGAGTTACAGTTTTTCTCAATTGCTAAGACACATTTCTTGAAACCTTCCATCCTTTCCTCCAAACTGTAAACACAAAACCCAATTTTCAAACTTTATTCACAAAACCTTTGACTCTTCTTGCAACACCAAACCTATTGCCTCAAAACAGTTCAAACAGTGCTCAAAACCAAACTGTGTATGCTGTGTAAAGCCCTTTGAAACAAACTGTTTGTAAAAACGGGCTATACAAATAAAATTGCCTTGCCTTGCCTTGCCTTGCCATGCCAAACTATTGCCTCAAAACAGTTCAAACAGTGCTCAAAACCAAACACTGCTGTCAGATCATCACCACTGAGCAGTCATTACACACAGAAAAAAGGAAAACACCATGATCAGATCATAAAGCTGTAGAAATAATCTTTATTGATCACAATAAGAAAATGCATTTTCCAAACCAAAACAAAACAAAAATTCTGTTTAGCACTTTTGTAAAACAATATAAACAAGGATCTCTTTACGAATACAAGCGCACACAGTATCTATTGTACAATTACTCAACAGCATCATGTCGACGTGCTGGGTGAGGCCACAGGATTCATCCATGACACAGGCCACATCTTCCCTGGCCAGGCAATGTGGGAAATAACTCCTGGTGTATTGGATCCAGGCTTGGCATGCCTCCACACCTATATCGTTACAGGCCAGTTCCATGGCCTGTAAGAGATTTTCCCTGGTGTAGGGTTGGCAGCCATAAACCTTCCAATGCCTTGAAGAGAAGAACTCCTCTGTTGGGTTGAGGAAGGGGGAGTATGGTGGAAGGCAAACATTTAGGAATTCTTGGTTGATATTGAACTACTCTCTGACCTGGATGTCACGGTGAAAACTCACATTGTCTCACACAATGACATAGACAGGATGCCCTTCCTGTTCATGATCCTGCTGCCTACGCCCTAACACAATATCTTGAAGATCGCTAAGAAATGTCAGGAGATGTTGAGTGTTGTATGGCCCCAGTGTGGCATGATGGTGGAGAACCCCATGATTGCTGATGGCAGCACATAGCGTGACATTGCCACCACGCTGGCCAGGGACAGCAACGATGGCTCAGTGGCCAATCCCTTTCCAGCCTCTCCTCCTCCTTTTGGTCAGATTGAACCCAGCTTCATCCATAAAAATATATTCATGTGGTTGTTCTAAGGAATCCAGTTGAAACACTCTCTATATGGAAAAAGAGATATAGTTTTGTAAGTGGTACAGAAGACAGACTTGCAGTATGCAGTATTGAACACCTTACCTGTACATACTGGAATCTTTGCTCCTTGACCCTCTCTGAGTTACGGTCGAATAGCACTCTGTACAGTTGCTTCATCCACATTCTCTTGCGTTTTAGGACGTGATCAGTGGTGGAAAGGCTGACACTGTTGCAGCCTTCAAAATTCACATTGTCTTCAATGATTTTCTGCTGTATTTCATGCAGTCTGACTGCATTGTTCTGACAGACCATGTCAACAATGAGGATCTTTTGCTGTGGGGAGAACATAGATGTCCTTCCCCCCTGATGTGGCAGTCTTGCAATTCTAAAAAAAAAAGAATATGCAGTTACAAAAAATATACATGCATTACTAGGCTTACAAGTACAGTATTTTGGGAAATTTATGCATTGAAACACCCTTCTACAGCACTGTATAGAGTCATACTCTGAACATGTACATGTAATGAAAAATGCAATTACCTGTTCTCCTCTCTGAATCTTCAGACTATGGTGGATACAGTGAATATACTTAGGTTGGGTTGCACTCAAAGTCTGGCTTCCCTCGTTGTCAAACTGTGGACAAGAACATGGTCTATGACAGTTGCCCATATTACATCTGAAATGATTGTTCTTTTGACTACCTCCTCTTCCTCCTTGACCACCTCTTACTCTTACTCTGCCTCTGCCTCTCAGATTGTTTCTCTCCATAGTGAAACTTAAACAACCAGGGCTCCCTGAACTGGCTTATACAATACAATAAAAAATTACTTTATTAATCCCCAAAGGGAAATTCATTTGTCTGTCAGCTCATCAACCATTTGCAGAAGAATGAAGAAGCCTGATGGCTGAAGGTACAAAGGATCTTCTATATTTCTCCGTCCTGCAGTGAAGAGAGAGGAGCCGTCCACCACCGCTCTTTTCTTGGTCCATCAAGCTGTTATGAAGAGGATGATCTGAGTCGTTCAGAGTGGCCTCCACCAGCGTGTATCTCTCCACCACATCCTCAGTGAGTCCATTAGGGAGACATGACTGAAGTCAAGTGCCTCAGGATGTTTAGTCTGTATCCTAGCAACGACTTCATGGAGAACTTCACGTGGAACTTCAGCAGTAGCCATTGGTGGGATGTTCAAAGTATTGTTTTGATTTGAAAAAATGTCTACTTCCTGAGTCTTCATCTATATCTCCAGCTCCTCATCACTCTTGTTGGGCAGAGAGTTGATATTTTGCACGATGACTGACACCAGAAAGGACCTACAGTACATCTCCACTTCCACACCTTCAACCTCTGCACCACCAGCACAGCAACCATGAAAGCACTTCCTCATCCAGCTGGAACAGGGAGGCATCCTCCAGACTTGCACCATTTTCAATGACAGAAGCTCCTCTCCTGAAGAATCTCCTCTCCCCACCAAAGTATCCATCAGTGGTTGACAAAATACGGCAAAAACATACAAAAACACAACAAAATAAAGCAAAGGTTGAGTAACAACTCAGAGCTACCAGACTTTGCTGCTCCCATTTGAAGCGCATGTTCTGGAATCAATGAATGGGAGAGATGTGCTTTCTCTTACTCTTGGCAATACCCTTGTTGCAGCATTCTGGACCAGCTGGAGACTCTTTAGAGAGTTTTTTGGACATCCTGACAAGAGAGAGTTACAGTAGTCCAGCCTAGAAGTAATAAATGCGTGGACCAGTTTCTCAGCATCACTCTGAGAGAGGATATTTCTGATCTTAGCTATACTGCGCAGGTGAAAGAAGACAGTCCTAGTCACATGCTTTATGTGAGAGCTGAAGGAAAGAGCCTGGTCAAAAATGACTCCTTGCAGTTCGACCAGAGTTCAGGGTGATGCCATCCAGAGTAGCAATCTCAATGGAGAAAGTGTCCCTGAGATGCTTAGGTCCAAACACAATAATCTCTGTTTTGTCAGAGTTCAGTATTAGGAAGTTAGAAGACATCCAGGATTTGATGTCTTTCAAGCAATCTTGCAGATTGATGAGGCGGCTTCTATCATCTGGCTCTATTGATAAATAGAGCTGAGTATCATCAGCATAACAATGGAAATTGATGGAGTGCTTCCGGATTATATCCCCTAATGGAAGCATGTAAAGAGTGAAGAGAACTGCCCCTAAGACTGAACCCTGTGGCACACCATTATTAACATTAACAGATTGAAACCTGTCAGGTAAGTATGAGTCAAACTATATTAGAGCAGATCCTTTAATCCCAATTTCATGTTCTAGTCTGCAGCAAGATGCTGTGATCGATGGTATCAATCAGGGAACATTTCTGTTTTTCTCAGACAAGCAGCTCCTAATTTTATACGGGAGTGAATAGGGAGCAGCAGCATACAAAGTATGTAGATGTAGTTAGAGACCGAAAAAGGGAGGAAGAAGTCAGAATAATATTAAAGATTTGAATAATGCTGCTTTCAGCATTCACACTAATAAGTATAAAGATTTGAATAACAATAGTGTGAATGCTTTCAGCTTTCAGCATTCACCCAAATAATAAGAAAATGGCTGGCAGGAAGAGCAATAGTGTGAATGCTTTCAGCATTCACCCTAATAAAAAAAAATGTATAAAGATTCGAATAATGATAGTGTGAATGCTGAAAGCATTCAACAGCTTTCAGCATTCACTCTAATAATAAAGAAAATGGCTGGCAGGAAGAATAATAGTGTGAATGCTGAAAGCCATTCACCTTAATAAAAAAAAATGTATAAAGATTTGAATAACTATAGTGTGAATGCTTTCAGCATTCACCCTAAAAAGCATTCCCAAGAAGGCAATGAGGGTGAATGCTGAAAGCATCTGAATGATAGTCAGATTGAGTCATCTAGTCTTCTTATATCTATATATCTTATATCTTATATCTACCAACAACAGGTTTCTAAAGTTTTGACTCCCTCTCCCAATTTATCCAAGTAGTCAAAAAGGAGGGGTGAAGTTGGAGCTGAGACTTGGGTTTATGTTGGTTTGGTAGTAGCCTTAGCTCAGTTGTGCTAAACCAAGGCTAGTACTGCATTCCATTAGAACTACTAAACCAGATTTCTTGAGTTTCCAGTCCACTGATAGAAAAACCCCTTGAATTGTAATTACAACTTCGCGGAAATTAGATAACCCCAAATTCATAATCCAAGATGGCTGCTCTGTGAATAAGAGCTAACCACACTGTTCATCAGCCATTTAGTGTTTTGTGTCATTAAATTAGTCATAGTTACAGTATTATGCAACTTCTACCTACAGACACATTGTTAATGTTGCTTCCATGCACAATTTCACGTAGTGTGTTGTTAACAGCTGGTATTATCTAACAATGCTAACAACTACAGTAGCTTGGGTTGATTTTTCCAACGTGTTACAGGTCAACTCAGACCTGATGTCATTCCAACTCTAAATTCAGACTTCTGAGCTAAATGGAATGCAGCATTTATTATTTGCTATTTTCTGGTTAATAATAAGTTAACAAGCTAAGCTAATTCCCGGTTAATCCAAAAATTATATTTTATATGCCTGTGGCACCTCTTTGTGCCCATGATACGCCCCAAGTGAAGCAGCCAGCCAATTTAACATAATTTCAGTCAAAGGATTTTCAGTGCACTTAAATTTTTTATAATTACCACAACAAATGTAAACACATATAAGAAAAAAGTAAAGTTTTAAGATTTTTAGCAAGGGCTGTGGCACCAAGAACATCAGAAATTGAATGAAATTGATATGAAGGAAATGAAGACTCAACATCTGAGTGAAGGAGATTTACCTGAGTTTTAATGACAGACCATCATAACCATCAGCTACAATCATCTCATTCAGCACACAGACAGTTCAATTTAGTTTGAATTGAGTTTTTTTTAAGCGATGACCCTGAACATTGTGTCACACATAGCTCAGAGAGAAGTCAGAGCTCCTTTCTGTCTGAACATCAGAGACTGTTGTTTTAAATGGAGATGATCAAAAAGCAAAGCAAATGAAGAAACGTGCAAAAATATTTTCATCCAATTTGCAAAAAACAAGAACAGACACCTACTTCCAACCTCAGAGGTGAAGTTTAAGAGAGGTGCTAATTGCAGATATAAATCAGATCACCGCCTTCTGGTTTCCCTGGTTTACTATGGTCGCTGGTCAGATCCAGTCCAATCTGGTCAGGACCAGCTCTGTCCACTCATATAGTAACCAGCTGGGACTGAGAGGACACACTGGTTCTGTTGACCTGAGCCTCGGTTTTTGGCGTCAATGAGAAGCAGAGGAGACTGAGAGTAATGACTGATGATGTCACTGACTGATGGAAAAGACTTCACACACACACACACACACACACACACACACACACACACACACAGGTTACTACAATCAATAATAGCTTTATTCCTGATCAATCAGGGTATTGGAGCTGAGCTGAGCTGGTTTCAGCTACAGTTCCTCAGACACAGAAGAAGAAGAAAACTCAATTTGGCTAGACACTGGAAGTTTTTCTGGTCTGAACTGATGTTAAAAACATCAAGACATAGACATGAGGACAGCATACGCTAATATAAAAATTGTAATTCTCTTAACACAAACACTAGATTACTTATGCACTAGATGACTCATCCACACACCTGATGTTTGTAGAAGATCAAATGTGACTTTCAGGCCTCATGACATGAAAAACTATTTTTTTCCAGGTTTAATCCTGCCATGTTAAATGTTCATTTGATGCCAAATACTTGGAGGGTTGTTTGGATGAATAATCATTAGCAACATGTTTAAAATCAGGTCAAACCCCCAATCATTCAAATTGTCTAGTGTGTTGCCCCCTTACTGTATTTAGCTTGTGATGCTAACCTTTTAGCCATTGCATTAACCCTGTTATCGGCAGACAGTTAGCATGCTAACATCTGCAGCTCTCAAATCTTTCCATTTTGACTCTTTAGCTGCATTTCAACAACGTGGCACCAGCTCAACTTTACTCGACTTGACTCGACTTGACTTGACTCAGTTCATCTCGACTCAGCTTTGGTCCAAGAAGCCTCTTGCCTGGAGCCTCCAGTAAGTCTAGAAATGCCCCTGCAAACTTCTACCATGTAGTGGAAATGTAGCATTTATATGCTGTTTGAGTGGACCTGAAGAAACTGAGACCAGGTCTGGGTCCAGGTCTCAGGTCTGTTTACCTCCTGCAGTTTGAGTCCAGTGCCAAGCAAGAACTCCTGGTGTTGCTGTCTGATCTGGATGTTGTAGACTTTGTCCTGGTAGAAGACCATCAGGGTGAAGGGCTGGTTGGCCAGCTGCCGGGTGCTATCCCTCACTAGGTATGCCCCGTCCTCAATAGACAGAGGTCAGAGTTTAGTGATGTCAAAATAAAACTAGTAAAAATGTAAAGCAATTTCTTTCAAATTAGGTTTAAACTGTTTCTACTTCACTTAACTCCTCGCAGTTTTATAGCTCTTCATATAATCCACGTATTAACATGTAGTAAAATTACACCACTGTTCTGTTTCAATGCATTAAATTCACAGAAAAGGACTTTTCGTTGTTAACAGAATGTTGACAGCATCTTTAAAACAGAAAAACACTAAAAATAAAACATTTATTGTTTTTATGGCATGAAATTTATGCTTGTATAAACTGCTCAACTATTTTCCTGTTACCTTGTAGACTCGTTTGAGACACCCCTCTGCCTGACCCCGGGTTACCTTCCCCACATACCAGCGAGGGTCCATCTCCTGTCGCACACATGCACACAGTTAAATGTTTTAGTCAACGAAAAGATTAAAGATCAGATGAAGCCAGAGAATATATTTGTATTATATATAACTGTATAAAATATAACAATGTCATATATATCATATAATATATATCATATTAAATTTTATTTTATTTTGTTTTATTCAGCTGCTCTTAAAAGTTTCTTAATACATTTACTTTATACGAATACAAATTACTTTATTAATCCCCAAAGGGAAATTCATTTGTCTGTCAGCTCATCAACCATTTGCAGAAGAATGAAGAAGCCTGATGGCTGAAGGTACAAAGGATCTTCTATATTTCTCCGTCCTGCAGTGAAGAGAGAGGAGCCGTCCACCACCGCTCTCTTCTTGGTCCATCAAGCTGTTATGAAGAGGATGATCTGAGTCGTTCAGAGTGGCCTCCACCAGCGTGTCTCTCCAGAACTTCACATGAAACTTCAGCAGTATCCGTTGGTGGGATACACCAAGTATTGTTTTGATTTGAAAAAATATCTGCTTCCTGAGTCTTCACCCATATCTCCAGCTCCTCATCATTATGTCTTCACTTGTTTGAATTCTTTTTACCTCTTCATGTCACTGTACCTCCTTTTTTGTACTTTTTTTAAATCTCATTTAATTGTAACATTATATCATGTTACATTTTTTAAACCTTTGATTTAAAAAAAAAACCCTGCTATATAGATAAAGAAATGATTATCAGTATTATTATGTTTCTATATTTGACTCTATATCTTTGTATTTTTATTAATGAGAGAAATTACACATCATTTCAATCAGTGCTGGGCAAGTTACTGAAAATTATTAATTGGTTACAGTTACCAGTTACACCCCTTAAGAAGTAATTAAATTACTTTACAAATTCCTGCTTCATGAAAGTAATTAGTTACTTGCTAAGGTAACTTTTGCATGACTTTTTTCTTCAGTTCTTTAATTATTATAATACATGACAGGCAGTCAGCAGTGAACAATATAATAAATATTTGATGAATTTGGTGTTTTCATTCGGTGAAGAGGACTCTGAGTGTGTGTGCCTGTATTTTGTTACCTGTGCATGTGATGCCGCATTTGGAGGATGAAATGATGGTCTGTCTGCTCCAACGAAGCTGCCTTTGCGTTCATTCATTGCTGCCCGCCCACCCATACACACACAGTTAGAGATTTGCTCCTTGTGATCAGATTCATGAGGAGTGCCCCCTGGTGTTCCCACAGCTCACACAATCACACCAGATTTAAGACTATACATTTCACAGCTAAATGGAGTTTGTAGTGTGTGTGCCTGTAAACATACACACATTTAATAACTGTGCTAATATATCATTCATGGCCATTAAAAAAGTAAACATTCAATGAAACCACATGTCTTCATCCTCATCAGTGAACCTCAAAAATAGCTGCTAGCTGTTCCCCCATTTTCAATCTATCTGCTAAACTAAGACTACCCACATGTTACCATCAAAGCTACAAAGAGACAAGGAGAGGATTTCCTAGAATGCAGACCTGCTCTTTCATGTTTGTGTCATTCTTACCAGAGTGCATTTTGGGGACACTGGGGGGAAGACTGAAAAAAAACAAAAAACAATAAACACATTATTGATGGACCATACACACACAGCAGTGGATTAATCACATTTGCTGCTGATGTGAAAATTTAAATTACTATTATTCCGCTGTCATGATAATTTTATTTGCTCATACCTGTCTCCGTGGCGTGGGGGGGGGCCAGGGAGTCCAGGGCGAGGGGGCAAACCTTTACTTTGGAGGGGGAAGGTGTTGTTTTTAGAAGCTGGTAGAGAGAGACAGAACTTAATGAACAAATGGCTATATAAAAAAACATGAGAGACTGGAAGTTCCTTAAGTATGAAGCTAAGAAGGCCCTGTGGCTCTGAAAAGTTCCCCATTCTCGGACTAATAATGGAATATCTGATCTTGGCATTCTATCTATCTCTTGTTCATCGTGTCAAGGAAAAATAAAATAAAACTAGAAAAAGCAGTCCCAAGAAGGGAATGCGAGGGAATGCTGAATTTGCTGAATGACATTGCTGAAGCAATGCTGAATGAGCTGAAGAAATTGTTGAAAAAATGCTGAATTTGCTGAAGAAACTGCTGAAGTTATATTGAAAAGGCTGACGCTGAAGGTGAAACTACCAGTGCTAAGATAGCTGAAGCAATAAGTGAGAATAGATTAAAAAGTAGAACTTGGAAGAAGGAGGCTGATTTTGAATGAAATGGTTGGCAATGACTTGAATTGCTGAAGATTAGTAGGAAAAAATGAAACAATGGAGTGTACTCAAATATATGAATATATATAATAAACTGACATCTTGAAATCATTGTTGAACAAATAGTAATAAACATTAAACAATATCTGAAGAATAAAAGTAGGACCTGTAAGCAGGAGGTTGAATGACATGAAAAGGTGGAAAATACCTGTTGTTAAGGATAAGTGTGAAAATATATAGACATGAATGAAAAATGTGAAACTCCTAAAATGGGAGTTTTGTGTGAGATGGTTGGAAATTATTTGAATTGTTGAAGATTAGTATGAGAAGAGTTGAAATCTGCAGCTAAACCTGGTAGTAAAGAAAACTAATGAACTAGCAATAACAAAGCTGAAGCAATGGTTGAGAAGAGATCAAATAGTAGAACATGTAAGAAGGAGGCTGATGGTGTATGAAATGGCTGGAAATAACTTGAATTGTTGAAGATTAGTATGAACGAATTGAAGAGTTAAAATCAAATCAAATACATTTAAAACTGACAGCTTAAAAACATTGCTGAACCATTACTAATATAGACGAAGCAATATCTGAAGGGTAAAAGTAGAATGTGTAAGCAGGAGGCTGACTGATATAACATAGTGAGAAAATACCTGAATTGTAAGTGTAAAATAATGTGTGAAAATATATAAACATATATAAGTGGAAAGATGTGAAACTCTTAAAATGGTTGAGGAATGGGCTGAATTGTTGAAAATAATGAGAAAAAATTTAAATCCTTCAAAATAAAATGTAAGGGTTGAGGAGGTGGAAAACCAAAAGTCAGGATATGAAGAAACTCCAAATCCTAAAATATCCATTAGAACAAACTGAAATGTACAAGAGAGAGAGAGAGAGAGAGAGTGCGAGTGATAGAATGTGTGTGAGAGAGGTACATACAATAAAGTCTGACCTGAGAACTGAACTGTATGAAAGGTGTGTGTGTGTGTGTGTGTGTGTGAGAGAGAGAGAGAGAGAAAGTGTGTGTTTGTGTGAGAGAGAGAGAGACAGAGAGAGAGAGAGTGTGTTTGTGAGTGATAAAGTGAGTGTGTGAGAGAGGTACATACAATAAAGTCTGACCTGAGAACTGTATGAAAGGTGTGTGTGTGTGTGTGAGTGAGAGAGAGAGAGTGTGTATGTGAGCTGACTTGATACACAGAGATCTATAATGAGCTGCATGTGTCAGTCTGATCTAAACGAGCTCTAATCTGCACCTGGATGCAACTGAAATACACAGAGCAGAGGCAGTAAGGAGTGAGGTTTGGGTTCAGCACACCTCCTGAACTACAGCCACTAGTGACAGAACAGTACTTCCTATCAAAGTATAGTAAAGACTACCTGGGTCAGAAGGCCTTCCTGAATGCATCCATGTAAATTAAATCTTTCTAAGGCAAAAACTTTTCTCATATTCGCGAGTTAGAAACAGGGAACATTTCTGCTTTTCTCCAAAAATCAGCACCTACTTTTGTATGGGAGTGAATGAGCAGCAGGGAGGCTTCAGGCTGCACTCAGAGGCTCACAGTTCAAATTCTGTAAGTCTCCCTGCTTTTTTGAGCACATTGTGAGGGCTAGAACAAGTTTGTCTACAACTTTGGAGAAAATCATGTGTGTACTGTAATTTGTGGCCAGGAGAACGAGAGAAAGAAAAATGTTTCAGACGATTTTTAGACTCTCTCCCACTTTAGCTGATGATGTCACCCACTCTAGCCCTGAACATTCTGCGCAATACACACCCATTATAAATTTGAATTTTGTCCGAAATTTGAATGATTTTTAAACTGTCATAAATCAGAGACTGTTGAAGATATCAATGAGCTGAATGTAATTTGAATAGTTGAAAGTTTTGTGAACGTTTTAGAAGTTAAATGAAGTCTGTAGCTGGAAGTATGCTGAAGTAGTAGAGGTTTAAAGAAGGTGAAGATTTGAAGAGTTTGAAGGCTGTTCCAATGCATTTCTAATGAGAGTAAAATTTCAGAAAAGTATGAATATTTCGAAAAGTATGAATAGTACAAAATATTTGAATGTACCTGATAATCTCCAGAAGAAGCTGAACGTTTTGATGTATGAATTGTTTGAATAGTACAAAGTATGTAGAAGTAGTAGCAGACCGAAAAAGGGAAGAAGAACCCAGAATAATAATAATAATAAGTATAAAGATTTGAAGAACAATAGTGTGAATGCTTTCAGCATTCACCCTAATAATAAGTATAAAGATTTGAAGAACAATAGTGTGAATGCTTCCAGCATTCACCCTAATAAAGATCTGAAGAACAATAGTGTGAATGATTTCAGCATTCACCCTAATAAGTATAAAGATTTTAAGAACAACAGTTTGAATGCTTTCAGCATTCACCCTAATAAGTATAAAGATTTTAAGAACAATAGTTTGAATGCTTTCAGCATTCACCCTAATAAAGATTTGAAGAACAACAGTGTGAATGCTTTCAGCATTCACCCTAATAAGTATAAAGATTTTAAGAACAACAGTTTGAATGCTTTCAGCATTCACCCTAATAAGTATAAAGATTTTAAGAACAATAGTGTGAATGCTTTCAGCATTCACCCTAATAATAATAATAACAATAAAGATTTGAAGAACAATAGTGTGAATGCTTTCAACATTCACCCTAATAATAATAAGTATAAAGATTTGAAGAACAATAGTGTGAATGCTTTCAGCATTCACCCTAATAAAAGATGTAGACATCTCACCTTCGTCATGTGGGTGCTGGTGATACAGGAGAGAGGAAGATGTCACATTTTATTCTGGACAAATTTACCATCAAAATAATAATAATAACAAAGTTTAACACTTCACATTAAATAAAATGAATAAAAACAGAATATTGGAAATTTGAATGTGTTTTCCACCACAACTCCATTCATAGTAGATTCATTTTTCTTCAGTTGTTTATATTATCTCATGTCTGTTTTCCTGGCCAGATTCAGATGAATATTTTTCACTCACCTCTCTCCTTCCATCAAACCTGTTCAACCAAACCACAGAAAACACAAAAAACTGTTAATTATGGAACAACAGCTCATTAGATCATTTTACAGAACTCACTGGAAACGGATGGGATCAAAGTGGATTCAGAACCCTCCAGATAAAGAAGTTACTGGATGAACAGTCATGTTTATCTGAGTGAACAGTTGAATTAGACAGTGATGGAGGACAGATGAGACCTCACCTGTTGGGTGGAGGTCTGGCTGAGGAGTTGCTTCTGCTGACAGAGCTGGACAGAGAAGGAACAGGAGGTTTGGACCAGGTGGAAGGTTCCTGTTTGACCCGGAGCATCAACAATACAGAAGAGTTGTCAGTGCAAGAATAACTTACCGTGTTCACTATATTGTTGAATAAAGTTTTTTTTTAAAGAAAACTCACCCTGTCCACTGTGTTCCGGTGAGGTCCTGTGAAAAAAACAAATTAGTTTTCAGAAAACAAATTGATTATAAGTGACTGATAAACTGTCACATTTGAATTGAATTATTTGTTTGTTGCTGTTGCAGTGAAGCTGCTGCTGCAGCAAAATTAAGATAGATAACACCGATAGTTAACTAAGGGTAAATGAAATCAATATAATTGAGACAACAGTAAAAGAAGAACTCCAAATGAGATTTCAGAGGGTTCCTGAACACAGCAGAAGTGTAGATTACTAAATGTACTCTAGCAAATTTTGAAAATGTGTGGTTTTGGGTAAACAATTAGCAGAACAAACATAAAGATGATTTAATGAGTTGATTGGTGACGGTGGGTCACGGTCCTGGTCCTGGTCCTTGGTCAGTACCTCTGATGGGGGATGGATTGGATCCTGAATCTCTTCCTGGTTTGCTGTCACGAAAGATCTGGGGGGGCGCTGGAGGAACTGAACACAACAGATCAACAGCTTTAATTCGACGGACGATCACACCAAACAATCTATAATCTATACATCCACATATAATCTGAGTGATTAATTTCTTACGTAAAGACAAAATGACAGCAGTAAATCTAGACCTGAGGCTTCACTCATCCTTTGTGTGTTTACATTTATTTAAATTCTAAGTAGAGCTGCATCAACTGAAAGATAGTTCATCAGCATCTCTCTCTGTAACCGATTAAAACACAAGTCAATGAGTAGTTCAATAAATAATGAAAAATAATAATTCCATCCTTACTTAAAGCTAGGGTTGACGTTGAGAAAGATTGATCATTATTATAAACATCATTTAGATGTTGGTTATGGCCCAATAGCATGACTTACACAATGTGAAGAGCAAAAGGAACCAAAAAAAATCCATTCTCTCTAGCAGCTGCAGGCCTGGAAAGAAATTGACCAATCACAGCTATGCGGGTCAGATGGCTGTGACTGGAGTTTCTCCTTCTCATACCCTTCATCCAATCCCCTTGCTCAATTTTGACACTCCGCTGCTCCTTATCTCAACCCTCTTCTGCATTTGAAACTACAAATGGTTTGTAAGGCCCTGAGCAATTCAGCTAAAAAAGCAATCCATGGAGCGGTGGATAATGTTATATAACATATACAATAAAACAACCTTTATATTTGTGTTAACCATCATAAACGAAAGATTACATTTGTGTCGCGGTGCACAGAGATGAGAGCTGGGACACCAGGTGCTGCACTGATGTTGCAAGGTTGGTTTTTGGCCCAGAGACGGCAGGTGGAGGACAGAGAGCCTCCATTCTCCCTTCTAACAAGTTACAAAGCTTGTATGTAACCATCACAATTACTCTGGAGTTGTTTAATTAAGGTAAAAATGTAACATAGCCACAGGAAAATCCTGCATAGTTCTTCTTGAAAAGGCAGAGACGAAGGGGATGCAGCAGACTTTTGATGAACAGGTAATCTTTCGTTTTTATTGTGGAAGTTGTCACAAAGAGACAGAGGAGAGAGAGATAAAGAGACGTGAGTGTTGGGGACTTTACAGAGTGCAGAGCATCTTTGTGTATCAGTCAAGGACTGATAACTTTTATTATGCCTGTGCTGGCTTATGACTGTGAAAGCTGCCATTATTTTTTTCTGTCATTAGACGGCGTCCAAACAATTTTTGTCTCTGTAACTCCGCATTCAAAGCTGGCAGTGATTAACCAGTTTTTGGAGAGTTTAATTTCACTGTCCACACCCAGGCCTGATCACTGTCAGACCTGTTGAATCAAGAAATCACTTCAATAGAACCTGTTTGAGCGAAGTGAAGTAGGCTGACTGAGAGATCTCAAACAGCTACGCATCATGTAATAAATGAAACCATCATTTAAAAACTTCATTTTATATGTACTTGGGTTATCTTTGACTAATATTAAAATTTCTCTGATGATCTTAAACATTTGAATGTGACAAATGTGCAAAAAAGTAAAAAATCAGGAAGGGGGCAAATACATTTTCACTGTAGGTGTTCAGACTGAACACTGAGGGAAACTTAGAATCAGCAAGACTCAGAAACAGGAAGTGATATCTTTCTGCCCTAGTCTCACTCACATTTTCCTGGTGGCCGTGGGGAGGGGTCCCTTCTGGTGGGGTCACCTGGCTGCAGCAAACAAGAACAGGAAACTTACTTCATGATGAGAATCAGTGTGTGTGTGTGTGTGGGGGGGGGGACGAGCAATCAGGACAGACTCACCACCCGGGGGGCAGACAGGCTGGGGACTGAAGGGCGGGGGCACACAACAGGGGGGGGTGCTCTGGATGACACATGGTTATCCCTGTTATCTACACACACACACATACACACACACACACACACCTGTTTTAATGCATACAAGACTAATGTTGAAGTGTGATGTATGATTTTTTGTTTCGTGGCCTCACCTATGTAGTCCCCATCCCCAATGGGCAGGGTGGGGCACAGCTTGTGAGCCAGGTCATCTGGAGGTTCAGTGGGGGGGGGCTCATAGTCATTGGTCCCGTCTTGATCATCATTTGGGGACTCGTAATCTCCTCCGCTGCCATCTTCCTCTCCACTGTTGGGACTTTCATAATCATCATCATCAGACTGATGAAGTAAGGGGAGGGGGGGGGTCAGATGTCAGAGAGGGACAATTATCAGAGGATCATTAACAGAGGTTGAAAACTGATGGAAACAACAAAATCACAGGTAGAATTTGACTGGTAACACTGTGATATCACAGCTGTCTCAGACTGTCAGTAAGCCTTAAGTCATCAGAACATACCACTAATTGCTGTTATATCTATCTGTATCACAGGGGTTTAACAACACATCTGTGTGCATGAGGTCAACATCAACTACAACTCCCAGGGTGCATTTCAGTCCAAAGCATCCAGTAACCAGATGCAAATCGTGTTATTGCCCAGGACTGTACAGACTCAGTTTAAATGAATAGATGAACAGATCAGTGTCAGACTCACAAACTCATCATCGTCCCAGCATTCAGTGGTGGAGGGGTCTGCAGAGAGAAGCAGGTGTTTGCAGCTCAACACATACTGTATCAACACACCACCACTACAGTTTACAGAATAAGTTGTTAATAATCATCAGAGGCAGCACAAGTTCAGATAAATGAATGATCAGAATTTGTTCAAATTAAAGTGAATAAAAAGAGTAGCTACAGTCAGAGATAAACTAAAATGGACACATGATTTAGTCATGATGTTAGTTCAGTTTTAACATACTGTGGAATATATAAACATAAACAGTAACACATGAATAGAATGAGATTTATTTATTCAGGATAGCCCCTTGAGATCAATCATCTCATTTTCGAGGGGGTCCTTCCACAAAATTATTCAAATAATACAAGGTCAGAAGTGAAAAGAAATACAATGCAGCACTTTACAGGACTTGTACACATACATGCATTCTTACACAAACACAAACACAGACAAGGCTCTCCTAACCTCAACTACTCAACAAACAGCCATATCTCAACTTAGTAAACAACTTAGTAATGTTCATGCTTACAATTAGAGAAAAAAAAAGAAGAAGAAGAATCAGAAACAAGAACGGGGAGTATGCAAATGGATTAGAAGTGATGCTTTAAAACTATGAAAAAAAGTGATAGACCTAAGCTGGCATGGGAGATTGTTCCAGACAGAGCTCTGAATTGAAATGAACGACAACCAGATTCTTTAGATATTCTAGGAGTGCGGAAAAAGAGGTGATCAGTATGTCTTAGATTGTATTGTGTACTGTAAGGAATTAGAAAGTGTTTTATGTATGAAGGGAAATTGAAGTGAATGCATTTAAAGATAAATAATGACCAATGAAAAAATCTTCTGGCTTTTGGAGTTAACCAATTCAGAGACTCACAGAGAGTACAATGATGAGTTCTATAGGAACATCTCAGAACAAATCTGCAGAGACTGTAAGAGGACATACATTTGTTTTTGTGGTGTTCTGATAAATAATGTCTCTGTAGTCAAGAATGGAGAATATTAATTGTGTTATAATTCTTTTCCGGACATGTGGTGTAAAACAATCAATGGAACGATACAGTAATTTCAAACAACAGTAGATTTTATTTGTAATTGAATCAGTGTGGGATTTAAAAGATAATTGAGAGTCAAGCCAGAGGCCCAAGTATTTAAATTCAACATATTTTTCAAGAAAATTTAAGGACAAGTCTTTAGATAGTAAATCAGACCGAGTACTAATGCTGTAAAAATTTTTCTAATTCAGGAGAAGCTTGTTGGATAAAAACCATTTTTGAACTAAGTTAGAATTGGATTGTAAAGAGTACTGAATATGTGAAATTTCAGGTTTAGAAGAGTAAATTAAGGTATTAGCATAGAGATGAATTTGACAGTCGGAACTGATTTGTGAAAGATCATTAACAAAAATAGAAAATGAAAGAGGACCCAAGGATGAGCCTTGAGGCACACCTTTTGTTATGAGCTTGAAGTCTGACTGAGTACTCTGAAAAGAGACACACCGGCTTCTACAGTGCAGGAAAGAATTAAAAGGAGATAGTGATCAAACATATCAAAAGCTTTTGATAGATCAATGAATATGGCACTAGGAGGCATATTGTTATCGAAAGAAGATGTCATTGGTGAATTTTGTGAAAGCAGCCGTGGTCGAGAAGTAGGGTCGAAAACCAGATTGGTATGGAGATAGAATATTCTAATCATTAAGATATTTGGATAATGATTGAAGATAAGTTTTTCAAATATTTTTGCAATATTATTAATAGTTGAAATGGGTCTATAGTTGTTAAAAATTTGGAGGTCACCACCTTGTGGCCTTGAGGAGTTACTTTGGCACATTTCCAAGATGATGGATTTTCACAGGTAGTCAGAGATAGATTAAACAAATCAGACAGAGGAAATTATAAAACATGAGAAGCCAATTTAAAGAATTTAGTCTCCAGCTTAAACAATCGATGACCCGTTGAACCTCAGTTGGGGTGACAGTTCTAAAGGAGAAGGAACTGTTGCACCTATCATTAATCAGGGTGAAGTCAGAGCAGTGATTACTAGGCAGACAATTGCCAATTGATGAGAAGTGCTGACTAAAGGCTTCTGCAATTAACATTGATTCATTAACAATTTCATTATTCATTTTAATATGAGTAGTGGTAGTAGTAGTAGTTTTTTGTACATTTATTATTATTATTATTATCATTATTACACTATTTATTATCTTCCAGAATTGTTTTGGGTTCTTGAAATTGGGTGTTAGGCAGTCTTTACAGATATTGGCTTCAGCATTTCTTGTTTTAGTTGTACATTTAGTCCTCAAATCCTTATATGCAATTCAGTCAGAGACATCCTTGGGTGCTCGATATTTTTTCCAGGCCTTGTCTCTTTGTTTGAATAAATGAAAAAGCTCTCCTTTGATCCACGGTAAATGTCTACCCTTAACTCGAATTGTTGACCAGGGTGCATGTTTATTTATAACGTCAAGAAAGTGTAAATAAGTGTAAATAAAATGCCACGCATCTTCAACATTTGGTATTGAATGAAACCTCTCCTGGTTTTTCGTTTAAAATGCTATGGATAAAGAGATCAGAATTAATATTATTAGCTTTCTGTACTTCAATAAATTTAGGAGGAAGCTAAGGCATTTTTGTCTTCCAAACTCAAAAGGCACTGGAGTGGTCACTAAACGAATCCGGTAATACACCAGTTGAACAGTTCTATCAGGATCGGTGACTAGGATCAAATCAAGCAGGGAAGCAGAACTAGAACACACTTTGGTGGATTCAGTTATAAGTTGTGTAAGGTTTATACTGTTGAAGAGATTGCGATCATTGAGAGAGGACAGGTCTATCCAGTTAGAATTAAAATCCCCTAAGAGAATTTTTTCACTTGTGTGGTCTAAAGAGTTAATGGTAGACAAGCTACAATTAATAGATTCTGTAGGAGACGTAGGAGGTCTGTAAAAATTTCCAAAATTATCCTAATGAAGAGACATTCAAAGTACAAAGACTCATATATGTTATAAAACAGCACTGCAGCTGCACTCAGGAAAAACCTGCTTTGATCACTGGACCAGACCAAACAGAAATAAACACATTTCTTTCCTGTTGTTTTCTGTCCTACCTGGTTCATGGTATTTGGGCGTTGTTCTATGGAAACAAACACAAAGAAGAGAGGATTTAGACCCATCATGTCCATGAATGCATCATCATCTAGAGGGTTTGAATACATTATTTCCAGTTGTGATGTGAAGCTCTGGTTTGAACCTACCTTTTGCCAAACAGACTCTTCTTCTCCTCTTTCCGACTGATTTCAGTGCTGAGCTTTGAGATCAGCCTGAGGGCACACACACACACAAACACAAACACAAACACAGGGTTAAAATTCTGTGCTGTGATGGTTTGACTTGTGAAACACTCTGACCAAAATCAGACTGGAGAATAGACCAGCTCTACTGTTTGGGGAAAAGGGCAGTACTTAAGTACTAAGATACTGCTACTGGATGAACCATCATGTTTCAGAGTAGGACCACAGACCACAACCACAACATTAGCTGGCTAGCTTTTAAGCATGTCAGTAAATTACTGTAACTTTAACAGAAACCAAAGCCACATCACTACTCACGGGGCATGGAGTTTTGGAAACTTCTGCAAGTCATTGTCACTCAGGTTCTGCAGAAAGAGGCAAAGCACTGTTTTTAGACCAGATCACCTGGCTTCACCCCTGCTAGCCTGGCCCTCACCCTCTCTGCCCTCCTTCTTTCTCATGTTTCTCGACTCACCACAAATCTGGATCCACTGATGTTGTTCTTTATCACAGCCTTATCACAGCCAGACAGATTCATCTGTTGAAGGACAGAGGACAAGAAGAGAGAAAGAGAGGAGGACAAGAAGTGAAAGAGGAGAGGAAGTGATGAGCACATACAAAAAGGAGGAGAGGAAGAGAGGAGGACAGGTTCATTAAGGTTTGCAGTCTGATTAACTGAATTGATGCTATATCACCTGTAACGCTGTTTGTATTGAAGGTTCAAACTTCGTACAAAGGATGACCCACTGAGCCATGACTCCACCCCCAGCCTCTCAGAAAATAATCACATTATCACAACAACATACAACAGTGTCCTTATTTTACACTTGTATTGTTGTGTTGTGTGGAGCTGCCCTGTCACACCCTCTTCAGGTTGTTGCCAGCCTGCTGTTTGTATGTTGTGCTGCTCTGGTTTTGTGCTTATGTTGTTGTTGAATTACAGTTTTGTAGTTGTTGGGTTGTTGTGTCACCCTCTTAATGTAGTCTGCTAGCTGCTGTTGAATGTTGTGTAGCAGTTTTGCTGTTATTGTGTTACAGTAGTGCTGTTGTGTAGCTGTTGTGTAGATGTCCTCTCACCCTCTTCAGGTAGTCTGCCAGCTGGGGTGGGCTCCAGCCCAACACCTCGGCCCTGGAGGGGACTCTGTCAGAGCTCATCCTATGTCCTGCTGTCGTCCCCTAGCCTTGATGACCACGTCACAGTGGGACAGTGTCTGCAGGGCAGGAGGAGGGGACCATCTGACAGCCACCTGTGGGAGATAACTCGTCCTCCACCTCACAGCCTCGTGGCTTAGCTTTTCCTGCTTGTCCACGTCGCAGCAACAGACGGCCTCTTCCTAGCCTATCTTGTGTCCAAAGGAAACTAAATGTCTCTTTCAGAAGACAAAGCTATGTCTGTCAGTCCTCAAACCGTCCGACTTCCTCCTGTCTGTTCAGCAGCGTCTGAGTGCCTGCAACAAAGCAGGGAGTGGCAGACATGACACAGAGGAACCAAGATGGCTGCCGTCTGTCTTCCTGTCTATTTTCTTTCTCCTCCTCTCTGTCTGTCTCTCTGTCTCTTTGCCTCTCTTTCCTCCCCCTCTCTCAGCTTATTTGAAGGAAGTGACAGAGTAACAGATAGAAGGCTGGGTGATGGTGTAGCAGTAACCCCCTCCCCCCGCTTCCCCCCATGACCACAGAGCGGAACAGATACTGCTGCTGCACCCACACACTGCTGCTGACGACCTGTTGACAACCACAGAGGAAACAGCAGCTGACTCTGGATCAGTGTGAGAGCTCAGGCTGGTCCCTGCACCAGTCAGCGCTGACCCCAGGTCAGTTCATAGTAGCACATTCACACCATCCTTGTCTCAAAATGTCGCTTTTCCTGTGGAGGATGACTGAACACACATCAAAACATTTTAGTTTTACTTCCATGTTCTGTCAGTTTATACCTCTCCTCATTAGGATTTCACCCCCCACGTCAGTGTTAACGGCTACAACTTTCACACCTCAGTATAACTCTATCTCTTGCCCTCCTATGCAACCTGTCCATGCAATCAGATGAGCTACCATCTGTTTGGAAGGCAGCCTCCACACTCCCCTTATTTAAAGGGGGGAAACAAACTGACCCCACCAGATATTGTTCTATCTCCATCTTACTCTGCATAGCAAAAGTACTAGAGAAATAGTCTGCAAACAGCTCACACACTTTCTGGATATCCATAATCAGAGAGTCAGATCCATAATCTGACTCTCAATCTGGTTTCCATTCAGGCTATGGCTGTGAGGCAGCGACACTTAAAGTTCTTAATGACATTGTCAGTTATCTGGACTCCAAGCAATGCTGTGCTGCCATTTTAATAGATAGATAGATAGATACTTTATTCATCCCCGAAGGGAAATTAGGTTGTCGTAGTAGACTGGTGTATTGAATACAATAACATACAATAAAATAAATACAATAGAACTACAGTATAAAAGAATAAAGTACTAGAATGGAATGTGCCTTTACAAATATCGTATGATGTGATATATGATATCAATACAGTTAGTGTGTAACTGTGGCTCTGATAGAGGTAGATGAGTTGTAGAGTCTTATTGCTGTAAGTAGGAACGATTTCCTGTATCGTTCCTTAGAGCAACGGGGTTTAATAAGTCTGTTGCTGAAGCTGCTCTTAAGCTTGTCCAGTGTTTTTTGGAGGGGGTGAGATGGATTGTCAATGATTGCTAGCAGTTTTGCCAGCATCCTGTCCTCCACTACCTCCTCCAGTGTCACAACAGACTCTGCCTTTTTGATGAGTTTTTTCAGCCTATTGGCGTCCTTTGCCTTGATGCCTGCACCCCAGGACACCACAGCAGACTGGTAGAACATCTGTAGCATTTTGTTGCAGACATGGAAGGACCTGAGCCACCTCAGGAAGTAAAGCTGGCTCAGGCCCTTCTTGTACACGGCCTCTGTGTTGGTGTGCCAGTCCAGTTTATTGTCCAGTGTCACACCCAGATACTTGTATGATTCTACCTGATCCACATCTGTTCCAATGATGTTGAAAGGGGAGGGCAAGGGTTTTATTGCCCCGGCTAAGGCCAGGCTAAGGCTTTTGAACTGCTTAAATTCCATCATTCCATTGGTGTCTCAAATCAGTCTTTAGACTGTATCTGTGATTTGACAGCTACCTCTCCAGGCACATCCAGTCTGTAAAATCCGACTGCCTCACATCACAGTCCCTGTGTAAAGGAATCCCACAGGGCTCCATCTTAGCACCAGTCCTCTTCACAATCTACATAAACAATATAGTTAAATCAGCTGGAAACTCCTTTATTCACCTCTGTGAATAGTTCTTTATGCTACTGCCCCCTCCCCATATGCTGTGTTGGAAACACTTCAACAGAGCTTTCAGTCTATCCAGGCGGGTTTCTCTACCCTCGGCCTGGTCATAAATACAAGCAAGGCCAAGGTCATGTGGTTCAGCCCTCCCAAAATCGTACCATTTTGGCCACTGATGGCCAAAATCTCAAACTGCTTTCCTCCTATAAATACCTGGGAGCTTGGATTGACAGCAATCTGTCCTTCGCCAAGCACCTGTCCATTCCGCAGTCAAAAAAGCCAGCCTCAGCTGCCTATATCGAAACCACTCCTCCTTTACCGCTTCTGCCAAGCATATCCTGGTCCAGTTGAGTGTACTACCACTATTCACCTATGGTGATTTATTCTACAGGTTTACCTGCAAAGGAGCACTTGAGCATCTTAATATCCTGTATCATATTGCTATTCGTTTTGCCATCAATGCCCCCTATATGACCCACCACTGTGACCTATACACCCTGCCAAACTGCTCTCCCCCCCCCGGAAATCAGGCACAACATCCACTGGCTGATGCTGGTCTTCAAAACTCTACTAGGCCTCACCCCTCCCTACCTAACTCACCTACTCACCTCTATCAGTTCTTTCAGACTCACCATTACAAATTCCCTAAAACACTCCTGCATATACCTCATCTTAAGCTCTTCCTGAGCAATTCATTTCCACTCTTCCTCCTTCCACAGTTTTGCTGATGCTGTGCTGTTTTTAACACTGTACTATATGTTACTAGGTTTGTCTGGTATCACCCATGTGTTCTTTTAACTGTCCGTCTGGGGGTACAGCAATAAATCAAGTAAATATCTGGCTAATCTACTTCAACGCAAAAAAGAAAAGACAATTATCCCGTCCATAGTTAATGCAGCAGGAACACTTACCCATACACTTACCCAGGCAAGGATGTCCACTCTCTCCATCTTTATTTGCAATATTTATCTAACCACTCGCTGCAGCAATACGTCAAAACAATAAAATCAAAGGAATCCAGGACAATGGTACAGAACACAAAATTAGCCTTTATGCAGATGATTTATTGTTATACCTTCAAAACCCTCACAAGTCATTATGAGCAACATTCAAGGTTATTACAGACTTCTCCATTAACTCACATTATACAATAAACTGGAACAAATCAATTCTCTTACCACTATCTACCGACACGTGGGATTCTGCAGCCCAAGACCACACTCTCCCACTTCACACTGGCAACATTAGATACTTAGGCAGCAACATTTCCTCCAGGCTGTCAGAACTATTCAACCTTAATTACACCCCTCTGCTAAAAAACATAGAAGACGATTTCAAATGCTGGAAAAATTTACCACTCACTCTCATTGGACGCATTGCAATAGTCAAAATGAAAACCTACCTCAGATTACTTACCTGTTCTCACTACTTCCTATCACACCCACCGATAAATGGTTTCAGACACTTAACACACTAACAACTCAATTTTACTGGAAAAACAAAATAGCAAGAATTTCAATGTCAACACTACAGAATACAAAATCGTACGGTGGCCTTGACGCAACCAACTTTTTCATATACTTTCTGTCAAACCAATTGCAATAACTGTTCAAATGGATTAAAAATGACAACTACAGCTCAATGTAAAAACCAATGTAAAACCACCTTACTTTCAGATCTTTCATTCCTACCCCCATTAACAAAGAAATCGGACTACTGCAAGAACAACATCACAATTTCATCAACTCTGACAGCTTGGTTGAAGACTCACAAAATCACTCAGTCATCCCTAACACCATGTAGATCTCCAGAAGTATGGGGTTTGGAGAGACCAGTTCCTCTACTACCATCAGCTAAAATCTATAATTAAATCTAAAATTACTTCAACCAACAATACATTACAGCCATCTCTATTATGTAAAGAAATCATGAAAATAACAAATTAAAAAAAAATTATCTCAAAACTTTATAAACTTGTTTCACAATCCGAAACTTCCATAACACTCGCAATAGAAAAATGGGCAAATGATCTGTCTCTCCCCCACAACCCCAACCCTGACTTCTGGATTCAAATTAATAAAAATATTTTCCCCATGACCACTAACAGAAACTTACAACTTACAACAGAAACTTACAAAACCATTCACAGAACACACATCACTCAGAGGAAAATGTTTAAAATGGGACTAGCTAACACAGACACGTGTTCACAATGCACTATGGGTAGCACAGACGATTATTTTCATTCCACTTGGTCTTGTCAACCAGTTCAGTCATTTTGGGTGTCAGTAACTGACAAACTCTCCACTATTCTGGGCTGCAGAATCCCAACATCTCCAGTGCTATGCTTGCTGGGAGACTTGACACAAGTTACCATTCCCATTAAATACAGAAACCCGCTACTCATTTCTCTAACTATCGCCAAGAAAGTAATATTTCAAAACTGGAAATCTAAATCAACCTGTCATATCAACCACTGGATCAACTTACTCTTAGAATACATCTCAACAGAACAAATAACAGCAAACGTCAAAAACAATATGTAAGCCTTTAATGAAATGTGGAACTCATTCATAATTCACCTCAACCCCACTGCAAATCCCAACCACTCCCCACCCAGGACACCAGAAACCCATAACTGAAGCCACGTACATGACCATATATCTCACCTTTAACTAACACATAATATGGTGGCACTGATGATGGTAATGGTAATAATGATAAAAAATAAGATTACCTTTATTATCATTATATTTATATATTATTATATTTATTATACTATTAGTATTATAGTCATTATTATTGTTGTTATTATCAAAGTCATTATTGTTGTTATTATTATTACTACTACTAACATACCTCCATTATTATTATACTACTAGCTCATAATTTTTCATGTTGCTATTGAGGCCGAATTCTTCTCTCCAGCACCCTGGAATAGACTTTCCCGGGAGGCTGAGGAGTGTGATCCCCCGGTAGTTGGAACACATCCTCCAGTCCCCCTTTTAAAAAGAGGGACCACCACCCTGGTCTGCCAGTCCAGAGGCACTGTCCCCGACTGCCATGCGATGTTGCAGAGGCGTGTCAGCCAAGACAGCCCCACAACATCCAGAGACTTGAGATACTCAGGGCGGATCTCATCCACCCCCGCTGCCTTGCCACTGGGGAGCTTCCGAACTACCTCAGTGACTTCAGCTTGGGTGATGAATGAATCAACCTCTGAGTCCTCTGCCTCTGCTTCCTCCATGGAAGGCATGGCAGTGGCATTGAGGAGATCCCCGAAGTACTCCTTCCACCGCCCGACAATATCCCCAGTCGAGGTCAACAGCTCCCCACCTCCACTGTAAACAGTGTTGGCAGAGCACTGCTACCCCCTCCTGAGGCGCCAGATGGTTTGCCAGAATTTCTTTGAAGCCGATCGGTAGTCCTCCTCCATGGCCTCCCCGAACTTTTCCATACCCAAGTTTTTGCTTCCGCGACTGACCGGGCTGCCGCACACTTGGCCTGCCGGTACCCATCAGCTGCCTCATGGGTCCCCCCGAGCCAACCAGGCTCGATAAGACTCCTTCCTCAGCTTGACGGCATCCCTTACTTCCGGTGTCCACCACCGGGTTCGGGGATTTCTGCCATGACAGGCACCGGAGACCTTGCGGCCACAGCTCCGAACAGCCACATCAACAATGGAGGTGGAGAACATGGTCCACTCAGACTCAATGTCTCCAGCCTCCCTCGGGATCTGGTCAAAGCTCTCCCGGAGGTGGGAATTGAAGACTTCAATGACAGAGTATTCTGCCAGACGTTCTCAACAGACCCTCACAGTACGTTTGGGTCTATCGAGTCTGTCCAGCTTCCTCCCCAGCCACCAGATCCAACTCACCACCAGGTAGTGATCAGTTGACAGCTCAGTCCCTCTCTTCGCCCAAGTGTCCAAGACATACGGCCGGAGCTCAGATGACAAGACTACAAAGTCGATCATTGACCTCCGGCCTCGGGTGTCCTGGTGCCACGTGCCCTTATGGACACCCTTATGCTCGAACATCGTGTTCGTTATGGACAGACTGTGACCAGCACAGAAGTCCAACAACAGAACACCACTCGGGTTCAGATCGGGGAGGCCGTTCCTCCCAATCACGCCCCTCCAGGTATCACTGTTGCTGCCCACGTGAGCGTTGAAGTCCCCCAGCAGAACGATGGAGTCCCCAGTTGGGGCACTTTCCAGTACCCCTCCCAGGGACTCCAAGAAGGCCGGGTACTCAGCACTGCCGTTTGGCCCATAAGCTGAAACGACTGTGAGAGACCTATCCCCGACCCGAAGGCGCAGGGAAACGACCCTCTCGTTCAGTACCCAGGGTGGGTATTATTATTATTTTATTATTATTATCGTCAAACCTTATAAATATCATCATTTTCATAATTATCACTATTGATCTCTGCAACATTGCAACTCTCAATACACGTGTCATACACACACACACACATATACCACAAATGTTGTCTTTTGTTTGTTTGTTTTTGTTGTTGTTGTTGTTGTTTTTTTTGTTTTTTTTTACACGCCGTTTTTTTTGTCCATATCACTGTAGTGTCCTTTTTCACAATTTAAAAAAAAAAAAAAAACCGGTCCGGGGCGGCTGTGGAGGTAGAGCGGGTCATTCACAAACCGGAAGGTTGTGATTCGATCCCCGGCTACTCTAGGCCACATGTCGAAGTGTCCTTGGGCAAGACACTGAACCCATGATTGCCCTCTGATGTGTCATCGGACGTGTGTATGAATGATTAGACCCCAAAAAGCCTGTCTGCGACCACAGCTGTATGAATGTGTCTGTGAAAGGGTGAATTACCAGAATTACCTGTTAGCCATACATGCTAGTGGCAACCCCTGGCCTGATGCTAGACAATGGGCCCTGCTCATTCATGCCCTTGGTGCAGTAGGACAGCGCCAGTTCTACACCCTTCCGAACACGGGTACTTCATACGACACAGCTATGATGGCTTTGGAGGGACAATTCGTGCCAAAGGTGAATACTCTTGGGTCCCGCCATCACTTCAGAGAGAGAGCACAGTGCAATGACAAGACTGTGCCTCAGTATATGGCAGCGCTGAGAGAATTAGCGGCTATGTGTGCTTATGCTACCATGGAAGACGAGATGCTAAGGGACCAGCTCATCGAAAAGGCTTTCGCGCCGACGGTGAGAGAGAGACTTTTAATGGAAATGTCCCTGACTCAAGAATATCATAGTACTTTTTCCTCAAGAAAAAGAGGAGTGAGCATTCTGATAAAGAAAAATATAGACTGTCAAGTACATAAACATGTCTCACACAAGGAAGGTAGATGGGTCATATTGGATGTTACTTTAGAGGGTCAAAGGATGACTATTGCTAATATTTATGCTCCTAATTCTGTTAACCCAGATTTTTTTCACGAAGTCTGCAGCCTATTTAGAGATTTGGGGAACAATAATATAATTCTGGGGGGGATTTTAATCAAGTAAGGGATTTAGTAATGGATAAAACTTATCAAACCTCCCAAGCTAACACTGCTGGTGTAAGGGCAATAGATGTGGTGTCAGAAGAGCTGGGTCTAGTTGATATTTGGAGACTATAGCATCCCAGTGAAAAGGACTTTACTTTTTTTTCACATCCTCACTTAAGTTACTCTAGAATAGATTACTTTCTGTTATCCCGTGATATGGTCAGCCAGGTGATGAATTGTACAATTGGAAACATAGTACTATCAGACCATGCACCAGTGGACTTAGTCCTCTACCCTCTAGATAGAGCAGAAAAGAATTTGAGATGGCGTTTTAACAACTGTATGTTGAACAGAGAAGAAAATTGTAACTTTATTAAATCTGAAATGCAGGAATTTTGGGAGCATAATGAAGGCTCTATAGAGGACCATGGGGTAATGTGGGATGCTTTCAAATCCTTTCGGATGTATTATACAAAGAAGTTAATTTATCAAAAAAACGGAAAGTCAAAGGTTACTTAAACTAGAGCAAGACATCAAAAAGCTTGAAATGCATTACACAGAACAACAAGACTCAGATACATGGGGTAAAATGAATAAACTTAAATGTGAATTAAATGATATACTGAATAGAAAAACTGAATTTGCCCTCTTTTGCACTAGGCAGAAATATTTTGAACAGGGCGAACGACCTGGTAAAGTACTGGCACACAGAGTAAAACAAATACAGTCTCAGAATATTATTCCATCGATTTTTGATAAAGACAATAACCTTATCACAAACAAAAGAGACATTAACACTGCATTTAGGGAGTTTTATCAAGAATTGTATACATCTCAGGGTGGAATGGACAAAAACAAATTAGAAAGTTTTTTTCCTCAATTGAAATCCCAGCTTTAACACAGGACGGGAGAGCACTTTTGGAGGACGATATCTCTGTAGATGAAATTAAAAAAGAAGCCTCAGGATTGGTAAGGCCCCCGGAAACGATGGGTTTTCAGTAGATTTCTATCAGAAATTCATAGAAGATCTTGCCCCTAGATTACTGGTCGTATATCGAGATGCATTTCAAAGAGGTAGTTTACCTGAAAGTATGAGGGCAGCGGTTATTACGCTACTACATAAAAAGGGAAGAGATCCACAGCAGTGTGCTAACTATCGCCCTATTTCTTTGATTAATGTGGATGAAAAAATTCTCGCCAAAATGTTAGCAACTAGATTGGAAGAAGTGGTCCCATCTCTTCATTCATCAGGATCAGGTGGGGTTTATACGGGGCAGGAGCTCTGCGGACAACCTTCGAAGACTGCTACACATTATGTGGATGACGAGAAACTATGACACACCAGCGGTTGCCTTTTCACTAGATGCCAAAAAGGCGTTTGATAAAGTGGAGTGCCCTTTTTTGTTTTATACACTCGAAAAATTTGGGTTTGGACCAACATTTAGGAAATGGGTAGAATTAATGTATACTGATCCATCAGCCACAGTCCTAACTAATGGGAATATGTCATCTCAAATCAGACTAAATCGTGGTGTCCGACAGGGCTCACCTCTGTCACCTCTAATTTTTGCCTTATTCCTTGAACCTCTGGCCATAGCCCTTCGGGCTAACTCTAATATACGGGGTGTGCAGGCAGATCAGGAAGAACACAAGCTTCTTCTGTATGCGGATGATGTGTTGTTGATATCCAGTGATCCTGAATATTCAGTCCCAGAAATTTTCTCAGTTATAAATCTATTTTCAGAGATCTCCGGTTATACTGTTAACTGGTCGAAATCTGAAGCCATGCCGTTGTCAAAATGGTGCCCTCCAGATATAAGACAGAACTGGAAATTCAGATGGATGCCAGAAGGATTAACATACTTGGGCATCAGATTAACTCCAGATCTGAATAAAATAATGGAAGCCAACATATCTCCAGTTATCAAGAAAACCCAAATTCTGTTACAAAATTGGGATAAGTTATGTATTTCCCTGATAGGCAGACTCAATTTAGTTAAAATGATCTTAACTCCTAAGATCAACTACATCACTTCCATGTTACCCCTACAACTTCCTTCTTCACTACTTAAAATGTACAACAGTATGATAGAGAAGTTTATATGGGCAGGGAAAAAACCCATGTTTAATCGTTCCAAGCTATATGCTGCAAAAGACAAGGGGGGGTTAGCACTATCACGAATAGACTGGTATCTCTTGTCATTTTCCTTATCTCAGTTATCTAAAATTCACCTGCCTGCTTCAAGGACCCCTCTGTGGGTCAGGATAGAAGAGCAACTAGTATACCCTTTTTCTGTGGAGGCTTTTTTTCACAAACAGATAGACCAGTTCCCTTCCATGACCCAGTGATGGCTTTTGCCAGAGAGTCATGGAAAACTGCACATCAAATAACAAAAACTAATCCATATTTATCAAGCAGATCCTCCATATGGTATAACAATAAACTGTTAATAGATAAGAAGAGCGTCTTTTGGGATAAATGGAGTAGGTCAGGTATCCACATTCTTGAGGATGTGATGGGAGAGGGTGGATTCAGGTCCTTTGACGAAATTAAAAATAAATATAGCCTGTGTAACTCAGAATTTTGGAGATATCTACAGATCAGACATTGCATTCTCTCAAATAGAGAACACATTCAACACGGTTTAACTGAAATTCAGGAAATTTCACGTAAGATAAGAGTAAAAAACAGAGGTGCATCAAAATTCTATGAATTAATTAGAAGTACACAAGTGCCAAGACTGGATGGTCTAAAAGTATGTTGGGAGAAGGACTTAGCTCAGGAGATTTCCGAAAATGATTGGAAAGAATTATGTACATCATGGCACTGTTACTCTCGTGAAGCACAAACACAGCTCATTTGTTATAAGATATTAAATAGATCCTACTGGACTCCTTCCAAACTGGCAAGACTGAAACTCAGAAACAACGATATGTGTTGGAGATGTAATAGAAAGGTGGGAACTCTAGTACATATGTTATATGAATGTGACAAAACTAATGAGATGTGGAATGCAATAATTTTGTTCCTGAACAAGATGTTGGGCATGCACTTGATCAAAAATCCTGCATTATGTCTGTTGGGCTTACTTCCAGATAATATCTATTTGCCAAAACGTCGAAAATCATGGTGTCGTTTAGCTTTGTCAACAGGGTGCAGGATAACTTTACATCACTGGAAATCTCCCACCCTGTCCACTTTTAAGGAGTGGATAGAGGTTCTAAGTTTGATGGCTGGCTATGAGCGGGTCACATATAGAGCGGCAGGGAGGGAAGACTTATTTAATGAGGTTTGGGGCCCGTTCCTGGCTCAGCTGTTGGATGTGTAAGGATGTTGTCACCTACCTCTGTATATATGTATGTATATGTTGTATTATATTCAGGTACAGGATTCGTATTTTATGTAGGCTTCCTAGGGTGTTTTGTTTATGTGTTTGTTTAGTTTTTGTGTTGTGGAGCTAAGTCTTGTGTTGTAGGTCTGGCTTGATTTATATATTGTTGCTAGACTGCAGATTTCTTGCTTTTCTCATTTATTTATTTATTTTTTTTTTTTTTGTTGTTGTTATTGTTTTTGTTTGTAAAGAAACAAAAAAAAAGGACTGTAATGTTGGGACAGTTATGTGTATTTCTATTATGTGTATTTGTCTGACCAAAACATCAATAAAAAAACAAAAACAAAAGGAAATGTCCCTGACTTTAGACTCTGCCGTTACACTTGCATGTCAGGTGGAGCATGCTCTGCAATCATCCAGTGTGCTAATGGGTGCTGCTGCTGTGCAAGCGGTCGCGCCACAGAAGCCGCGTCGGTAGAGGGACAACAAACGCCGCTCTGACCCTGCTACAAACAGACCACCACAGAGAGCGCAGCAGAGGGAGCGGACCTGCTACAGATGTGGAGCAACTACACACCTGGCTAATTCAACTGACGGTCCAGCATCCCAAGCAAAATGCAACACTTGTGGTAAGACTGGACATTTTGCAAAGTTTTGCCACTCAGTTAAACAAGTGAGAGAGGTGGTACCTGAAGTAGTTGTGCTATTGACAAGCCCAGATCATGCTAATGCTGCTGACAGGATACAGTGCAACATGAATATCGAAACTACTTCAGGAGAGACTGCTAATTGTGAACTGTTGGTGGATACAGGCTCCTCAGTTTCCATCATACCAGAGACTTTACACAACAGACATTTTTCTGCATGACCCCTCACTCGCCCCAAAATTAAGCCTGTCACCTACTTAAAGGAGAATATCCCAGTGCTTGGATGTTTAAAAGCTATTGTTTCCATGGACTCTGCAACTGCTCCTGCTTTTCTCTATGTGGTTTGCAGAGATTCTGCTTTGCTAGGGATGGACCTGATCAGGGTACTGAACTGGACATTCACTCACCAGCTTGACCATATTTCACCTTCTGCCACTGATCAGGCTTCGCCTACTATACCTGCACTTGTGTTGGAAACAACAAATGCTCCCTCATCAGTTGGCTGTGTCACAGCATTTGTGCATAAAGGTACGTGAGGATGCAGTACGAGTGCAGCAAAAATTACGACGACTCCCCTTTGCTGTGCATCAGGCTGTCTCTGATGAACTTGACATGATGCTAAAGGAAGGCATAATTGAACGAATAGATGCTTCACCCTGGATATGCCACATGCCTTACCTGCCAGCTTAATGATAAATCTGCCAAGATAGCACCTACTCCGCTTCAGTCTATTCAACTGCCAGATAAGCCATGGGAGAAAGTGGGTTTAGACATTGTGGGTCCTTCCTGTAGGTTTGCAGTGACTATCATAGTAAGTGGCCAGAGGTGGCATTTTCTCAGTGCGTAACCACTGGGGCTGTCATCTCGCTCCTGCAGTCTTCAGCAGGGAGGGGAATCCTAGCAATATTGTTACTGATAATGGGCCACAATTCCTTTCTAGTGCTTTTGCTGATTTTCTTTCAGAGAGGGGAATATGTCACCTGCGCAGTAGTGTCTACTACCCACAGTGCAACAGGGCGATAGAAAGATGGAACAGGGTGCTCAAGGAGTGCATCCTACCTGCAAAGCAGAAGCAGAAAAACTGGAAAACCGCAGTAACTGACTTCCTGCAAGTTCAATACCCTCGCTGCAGCATTCTGGACCAGCTGGAGACTCTTCAGAGAGGTTTTTGGACATCCTGACAAGAGAGAGTTACAGTAGTCCAGCCTAGAAGTAATAAATGCGTGGACCAGTTTCTCAGCATCACTCTGAGAGAGGATATTCCTGATCTTAGACATATTGCACAGGTGAAAGAAGGCAGTCCTAGTCACATGCTTTATGTGAGAACTGAAGGAAAGATCCTGGTCAAAAATGACTCCAAGGTTCCTCACTGTTGGACTGGAATTAAGGGTGATGCCATCCAGAGTAGCAATCTGATTGGAGAATGTGTCCCTGAGATGCTTAGGTCCAAACACAATAACCTCTGTTTTGTCAGAGTTCAGTAGTAGGAAGTTAGAAGACATCCATGATTTGATGTCTTTCAAGCAATCTTGCAGATTGATGAGGCGGCTTCTATCATCTGGCTCTATTGATAGGTAGAGCTTAGTATCATTAGCGTAACAGTGGAAAGATGGAGTGCTTATGGATTATATCCCCTAATGGAAGCATGTAAAGAGAGAAGATATGCAATAACTTACAGGCTTTGTTTGTTAGTTTTACATTCAATATGTGACACATAAACTTTGGCCCACCCGAGTTTGACACCCCTGCCCTATGTCTTTGCCTCCTACCAGGCCACTGCTTATATAAGAATGTTTTCTTAGCATTTTGCCTGGTTAAATAAAGGTTGATGATGATAATGATGTCTCAGTCTCAGGTCACAACCCCCTCCTCAGCTCCTCTAGCAGCAGACAATTTTCTATCAGAGGATCGACTGGTTATTTTTTAGATATGGAGGTATTTCAAATTTTTGTTTGTTTGGCAACTTTACACATGTCCTCTGAAAGACCGCCTTCTCTGTGTTTTCTGAAGGACCACCCACTCAACTGACATCCTCTTAGGGGCCACCCACTCTATTAATGTCCTCTGAAGGACTGCTCACTCTACTGATGTCTTCTGCCACAGTCCAATTAGTCTGAGGATCCCAGGACAGAGATGGCCGTGTTGGCCAGTTTGTCCAGTCTCCTCCTGTCTGCAGCTGAGATGCTGCTGCCATCTTCTATGCAGATCATTGCATAGAAGATGGCTGATGCCACCACAGTGTAATAGATGGTCTTGGTGTGCGCTCCCTTCACTCCCCAAGACCGAAGTTTCCTGCGCAGATAGAGTCTATTAGTTCTCTCTACTCCCTGTTGTCCCTTACCATGATGAAGCAGACAATCACAGTGTCATAGAGAACTTCTCCAAGTGACAGGTAGGTGTGTTGTGACAGTAGTCTAGGGTCTAGTGAAGGGGGTGAGGAGGAACGGAGCCAGGACCATTCCCTGCGGTGCCAACATATTGCAGATGAATGTGTCAGATATACATTCCTGAAACCTCACATACAGTTGACGATTTGTGAGGTAGACCAGTATCCAGGAAGTGAGATTGATGTTCCACTCCTGTGTGAATGTGTTTAAATTGTATATTTATATTAAGAAAACACAATTTTTAATGACAATTCAAGCACACCATCAAAACTGGCATGGATTTATGCCACGAACGAGACGCTGCCCTAACCACGCCCTAAAAATTGTAGTCACAGTGCTCACACATGATCGCATGATTTATAGAACAGGCTTGAAGAGGGTCAGGCCAGCCTGCTGGAAGAAATAAATTAAGGAGTAACAGATGGTATTTCATTTTGCCATGAGGTGATGCCATAACCATATATGGTTATAGCAGTTTTCCCACTCTTGCTGTCACCTAGACAAAAACGCCCCCTGTAATGCAAAGTACGAGTCAGAGCAACCATATAGCTCTCGCAGAACCACAATAATTTTAGCTGGATCACTCCTAACTGCAGTCGAGCAATGTTTTATTTCTTCATGCACCTCTCCCTCTAAATGGTCAAAAAGAAAGAACACTTGATCGAATGTGGACATGAGTCCTTATGCATGCTTGAGCCTCCTCAGTCCACTCCTCTAGCCCTATACCTGATCGACCCCTAAACACTGGGCACTTCCTATCTCGGGGTACAAGGACCAGTCACTCTGATACAGGAGCGGTAGAAGTGGATGGTGCTGGGGGAAGTTCAGCAGGAATGGAAGGTGCAGCACTAGGACCACGCACAGCCGCATTATCTGCCCTCAACTGTGCCACCAAATCCCTAAATTCTTGTAGCTCTCCCTCCATGACTTTAAAGCTATGAATAGACTATGAATGCTAATGCTTCGGCTACCAGAAAAAGAGACAATGGACTCACCACTGGTTCGCCTTGAGCTGCTGTTCATTCACACACAAAAGGCAATCTGAAAACCAAAGGGACACAAAAAAGAAAAGGAAAAAACCGACAACGCCACCTTGGGATAGGGCCCAAGGACCCACAATGGAGGTCAATAATCACTGGTTACAACAAGGACACTCAGGTTCGTTAACGCAGGCAGGAGATGGTGTTCAATGATTACATACACATTTATTGTTTAAAATAAGCACAAGGTTGGCAACATAAATAAAAGCAGAGGAGCCCAGGGGGATCACACAACACACAAGGGACCACCACCACCCAGGGGAACCACCACCACCACCATTGGCCTTCAGCTCTAGGGGGAGAAAAGGAGCACGATTAAAAGGGCTCGCCATGAAAGAAAAACCCAGAATACCCCATAGCCCTTCCAAAGAGAGCGAGGGGGGGAGACAATCGCTGTAGCAGGGAAGACAGCCACCACGCATCATGCAACCAGCAGACTATGCACTGGTCGGCAGCAGTTTGTAACCCCAATTGAGCGCCTCAGCCGCAGCAGAGACGCCTGATCTGTGTTCGCATGCAAGCGGCGAATGCAACGACCCAGAAGTGGGTGGGCCAAAGAGGCAAGAAGCGAGAGGTCGGCATGAGGGACACGGCCTACTTTTAACCCCTCAGCATAAACAATGATTGGCTAATAAGCCAGAGAGGGTGCAGCAGAACCTGGAGTGTAGGTATGGCAGTGGTGCCTCATACCACTACAGTACTATTTCCTAAACCCAACCTGGAAGATATCTATAAATTAAGGCTAAAAATAGCTAAACTTGGGGTGCTGTGTGGCGCAGTGGGTTAAGTGGGCGCCCAGTATGCAGAGGCTATAGTCCTCGCTGCAGTCGGCCCTGGTTCGAATCCCGCATCGGGCACCGTTTGCTGCATGTCATTCCCCCTCTCTCTGCCTCCCCATTTCCTGTCACTCTACACTGTGCTATCCAATAAAGGCAAAAATGCCCCAAAAATATACTTAAAAAAACAAAAATAGCTAAACTAAAGTCAAATTAGACGACATAAAAAGCTAAACCAAGCAGAACTAAAGTCAAAACAGACAAATATAAAGAAAAGGGGCAAACAAACAAGAACCTAAAGTAAGGAAAAGAAACCAAAATTATACAATTACAAATAAGGACCTAAACAATATATAAAGGGACGGACAAAACGAAGGAGAGGATTAAGGAGAAGGACTGACAGGGAAGGGGAAAGGTTAAAAGCCAGGGCCAGAGCAGCATCAGGCCAAATAGGCAAGGCTCGCTAAAATAAATCAACCGCCTGAAGAAGGCCTAGTCCGGCTGAAACGTAGCGCTAGAGCTGACTTAAATTAGGGTAATTTAGCCTAATTTTTTGAAACCCCACCACCAATTGTTGGTGGAAAAACAATTTTTTTTTAGGCCTGGGGGATGCTGCACCGTGCATTTCCTCTCCAGGGCTTCGGCCCTGGGGCAGCTCAGTACCCTCACCTAGCCCTAACCCTGGATGACCATGGAGTGCAGGCTCTACTGAGGGAGCGCGACAGAGCATTTAAATCAGGTGACAGATCACTGTATAGCACAGCCAGACACAACTTGAAGAAAGGCATTAGAGAGGCAAAAACCCCATACAAGGTAAAGATTGAAGATCATTTCACTAATAGAGATCCAACACATGTGTGGCAGGGCATCCAGCAGATTACAAACTACAGAAGCAGCCATGAGCCATCAACAAGCATCAGTGCCTTTGGCTGAGGAGCTAAATCATTTCTACACCCACTTTGAAACAACAGGGACAGATGAAGTAGCCATCCTACCCACCCCTGCCAGCATAGATCACACACTCACTGTTTCAGCAGAGGAAGTGAGACACATCTTTAAGTCCATAGACACCAGGAAGGCAGAGGGGCCAGACGTGATTCAAGGGAAGGTTAGGGGACTGTGCCTTCCAGCTGGCAGATGTCTTTTTGCACATTTTTTAACAGGGCCTGTCCACAGCTACTGTACCAGTCTGCTTCAAAACTGCCACCATTATCCCAGTGCCTAAGCAAAATATGAGAATAAATACTAGAAAATTCCCTCTGGGAAATATTGAAAGGGCCACGGGGGGCTACTGCCGGGGGTACCATCTCTGTCAACATGGGAATTAAACCCACCACCAAACTAATCAGACAGACACATCATCATCTTGTACTGAGCACTGATATTGAGGAGCCATAATCACATTAAGTCACCTGTGTGTTTGTGTGTGTGTGTGTGTGTAACTGTAATCACATGAAGTTACCTGTGGTGTGTGTGTGTGTGTGGGGGTGTGTGTCACTGTAATCACATGAAGTTACCTGTGGTGTGTGTGTGAGAGAGAGAGAGAGAGGAGTGCGCGCATGTGTGTGTGTGTGTGTGGGAGTGTGAGTGTGTGGGAGTGGAAGAGGAGTGCGCGCATACGCGCGCATGTGTGTGTTGGTGTGTGTGTGTGTGTGTGTGTGTGTACCTGTAACTGTAATGGCATTAAGTTACCTGTGGGGTGTGTGTTAGTGTGTGTGTGTTAATTAAAGAGCCAGAATAACATGTAGTAAAAATCGTAAATTTAAGTGTAATAATTTGAAGAGTTGAAGTCTGCTGCAATACACTGGGGAAAAAATTTAAGTCTACTCAAATACATTGGAAACTGACAGCAGAAGAACATTGTAAGAAATAGATAGATACATATATAGATACATAGATAGATAGGTCTGTGTGTATGTGTCTGTGTGTGTGTGTGTGGCTGACTTGATACTCAGAGATCTATAACGAGCTGCATGTGTCAGTCTGATCTTAACGAGCTCCACCTGTAACCAACTGGTGGTTGCCAATGACGACAGAGCCGCCCTAGCCAGAGAGAGACAGAAACGTGGAGAAAAAGGGCGATTTTCTCCCTCCCTCGCGCTGGTCTCACATTTGGGCTTACACCGACAAAACGGTGGCTCCTATCAGAAAAAAGGCAGATCCTGGGTGGCGTAAGGACTTCCTGAACAAGTTGATATGCTTTTGGTGTTTCTAAAGTAAATATTTTGGAGTCACGGGCGAGTTTCAAACAGGGGTCCCTTCTGCCTCTCTCAGAAAATCTTTGTATTAGAGTCAATGAGGAGCAGAGAGAGACGTGACCGCACTGAGAGGCTCAGAATTTAAATTCTGTAAGTCTCTCTGCTTTGATGAGCACATTGTCAGAAACAGAACAAGTTTGTCTACAACTGTGGAAAAAATCATATGTGTAGAGTGTAATTTGTGGCCGGGAGGACAAGAGAAAGAGAAAAGTTTCAGACAATTTCAGACAACTTCTCCCACTCTAGCTGATGATGTCACCCACTCTAACACGAACATTCCGTGCAATACACACCCATTATAATCTTAAAATTTCTCCAAAAATGATCATGGTCATTGAACAGTGATTGATCAAAAACTATACGACCTATCAAAACGTGGATAAATACACCAACACACAAGACTTGTGTCTACAGTTTAAAGTTTGAATGAAATCTCTAGGTGAAAGTATGCCTGAGCAGTAGACATCTGAAACACTCCAATGATTGTTCTTTTTCGATCATTTTTTTTCGCTCGTTCCATTCATTCCTATGGAGAATTTTTCACAGTTTTTCGCAACTTACGTCGCGAAAAATTCGTATTTCATAGAGAAAAGTAATAGCACACCGATGCCGATCGAACCGCACGTTTTGATATATAATTTGTCCTACAACTCCTCAAGCTGTAGGATGAGTTAAGTGCCGAAATTTTGGAGGAAAAGGAAAAACTAGAAAATTCCCTCTGGGAAATTTTGAAAGGGCCACGGGGGGCTACTGCCGGGGGTACCATCTCTGTCAACATGGGAATCAAACCCACCACCAAACTAATCAGACAGACACATGATTATCTTGTACTGAGCACTGATATTGAGGAGCTGTAATCACATTAAGTCACCTGTGTGTTTTGATGTGTGTGTATCTTTACCTGTAATCCCATAAAGTTACCTGTGTGTGTGGTAGAGGAGTGTGTGCATGTGTGTATTGGTCAATATTATATACAAGAAGCACACCTACAACAAACATTCCTTTTTCAAGTATTTATTTTTACAACAACCTATGCCCTTTCAACCTCAAATGTGTGGAAGACACAGTCACAAAAAAATGATGAAAAGGAGTACAGGCTCATGTGACAGAGTAGAGTTAAGCGGGAGGGCAATGATGATCTTCCATGTTGTCTGCAAATACACACACACACAAAAAAAACATCTGTAAGACAACAACATGAATCAAGTCAAATTAAACTCATCAAGATACGGTGCAGTCTTTGGAACTGTACTCATTGGTAAATCTCTCTTACTTGTCTTCTGCTGGCTGTCTTGATATTTGGTCCTCGTCTTCCAAGATCAGTTGTCATCGTCCCTAAAATATTTAAGACATTCTTTAGTAACAGTTATCAAAATGTTTAAGCATTTATTCACACAAACACACACACACACACATATGCTGACCATTAACAGGCAGGGGTAAATGTCTCTTACTTGTCATCTGTTGGGTTGCTATCTTCAGCTCTGGTCCTCTGGAGGTCATCTTCCTGGATCTGTGGTCATCCTCCCTAAAATATTTAAGACATTGTTCAGTAACATTTGTCAGGATGTTTAAGCATTTATTCACACACACACACACCTACTCTGACCACTGACAGCAAATCAACCACAATGCAGGGGTAAATGTTTCTTACTTGTCATCTGTTGGATTTCTGACTTTAACTGTGGTCCTCTGGAGGTCTTCTTTCTGGATCTGTTGTCATCTTTGGCATCTGCAGCTTCATTGTTATGGCTTCTCCTCAGACATGCAGGCTTATGTGGCAGGAGGATGTGTGGTAATGGTACAGGGCATTAAATATAGGAGTATGAGTATTCATAAAGACAAAAAAATAAGTCATTACAACAGACCATATTACATTGGACATTATTAAAGTGGTTTTGTCACACAGTGGTAAAGAATACTTAGCTTGTCTGCTGGGTTGCATTGTCCTTAGCTGCGATCCTCTGGAGGTCTTCCTTCTTGGTCTGTGGTGATCATTCTTTGATAGACAAACACATCATTAAGTTAAGTTACTCTGCATTTGAATCATTTTAAGAGAGAGAGATACTTACTTTATGATGGAGGAGGTTGGCACCAGCAGCTTGGTCTGCATCTTCACAGTGGGAACTGATGTCATCCACTTAAAAAAAATAAAAATAAAAATAAATAAATGAAATTGGTCTAATGCAAGTTGGTCAACATTAACTTCATGTTTCACATCAAACTTAATCTTGTGTTTCCCTTTACCTGGTCCTCGGCCCTCCTCCACTGCTGTCCCTATTCAGTCTGCATCTTCTAGCTGTGGCACTGAGGAAAGCTGCTGCAGCTGCAGCTTCCTGTCTTGAGCTCCCTGTCTTACATTTGATTACACTGGCACTGTCCTTATCATGTTATTAATCTCTCAGACATTGCTGACCCCGTATAAATAAATAAATAAATAAATGCATACATACATATTTAAATGGAGGAATAGTTATATAAATAGTTGAATAAATAGTTAGATAAATAGATCGATACATAAATAGATAGACAAATATATAGATAAATACATACAGACTTGAACTTGATTTGAATGATCATCATCCTATAACTTAATGATTTCCAGCCAACACATACCACCATAGCATCATGATTAGTGTGTAGAGTAACATAAATATAGATGAAACACTTAACAATTAAAATGAAGACAGCATGCACCCATGGAGCCTGCACGATGGGTACATGCTCAGACAGAACATGTATATGAAAACAATTAGAAAAGCCATGACATGAAATGCACCCAGATATATACAAGTAATTAGATATAAAAATGTCCCCAGAAAAATGACATTATTGGTAAAGTCATATAGACCAATGATTGTGATAAGTTAAATAAATAAATAAATAAACACATATGCACCCAGAGATAGATTGTATAGATTGATCAAATGAAATGCACCCAGATATATACAAGTGATTAGATATAAAATGTCCCCAGAAAAATGACATTATTGGTAAAGTCATATCGACCAATGATTGTGATAAGTTAAATAAATAAATAAATAAATAAACACATATGCACCCAGAGATAGATTGTATAGATTGATCAAATGAAATGCACCCAGATATATACAAGTGATTAGATATAAAATGTCCCCAGAAAAATAACATTATTGGTAAAGTCATATCGACCAATGATTGTGATAAGTTAAATAAATAAATAAATAAATAAACACATATGCACCCAGAGATAGATTGTATAGATTGATGAAATCAAATGCACCCAGAGGTAGATTTTTCAGACAGACTAAATGAAATGCACCCAGAATGATGACAACATTATTGTGTTAAAATAATATATATGCACCCAGAGAGACAGCCATTTTTTGTACCCAGAGCCAGTAAGTATCGTGAGATAAAAGCCAGAACTTGGCAGAATAAATAACATGAAATAAATAAAGTTAAAATGCACCCAGTGTACAATCACAGCATGATATGTGATTGATAAATAGATAAATAAACACATAAATAGTATAAAAAGTGATGACAACATTATTGTGTTAAAATAACATATATGCACCCAGAGAGACAGCCATTTTTTGTACCCAGAGCCAGTAAGTATAGTGAGATAAATGCCAGAACTTGGTAGAATAAATAACATGAAATAAATAAAGTTAAAATGCACCCAGTGTGCAATCACAGCATGATATGTGATTGATAAATAGATAAATAAACACATAAATAGTATAAAAAGTGATGACAACATTATTGTGTTAAAATAACATATATGCACCCAGAGAGACAGCCATTTTTTTTTTTTTTCCAACTTTTTTTATTGGGTTTTGCAGATAAGTACAATTGTTTTGAAACATAGAGACAGCCATTTTTTGAACCCAGAGCCAGTAAGTATAGTGAGATGAAAGCCAGAACTTGGTAGAATAAATAATATGAAATAAAGTTAAAATGCACCCAGTGTGCAGCATGATATGTGATTGATAAATAGATAAATAAACACATAAATAGTATAAATAGAACACATGACATCATTATATGAAACAAAAATGCCATAATTTAACATTTCATTCAAGACATAATTAGTACATTTTTGGTAAAATGTGTTGGCTGGAGAGGCTAGTAACCAGTCAAAATACAGTAAACTGGACTGTGATAACTGTAATATGTCTCTAGAACACCCGACTGAAGACATTTATCAGGATGTGAAGTATAAATGTGATCAATCAGGGTGTTCTTTACAGTTGTCGCATCCGTGATCAACTGAGTGTAACCTCTGGACTGGAACAAATCTCTTATGCTTTTCTTTCCTTTTGACAAGAGATCCTCATTAAAGTCCCCACAAACAATGGTGGGCTCATGATTTAGTAATTCCAGTGAGTCCAAGAGGCTTTTCATGTTTGGCAAAAATTTTCCCAAACTGAAATTTGGCGGTTTGTAAACAGTCGCCAATAGCACTTTGACTGGAGCCTTGATTTTCACATCAACAAACTCTAAATCAGTGACATCTTGCATGTATCTGCGAGGCTCTGCTTGAACATCGCTTCTACAGTACACTGCAATTCCACCTCCATCTTTTTTTGCCATGTCCACACAGGTGTTATATGAGAGCTGTCTGCTGCGTGTGAACATGTTGTATCCCTCCAGCTGGAAAACTGGGGACACAGAGGACCCTGACAGATGTGTCTCTGTGAGGCATAACACATCTGCAAGTCTGAGTTCATGATGTGCTTTCAGGTCCACAATGTGAGATAGAAGTCCTTGTGTGTTGTGGTGGATGATTGTCAAAGTCTTTAGAGTTTGGTCCATTGATTTAAAAAGAGTCAATAGGGGTCTGGCACTCTGGAAAGATGCATGATTCATATTTTCCAGAGCTGTCTTGATTTCGGGGTCAGCATATATCTTTTTTCTTCAAAGTCTGTAATGGTGAGACCTTGAAGTGAAGTTGTGCGGCTCAGAGCAACATAAGCCACTCCTGGTTCGAAAACATGTTTGAGGCACACAACCGCCGACGTCATGGTCATGCCTTGCACTTTGTGGGCAGTACATGCAAAGGCCAACTTCATTGGAAACTGACGTCGAATGACTCCTTTCTTGCTGGTGCTCTCCTCAGATCTCTCGATGTACACCAAGTCATCTGAGGGACCCAGGATCTTTTTACGGAACCTCTGTCCTGCTGTAGGATTGTCCAGCCGCAGCCCAATCAGCCTCGCGGCTTTTGGGCCACGTTCACTCATCACAATGTGTGAGATTGTTCCAAATGTCCCATTAACAACATCATCCTCCACGTCGAGATTCCTGGTCAACATAACGCGTACTCCTTGAGCAACCATTATGTTGTCAGGCAAGTCTCTTTTGCTTCCTTTGAAGTTGTCGAGCAAGATCATCATGCAGCCTGTTCTGGGGTCCTTTCTGTAGTCGTGGGCTGCAATCTCGACAACATTCTCATGGAGGGCAGCTACAGTACTGGCATTGTGATGGTCGACTTCTTTGTTTGTAGCGTAGATGTGTAGCCTATCTGCTGGACAATCCTTGATATCAGCCACTGCCTGTGTGAGCAACTGTCTGTCTTCTTCGCTCAGACAATCTTCCTTTTGCTTCACTCGAAGGCGGTTCAGGAGTTCAGCAAAAGCTCGATCGTCTTTCTGTCGCATGATCTCTGTCAGGTTGACCATGGTGAAGTAATCCTTCCAGAGATCAAACTCATTCTCCTCATACACACACAGTGGCTTGGCTTTGCCAAGGGGTGGCAGTTGGTAAAAGTCGCCTACAGCAAGGACAGATATTCCTCCAAATGGTTTCCTGTTTCCTTTTATCTGCTGAAATCGCCAGTGGACATAGGCAAACAGCTCTTTGGAAACCATCGATATCTCATCGATGATGAGAATTTCTGCATTGGACAGTGCCGCTCTGACTTCGTCAAGTGCATTTCCAAGGCCCTGATATGGTGGCTTCAAGGTCCTTGGGAGCTTGAGGATGGAGTGCAACGTTTTGCCTGAGATGTTGAAGGCTGCTGTGCCAGTGAATGCAGTCAGCAACACTGCAGGCTGGGACATGTCGGCTTGGTCCCGGAATCTGGGGAGCTCACGCAGAATCCTTGTTGCCTCCTGATGAATGCACTTGATGACATGTGATTTGCCACAGCCAGCTCCTCCCGTCATGAAATAATAAAAAGGGGCTGGATTGTGGCCCCACACACGATTAAAGCATCACTGACGCACACTGTAGAATACTGATGCCTGCGTTTCGTTCAGACTTTGATACATTTTTCTCATGTAGTCTGGACTCAACTGTGGTGCGTCTATTATTGGCATGATGCCCCTCCTATCGTTGTTGACTTGATAGTCGGGGATGTCTTCGTTCTCTTCATGCCATGTCTCCAAGGGTTCACGCTCGTCAAGACACTCCAAGCGGTCCAGTTCTATCTCAGGTGCAAAGGTGTTCCAAGCGTTAAGAACTGGACCACACTGCTGAAACTGTTGGAGCGCCGCGTCAATGTTTTTGCCGCCTCCTTCGTATCGTTTCTTGTTGGCGTCTACAATACGTCTGACGTCCCTATCCCCCCTTTTGGCGCAGTTGTAAAACTGTTCATGAGTGGGGTATTGTTCATTGGTCAGCTCATCATCAGATCTGTGTGGGAGATAAAGTTTTAGCAGCCTCCTGTAGAACTTCTCTGGTGTTTTCTTTTCTGAGAAGCGAGCAAATCTGATGATGGCTGGTTTGCCTACAGTTCTCTTCTGAATGAACCCTTTATCGTTTTGGAGACGAATGGCACTTTTGCCTTCAGCCTGCTGGCCATACACTACCCTGTACTCTGATGCAAACTTGGCCAGACACATACCTTCGAACTCTCGTCCGACAGGTCGGTCTAAGTACTTTTCGGGGACTCCTGACATCCACACCTCCTCTGAGCCTGGTTCCATGTTTTTGAGTCTGTTGATGGGGTGACTCATTTTCAGACCGTCCTCATCAGTCTGAAGGAAGACAACAGAGCGAGAGCGCTTCTTCAGGGGTAAGCTGCAAGTGCGAGCTGCAGCTTCCTGTGCGCTGACCTCTCTGTGCTTTGCATACGCCTGCACGATCTGCTTCATCTCATCACGCTCATTAACTTTGGATTTTTTGACGTTTTTGATGACCTGGCTTGGAAACATAGGACATCATGTACATTATGCAGCTGAAGTCATCAACAACGTACTGTATGTCCATGTTGGCATTCCAGGCTCGTAGCAGATCTGGATTGTAGTTGTTGATCCAACAATCATTTGGATCACGCTTCAGCATCACCACATAGCTGCTTGTCAGACAGATGACGTGCTCCAGGTACTGTTCGGCTGTCATGTTGCATTGGCGGAGCATGTCTGAGAAGCTGCTGAATGAGGTGTCTGGTTGCATAAGCAAGTCTCTTATTGGCTGAAGCTTTGACTTGGCTTCCCTTTGCATCTTTGTTATCCGTCTTTTCCGCTCCTTCAATTGTGCAGCTGGATCTGGGTTTTCTTGTGAATTGCTGTCTGCACTAGGTGGCCTGGTGATAATTGTTTCTTCCATGGGCAGTTTAGGGAAGCCAAATCTACAGGAAACATTACCTTTTTTGCATGATTTTGAATGTTTCCTGCTGTGCACCTGAACCTCCGATACAATTTTGTGAAGCTCTGGGTCTCTCTTGGGGTTAGGCATCTTGCATGATATGTATTTGTCTATGAATTTGGCAACATGGATGTCAAGATCGTCTTCAAACCTGGGTGCATTTTTGATCCAGACATGTGAATGTGTGGGCTTCCTCTGGCTTGAAACTCTACACGGTAAAAGTAATCCTCTACTTCACCAATGAGCTTTGCTGGTGAGAGGATGAGGCTAGTCATCAGAGCATCTACTCTCTTTTCAAACATGCGCATAACTGTGATGGGGTTACTGCGCAGAACGTCACATTTAGCGTTCCAATCGAGCTCTGAAAAGTCCCCTAGTTCACCCTGCTGAGCTTTAATGACCTCCACAACTTCAGGCCATCTCATCTCAGCAGCAGAGAACGTCAGGAAGAATGTCGGTTTGCCAATCTGCCTGACCATTGCGTGGACATCTCTCAGTGTTTTCTCCCAATAAGCTGGAGTGCCTCTGAGAGGTTGCATGAATCTTGTTGCATCTTTGTCCATAATAAGTCCCTCCAGCTCTTCTTTGTCTTGCAGCATCAAGTTGTTAACTTTGCGGCCATCTTTGGTTCTGTGTTTTCCTTTGCGCATTTGAATAGACATACTGTTTGTGGCTAAGTGTGTCTCTGTGACAAACTGCGCAAAGAAAAGGTAGCTTTGGTCACTAGCAAACCGTGTATCTGCAGCAAATAGCCTAGCATTAAAGTACATGCTGGGGGACAATTTGATGGTTCTGGCTTCATCTAAAGTGTTCTGTCCTGTTGGAAACTGCACAGGAAACGCCATGGCTTCTAATTTTGGTATGGTGAAGAAACCTACTGGTTTGTTGCCTTGGGCGGGTGCAATACTGAAAATTCCATCACCATACGAAAGGATTTCCTGTGCAATGTCTGGGGGATGCATGCAGGTGTCCAAAGCCAGACCAGGTCTCCTTTTCTTTGTCTGCTTCCTTGGGCTGCTCACTCTGCTCCATCTGTGCAGCTGCATTGGACCGGTCTGGCTCATTTTGGCTTTTGAACACCTCCTCTAGGTCTATGTCAGTGCCCATATTTTCCTCTGTGTTGCAGTGCTGTTCTGGCTGCACAGCAACTGCAGTGTTGTGTTGTGAGTTCTCTTCGTCGGCTGACTCATCATCTTGTAGACTTTCATAAGTGGCACTGTCATCAATAGACACATTTTCATACTCAGAATGCAGCTGTTTGAGTTTAGCCAGGCCAGCTAACACATTCTTCATGTTGACGGTGTAGAAGTGCTGATGGCCTTTGTATTTAATGCGTCTTTTTAGTTTTACTCGCAGTAGCTGTGCTTCAGTGTTGGGTCTTGGAAGACTGTTCATGATTGTTTCCATCTCTGATGGAACACACACAACAGCTCCGTGTACAGCCCTCTGTTGTCCTTTTGGCAGAGCGATTATTTTAGCGAAAGGCAGGATTTTAGCAATGAGCTGCCTTTCAAGCACATTAAGTATAGCCAAGTCTGGGGGGACGGGTGCTAACTCTAGATTGTTTGCTACTGCAATTGGTGGCATTCTGCCTCTGCTCAGGTGGTTGTCACAGGTGTGGCAGATCCACTCCTGAAGTCTCTCTTGTGGAACTGCGCAGGGGGAAGAGCAGTCATCATCACAGAAATGAACATAGTTTCCTGTCAAGCACGCTGCTGCCATTTTAGTGTGTCTGCTATATTTGCCTCTCTTGCATAGCTTGACCTGATTGGGAAACATTGTTCTGTTACAGACAGTGCAAACATAGGTGGGTCCGTATCTAATGGTTTCACGGAAAGCCGCTATGGCTGCTTCCATCACAGGATCCATCAGGGGCTGGGGAGGTTCTGGGTGGTGGGTAACGATTTGTCTGTATTTTCTTTTAATTCTCAGTGCTCTCTGCAACTTATAATGGATGCAAAAGGCAGCATTTGTAGCCAGTTTGGATATTCTCTGCTGGCTAATACGTTGTATGCAACGTAGTCTAAACTCTGGGTCATTATGATATTTCGTTGTCATGTACATTTTCTTATATTTTTGAATTTCGGGATTCATGTTGTACCTCTGGGACATGTATTTTCTCTTTTTGCTCTGGAAAGCAGGATCTGTCTTGTACCTCTCTGTAAAGTTCTTTCTCTTTTCGCTCCGGAAAGCAGGATCTGTCTTGTACTTCTCTGTAACGTTCTTTCTCTGTTTGCTCCGGAAAGCAGGATCCGTCTTGTACTTCTCTGTAATGTTCTTTCTCTGTTTGTTCCGGAAAGCAGGATCTGTTGCATATTTTCTGTTGAGTTTTTCCTTCTTTTTGCTTTGAACTTCAGGATCTGCATAATAACGCTTGAATGACATTAACTGTTGTTTCTGATTTTGACTGTCTTGTGCAAATTTAGTTTTTGCAGCCTGAATTTTTTTCATTCTAAATTCTGGACAGCTGGCATACTTGTTTTTTTGACGTTCGATTCTTCTTGTCCTCTTTAGTTCATGAGATAGTGGTACACATTCATTTTTGCTGTCGCTTGCATTCCACCTTGCTTTCCTTCGTCGCTGTTTAGTCAGCTTGGAGACATTTACTGCTCGCGGGGTTGTGGGGGGTACAACTTGTGCGGTTGCTGAGGACATGTTAGGGGCCTTCAAATATTTGTCATTGATGTGAGCTGTCAGAACCTCTTCTTGCGGTGGGCAGGGGACAGTTTCATACTGGGTGTCTTTTGATTGTTCAAAACCGACAGCTTCAAATGAAACAGGCACAAATTCATAGCTGGCATAATCTCCATGATTTTTAAACAGTTTGTGCAGGTGGTCAGCCAGGTCACTGAGTTCAGAGAAGGTCATCATGATTGCAGTTCCGTAGTGGCTTGGTAAACCTGCTGCATTTCTGGTGTGTGAATCAAAGACTCCATACCTCCCTGATTTGTCACGGAAAACTGCAATGCACTCTGGAGTTATCATGACTAAAGCCTGGCTGACTTCTGCCGACAGACACTCTAGCTGTGTGGCAAGGGACAGCCCCCACTGCTCACTTCCTGGGCTGGGTGCTTGGGTTTTAAGGGGGCCTAGTCTGGCCAAAGACATGTGGACATTGTACATATTTGTGTCTGTCAGCACTTGTTTTGGCATTTCCTCTAATGTCAGGTGGTTACTTTGGAATTGTTTGTCCAGAATTAGCTGTTGTTTAATTCCAACATAGAGTGAGTCTCCCTGTGCCAATACTTTGTCGAGGGCAGTCCTGTTGAACTGACTGCCCTCATTCTGGTAAGCCAGGAAAGTCAGGGACATGCAGGTACACTGGTGATTTCTCGAGAATTTTTTGTATCTCTCGTCACTCTGACTATGACTGGCCCTCACAGTTTCAACGCGTTGATGCTTTGCCCTGGCTGTGACCTGAAATTATGTTATGAAAGGATCATTACCATTAGCGTTACTCTGTTTTACATATTATTAACATTGCTATTATTATTATTATTGTAGTGCTATTAGTATAAATAATGTAATTTTAACTAACTCAATAAAAAAAGTAAAGTAAGGCTTTCTGTAACATTTAACCAGACATGTAAACATACTGAACAATATATTTGACAAACACTTTGCATACTTATCTTTAAGTCAGTTGAAATACTTACCAAAATAATAATAATGTTCATAAAATCTTTGTTCGATTACTTTATTATTAATAATTTTATGTATCACACTATTTTGCTTTATTATTGTTTGAAGTTTACATTTTAACTACATTTTTACATTGAAAAAACATGTCCTTCATTGTTTATTGTGCTTTTGAGTTGAAGTTAAACCACACACAGAAAGTCACTTTATTTAACCCCAGATGTACCCAAATGTAAATGTCCTATGTGTGTCAGCTGGGGAATAGAGAAACTTACTTCATTTGCTGGGGAACGAGATGTGGAGGGTGCATCAGAGATAAACCAGGGCCAACTAGATGATGAGGGAATTGGTGATTGAGCCGTCTATAACAAAACATAAAAGCAATGAATTTTTACACATGAGCCAATAGTATTTGTGAAATGCAGAGAAAGACAATGGTATCAGACATTTAACATGGCCCACAGTTTCATTTAGATGTAGCTCATTGTACTGTAAACATTTTTTGTGGGTGGATTGGAGAAAATACCTTAGCTGGGGAGGGAGGGTTGCAGCCTGCATCTGCAATGGTCCAAGATGGCGCGGTTGGTGAAGGTGTCTTGGTCCTGGCCATCTGAGAACACATTACAGCACATTCAGTGAAATTGAAGACTTTAATGAAACAATGCACTTTATTCAGATGGAGTGAAATTTACCTTTGCGGCCGGTGAACAGCAGGGTGTTGCTGCATCACCCGCACTCAAGGACAATCTGGTTGGGGGGCGTTCCAACCAGCTGTTGACAGATGACAAAAAACATTACTCTCCAGACAGTGTAGATAATCTAGACATGTCTCAGTTAAAACACATACAGTAGCATGCAGAGCAGAAAGTAACATACATTGTTCACAGGAGGGCGGGAGCCAGAGGGGTGCCCGCCCTTGGTCCAGGGCTGTCTCACTGGGGACACTGTCTGAGACTTCACAGAAAAAGGACCAATTAAACCTCAGTCATTACACATGGCACTCACTGGATATGTATGACCATTGAGACTGAGAGTAGCTGAGTTCATTCAAGAACTATTAATATTGTTTGTATTATGAAAGCTACTAGTGGAAAACAAAAGCACTTGTGCCTCAATGATTAGATGAACACATACCGTCTGAGCCACAGAAGTCAGGCTGGAAGGGGCCTCCTCCGAACTCCAGGACAGTCTGGATGGGGGTGATCCAACCAGCTGGTGACATGAAAAACAATAGCTCAGACAGAGTAGACAGTCTAGTAATGCCTCGGCGAAGACAGTGTGTATTATGGAAGTGTATGGTGTTTGTGTTAGTTGTGAGAAAAAGTAGCATACGTTGTTCACTGGAGACCGGTGGCGGGGGGGGTCTACCTGTGGCCCTAGGTCGTCTGGCTGACACTGAGGAGGCCACCTACGTAATGAAAGAAAACGTGATACCAATTAGGCTTTAGTCATCACAGTTACACAAATCACCCACTGAATATCCATTACAAATATATTTGAGAAAAGCTTGACGTTGTTCAACTACCATTATTATTAGTATCAATGCATATTTTGAAAAGTATAAGCAGTATTGCCTGTTGGGAGTCAGGTGACAGTTCTAACAAAGTCTAAAATAATAGACAAAATGTGAATCACTCAAATTACCCTCTTGTGCTTTGGAGAGGGCTGGTAGTCCACTGGGCAAGACAGATGAGAAGGAGACACTTCTTCCATAGCACGTAATGCTGTGCTGCTGAACCAGACTGGGTTCAGTGGAAAGAAGCAGTCCTCCACCTGTGAAACAAAAAGCAAAATCCACTGACAAGATGTCTTATCAAATGAACAAACTATACAACAGTAATAACCAATTTACACATCCTAAAGAAATATTTGAAAAATAACAAACCTGCTGCTGAGCCATCCTGGTCTGGCCTGAACCTAGGGACTGGGAAGGTTCACCAGGCTGGCTTGTCTGGAATGAAAAATAGTATTGCATTGCATTAAACAAATTGTAAACCACTTGAGAAAAATCACATTTTCACAAAGTCTCATAAGCACATTACACTGTAACAATTACCTTGTGGCCATGACTAGCTGTCTGCCACTGAAAGGGGTCAGGTGACCGTGGAGCAGGGACCTCTCCCATCACAACCAGTTTAGGAGAGAATTTCCTAACTGGCGGTGAAGGCCTGGGAGAGACCCGGGGTGCTGGTGGTGGTGTCTCCAGTTGCTGCATCGCAGTGGACCACAGCAAATGGACAAGGGTGCCCATCCCCTCATTATCACTCAGATGGACCTGCAGAAATTACATAACCAAATTCATTTACAAAGTTTTACCCACAAAAAGCAGCTGCTGTCAGACTTTTTTTTTCCACACAAGGATATTCTGCTTACATCATCTCTGCTCCACAGCTGCAGCTGGTTACGGGGGAAGTACTCCACACCTGAGAAGTACTTCACACCTAAAAAATAAAATCATCCATTATAATCTCCATACATGTAATTGTGACTTTTTATTCATTACTACACCTAAATGCATATTTTAAGTACATTTTTATTCAAACTGCATGCAAAGAACATTTTAAAACCATGACCCCGTTTAATCTAAGAGCTTTTTTACGTACCCATACGCGCTGAAATGCGGTGGTATTCCTGGCGCAGGAGGTCCTGGTAAGACACCTCACAGTCCAGGTGGAGAGGGAAGTCAACAACAAAAACCTGTAGAAAACAAAAACATGTTCATTTCATCAAGTCACATACAGGTTATAATACATACACATTACAATAACCCTTATTTCAATCTAATTAGACTAGCTAATGTACCATTGCAGAATGAAGATGGAAGACAGACATGAAAAAAGCTTACATTCAGCCAGCGGTTGCGAATGGTGATGAGGAGCTTGGTGTAGTCGACGGCAGCCTCCTCAATGGTCCTGCTGGCTGTCAAGTTGTTGCTGGGCGCCAGAAGACAAACTGCATCAGGGATCCGAGGAGCCACAGCACTGAGCACCTCAGTGCGCAGTGCAGAGGCAGCAGCCCCTGGGGTCGACATGACGCCAAAGGAAAAGGATTCCTCTGGCATCTGGACCAAACCATCTACAATGGCTCATAGATGGGAGTCTCCGACAATCAGAACAAACTGCAACAACAAACATAATTTCTTTAGCGTGATCTCAAGATCAACTGTTCTTCATTATCTGGACAACAATAATACCTTCTTGTCAGGAGACTCAGGTGGCATGACCAATTTGTGGCTGTGCCCAGTGAAAGGTGAAATTGGCCATGGCAGCACTCTGCTGGCCTGTTTAGAAATAAATAAAACAAATAAAGGTAAAAAATTAATTCATCAAGCAAACCAGCATATACCTAAATTAAAAGTAAAGTAACAGCAGCAGTTTAAAAGCGTTAAACAAACAGAATATGAATTATTGATTAATGAATTTAATTATTTATCACTTGAAGATAAAAGTGCATACTCACGTGCACAAAAGTTGGCACGCACATCATCCAATCTCCAGAACTGTGCACCTGGGAGTGACGTTCCAAAGATCTGAAGACAGATAATACACATTGAACTTCAGACAGTGTGGACAGTCTTGCTATGTCTCAGTTTAGACAAAGTGTGTTGTTCAAAACAAGTTTCTGTGTGTGTGTGTTTGTTTGTGATGAGAACATACGTTGTTAACTGGAGCTTGGGAGCAGGGGGTTGTGTCTCCATGGTCCTTAACTGTCTGGGTGGGGATGACTGGCTGGGGAGCTGCTCCTGGTTGGACTTCCTCCATCGCAGCTTCGCCGCCTGCGCACGCCTGCGCACGCCTTCCCTTCCTTGGCATCCTGCTGGAGACAAAACACTTCTATACAAAATTAGTACACTGTATAAACTGTACTAAATCTATGAACTAATTAAATCTAATGTAACCCTGACCTAACCTGAAATACTTACCCCAAATCTAATTTAATCTAATCTAAGGTAACCTAATCTTGTCTTATAATATGTAATATAAAATATGTAAACAGGAAGGATAGAGTAGAGATAAGGTGAGAAAGATGTGTGTGATGGGAAGATGGTGATGAAGATGGTGATGAAACTCCAGGAATCTCGACGATGATGAAGAATCTCCAAATGCTGTCAACAAGCGGTTGGGAAATCTCTGACCGTGACCAAAGAGAACCTGCAATAAGCAACAAGCTAGAGGCATTATGGACACATCTTAGACATCTTTACTTTTCATGCTCTGTGTGTGTGCGCGCACACCTAACTTAAGCAAATGTACTAGTAGTGAAGTATGAACATACACAAGAAAAAAAAAGTAATATTCCCACCAACAGTGTTAATTTACCACACTGAGAAGGTCAATTTTAAAATCTGATGTCTATTAGTTTGGCCAATGAATGATGAATGAATTTATTTTCAACGAACATTAAAAAAAAAATAGCCGTCACAGCCTTCAAACACAACAGACTCCATTAACAAAAGCATTATATTTACTTAGCTAAGGGATCATCTACCACTGCCCCATTCAGATATTTTTTAACGTAAAATACCTTGCTTTACTAGACAGTCTTTACTCGTTCCACTACACAGACGAACCAGGCAACTCCCGTGTACCGCCATCTTAAATCACTGTTTTCTTAAATGGTGGCTATCAACATCTTAGTCAACATCGAAAATGATTTATCAGTGTAGAAATCATATTTTTTTAGCAAGTACAATAACTTGAACCGATAGAACAAAATACGAAAAAATTAATTAATGAACCTCGTTTAAGTTAAGACGTTCCCTATTGGGGCATATTTTCCCGCCGTTTGAGCGGCTGTAATATTCTTGCCCTACCAACTGTACATATTTTAATGTATTTCAGGCAATTGCAGCCGAAACATGACAGAGTAACGTAAAACTTAATTTCAATATTGTGTACTACTGCTATGTCCTAGCTAATGCTCTGAAGCTAGCAAGTTGAAAAGACACAGCATATTCTTACCTCTGATGCGATCAAAGGGGAAGAGCAGAGCCGCGGAGGGGGTTTAAATATGAATGGGCCAACCAACAAAATCGCGTGAGTGAAAGTGACCAATGGGAGTCCTCTTGTATTGATTGTCAAATCAGATGACAGATGTCTGTACATGTCATTCGTGTTTGCCTGACAACAGCGGGAGAAAAAAAATCACTCGATACACGATCACGTGCGCGCGCCCGCAGTCAGCGCAACAGACACATAAGCATTCAGTAAAGCTAGTTTTCCACTGACCATAAGGTTTGCGGTTCGATCCCCAGCCCTCGATGTGTCTGTGAACAAAACCCATATTGTGGGTTCAGTATGCCGTTTCAATATTGACAAATTTTGCGCGCATACGCGCGGATGTGTGTGTGTGTGTGTGTCAGGCGTGTGTGAGAGCGAGGAGTGTGCGCGCATACGCACGCATGTCTGTTGGTGTTTGTGTGTGTGTGTACCTGTAACTGTAATGACATAAAGTTACCTGTGGTGTGTTTGTAACTGTAATGACATAAAGTTACCTGTGGTGTGTGTGTAACTGTAATCACATTAAGTTACCTGTGGTGTGTGTGAGTGAGGAGTGTGCGCGCATACGTGCGCATGTGTGTCTGTGTTTGTGTGTGTGTACCTGTAACTGTAATGACATAAAGTTACCTGTGGTGTGTTTGTAACTGTAATGACATAAAGTTACCTGTGGTGTGTGTGTAACTGTAATCACATTAAGTTACCTGTGGTGTGTGTGAGTGAGGAGTGTGCGCGCATACGTGCGCATGTGTGTCTGTGTTTGTGTGTGTGTACCTGTAACTGTAATGACATAAAGTTACCTGTGGTGTGTTTGTAACTGTAATGACATAAAGTTACCTGTGGTGTGTGTGTAACTGTAATCACATTAAGTTACTGTGGTGTATGTGTAACTGTAATCACATTAAGTTAGTGTGGTGTGGGTGTGAGTGAGGAGTGTGCACGCATATGCGCGCATGTGTGTTGGTGTTTGTGTGTGTGTGTTCTGGTAATTATCACTTTATGGGGACAACAAACTGTTTACACAGTCACGTCATGGGGACCTCTTGCGGTATGGGGACAAAAAATCAGGTCCCCATAAGGGAAACCCTTTTAAAATCATTTAGAGGGCTGTTCTATAGGTGCCTGTAAAGTTTTAGCATTGGCCCAAAACACATGTTTTTCAGTTAGTGTGTGTGTGTGGAGGGCTCCATTGCGCCGCCTAGCTTCTGGGGAACAGTGATGCAATTGCTGCTTCGCACACACACGTATTCCATATATGGTAGGGAACCGCCCACCTCCATGTCCCCATTAAGAAGGATTTTATCAGCAAATACATTTCCAGTGTAAAACATTGCAAGCCACACAGTGGACAAGAAACGGGATTATTTGCAGAGGATGGCAGCTGATGAGCTTTTCATTTTTGCAGTGGAGTGAAAGTGAAACACACGATAAGCATATTTGTATCTACTTGTATGATAAACCAGTATTAATACTGTTCAGTCCTAAAAGTAAGGTAATTAGCTTTGATTAGGTAACAGAATAGCTAGCTGTAATTAGCTACAGAGACTGAGCATGATCTTCCATGCATGACATTTTTATATTAGTTCATGCATACCAAACGGAGTTTTAGATTAGCTAAACATTTGCTCTAATTGATTTATGGAGCAATGTTGATACTAAAATATCTCTAAAACATCACTTATTACTGATAATATTCTAGTTTTCATGTTTAAATGCAACTGTGTGATTTTTATATGATGATTTCAGGATTAGCATTGTAGTTACAAAGTCAGAAAAATTGAGAAAGGCCACAACTAAATAATAAAAGCAGAGTGACTTTAAAAACACAAATGTACAGCCAGCAGACTGAAACAGTAGTACTCAAATAAACAAAATGACAAACCGCTATTTTTCACTGACGTCCTTTGCCATGCTTTTAATTTGATACTGCGCCGGACATAACTAGCTTTGTTTGCTGTGTCGGTGCCAACACATCTGACGGGGATTAATGTGCAGCGTGCAGTGAGGTGCGTAGAACGTTACGGTAAAGTGTCGGTGAGTCTGCACAATATTCCAATTGAAGCCACATGTCATTTACACATTGTGCAGAAACATAGTCATCTCACGACTTTGGCGTTTTTGCAACGCGAAACATGCTAGTCCAAACAATGGGCTGACGAAGCTGATGCAAAGTTTATGTGGTCTAGTCCAATTACAATTAGCCTACTGGTGTTCTGGATCCAGTTGTTTACGTTTTGTCCCTTTTTACTGAAAACATACCATTGATTATTTTTTTATTATTACAATTTGATGGCGTCATTCATTTCTTTTCAGGTACGTTCACGGAGTTTATATGTTAAAGGGGACATATTATGCAAAACTCACTTTTTCTTTGTTTTAGTCCATATATTTGCGCATCCAGAGTGCCTCCCCACCCCTTAAGTGCAATTTTCGACACTTACGTCAATGTTTTGTAATCTGCCGGAGTACGGAAGAGTGTCTCTGAACGAGCCAGTTGGATTTCACCCGCATCTCTACGTAACATAGCGGGTGATTTGAATAACCCCACCCTCGCGCTGGGTATCTCCTCCCATACCAACTCAGCTACCTGATCGAGAATCCGCCATTTTCTCCTTCGCTTCACTTGGACGCGACAGCCCGACCGACCGCTAACATGTACAACGTGAAAGCCAAGCACTCCTGTTCTGTTGTCGGATGCACGGATCCTCATGTATCCCTACATCGCCTGCCTACCAAAGAGGATATAAAAGCACAGTGGCTACATTTTATTTATCGGGGCAACGTTCCTGCTAAACTGAGCATAAATAAATACGGGGTTACGCTTTTCTCTAGTAAGGGCAATTGCTAAATTGCATCCGCGTTACTGCAACTGAACACCAGTAAACACCGGCCGAGGTTTTGCTAAGCTACATAATGTAAACACTCGAGCCAGGAGAAGGGGGTTGAGGACTGTAACAACACGGGGGAGACGGCCAGTAAACCCGTAAAACTTTCGTCTAAGCAGTAACATAAAAGTAATGTCGAAGTAACAAACGTAACTACTAACCACTCAGAAACATCCACATTCAGTCTTGGCTGCTGACTTCCCTCTGCAGCCTCTTCTTGCTCCGGGTCGGACTCCGGCTCGAACATAGAAGGTTGCACTGGAGTTTGTTGTCCAGCAGCCATGTCGCTCCAAAACCCGTTGCTATAGTCACGCGTTGGTGTCCTCACGTCTTCTGCCTGGCAGGAAGAGGTGGGTGGGGCAAAGACCGTCTTTGGGCGGCGCACGCAGTAGCTCATTAGCATTTAAAGGGAAAGGCACTAAAACAGGCCGTTTTGAGCAGGGCTGTGAAACTGGTGTGTAAAGAACCCGGCTGTGCTCAATCCTTCGGTTTTTTCGACCAAAGCATGTTACTGACATTCCATTTAGACATCAAGGAACCATGTGAAACAGGCAGAAATGAGCATAATATGTCCCCTTTAAGTCAATGCAGACGAGCGATTGTCGCTCGGGATGAGAAATCCCAACTCGCTGGTCGTCAGTCGCTTGCCGCTCAACGCTGAATGACTGCCGTAATTCATGCTTAACTATGACAGCTACTGAAACCATGAAAACGTAAATATTCAATTCACGTCATCAGAGCGAAAGCCAAACTGACGAGCGATTGCAGCTGAGTGACAGAGCCATGACAAAGGAGCGATACGAGCTACAGCGAAAAAAATAAAAGGTCCGATATGAACACACCTGTTGTCAAAAACAAAAGAGAACCCTCACCCACTGTAGTTTTCCATAAAAGAGAGTGACGTGAGCCAGGCAATGCAGAGTGTGGACTTCACACATGGAGAGGATGTCACGCCAGATGCTCTAACTTAAAATGTCTTAGTTAAATGAGTGCAAACTATTTTTTCTCCTTTTTTCTGTAGTTTGAGATGCCACCACGGATCACACCCCTCAAGGATGCTATTCAGCATGTTATTTCAAAAACAGACAAAACATGCAAATTAGAGGTGAAATACATCAACGCAGTGAAAGGTACGGTGGTGCCTGGCTTGAATCGTCAGTTATTATTATTATTATTACGATCTGATGAACATCTAATTCAAAATGTAAGGGTAAAAAGGAGGCACTTCATTACAGTTATCTCAGATCAGCTTCCATCTATTGACATCTCTTTTTCTGTATTCTTTTCTTCTAATTGCCATCCTTCATTTGAAAAGTGTGTAGGCTACCACATATTAATACATATTGGTTGACAGTGGTGGATTGAACAGGTTTTCCAGTTTTTTGTTGGAATTGTTTTGTTATAGGACGTGGTGTATTTGCGAAGGGTTCCATTCGCAAAGGTGAATTTGTGGTTGAATATAGAGGAGACATGATAAATGATGCAGAATCCCACAGAAGAAGAAAACTCTACCACTCATCACGTGCTGTGTTTATGTTTGCATTCAAGTGGAAAGGAAAAACATGGTGGTAAGACAATTCTTTTTACTGTAGTTTATAATGCTATAATACAAGAGGCTCCAATTTGATTGTGATATGTGTCTCTCATGGTCTTAACTGTTCTCATCTTTTCTTCAGCATTGATGCCACTAGAGATGATGGATCATTTAGGAGGCCAGTTAATGATGACCACAGACATCCCAACTGTAGGATGAAAAAAATTGATGTGAATGGGAACCCACACCTTTGTCTGTTTGCTTTGAACGACATTAAAGAGGGAGAGGAAATTACATACGATTATGGAGGTGAAGACTGCCCTTGGAGAACACATGTAAGTTGCACAGTACACAGCATACAGAATGGCTCATGATACAGAGTGTATCAAATGACTTAAGATTAATTGTGTACAGTTAAAACCTGTTAGAAATATATGAATCAAATTAATCTGTTAAGTACAAATATACACTTCGCAGAATAGGTAAAACATGCTGTAAAAAAAAATACCAATCAAGTGTTATCAGATGACCTTTGCATTACTTAAAGTTGCAGTCCATGATTGATCTATCAGATAAAAGACAGTTGATGGATTCAGAGACTTTAGAAGGTTCATTTGGGTCAGTAATGTTGTTAAAACAACATACATATAATTTATTGTCATATGGTTGCTAATGAATGAATGAAATGCAATCAAATGCATGAAAAAATATAACAATTTTAAATGTAGAGCATTTAAGTCAGCCTCTTGATGTTGATGTGGATGAAAAAAACATGAAAACATGCTGTCTATGCAGTTGGTTGGACAACTTTAAATGATGTGTTGATGACTTACTTTGAGTATCTTCCTCTTGCTGTAAATATGGTGCATGTTAGCATGCATCTCATCCTGGAGGGTTTGTGTGAACAAGTGGTCAGCAGATCTACATTTTTGAAAGTATTTACATCAAAGTGACTGTGTGTATCTTATGTTCTCATATTCTAAATTACTGTCATTATAATGTGTGTGTTTCCAGATGACCAGCACTGCAGCCGAGTCAATGGCAGCGGATGACTCCCAGCATTCCCCCCTGCCAAAGACTCAGAAGGGTGATGCAGGTCAAAGTGACTCTCCTGAACAGGTACTTCATCACTTTCCATTCCGATCTGTTGTCTGTCTTTGTCATGTTTGTGTTGTTTTTACTAATAAGGAGCTAGAATGGTAGCGTAGGGAGGTGTATTGTGGTGGTAATCCAGTGTGAATCACTCTACCAAGTAGCTCAGGGTAATACATAGAAGGTTACTGCTAGTGTGATGTTTCTGAGCACATTCTAGCCTCCTCCTGGATGTTCTTCTTGTGTAGTTATCAGTCTATTCTAGACACTTACGATGTCCCCACACCACACCTTCGGTTGATGTGACACACTTTCAGTCAGTGGCAAGACTGGTCCCCACAAGGAACTTAATCTTTGTGTTTGAAATGTCCCCATGAAGCCTGTTTCATTTTAGATGTGTGTAAGCAGAGGACACTTTGTTAATATACAATGAATAAATACAATGTATAATAGCTTCCAATACCTTCTAAAACTTCTCATTTTGAAGATCTTGTGTGAACAACTTGGTTGGGCATGAGGAAACGTTTTAATCAGGACTTACAATTTATGATTTGTGAAGTTTTCTCGACACAATTTTCTTTTCATAGCAAATATAATGTAAAATTTTGTTTGCACTGTTGTTTTTACAGATCGGGACTGAGTATCAAAGTGAAAATGAGAGTTTTGTCCCAAGACTTAGGCGGACCAAAAGTGTCAGAGTAAGTTTTCATATTCTTTTCAGTTATATTAAATACCATCACTTTACAACACACAGCTTTACTATTTGTTCAGACAAAGATGAAGTTATCAGATTGTTTTTGTCGCATTAAGTTTTAAAATCAAAATTTACTCTGACAAATAACTAAATGAATTAAGTTGTTATACCTGTTGCTGTACAGTAGTAACTACAATACTTACTGATACTTACTGGTACTTAATGATTATCAAAAGATTTATTTTAAATTACTGATTGATCAGTTTAATAATTCTTAAGTTCTAAATTTTTCTGTCTTTATATTTTTAGATGAGAGACATAGACCTGGAAATTCATCTGAACTCTATGATTCTGCATCAGGGAGTGCAGATGAATATGTTCCAGATACCACTTTGGAAAGTGACAGTGACAGTGAAGCCAGTGTTGGAACAAGGAGAAAATATCAGACTCTTTTTGATACACTGGATCTCTCTGGCTCAGTGAGGTCTCATGTCTGCGACAGCACCACTCCAGACAACATGATGCTTATCACACACAAACAAATGTGTGAAATTGCTGAAGGAGAAGAAGAACCCTGTTCAAGTGAGACCATTAATAACATAATTGTTAGAGCACCCCATAAAAGTGGGGAGAAAAGAGTTTATGACAAGAGACATTATTGCCTGTATTGCTCTAAGCCTTATGCTAAGATTGCAAGGCATCTAGAGCATGCTCATGAAGGCAAACTTGATGTGGCCAGAGCTCTAAGCTTTCCAAAGGGTTCCAAAGAGAGAAAAAAACAGCTAGATTTAATTCGCAACAGAGGAAACTATGCTCACAACGCTGCTGTTATTGAGTCAGGAACAGGTGAACTCGTGCCATTTAAAAGACCACCTCAGACAGGCCAGGGAAGTGATTTTATGCATTGCGTTTATTGTCAAGGGCTTTTCACGAGAAAGGTTCTGTGGCGACACATGCGTACTTGTAGGCTCAAACCTGGATCAGTCAAACCCAAACCAGGAAAGAACCGTGTTCAGTCCTTGTGTTCATACACAGCCCTGTGTCTTCAAAAATAAGTAAACAGATGTGGGGAGTCATCAGTGCCATGAATCCTGACCCAGTGACAGAGATAATAAAAAATGACCCAGTCATAATAGATTTAGGGCAGCACTTACTGAACAAAGGTGGGATATCGGCAAAGAATCAGCAGCAAGTGTGAGAGAAGATGCGAGAAATGGGACGCCTAATTCACAATGCAAGGAAGGTCACCACTTTAAAAACAATGGAAGATTTCATCAATCCACAGAAGTACATGGAGACTGTCAAAGCTGTCAAAGCCACATGTGGCTATGACAGCGAAATGAACAAATTCTTGATTCCATCACTAGCCAATAAACTTGGAAATGCCCTGGTCAAAGTAAGCAAACTGTTAAAAGCTAAGGGTTTAATCTCAAATAATGAAGAGATGGTCAAGAATGCCAGTGAGTTTCAAGACGTACATCAGGAAAAGTGGAATGAGATGGTTTCAGCCACAGCACTGAGAAACATCAGAGAAGCAAAGTGGAATGTGCCAGCCCTCATGCCTTTTACCGAAGATGTCCAGAAATTGCATGCACATCTTAGTCAAGTGCAAGATGAGTGGTACAATGCACTTACTGAAAATCCTTCCGCCAAAGCCTGGATGGAGCTAGCAAAAACATGTCTAGTGCAGACAATTCTCTTCAACCGGCGAAGGGAAGGAGAGGTGGCAGGGATGCCTTTGTCTGCTTTTACCAGTCGAGATACCTCTGATCCCCACGAAGATGTGGACTGGGCGCTCTCTGAGCTAGAGAAAAAACTCTGCAGACATTTTACAAGAATTGTCATCAGAGGCAAAAGAGGGCGCCCAGTTCCAATTCTTTTAACTCCCAAAATGCTTAGTGCATTAGAACTCCTTGTTAAGCAGAGGGAGTCTTGTGGGTTCTTAAAGATAATGGGTACATGTTTGCTAGACCAGCAGCAATGACACACTTCCGAGGTTCGACCTGCATTCGAAGCTTTGCAAAAGTGTGTGGTGCAAAGAGTCTGACATCACTTACATCTACCAGGCTGAGGAAGCATGCTGCAACCCTTTCAACCGTACTTAACATGACGGACACTGAGATGGACCAACTAGCGAACTTCGTTGGACATGATATCAGAATCCATCGAGAGTTTTATCGACTCCCTGAGAAGACATTGCAACTTGCTAAAATCAGCAAGGTTCTGATGGCAATTGAGCAAGGGAGACTGGCTGAGTTTCATGGCAAGAACCTGGATGAAATTGGCATAGATCCAGATGATGTGTTGAGTTTTTATTTGTTTGTATTATATTTACTATATTTTCTTCTGTGTTTGATCACACTTATAGGCTCTATTTTGAATGACTTTTACAGAAAAAGTTCTAGACAGCGATAATGAAGACTGTCAGAGTCAGAGTTATTCAACTACTGTTGACGGTAAGCTACTGTCAAAATATGCTTTTCCTCTTTTCTAAGAGACATACTAGGGAGCTTCTGAACTTCTGAATGTGCCTTCTGAACTTACTGATTGCTACATTCATGTAAGAAAAAAAATCAAACATGATTTGACATTCTTAAATCAAATACTTTAGCTCTGTTACTGCTTTCTTTGATGAAAATACTCAAAAAGTTGTATTCAAAAACTGACATGTATTCTGTGTTGTTAACATTATGTGGTATTATGCAATTAAATATATATTTTAAAGGAAATGTTGAATTTTGATAATTTTCCTCAGAACCATCAGCAGAGGAGTCACTTCCTCCTGCTGAGAGCAATGAAATGCTGCCCACACCGCCCAAGAAACGCAAGCCATCCAAGAAACGCAAGCCGGCGTCTCCATCATCATCAGATAATGAAACACCTGCCTCGTCTTGGCCTTCCTCTAACTGTGAGCTCTTTGCACATTTCTATTTTATGTCAGACTCACTTTTTTCATCACCATTGTGGAACCTTGACAAAAAACAAATTCAACTGTACTGTCACTCTGAACTCTCCCAAAGCTGATTTTTTTTTAAACGTTGTCCTTTTCATTAAGACATGCATATTGGAATTACACACTTCCTTATAATTCCTTATCCTTTAGTAATAATTCACAAATTTATCTTTGTCAACCCTTTCAGAAAAAGCTACCCAGAAGAAAAGACCCTGGCAGCCAACAGAGGTGCAGGCGGTGGAAAGGCACATGAAACAATTTATCACATCTTGTGTTGTCCCAGCAAAAAAGGACTGTGAAAGGTGTTTAAGGGCTGAACCAGAAGCACTTAAAAAACGTGACTGGCAGACCCTGAAATTCTACGTTTATAATCGCATCACAGTCTACAAAAGGAAATTGCAATCTAAATAGCATGAAGATGACCAACTTTCTGATATGGCAGTTTTGTTTACAGTGACAGTTCTCAGTAAAGCACTGCATTTGTCTAAATATCAATTAGGCACGTAACATATATTTCGTAACTTTAAAAAAGCACTTGTGTCTTGCTCTGTATTTTTTTATTTTTTGTTCTGTTGTGCTAAACATAGCCAAAAATTGAAAGGGAGCAAACAGTGTTTTCATTTTTGATGGGCAGATCCTGAAATTCTACGTTTTATAATTGCATAACAGCCTACAAAAGGAAATTGCAATCTAAATAGCGTGAAGATGACCAACTTTCTGGTATGGCAGTTTTGTTTACAGTCACAGTTCTCAGTAAAGCACTGCATTGGTCTAAATATCAATTAGGCACGTAACATATATTTCCTAACTTTTAAAAAACACTTGTGTCTTGCTCTGTATTTTTTTTTATTTTTTGTTCTGTTGTGCTAAACATAGCCAAAAATTCAGTCAAAAATTGAAAGGGAGCAAGCAGTGTTTTCATTTTTGTTATATATTTATTTGTGGAGTTCATTTGTGCAGTTGAACCCATTAAAAGCTGAATTCTGGAATTTCAATGAGAGTATAATGTCTTTAAGTTCAATTAACAGTTAGTAGTAGATTCATTATGGTGGCACTACATTTCAGGTGATTGAATAGTAGTTGGATGAGACTGGAAATGTTTTTAAAAAATGGTTCTATGAATCAAAATTATACCTCTACTAGTTTTAACTTATGAAGATATACTAACATTACCATAAATTCCAATTCTACTTAGTAATAGTTATCTTCCTTTTAATAAAACCAAGAAACTTATGATTTATTTGGTGTAGATGTATGTTATATGTCATTAGTAACACCCTTGTTGTTGGTCCCCACTAATCACATTGGAATTTGTGTAAAATAGGCAAATTATATGTTAATGAGGTCCCCATCAGCCATGTAGACTTGATTTTCAGGAAGTCCCCATTTAGCATATTCAAGATGTCATTTCACCAATTCAGATGTTTCAGGTCGTGTATAAGCTAACCAAGCTTTAGTTGGTGTACCTGATTTTTTTCAGACCTCTAGAACAGTTAGAAAGGGTGGTCCCCACAAGTGATGTTTAAAAAGTTGGTCCCCATCAACCATGGAAACCAGTATGTGTGTGTGTACCTGTAACTGTAATGACATAAAGTTACCTGTAGTGTGTGTGTTGGTGTGTGTGTGTGTGTGTGTATCTATCTGTAACTGTGATCACATAAAGTTGCCTGTGTGATTGTGTATGTGCGTACGTGTGTGGTAGAGGACTATGTTTTGTTGTGTTTGACAGAGCCTGGGAGACAGGGGCTCTGGCTCCAGGCTCAGAGGTTGCCATGGCAACTTGAGGTGGTTGTCAATGATGACAGAGCCACCCTAGCCAGAAACGTGGAGAAAAAGGCCGATTTTCTCCCTCTGCGCTGGTCTCACATTTGGGCTTACACCGGCAAAACGGTAGCTCCTATCAGAAAAAAAAGCAGATCCTGGGCGGCGTAAGGACTTCCTGAACACTTTGATATGCTTTTGGTGTTTCTACAGTAAATATTTTAGAGATGGGGGCGAGTTTCAAACAGAGGTCCCTTCTGCTTCTCTCGGAAAATTTTTGTATTGGAGTCAATGAGGAACAGAGAGAGACGTGACCGCACTGAGAGGCTCAGAATTTAAATTCTGTAAGTCTCTCTGCTTTGATGAGCACATTGTCAGAAACAGAACAAGTTTGTCTACAACTGTGGAAAAAATCACGTGTGTAGAGTGTAATTTGTGGCCGGGAGGACGAGAGAAAGAGAAAAGTTTCAGACAATTTCAGACAACTTCTCCCACTCTAGCTGATGATGTCACCCACTCTAACACGAATATTCCATGCAATACACACCCATTATAATCTTAAAATTTCTCCAAAAATGATCATGGTCATTGAACAGTGATTGATCAAAAACTATATGACCTATCAAAATGTGGATTAATACACCAACACACAAGACTTGTGTCTACAGTTTAAAGTTTAAATGAAGTCTCTAGGTGAAAGTATGCCTGAGCTGTAGACGTTTGAAAAACTCCAATGATTGTTCTTTTTGGCTCGTTTTTTTTCGCCCGTCCCATTCATTCCTATGGAGAATTTTTCGCAGTTTTTCGTGACTTACGTGGCGAAAAATTCGTATTTCGTAGAGAAAAGTAATAGCACACCGATCCCGATCGAACCGCACGTTTTGATATATAATTTGTCCTACAACTCCTCAAGCTGTAGGACGAGTTAAGTGCCGAAATTTGGGAGGAAGATGAAAAACTAGAAAAAGCAAGCATTTCCAGCAGGAAATGCGGGTGAATGCTGAAAGCAGCTGAACACCATTGCTGAAGCAATGCTGAATGAGCTGAAGAAATTGTTGAAACAATGCTGAATTTGCTGAAGAAACTGCTTAAGCAGTCTTAAAAAGGCTGATGCCAAAGCTGAAATGTATAACTTGTAAGTTGAGAGATGAATGCCTTTTAAAGGACTAAAAGCAGTAGAAATGTTAAAAAGGAAGTAAAAAATGTTTAAATCATGCGTGTTAATGTGTAACAGTTGAAGAGTTGAAATGTGCAGCTAACCTGACAGCAAAGAAAAAGGATGAACCAGTGCTAACACAGCTGAAGCAATAAGTGAGAAGAGATTAAAAAGTAGAACATGTAAGAAGGAGTATGATTTTGTATGAAATGGCTGGAAATTACTTGAATTGTTGAAAATTAATATGAAGGAATTGAAAAGTTGAAATCAACTCAAATACATTTAAAACTGACAGCTTAAAAACATTGTTGAACCATTACTGATATAGGTGAGGCAATATCTGAGGGGTAAAAGTAGAACGTGTAAGCAGGAGGCTGAATGACATAACATAATGAGAAAATACCTGAATTGTTTAAGGTAAGTGTAAAATAATGTGTGAAAGTATATAAACATATATAAGTGGAAAAATGTGAAACTCTTAAAATGGTTGAGGAATGGGCTGAATTGTTGGAAATAATGAAAAAAAGAATGTTAAATCCTTCAATATAAAATGTAAGGGTTGAAGAGGTGGAAAACCAAAAGTGAGGACATGAAGAAGCTCCAAATCCTGAAATCTCCATTAGGAGAACAAACTGAAATGTAAGTAAGAGAAATAAACTGTTGGAGATGTTTAAACACTCCCCACAAAAATCATTGAGAGGCTGATTAGAGAGAGAGACAGAGAGAGAGAGTGTGTGTGTGTGTGTGTGTGTGTGAGAGAGAGAGAGAGACAGAGAGAGAGTGTATGTGTGTGTGAGAGGGAGTGAGAGAGAGAACGTGTGTGTGTGAGAGAGAGAGTGAGAGATAGAAAGTGTGTGTGTGTGTGAGAGAGAGTATGTGTGTGTGAGAGAGAGAGAGCGTGTGTGTGCCTTTGTGTGTGAGTGAGAGACAGAGAGTGTGTGTATGTGTGTGTGAGACAGTGAGAGAGGGAGAGAGAGAGTCTGTGTGTGTGTGTGACTGAGTGAGAGAGAGAGTGTAAGAGTGACAGAGAGTGTGTGTGTGTGTGTGTGAGACAGTAAGAGAGGGAGAGAGAGAGAGTCTTTGTGTGTGTGTGTGTGTGTGAGTGAATGAGAGAGAGAGAGAGAGTGAGAGAGATGGAGAGTGCGTTTGTGAATGTGTGTGTGAGATAGTGAGAGGGAGAGAGAGAGTATTTGTGTGTGTGTGTGTGTGTGTGTGTTTGTGTGTGTGTGTGTGTGTTTGTGTGTGCATGTGCTCAGAGGTTGCCATGGTGACTTTAACTACTTGATGAGAAAGGGCTCCATGAACCCCTCAAACTGCTCCAATCTGACACAAATCTGTACCTAATATGAGCAAAAACTTTATATGTTTGGATCTGTAAGACCTTCCTGAACGCAACCATGTCCTTTTGGTGTTTCTAGAGTAAAAATTGTTGAAGATATCGCGAGTTAGAAACAGGCAACATTTCTGCTTTTCTCCAAAAATCAGCTCCTACTTTTGTATGGGAGTGAATGAGCAGCAGGGAGGCACCAGGCTGCACTGAGAGGCCCACAATTCAAATTCTGTAAGTCTCTCTGCTTTTTTGAGCACATTGTGAGAGCTAGAACAAGTTTGACTACAACTGTGGAGAAAATCATGTGTGTACAGTTTAATTTGTAGCCGGGAGGACGAGAGAAAGAGAAAAGTTTCAGACAATTTTTAGACTCTCTCCCACTCTAGCTGATGATGTCACCCACTCTAGCCCTGAACATTCCGCGTAATACACACCCATTATAAACTTGAATTTTCTCCAAAATTTGAATGATTTTTAAACTGTCATAAATCAGAAAGTGTTGAAGATATCAATAAGCTGAATAATCGATCAATAGTTCAAACTTTTGTGAACGTTTTTAAGGTTGAATGAAGTCTGTAGCTGAAAGTATGCTGAAGTAGTTGAAGTTCAAAAAAGCAGAAGAAGCAGAAGAGTTTGAAGACTGTTTCAATGCATTTCTATGGAAAAAAAAAATCAGAAAAAGTGAAATATTTTAAAAAGTATAAAAAGTATTAAAGAGAAAAATAATAGCACACCTATCCAGAAAAAGGCGCACGTTTTGATATATGAATTGTTGAAAAAGCACAAAGTATGAAGGAGTAGTTTGTTTCCAAAAAAGGGAAGAATCTGACAGAATAATAATAAGTAGTAAAGAGAAAAAAATGGCCGACCCGAACAACAATAGTGTGAATGCTTTCAGCATTCACCCTAATAATAAGTATAAAGATTTGAATAACAATAGTGTGAATGCTTTCAGCGTTCACCCTAATAATAATAATAATAATAAGTATAAAGATTTGAATAACAATAGTGTGAATGCTTTCAGCATTCACCCTAATAAGTATAAAGATTTGAATAACAATAGTGTGAATGCTTTCAGCATTCACCCTAATAATAAGTATAAAGATTTGAAGAACAATAGTGTGAATGCTTTCAGCATTCACCCTAATAATAATAATAATAACTAGAAAAAGCAAGCATTTCCAGCAGGAAATGCGGGTGAATGCTGAAAGCAGCTGAATGACATTGCTGAAGCAATGCTGAATCAGCTGAAGAAATTGTTAAAACAAAGCTGAATTAGCTGAAGAAACAGCTGAAGTAATATTGAAAAGGCTGACGCTAAAGCTCAAGTGTATAACTTGCACCAGTGCTAAAATAGCTGAAGCAATAAGTGAGAATAGATTAAAAAGTAGTACTCGGAAGAAGGAGGCTGATTTTGTATGAAATGGTTGGAAATTAAACTGATAGAAATAAAAACTAAAAATTAAACTAATAGAAATTAAACTGATAGAAAGAGGAAAGGAGAGGAGAATAGAGACATGAATGAGAGAACAGAGGAGAGGAGAAGAAAGGAGACAAGGGAGGTGAGAAGAAGAATAGAAAAGAGGAGAAGGACAGGAGGAACAGAGGAGAATAGAGGTGTGAATAAGAGAATAGAGGAGAGGAGCATAAAGGAGATGAGAAAAGGAGAGGAGAATAAAGGAGATGACGAGAGGAGAAGGAGAGGAGAATAGCGGAGAGGAGGAGAGGAGGACAGGAGAAGGAGAGGAGAAGGAGGAGAAAGAGGAGAGGAGAATAGAGGATAAGCATGAAAAAACACTGAAGCCTAGCTCTCTCAGATATATAAATATATATAATACACTGACAGCTTGAAAACATTGTTAAGCATATATTAACAGAGATGAAGCAATATCTCAAAAGTAAAAGTAGAACTTGTAAGGAGGAGACTGAATGAAGAGGCTCAGAAATGCCTAGATTGTTAAAGATAGGTGTAAAACAATGTTAGAAAATCTATATAAGTTACATATAAATAAAAAATAAGAACTCTTAAAATGGTTGAGGAATGGGCTGAATTGTTGGAAATAATGAGAAAAAGTTTTAATCCTTCAAAGTAAAATGTAAGGGTTGAAGAGGTGGAAAAGCCAAAGTCAGGACAAGAAGAAGCTCCAAATCCTGAAATCTCAATTAGGAGAACAAACTGATGTGTATGAAATAGAAATAAACTGTTGATGAGATGTTTAAACACTCCCCTCAAAGGTTTAAAATCATTGAGAGGCTGATTAGAGAGAGGGAGAGAGAGAGAGAGAGAGAGAGAGGGGAGGGAGAAAGAGAGAGAGAGAGAATGTGTGTGTGTGTGTGTGAGACAGAGAGAGAGAGAGAGAGTGTGTGTGTGTGTCTGTGTGTGTGTTTAAGTGAGAGAGAAAGTAAGAGAGAGGGGAGAGAGAGAGAGAAAGTGTGTGTGTGTGTCTAAGTGAGAGAGAGAGTAAGAGAGAGGGGGGAGAGAGAGAGAGAGAGAGAAGTGTGTGTGTGTGTGAGAGAGAGAGAGAGAGAGTAAGAGAGAGGGGGAGAGAGAGAGAGAGTGTTGTGTGTGTGTATGTGTGTGCATGTGCTCAGAGGTTGCCATGGTGACTTTAACTACTTGATGAGAAAGGGGTCCATGAACCCCTCAAACTGCTCCAATTTCAGACAAATCTGTACCTAATATGAGTGAAAACTTTATATGTTTGGATCCATAAGAGCTTCCTGAACGCAAACATGTCCTTTTGGTGTTTCTAGAGTAAAAATTGTTGAAAATATCGCGAGTTAGAAACAGGCAGCATTTCTGCTTTTCTCCAAAAATCAGCTCCTACTTTTGTATGGGAGTGAATGAGCAGCAGGGAGGCACCGGGCTGCACTGAGAGGCCCACAATTCAAATTCTGTAAGTCTCTCTGCTTTTTTGAGCACATTGTGAGAGCTAGAACAAGTTTGACTACAACTGTGGAGAAAATCATGTGTGTACAGTTTAATTTGTGGCCAGGAGGACAAGAGAAAGAGAAAAGTTTCAGATGATTTTTAGACTCTCTCCCACTCTAGCTGATGATGTCACCCACTCTAGCCCTGAACATTCTGCGCAATACACACCCATTATAAACTTGAATTTTCTCCAAAATTTGAATGATTTTAAAACTGTCAGAAATCAGAAACTGTTGAAGATATCAATAAGCTGAATAATCGATCAATAGTTGAAACTTTTGTGAACGTTTTAAAGGTTGTATGAAGTCTGTAGCTGAAAGTATGCTGAAGTTGTTGAAGTTCAAAGAAGCAGAAGAAGCAGAAGAGTTTGAAGACCGTTTCAATGCATTTCTATGGAAAAAAAAGTGAGAAAAAGTGAAATATTTTAAAAGTATAAATAGTATTAAAGAGAAAAATAATAGCACACCTATCCAGAAAAAGGCGCACGTTTTGATATATGAATTGTTGAAATAGCACAAAGTATGAAGGAGTAGTTTCGTTCCGAAAAAGGGAAGAATCTGACAGAATAATAATAAGTAGTAAAGAGAAAAAAATGGCCGACAGGAAGAACAATAGTGTGAATGCTTCCAGCATTCACCCTAATAAGTAATAAAGAGAAAAAATGGCCGACTGGAACAACAATAGTGTGAATGCTTTCAGCATTCACCCTAAAAAATGGCCGACCCGAACAAAAATAGTGTGAATGCTTTCAGCATTCACCCTATTAAGAAGAAGAAAAAACACGCAGTATAACAATAGTGCCTCGGTGCATTGCCCCATGGCCCTAATTAATAAATATGTGGGCTGGGAAAAAGGCCGGATTGTGGGCCGGGCCAAGTGTTACGGTTGTGATATTTGTGAGTAATGTTCAGTGCAATGATTGATTCAAGACCTCATTAAGAAATAATTCATGTTGTTCATATTTTGGAAACAATTCAATTATTCATTGTTTTCATATGTTAAGTGAAAAAGGTGAAAATGATGTCCTGATCATCTGTTCACTGTTCAACTGCTTCTGCCTGTCAGGCATGGGAACGACAGTAACAGCATACACTGAAAATAGTTTTATTCTATATAAATATATGTTTACGTGGTTACTTACCTGGTATGAGGATACGCCTGTACAGGTTATGTTAAAACGTTAATTGTGTTTTTTTTAATTATTATTTTATTTGTTGGGCTGGTGCAAATGTGCCGCGCAGTAATTGATTTGTGACAGGTTCCGGAAAAAGGAAAAACGTGTGGAAAAAAAATGGAGAATACAGAGCACGAATGCTAACGTGTGTAGCCCACGTCCTTTTTCCTTTTCCCTTTTTCTTTACGCCATCTTCCCCGGTTTCGTGGGTTTAACATTTGGAGGCACCGCTGGGATTGAAGAGTGATTTAGGCCAGTTTCTCAGATGGTGACTGCCCTCTCAGTATTCATCCCCACCCACATCAACGACGACAAGCAGTGTGCAGTGGTGTTCCACGGTTTCGCGATGGCGGTGTTCAGTGGCAGCGATGTGCAGCGGCTCAGTGATGTCATGCAGTTTTCCAGCAGTGCCAGCGGAGGCCTGACAGCGGTGAGCAACAGACCACCAACATTAGGCATTGCTTCGGCAACAGTGGTGAAACAACAGCAGTGACGCCTGGCAACCAACGACAGTGCAAGGAAGGAACCGGCTCGTGGACATTCAGCATCAGCCTACAGGGGATTGACTGCAGCAAGAGGAGGTCAGAAGGCGTTGACGGAACAATCAGTGCTTTAAGTGAGCCGGTACGCACCGGTACAGAGTACCGGCACTTCTAGATTTCAGCCCCTGGCGTACAGGGACTTTTTACAGCGTACCAGAACTTCTCATGAGCTCATAGTACCATGTCCTGTTCTCTTTCTCTCTCAGTGATTTGTGATAGTTATATTCCTATGGTTATACTACATTCCCCAGTGTGCACTAGTACGCCTGTCCTTTTACTCGCGAGACTTTCACTCGCAAGCAGGTCTCGTGGAGTCGAGTCTGCTGAAAAGGACGTGAAGAAGAAGAACATCGCATCGACGCGAGTCGCAACAGAAAGTTCCATTTGATTCAGTTCCAGCTGGAGTTGCCTTGTCCATCAACCTCCTGTCCAGTAGAGTGCTCCAGTGATGTGAGCCGTGGTGCTCTGCAGTTCAACCCCTGACATTTCTGTTTAACCACAGAATACACTGTTTGCATTTCTGTAAGTATATGAACATCTTCTTCATCAATAACATCAATGTTGTTGGTCCTCCTAAATATGCGTATTTCCCAGTTGTACTAAAATCAAATATATATTCAGGTCTAAAGTAACATATTGTCTACTGTTATATTATGATAGAAACAAACACAAGACTGTGTCATTTGATTGATTTACTTGTCAAGTGCATAGCTTAGTTCTCCAATTTTCTCCATATCTCCACCTTTTATCCATGTGCTGATGTGTGTGTGTCCACAGGGAATATAGTGCCAGTTCAAGCTCCCTTGTTCATCAGCCTCCTCCAGTGCAAGCTACTTGAGGACCCCCTCTGAAGACCTCAGGGCAGTATTCAAGTGCACAAACACTGAGAAAGGACTTTTCAGTAGGATAGACACCTTCTATGAAGTGGGTTAACTTCAAATGACAAACATATATTCATTTTTCTTCATGGATTATTCATAGATGGATTTTAACAAGAAAATACTTGTTAAAACTCTTTGAATGTATCACTTAATGATCTGCTGGTACCGACCGCCAACTGCCTAATTTACCTGCCCACTGTTGAATAAGGGGAGTACTGGCACTTATTTTTTTTCCACCTAAAGCAATGGGAACACGGAGATAAATGGCACACACACAAAACAACAATCAACAAAATGGACTCGTCTGCAATAGAGGACTTGAAACTTGAAGTTATAGCAACGCTGTATACTTTGACGAAAGATGTTCTCTTGGAAATTTGCTTTGCCATTGACACAAGGGAGTTGAGACAGCTAGACTTATCGAATAAAACTCGCTCCCTTTTCATTGCACATATTGGTCAGTATCTCGACAGAGATGAGTTGCAGGAATTAGAAGATGAGGGCATGGCAGAGCAGCTAATGCTGAGGGACAAAATAAGTGAATTACAAGAGTCTGTTCAAGCAAACGCACCAAATCAAACGTCAGCACAGACAGAAGAAATTCAGGAACAGGTATCTCAACTCTCAGACCAGGAAAGGTTAAAAAGTGAGCTAGAAGCAGTAACCCTAGCTTTGAAGTTACCTTTACAAAAAGATGTGAGTCAGGAACCTGAACGTGCAGGAGGGTGTTAGTCAAGATCAGGTTGTCACCCAGCAGTGGATGCCACAGGGATGTCTCCCCTTGCAGTGGGACAGGGAGTTTAAAATCTCGGGTCAGGTTGGCAAACCAGGTCAGAAGGATAAGCTTAGTTTCTCCAGTCTAGCCCACCAAATCAAGCAAGGTATAAATAAGGGGTACCCTGAGGCAGAGATCGTTGACGCTGTGGTTAGGGCTATTGCACCAGGTTTACAGCTCTGCAGCTATCTAGAAGGGAAAGGAGATTTGACCTTACCCACCCAGCGAATCCTCCACTTTCATTATCAGGAAAAAGGGGCGACAGAGGTGTACAAACAGTTAACCTCAGAGGTACAGAGTAGCAAGGAAAGCCCACAAAACTTTGTGATTAGAACCCTTCATTTGAGACTGAAAATTCTGTCTGCCTCCCAAGAAGCTGAATCAGCCTTAAGATACGATCCTGTCCTGTGCAGAGCATGTTCCTCCACACTGTCCTCACTGGGCTACAGAATGAGAGCATCAGGAATGACCTCCTCCCATACCTACAGCAACAAACCTGTAGTGATGAACTGCTCCTCGAAAAACTGAACATCACCTGTGCTAACAAGACTGAGAGACAGAATAAAATGAAGCAAATAACACAGCAACGACCAGCCACCGTGCATGCAACTCAGTCAGATGACCCACTCCCGGAGAGGAAAAACAAAGAACTAAACAGAGATACTTCAGACAAAACACAACCAGATGTATTGAATGAACTTAAAGCGATGCACTGAGACATGGCGTTATTAAAAACTCTGAGTGCTAAAGTGGCACAGATTAAAAAGTCAATCTGACAGCCCTCTGCCATGCCAGTCCATCTTCACCGGTTATACAAGAGTATACTCCTGCCCCTCAGTTCCAGCTGCCACCGCCAAACGGCTGGCCTCCCCTGGGGCCAGGTTTGAGAGATCCCAGGGCACGATACCAACAAGGATTTGCAAGACAGCATTACTAGCACCCATCACCACATGCACACCAGAGAAAATGTGTTGGCTGTCAACAAAACAATGTAGAGTACTGTACCCATTGTTACAGATGTGGCAGTGGGGAACACTACCTTGCTGGATGTAAGTTCAGGGAAACAAGACCAAAGGGTCATTTAAACGGGCAAGGGTTACCCCCACGGGACAGGGAGTAACCAGGGGTGCTAAAGGGTCCCAACAGAACTGTTTGCATTGTGGTGTCTCTGCAGCGTGCCAGGAACAGAGTATGCTCATCCTGTAAGAAGGGTACCTGCTGCTCAAAGATTTGCCAAGTACTGCATTGGCCTAGACATAAAAAACCATGTAGATCTGAAGACCATCCTAAAGTACACATTAGTCACACAGCAAGAAAAGACAGACAGCCTCAACTAGTTGATCTTGTTGGAAAACACTGTGTCATTGACTGCTACATTCAGGGTTCCAAGACTCAGGCATTATGGGACACTGGCTCCCAAGTTTCTATTGTAAATGAGAAATGGAAAAAAGCATACTTACCCACTGAAAAACTGAGGGATGTGTCTGAATTGATTGATGGGTCTGATGATTTAAGAATAGCAGCGGCTATTGGGCAAGACATGGCTTACATAGGCTGGATTGAGACCACTTTTAAACTAGCTGCAGGTAGCGCTGTTGCTGAAGAAGTTGTTGTTCCCATGCTAGTTATGAGGGGCCAACATCTTTCCCAGCCCATAATAGGCAAGAATGTTATAGAAAGAATAGTGACCACAGCTATAAGTCATCCAGATGAGACAAGCAGAGAACACACTTAAAGCTACATTCCTTAGCTTAGAAAAGACAAGCGTCCGTGTTTTCATCGATTTGATGAGTGCTAGCACATCCTGTGCCTGTGTTGTAAAGACAACAAAAGAAAGGATCAACATTCCAAAACACACTGTTTAATTGTGTTGCTATTCTTTTTGAATTACACCCACAAAAACATGGCAAAAAAAGGAAGAAAACTAATCATTTTCACAGTGAATGGGAGGAAGAGTTCTTTTTTACTAACGTGAAAGAAAACTGTGGTGTCTCCTTTGCGGTGCAACTGTGGTGACGGCAAAGCGGCACAATGTGGAGAGACACTTCAATACATGTCACAAAGCTACCATGTTAACTACCCACCAGGCCGCGCAGTACAGATGGAAAAAGCCCATGAGTTAAGTTACACGAAGCCCTACCCTTCTTCTCCTCTCCTCTCCTCTCCCCTCACACATTTTGAACTGTCATTATTTGTTGCAATTTGTAGTCTGGCCTTGGTGTCTCGCACTCGCTCTGTATTTCCACAGATCTCTTGAGAGCTCCATCCCCCTGCACCAACCAACCGCTGCCTCCATCGCCTCCATCACCTCCTTTCTCCTGCTGTTAAACCAGTCTGCACTCCCTGCTCACGACCCAGTCTGCCGTCCAGTAGTCCCACTAAGCTGGCCTTCCCTCCCTGCCCACCAGGAGCTTCCGTCATCATTTTTCGTTAACTGACTGATTCCATTTCCATGTTTTCCATATTCCATGTTGTAAATTGTTTTCTTGTCTGTATACAACATCTATTGCACGTCTGCCCATCCTGGGTGAGGGATCCCTCCTCTGTTGCTCACCCTGAGGTTTCTCCATTTCTTTTTCCCTGTTAAAGGGTTTTCTTGGGAGTTTGTCCTCAGTTGATGTGAGGGTCTAAGGGCAGAGGATGTTGTCATAATGCTGTGTAAAGCCCTTTGAGACAAACTGTTTGTAAAAATGGGCTATACAAATAAAATTGCCTTGCCTTGCCTTGCCTTGCCTCTAAAGTGCTCCTCCTGGCACTCTCCTGGCGTGGCTTGGACTTACACACTGACGGGAGGGGGGCGAGGGGGGTGGAACTCAGAGGAGGCGCTATTTTCAAATCTTGCTAGCTTTCTTGCTAGCTCTCCAGATTTACCAACCCCAGCTTTAAGTGTGCAATTAATTGAACCAGGAAGGCACATACAGTGGGAATGTTTATAGGAGAAATAGCAACTGAGAAAGTGAAACAAAATGCGGTGAAATAGGACCATGCAGAGTCATAGAGTTTTAATGTAGATTTTGCTAAACCAGAACGCATATAGTGAGCAGCAGACAGCATGTAGGACTGCAGGGTACTGTCTAATCTAGCATCGTACGGTGGAAAGGAGGGCAAGACAGACCGGATGGCACCACTTCTCGACACAGTTTGTGGAAATTCTGAAATTCAAATTGAGACAAAGCATCAGCAATCTTATTATCCAATCCTGGAATGTGAGCTGCTCAAATGATGAAGTTCCCCAGCACAGATGCCCAAGTAAGGCGTCTTATAAATCTGTTAATGAATGGTATGGAGGAACACCCTTTGTTAATAATATGGACAGCTGCTTCATTGTCACAAAGAAAAAGGATTTGTTTCCTGGACCATTGTTTTCCCCAAAGAAGACAGGCTACAACGATTGGATATATTTCCATTAAGGTAGAAGAAGAAGCACTGGCCGGTAGAGATGACAGTTCTTTTGGCCACACATCAGCGAACCACTGGTTATTAAAGAACCCCCCAAAACCAATGGAAGGAGCTGCGTCGGTGAATAATTTAATGGCCAAAGATGATTCTGTATTATCATTATAGAAAAATGAAATGCCATTCCATTTCTCAAGCAGCAAAGACCAGAACCGGAGCTCTGAGATGCACCCTTCATCCAAATTTACCAAGGCATGTAGATTTTCAACCATTTTTGAGAGGTCAAGAAGCCTGGATATGAATGAGCGACCCTGAGGAATAACGCGCATGGCAAAATTGAGGTGACCTAACAGGGAGAGCAGATTTCTTTTTGAGATGGTTTTTGAAAACTATTCCTTCATAATGATGCGATTTAATTTTTTGAGAGGCAGGGAAGCTTGCCTGAGATTACTGTCAACAGACAGTAATCTCAGGCAAGCTTCCCTGTTGATTACTGTCTGTTGAAAACTACTGTTACCATGTGACCACTTACCTTTGGCAACAGATCTCCAGACAAAGCCTAAAAGAAAGAAAAACAAATCAGTTGTCCCTGCTACAGGTACAGACTTGGAGGAAGGGGATGAGGAAAAGGGAGGTGGATTCTTCTTTGAACTCTCTGCACATCCTAACATGTGACCAGCCTGTGCACCAGAAGGAGGGAGGGATATTATGCATGCCGACCCACCAGAGAACCATGAACTGGAAACACAGGTAACCAACACAGAGTTAGGTCTTGAGGAGCTACATGAGGTGGAGGAGCGCCGAGATCAGATCATTGAAACACAAAGTAATGAATCACACAACGAGGAACAACCAGATGGGGTGATGTAGGAAGAGGAAATGCCCTCCTCCCCTCATCCAGTTGACGAGGAGGAACCAAGAGAGCTGAGGAGAGAAAGGAGAGCCCCAAAAATGTTCACTTATAACCAACTTGGGACTCCAGTATGTTGCAGCACAGCACAGGCAGATCAGATATTTAACCAGTATCAGCCCAAACCACACACAAAAGTCCAGCCAGTGACAATGTGGGCAAACCCATTCCAATTTTACCAGCCCATTTTTATGCAGGGTTATTAGACATGAAATTGAATTGAACTGATTAGTATAAAGGGAGACCTTCGGGTGAAAGAGAGAATCACTAGGCTTAGTGAAATCATGCTTAGGCAACACACTCAAACTTATCACCATGTCAAAATAGTGATGATATTGGCATTAGGTCTGAGACAGTTAAGGCATCAGTATGCCAGTTTATGAGTCTTTGGTTCAAGAGTATTGTGATGTAGGGACAACATCTAATTTTGTAGGGGAGTATGTGATGCCTTGGACAATTTTGTGAACACTCATTAAAATGCAGAATAAATAACATAAGTGAGAATAAATATTAATAAATATGTGGGCTGGAAAAAAGGCTGGATTATGGGCCGGACCAAGTGTTATGATTGGGATATTTGTGAGTATTGTTCGGTGAAATGATTGATCCAAGACTTCATTAAGAAATAATTCATGCTGTTCAAATTTTGGAAATAATTAAATAATTCATTGTTTTCATATGTTAAGGGAAAAGGTGAAAATGATGTCTTGATCATCTGTTCCCTGTTCATCTGCTTCTGCCTGTCAGGCATGGGAACAACGACAGTAACAGCATACACTGAAAATAGTTTTATTTTATATAAATATATGTTTACGTGCTTACTTACCTTCTATGAGGATACGCCTGCACAGGTTATGTTAAAACATTAATTGTGTTATTTTTACTATTATTTTATTTGTTGGACTGGTGCAAATGTGCTGCACAGTAATTGATTTGTGAAGGCCTTGTTCCAGGTTCTGGAAAAAGGAAAAGCATGTGGAAACAAATGGAGAATACAGAGCACGAATGCTAATGTGTGTAGCCCGTGTCCTTTTTTCCTTTTCCCTTTTTCTTTACACCATCTTCCCTGACATCTTTGGTGGTTTAACATCCACAGAGGATGCTGTCATTGCAGCCCTCCACACTGCACTGGCACACCTTGATAAGAAAGACACAAGTGTGAGAATGCTCTTCATTGACTACAGCTTGGCAGTCAACACTATTGTCCCCAGCAGACTAGTCTCCAAACCCCTTGACCTGGGCCTCAGCAACACATTATGTGCATGGATTAAAAAGTTTCTATCTGACCACCCACAGACTGTCAGACTGGGTCCACACCTATCCTCCAGCCTGTCCCTCAGCATCAGTGCACCACAAGGCTATGTGCTCTCCTCTAATACCCCTCTAATACTATAATAAAATTTGCTGATGACACAACTGTGGTGGGACAGACATCCAGAGGCAATGAGACAGCCTAAAGTGACGGGGTTCACAGACTGGTATGCTGGTGCACAGAAAACAACCTGACCCTGAATGTCAAGAAAACCTATGAGATCATAGTTGACTTCAGGAGGCACAAGGTGGACCCCTCCCCATTAGTCATCATGGGTGAGGAGGTAGAGAGGGTCACCTGTTTCAAATTATTGGGGTGATCCAGATCACAGAGAATTTAAAATGGGAAACAAACACAACTGCTACAGTAAAAAAGGCACACCAGCGGCTCTACTTCCTACAAACACTCAAGAAACACACCTTGCCTGATGAGCTGCTCAGATCTGAGCTGCTTTAATCATTGCTCTTTGAGAGTATTTTAACCTACGGTATCACGGCATGGTATGGCAACTGTACTGAAAAGGATGAGAAAACCCAGAAACGAATCATCACAACTGCAGAAAAAATCGTTGGATTCCCTCTGTCCTCCCTGGATGAAATCTTAGAGACCTGCTGCCTCTGCAGAGCAAACAATATTTTGTAGGCCAAAACACACCTCTCACATTACCTCTTCCCTCTGCTCCCATCTGGCAGGTGTTACAGGTCCTTCAAAGCCCGCACCACCAGGCTACAGAACAGTTTTTCCCAAGAGCCATCACAGAATTAAACCTCCTCACCAACCATTAGTGGAGCACATGCAATAGACTAGACTGTTCAATATTAGCTCCTCTTAGCACTTCAGCACTTTTTAGCACTTCAGCACTTGGTAAATGGTAAATGGACATGCACTTATATAGCGCTTTTCTAGTCTCTCAGACCACTCAAAGCACTTTACACTGTAGATCACATTCACCCTTTCACATACACATTCATACATTGCAGATCATTCACATATCCAATGATATATCGGAGGGCAAGTATGGGTTCAGTGTCTTGCCCAAGGACACTTCCACATGCAGACTGGAGGAGCCGGGAACTGAACAACCAACTCTCTGGTTAGTGAACGACCCACTCTACCTACTGAGCCACAGCCGCCCACTTCAGGACTTATGTGCAATATGAGCTGTTTTATAGTATCTATGTGTTTTTGATTGAGTGTGTGGATGTGGGTGTGGGCACTGTTTTTAGAGATTGCACAAACAAAATTTGTTGTGCAGTATTCTTTTTTACTGTGCAATGAAAGAATAAAGGTGATTCTAATTCTGATTCTGATTCGAATCCTTGTTAGCCTGAGTGAAGGGGTTGTAGAAAGCAGACTCAGAATGCAAGGTCCCAATATCAAAAAGAGTGGCTTTATTCTCACGAGGAGAGTGTCACACAAGATATACATTTAACCAAAAAGAAAGTACCTACAAAAAGTATCAAAGAAAACAACAGTTAATACAGCTTAACTGAAAAAACTAATCTCAACATTAACAAAAAATAACTCAGCGTGCACTCTCCTGTACACATGGCATCCTCTCTCTCTGACACCATACACTGAACTGCTTCTCCCTGCCAACTGGGAGCCACAGCAAAGACATGAATCCACCTGGACTTGACCACAAAGGAGGGAAGATCCCTGTTTCCTCTTAGAGCAGGTAAGTATACCTATTAATAATTTTTCCCTCATCACACACCGGAAATTCCCTTAGCTTTCTCACACACACATCTGTCATACATCAAATACATCACATAATATCGACAACATAACATTTCACACTCAAACACTATCTATACCTCCCCATAGATTGTATCACCTGATGACCTCACTGATGAAGTCATCAAGATTATAAAAGCAGTAAGTAAAAAGCACTTCCTCCTTTTGTCTATGGACCACCTGGTGAGTATGAAACAACTTTATCTGAAAGAATACCTCATTAACCAATAAATTTAATTGAACTAATTAACTCATTTAGCTTTAACATCGCTTGTCTGTGTATGATTTATCCAAATGTAAATGATCTGTACTTAAATATATAATGCAAACTCAAAACAAACCAGGGATAAAATGTGTCTGCATATTATGTCGTGATGGCCAGATGAAGCCTCATGAAGCCTTAAAGCTTTCCATCCAGTTGGTTCGAAAAAAGGTTCATTTCTCAAGGCTTCATGTACACAAACCCCCCTGCTGATCAAAACCTTAATGTCATTTCAACTATTTCTGATGGCCTGATTGGCTGTCTTGCAATAGAGGTCTATTAATGTCAAAAAACTTTTCAGTAGTTTATTTAAAACTGTTGCAGTTTATTTTCAAAAGTTGTGCTTATGAATACTGGGATGACGGTGTCTTTATTCAATTTTATTAAGAAATATACAATATAATATAAATATTTTTTCCACTGTGCTTGCTTGTATACAACATCTATTGCATGTCTGCCCATCCTGGGTGAGGATCCCTCCTCTGTTGCTCACCCTGAGGTTTCTCCTGTTTTTTCTTGGGAGTTTTTCCTCAGTCGATGTGAGGGTCTAAGGGCAGAGGATGTTGTCATAATGCTGTGTAAAGCCCTTTGAAACAAACAGTTTGTAAAAACGGGCTATACAAATAAAATTGCCTTGCCTTGCCTTGCCTTGGAAATTGGCGAAACAGGAACAATAACAACCAAATTTTGCGGGGATCTACTGCGCTTTATACATGTTTGTAAATCACTCAAACCACTACTACTACTGAACCAGCGAGGCTTCAGACGTCATAAGTGATGTCACTTGCGCTAAATAAAGCAAGCCTCAATACACGCTTCATAGAAGACTTCCTGGATTTCGCAACACACACTCCGAAGCCTCGACACAGTACGACCCATCACCAGTATTACAGAACAAAGACAGAATACTAACTAAATAACTACTACACAAGCATGTTCACTCAGACAACACTGTCGTAGTTGGCCTATTAGACACCTCACCTACAGAATACTATCTCTCACAGTGGTGCAAGTGTACAACTACCTACACCTCAATGTGTCCAAAACCAAAGAACTGGTCATCAACTCCCGCAGCACAGGCAAATCAACCCCTTCCCTCACCCACAACCCCAACATCATCAGTGGGAAAGCTGTGGAGGTTGTGGAGACCTTTAAGTACCTTGGACTCACTATAGATAATACACTCACCTTTGAACCACACACCATCGACATCCACAAACGCCAGCAAAGACTCTCTGCCATCAGGAAACTGAGAACACTCTCAGTGCCCCCTGATCTCCTACTGCTACTCTACAAGAGCATAATCCAGCCCATCCTCCTCTACTGCTCCCCCTGCTTTTTTAAGATGTTGTCATCCCCCAACAGGAAAAGATTGACACAGATCACACACAGGGCTGCCAAAATCATTGGCCTCTCCACCCCCATCCTCTCAGACCTCACCAGCACAGCCACTGTATGCAGGGCACTCACCATCACTCAGGACCCCAGTCACCCACAAAACCCATACTTTGTGCTGCTCCCATCTGGTCACCGTTATAGGTCACTGACCTGGAAAAGGGTCAAATTCAGCAGGAGCTTCGTCCCCTCTGCTATAACAGAGCTAAACATGTGGGTGATGTATTTATAATGTGTGTATGTGTATACTGTATGTTTGTATCTTGAGGATGTGTGTTTGTTCGGGCTGGTGAAAACAAGTTTCCTGCAAAGGACAAATAAAGCTGAATCTGAATCTGAATCTCAAATAAAAATAAAATATAAAGGGACCAATGTTGTGTTCTCACCGACTTTGTCACAAAGTCCTAGATCCATTCAGTTTATTGTACATATTTGTTTGTATTAATGCTGTACACATTCTGTTTGTATTGTACTAGGGAAAGTTAAGAGTTCTCTAAAATTGGATAAGTAGTCGCACTGTGTCATCAGAGTCTGACTCTTTACCTTTTGTGTTCGTAGCAGCCTGAGTGAGCAGCTGAACTACAGCAAGATTATTCTGGTAGTTAATACCGTGACAAGAAGTTCACACAGGCCCCCACATGCAGAGCCCTGTCTCCACCTCTAAACACAATTTATCAGTGTTGGGCAGCAGCGGCATTACACATAGCAGTGTTACTAGTATTTATTTCTCAGTAGCATGGTCGTTGCTGTTTTCTTCATCAAATAGCTTTTTAGTAGTGAAGCAACTTTAATAATCAAGTAACAACGTAGCATCCACATCTCCATTTCCCCAGGAATTTCTCAACCTTACATGCACCTCTTCCATGTGACGTCACATACCTATCGTTCTGCTGCAGCAGAGCGCAGCATGCAACAGGTGACAGGAACAGAGGAGCAGGGAGAGAAGTCTACTGCGAGTTCATCTCTTGAGTCGACATGGCCATGACTTGACAAGTTTATGTTTCTAATCGAGTCCTAACAATTGCATGTACTGACATGCACTGAGCAACCCAAAAATGAAGCTGCTCCCAACGTCCAAGACATCAAACACAAATTCAACCCTTTAATGCCTAGTGTGTCATATTTGATACATACAGTTTTTGAGACCTCTACCTCATGTTTCTTTTAAAAAATCTAATGTATAAAACATAAAATTTGAAAACATAAATTGTGAGCTGTACATTTTAAAAGTGATGGATATATCATGTATGATATGAATGCAAATTAAAACATGCAAATTGCTATTTTCTTTTTTTTTCACATTGCTTGTCAGAAGGTGGCATGGAGGTGCAGTGGTTGGCACAGATGCATCACAGCAAGAGGGTTCTGAATGGGAACCCACTGGCTGGGGCCCTTCTGTGTGGAGTTTGTATGTTCTCCCCGTGCATGCGTGGGTTCTCTCCGGGTACTCTGGCTACCTCCCACATACCAAAGACCTCTAAATTCCCCTCAGGTGTGAATGAGAGTGCGATAGACTGGCGACCTGTCCAGGGTGTAGCCCGCCTCTCACCTGAAGTCAGCTGAGATAGGCTCCAGCTCACCCACGACCCTAATGAGGATAAGCAGTACAGTGAATGAATGAATGTTTGTCAGAAGGTCCTATTAAGACTCCTGTTTCAATATATATATATATGTTTCAAAGGGCTTTACACGGCATCATGACAACATCCTCTGCCCTTAGACCCTCACATCAACTGATGAAAAACTCCCAAGAAAACCCTTTAACAGGGGAAAAATTGGAGAAACCTCAGGGTGAGCAACAGAGGAGGGATCCCTCACCCAGGACAGGCAGACGTGCAATACATGTTGTATACAGACAAGAAAACAGTTTACAACATGGAATATGGAAAACATGGAAATGGTCAACAAGAGCTGATTAAGGCATCTTCTGGTTGGCAGGAAAGGCAGGGAGGGAAGGCCAGCTTAATGGGAGTACTGGATGGCAGCTGGGTCATGAGCAGGGAGTGCAGGCCGGTTTAACAGCAGGGGAAAGGAGGTGATGGAGGTGATGGTTGGTGCAGAGGGATGTACCTCCGGAGAGATCTGTGGAAACAGAGAGGGTACGAGACACCAAGGCTAAACTACAAGGTGCAACAGATAGAACAGTTACAACAGATACAACAGTTCAAAATGTGCGAGAGGAGAGGAGAGGAGATGAGGACAGGACTCCATGTAACCTGATGTGTCTCCCAGCAGTCTAAGGCTAACACACATATCACTGCTGTCTTCAGAGCACTTATAGGTGGTCAGTCTCACAGTAGTGTCAAAGAGCAGTCCCCACTGCATTCAAAGACCCACACCACTCCACGTCCAGGCCACTGCTGATCCACAGGAGTTTAATTGTTGTTAAACTCCTACATGAATGTCTGCTTTTGATGCGATTTTCCCAGTTTTGCTAAGCATAAACTTTTTTCAAAATTAAGTAGAAGCCTGTCAATTATGCACATTTCCAACTCCAGCACTATATGATCTTGAACATGTAGGTTTATAACAGGGGTAATACCTCAAAGCAAATGTGTGTAGTGAAAAACATTTTTATTCTGCTAAATTAAATTAAATTAAATGTAAGCATGAGTCAATGACTTGACCTTATTCTGTACCTGGATCAAGATATACTAAGTATTAGTACTTTGTGGCAGAAAGAATTAAAAAGCATATTCAAGTACAAGTATACACTTAAGTATTAGCAGTTCAGTATAAGCCAAGTATACTTTTCTTAAGTATATAAAATATAGTGTATAAAAAGTAAACTTCAAATATACAGCCTCAGTTTTAGTATAAAATAAGTATACTCATAGTACACTTGAATAAACTACTTTTTGCTAAGGGTAGCTTGCCCAACACTGCAGTTTATATCATCATACACTACTCTGATGGACGGTTAGAGCCTCAGACATTCAAACTGATGCAGAGTGAATATAAAGCTACAGTTGCTTAGTTTAGTGACTCTGGGGAATCAGTTAATCTGTCTCTGTGCAGCTCCTCTTTACTAACTGACTGACCAGTTTGAGTAACTATCTGGTGTTCCTGCCTCAGATTCAGACTTGTCTCAGTGTTGTAGGAAATCCCCGGTTCTGCTTCCTCCTCTGTCAGTCATGGTGGGCAGTTCTGAAACTGAGCGTAACAACAGCTCAGGCTCCAGAGAGGCAGAAGTAGCTCTCTAGAGGATTTCAGAATCCTGACCTGGTCCTGGTGAGTCACTGACATGAAGTCTGCTGGGACAGGTGCATGATGTACCACATGCAGAAGCTGTGGTTGCAGCTGATGGTAACAGCAGAGTGAAAATGCAAATCAAAAAGTGAGAATAGCCTAAAACAAATGAGCTCATTAACCCTGACAGAGGAGATGTGGTTTTTCTGAAATCAGTGTCCTCTCAGATACAAATACTGTGATAAGTCAGTGTGATAAGTCAGTTTCATGTTCATACATAAATGTGAGCATTTATGCACAAAAAGAGAAGACTATAGCTTCATGTCTTTCCTCAGCTGTTGCCAGACAACAGGAGGAAGTAAGGCATGGCTTGCTGAAGCTTGTAGGTTCTACCAAGCATTTAGGCCATCAAGGTTTAGCTCTAAGGGTGGAAAAGAATGTTCTGTTGTTAGAGACACACAAGCAAGATTACACAAGTCCTCATACAAAATTGAATCCTAGGCATCATGAGTAATGAAATCATAAGAGGGATAGTTAACACCATTCGATGTCTCCCAGTCATACAGTTTGCTTTGATTGTTGATGGGACACAAGACATATCAGGCAAAGAACAAGAATTTGTATGCCTTTGTCATGTTAACCATGACTTAGTTCCTCATGAGGAACTCATTGGGATATATTCAGTGGCTGAAACCACAGGAGAGCGTTTTGCAAAAATTGGCTTATATGTGCTTTGCAGACTAAATTTGCCATTAACTGCATTACGTGGCCAGACATATGATGGTGCTGCCAATACGGCTGGCAAATAGGTTCTTATTAGACAGAAATAGCCCTTAGCGTTATGTGTGCTCTGTGGAGCAAACTGTGTAAACTTGATTACTCATAGGGTATGCACAGCTTCTAGAGCTGTATGAGATGCACTTGACTGGGTTTATCAGTTAGGAAATTTTAATGAACCAGGCAGAGAGGAGCATATGAAGTTCTTGATCTGTCGCTCAAAGCACTTCATGACTACTGGAGTTAGAGCCACACATAGTCATTTAAACAGTCAGGATTGGTCTCTTTGGGCACAGAGATTATAGTTGACTAGTTTGTTGACACTGTGCTGAGCCACTGAGTCATTTTTAACTCTGTTTTTACATCAGATTCTAGAATGCAGCGCTCACTTGCTCGCATTCACCCCTCCCGTCGGCAAAGTGGGAGTATTTCAGGACATCTAGCTATGAGGTGAAGGAAAACGTATTACAATATGTTATATCTTTTTTCCTTCCGCCTGAGAGATGGTAAATTGGTGTGTGAAATATTCAGTGGGAGCACACTGACAGTGATCTAGGTCAATGGTTTTCAAGGACCTCCAGGGTCCTTGAGAGGGTTCAAGGGAGTCCCCAACTTTTTCGCAAAATTTTACCACTTTTTTTCTAGAATTGTAAGATCTTTTTTTCCTAGAAATTTTACCACTTTTACCACATTTTTGTATTTCTTACGTTTGTTTCAAAATTCTGTCCTCTGTGGTCTAATTTGCAGCATCAGGTGCTGCAGGTGCCTTGGCTGCTCCCTCTGTCAAAGTCCCAGAGGTCACCCAGAAATCAAAAACTCTGCACAGCAGGCACAACACACACCAGAGTGTTACTGAGGCCCAAAGGGATACTCACCCGCCAGGCAGAGCATTGTAACGTCCTGGGTTTTTTCCTCTGTTTGGCCAGTGCTCAAGTTGTCCTTCCAGCTTTCAGCCAACTCAGGGTCTTCAAATTTTTTCACCTGCCTCCTCATTCCATCGTGGTGGCTCTCTGGCACCCTTGTTTTCCAGCATTGCCTCTGTTTGCCCATCACGCTCACTCTCTGGTTTGTGTTGCCATCCTTTTTTTCCAGGGCCAGGTGCTCTCGCCACCTGCTGATTGGCAGAAATGCCAACAGCCTTCCTGCCGATTGGTGCAGCAGCTGCCTGTTGGGAGAAAAGGGTGCAGGTGCAGCTACTCAGTCATGCCAAGATGCGTTCATTTATTTGTTTATTCATGTTTACATTTACACATTTACAATGGTTAAATCAGTAAATCAGTAATCAGTAAACTCTGTTTCTGTTCTAAGGCCGTTTATTATGGGTCAGCATTGGGTTGTGATGAATCAGGGCAGGGGAGATGGGCATTGTCATTGCCACTTTATGGAGACATTGTTATTGCTGTTACCATGCAGAAAAATAAAAGAGCACACTAGGCCACCCAGAAATAACAGCCTCTGTGTATGAATTGTGCTACAAAATTTGGTGTCAGAAATGAGATCAGCGGTGCTTCTGAGAGAGTGAGGTTGCAGAGACCACGGCTCAATGGAGGTGGAAAGAGGTTTGTCTTCAAGCTAAAATCGCTACTGGAAAAGTGTCTAAGAAGCACGCGCTGATGAGACTAATAAGCCAAGCAGCTGATACAGCTATAGACGATGAAGAAGAGGAGGAAGTGTCTGCTTTTCTGGTAGAGTTGATAAAAACTGCTAAAGAAATAAAAGAAAGGCAAGGCAAGGCAAGGCAGTTTTATTTGTATAGCCCGTTTTTACAAACTGTTTGTTTCAAAGGGCTTTACACAGCATTATGACAACATCCTCTGCCCTTAGACCCTCACATCGACTGAGGAAAAACTCCCAAGAAAACCCTTTAACAGGGAAAAAAATGGAGAAACCTCAGGGTGAGCAACAGAGGAGGGATCCCTCACCCAGGACGGGCAGATGTGCAATAGATGTTGTATACAGATAAAGAAAACAACAACAAGAAAGAGATGAACAATCACAGGACCGATGACGATAATGCTAGTGAGGATGGCGCAACATTAGCAAGTCTCCAGAAACAGTATACAGCACTGCAACTGAGTTTTCTAGCTCCTACAAAGAAACTTGAGGAGGAAATAACAAGGCTTACAATTAAAGTGATCATACAGCAACTGACCCAGGTGAAAAAATACTGTACTTGAATTATACTTTTGCAGACTGTATTAAGTACACATTTAGTATGCTGTATGCTTTTTTTATCACCTTAATTTGTAATTAAGTGTGATCAAGTAGTCATTAAGTACTTGATTACTACTTAAATACACTAACAGTGTAAATTGCATGTTAAGTTGGAACAACTTTTTACAGACTTAAAGTGTACTAAAGGATTCCTGCTCAAGTACACTGTCACCTGATTTAAAATACACTTGCAGTACAATTGTATTAGACCACCAGTATGTTCAAAATATACTTAAAATGCCTTAAAATTAAATTGATAGTTGTGTAGGATTGTATTTTTAATGCACTTAAAATTATTCTTTATAATACTTAAAGTTTACATCAAGTGTGACTATATTACTTTTTTAAGTGCACTGTTCTGTTAATAAGAATGTATTTACAGTTAATATCACAATTTAAGCATCAAAAAGGTATGTACTTAAAGTATAATATTATTATACTAAAATGTATGGTTTAGAAGTGTATTTGGATTGCAACAGGTGCTGCAGATATTAGTACTGTATAGTACACTGTGTTAGTGGTGTAGCAGCCCACTTGGATTCACCACACGAGATGCAGGGAGCTTCAACTGGTGCAACTTTAATTCTCTCCTCCTTTTTACCACTGGCACCTTGACACCGTGAAAACTATAAAATGGACAAAAGTACAAATGCCATAGTCCACAAATAATACATAGAAATCATATTTACATTTTTAAAACTTAATACAAATCATTTTAGTTGTAAGACAGTTTGATCCCCACCCTGAAACATTGTCTCTAAAACAAAGAAAGTCTTTCCCAGACTAGATGTAATCATTTTGTGTATTATGCCTTTTGGTTAGTGTCTCCTTAACACCTCCTTTCTACCTGACTTCCCCTTGAAATGTTACATGTCTGATGGTCTCAGTGCGAGAAGTACAAAGGTCTAGGTAGTTCATTGTCATGTCAAAAGACCCCCTGATGGTCAAAGGTTCCCAGATGTGACTAGCATCCCCATGTAAATTTCTATTTGACATGTGATTTAGAAGTGTCTCTGTTCTGGTTGGGTATTTAAGGGAAAGAGCAAGAACCTCTTTTTTTGAGTTGATCTGCTTACCAGAGCTCCCACACACCAGGTGTGTTACAATATTTGTTGGCTGTATTTTTTACTTTGGACATCACAATAAACTGGTATGTTAACCATTCATTTCTAATATTGCCTTGTTGAGACTTTTGTTCTAAGTAGTGAAGGATCTGTTATCAGATACCTATTTTGTCTTTAGTTATATGGTAAGTTTTGCAGGGTAACACTCACATTTTTAACCTCTGAGTTTAATAGAAAAGATTGAGTACCATGTTCCAGAATATGCGCTTCAGCTGGGAGCAGCAAAGTCTGGTAGTTCTGAGTTTTTACTCAACCTTTGCTTTATTTTTGTTGTGTTTTTGTACGTTTTTGTTGTATTTTGTCAATTACTGATGGATACTTCTGTGTAGAGAGGAGATTTTTCAGGAGAGGAGCTTCTGTCATTGAAAATGGAGCAAGTCTGGAGGATGCCACCCTGTTCCAGCTGGATGAGGAGGTGCTTTCATGGTTGCTGTGCTGGTGGTGCAGAGGTTAAAGGCTTGGAAGTGGAGATGTACTGTAGGTCCTTTCTGCTGTCAGTCATCATGCAAAATATCAACTCCCTGCCCAACAAGAGTGATGAGGGGCTGGAGATATAGATGAAGACTCAGGAAGTAGACATTTTTTCAAATCAAAACAATACTTTGAACATCCCACCAATGGCTACTGCTGAAGTTCCACGTGAAGTTCTCCATGAAGTCGTTGCTAGGATAAAGACTAAATATCCTGAGGCACGTGATTTCAGTCATGTCTCGCTGCTGGACTCACTGAGGATGTGGTGGAGAGATACACACTGGTGGAGTCCACTCTGAACAACTCAGATAATCCTCTTCATAACACCTTGATGGACCAAGAAAAGAGCGGTGGTGGACGGCTCCTCTCTCTTCACTGCAGGACGGAGAAATATAGAAGATCCTTTGTACCTTCAGCCATCAGGCTTTTAATTCTTCTGCAAATGGTTGATGAGCTGACAGACAAATGAATTTCCCTTTGGGGATAAATAAAGTAATTCGTATTCGTATTCGTATGTCCTGTAACTATTGATTTATGTTCTATGTAATTATTTTGTTATGTTCTATAACCTCTGAATATCTCAACCCAGTTGACAGGGCTTCTATGTTAAGAAGGTCACTGAATAGTTTAAGTCTATATCTGCCATCCCTGAAGTAGCTAAATATTATATCTCAAAGACCTTAGTTATATAGTAAGTTTCACTGGACGCTATTCACACCCTTAACCTCTGAGTTGGACAGACAAGATTGAGTATCATGTTTGTAAACTTCTGAATACTTCAACCCAGGCATCAGGGCTATTCTTCCATGTTAAGAAGGTCACTGAGTGGTTTGTTAACCTATATCTGCCATCCCTGAACTAAGACTGATGTCAGATCTTTTAACAGAGTTCAATTCTTAAAAGGCTTATATTCTTAATTACTGGTTAACTATTAATTCTCACCAATATTTAATGGTAAAGTTATCTTTAAGTAAATGGAGTCAGATTGAATAAATTAATTACTTTACTCTGATAAAACTTCATCTTAACACCGGAAAGACAGAATACGTATTGGGGAGATAATAGATAAATGTCTCCAAATATTTCCTCCCCTACACTCCATGAGTTTATCCCAGACTTTCCTGGTATTGTAGCACCGCTATATGCACTCTCAAAAGGCAAGTCAAAGCCCTCTGACACAATTGACTGGGCTGACAAACATGAAAAAGTGTTCACTGAACTTAAAGAACGTCTCTGCACAGCGCCTGCTTCAAGCTTGCCTAATCCATCAAAACCATTTCATATCCAAGGCGACACACATGAGAAAACTCTCAGTGGTATCTTAGCACAAGAATATGGGGGGAAGTTAAGACCTATAGCCGCAAAAAATCTGTGGTTGAGACCAGTTTTGACAGATGCACACAGCCGGTTCTGGTGGTTCATTGGATGTTAACTATAACAGAATCCATTGTTGGTTTTCAACCTGTTGTAGTGCACACAATGCATACGCCAATTCAAATGCTGCAAGAAAAATCAAAGGAGTAGCGGCTCACAGACTCGCTCGATGGCTAACAGACATTCAAGCATGTGACATCACCACAATTAATGACAGGATCCTGCCACACCTGCTTGGAGATGTAGAGGGACACCCACACACTTGTGAACCAAGGCCAGAGACAGAGAGCCCCGTGCTCAATACTGAACCCCCAGGTCAAACCCAAGTATACATCGATGGCTCCCGCTACTGGGAAAATGGAAAGTATCACACCAGTTGTGCTGTCTGGGCTCCAGAGAATCCAAATGCAGGTGTGGGTCAAAAACTTTAATTTAAACTACCAGCAACAATATCAACACAGGAAGCAGAGCTCACTGCTTTGTTACAGGCTATCAGAGAACACCCTGAGCCACTATGTGTTTTCACAGACTCTCAATATGTATTTGGCACCATACATGGCTACATGGCTCAGTGGCAACTGTGCAAATTTCTAACCTCAGCAGGGATGTCGATCAAACATTCTGCTACAATTACCTCAATATGGCAAGAAATTCAAGCGCGTCAAAACTGCATGTCCGTGATCAAAGTCTGGGCACACGTTCATAGAAATCCAACTGTCCATGAGCAAAACAACAACATTGCTGACCATTTAGCCAAGCAAGCAGCAGTATGCGGTGCAGATTTGGAACTGAACTTGCCTGATACACCAGCTATAAGCGCAATCCAGGCTACACATATGACATAAAACAATACCAAAAGATCTGTGGGTCACTGAAAAATTTACACCACAGCTGAAACAGAAAGTTAATTGAGATTAAAGATGGCATCATTCTCAGTGAAGATAAATATGTTGTTCAATTACAAAAATCTGTGGTAAAACTGTATCATGAATATGCACATGTTTCTGCTGACACTGCAACTGATCAAACAATAATTCTGGTGACCAGCAATGACTGAAGATGTTGACAGCTGGTGTGCCTCTTGCCTTATGTTTGCTGCCCACAACCAAGTGTAACTCTTGAAGTCAGCCTCCTGTAACACAGGACAGTTTAGGCCCCTCGGTCTCCCTATACAGTCTCTGCGTTGTATATTTTGTTTTTCTTTGAGTGGTGGAAGACAGAGAGAAAAACCAGGTGAGGAAGCATAGGATCTGGGTTGAGCAGTATTTATCACAAAGCTTTACCTTTCAGGAAAGGATGAAGAAAGGAAGTTGTCACACTTACAATACAAAATGTGTCACAGTGCAATAAAACTTTTCCATTGTCTTTTCCAGTAACCAATATTAACATAACCAGCAGGTAACAGGTGTGTACATGGGTGAGTGAGTGTGAGTGTGAATGAGCGAGTGTGTGTCTATGTGCGTGTGAGCACAGGTGTAAATGAGCGAATGAGTGTGAGTACGTGTATGTGGGAGTGAGCGAGAGCAAAGGAGTACGTGTGGGTGTGACTTAGCGTGACTGTGTGTGCAGGTGAAAGAGTGTGGGTGTAAATGAGCAAGTGAGTGTGACCATGTGTCTGTGCGTGCATAAGAGAACAATAATATGAAAAGGACCAAAAAAACATTTTCCTTTTTATCTTTAGAAGGCTCTTTGGAAAACACCTCCTGGCTTCCCAGCCTCTTTGGTTCAGCTCCACTTCCTAAAGTCTGTCCTTGACACTTGTCCTCCCCCTCATCCTCATCACTTTGATTCCCCCCATCGTACATCTCCTTCTGGGTTTCACTTGCAGTGTTCCCATGGTCCTCCAACTGAACATCTTCCATCGTTTCTGTATCACTGCAATCAGTGCTTGCCTCAATGTCTGGCTACCTCGTCTTACACAACTCCTGCTGGGGCTCCAAGGGGAGGAACATGCATTGGGTAAGCAGATTTTGGTGGACCACTCTCTCTCTCTCTGTCTCCATCTTCAGTCTGGACCACGTCTGGACTGCCTTCAACGTGACAAATCTTAATGAGCACCCTGTCCCTAGGCTTGAATTCAAGATATATATCGGTCATGTTGTTTTTTCTGCTGTTCTTTTGTGTGCCTGGACATCTGGTTGGCCTTATCATAAGCATTGCTCACTCAGAAGGGCTTGAACGTATTCACTGTACTCGCATGGCTCTGCACTCTCTGGCAGCCCTAAGACGAGGTCAGTGGGCAGCCTGGGATGTCTGCCATACATCAGAAAGTACGGTGTGTATCCCGTAGAGTCATGGCGCGTACAGTTATAGGTGTATGTCATAGCGTCCACACGTTCATGCCAGCGGGACTTCTCTTGTGGATCCAGTGTACCCAATATAGCCATCAGCGTTCTATTAAATCTTTCTGTTGTAGTGTATTGATGTGTTGATGAAGAAATGATCACCGCTGACACGTCTTCTCTCTCCGATAAAAAGACTTTATTGTGGGAAAAAACAATGTCAAAACCTCTGGCCGAATCTGAGGGAGTCTCCAGTGCCAATTGTTGGATGCCCTCCCGTTCAGCTCCAAACACACTGCTTATATACCGTTTCTGAGCACATTACTTAGTCAGCAAGATGCCACTATCCATCAATATGGTTGATAACCTTTGACCCTACCCTTTAGCTTTTAGGCTACCAGACCATTATATGGTTGTCCAGGTGTTTGACCTTTCAGGTAGGGAAACACCCGGCTTATCTTGACAGTTTATTTGTGAAAACAACTTAAGACAGGAGGCACTAATGACACAGAAACAAACAGAGGAAATTTTGGCCACCCAAGTTAGATACAGAGAAGGAGATGGGGTTCGGACACCACACTGTGATTCTGTTACCTTGAGGATGATATGGGCTTGTGTGGGACTTTGTAATTCCAGTGATCTTGCACAGCTCCTTCACTACAGCGCTCTCAAAGTTGCGACCTTGATCCGGGTGAAGTTTAGCAGGAAAGCCAAATGGCAGAGGAAGTTCCTCCACAGCCTGCCTTCTGATCCTTGGACGGGTAAGCTTGAGCAAAACGAGAGAAGTGATCAGTTACAACCAGTTCTCGATCCCACCTCTGGACCTTTCCAGTGTCAGGAAGTCTATACAGACCAGTTTTACTGGTGCACTTGTGTGGATACTGACCAGGGGGAACATCTTGGGCCAGTAAAAGCACTCCCTCATCAGTGCGAATGTGTGGTCCTAACCTAATGTCCCGAATCATCATGGAGCGCTGTCTTGGCAAACATCCGTAGCTTCCGCAGGCAGCACCAACTGTTCAATTGACCACCACAGGGTCATCTCTTTGTCCAACGCTAACCTGCTGCTTTGTCATTGCAGGCAGCGAGTCTGTCCCAATACCATCATATGATTCAGTTAGCAGATCAGGATCGCATGGTTGTGGTGCTTGAGGGCGATCTGTCTTGACTCGTGCAGTGTTATCCTCTGCCTCATCCAAACTTGGAGACTTCCTCTTGCTGCTCCTGGACTTTAGTCGCTGCAGGCATACCTGCAGAGCTTGTGCAACTTCCTGACTGGTAAGTCTGGACAAAGTGTCTGCGTTGGCATTGCATTTCACTTGCCAGTATTGAATATCAAAGTCAAGCATTGACAGGTGGGACACCCAGTGCTGGCCAGTCGCATCCAATTTTGTTGTCGTCATCACATATTTTGATGGATCATTATCCATAGGATAATGAGGATAATGATAATGAGGATAATGAGGATTTGTGCCCATACAGGTGGTCATAAAACTCGCCAACCACTTGAGAGCTAAAAATTCTTGTACGCAGGGTGACGTGTTTTAGATGGATGCAAGCCTCTACTGGCATATGCGATAACATGCTCCTTGCCATCTTGGATCTGAGCTAGAACTGCACCAAGTCCTTCCCCGGATGCATCGATCTGCTACAAGAAGGGTAGATTGTAGTCTGGGTAGGCCAGGACCGGGGCTGTGGTAAGTTTCTGTTTCAGCCCTTGGAATGCAGCCTCGCATTCTTCCGTCCAATGAAACTGGAGGGGGGGGGGGGGGCCTGTAGTATCCTGTGAAGCCCAGGAACTGCTGTACTTCTTTGCAGTTAGTGGGGCATTTCCAGTCCGTCACAGTACTTATCTTCTCCGGGTCAGTCATGATACCCTCAGCTGACACCAGGTGTCCTACATACTGAACCCCCTTCTTCATCAAATGATAGTTGGAGGGCTTCAGCTTCAGCCCATTTTCATGTAGCCGATTGAACACCACTTGAAGCCTTTCCAGGTGTTCCTCAATGGTCTTCGAGAAGACAACGATGTCATCAAGGTAGATGAGCAGATTGGTGTAGTTTAGGTCACCAAAACAGCAGGTCATCAATCTCTGAAAAGTCAATGGGGCGTTTTGCAACCCAAATGGCATCCTGTTGGCCTCGTATAGCTCCATGGGTGTGCTGAAAGCTGTTTTGTGCCTATCTTTTTCTGCCACTTCTACCTACCAGTACCCAGAGGTGAGGTTGAGGGTAGAGAAGTACTTGGACTGTCCTAATGCTTCAAGTGCATCTTCTATCCTTGGCAACGGAAAAGCATCCCTTGTGCTACACAGGTTCAGCTTTCTATAGTCCACGCATATTCTCAGAGACCTGTCCCTCTTAATTACCACCACCATCTGGGAAGCATAAGGGCTCTTGCTTGGGCAGCCCAACCCTGCTTGGGCAACCCAACCCTATTTATTCCTCATAAAAACTGTGTCTGCCTCAAGGCTGTATAAGCCTAAACCCAAAGCTGGAGGAGTCAATTATAGCAACCAAGTTAAAATCAAAACCACTACTTCAGTGAACCAAACAAATAAAACTATTAAATGTGGTTTGCTAAATATTCGATCCCTCTCATCCAAGTCTCTGCTAGTAAATTATTTGATCACTAATCAACAAATTGACTTACTGACTCTAACTATGTCAGTTTAAATGAATCTACTCCTCCTAGTTACATTAACTACCATGTGCCTCATGTAATTGCAAATTTGATTTCGTCAATGCCCCACCTCCTATTCTCTATTGTAACTGCAAATTTAATTTCATCAATGCCCCATGTCCTATTCTCTCTCCAAGACCCTTTTGTCCTTTTTACCATTTGTAAATTGTATTGTCTAGACCCCTTAATCTCCTACCCATAGATAACTCCAGGTGTGAAACACACCCCAGGGTGGCGGCTCTGATACCGCCAATCAGACAACGGGGTGTGAAACTCATTCTAGGGGCATTCCTCAGGTATAAATTTTTAGGTCACCCCATGTCCAAGGTCTTTCCTTTACCATTACCGCTCGGGTTAGGACTGACCTTTCCTTGCAAGGAAATAAAAACTTGTCGGCCAGCAGAAGTCTCTATTTCATTATTTACCAACAGCAAACAGCAAAAAATTTCCACAACACTCGTAACACTGGTAGAGGAGGAGGAGTGGCAGCAGTTTATCAGTCAAATCTGCTTATTAACCCTTGAAGGATATGTTTTGCTGTTGCTATGTGTTCTAATCTTCCTATGCTATCCTTTAAGTAATCATCTTTGACACATAATTATTCTTGACATTCTGCTATTACTGTTTTTTATGATTAGACAAAGAGCATAGGGGGAGGATATTGTGTACAAGGACAGTGAGTGTAGAAAAGACAGGTCACCGCAACCTGCAGAGAAGTAGATTGGGGAAGGGATCTATAGGTCAAGGGGTGGAACTCTGTACAAAACTATCTGTGTAAACAGGGAAGATACACACTTTGCTTAGGAAGAGGCGGTGGAAGCATTGTGGTCTAGAGCTCTGTAAGCAATCTCAAACTTTGATTCTCTGCTGTATTCATTTAATAAATTAGATGTGAATTTAACTTTAATTTTGTGTCCTGCATACTTCATCAAACGAACACGCGAGTCCTGGGTTTATAAGTTAAAGGACTCAACAATTTGGTGACCCCGACGTGATGAAGGCAGGAAATTAATTTTTATCTGTGTTTACTGTTAAAGACTTTGTTACAGGCCTCTAAAACGGAGCTGTAAGTAGAAGCCTGTTTCATCAAAATTCTGCACATTGAAAATGACTAAAGCGAAGTTGTACTAAGTGTCCCTATTGTCTATCATACGGTTCGGAGCACAAAGATTGAGATTGCTTGACGCGGTCGGAGGAAGGGTCCCCGGGTGATTAGCAGGCTGAGTGGGGGCCTCCAGGGAGATCGTGATCGGTGGAAGGGTCCCCGGTGACTGACAACTGAAGTGTGGTGCTGCCGAGGGAGATCGATAAATCAGCCCTTCAGGATCTACGATCTGATGAGAAGGGGATCTCCTTAGTGAGTGCAAAGCCTGTTCTTCATAAAAGAACAGTAGAATTAGTAATTGTTTGTACATATCCTCCAAATTAAAAGGGGCAGGTTCGCAATACTTATGCTTGACTAGAGCCATCGCAAGGTGTGGTGCGGTAACTCGCATGCTTAGACCCGTTTTGCGAAGAGGGCGCGAAGCAAATTAAGATTGGTGTCAAGAACTCCCTTGGGTAATTTACCGGGACCTGTGGAGGTCTGATAAGCCTGCCACAGGGGAACGAAGACCCCACGCACTCAGGGTAGGAATAGTTTTGGTTACAAAGTGATGGTTACAAAGTGATGGTTACAAAGTGTTGGTTACAACCTGGCTTCGATTGCGCGGAAAACCTCGATCAGAGAGGCGTTGTGTTTATATGTCGTTTACAAGGACCAGGGGAGCGAGTGTGTTGCAATAATTCAGGATAATTTACTGCTGGAGTGTTTCATTTCTGTTTTTTTCCCGCTGGGGATGATCAGCTTGTAATTCCCAAACTGTGGTCAAAAATTCCATATTGGAGGGACCCCACAGTGGTCTGAGAGACTGATGCATTGTGTGATCATTTTTGAGAAAGATCGTAACAAAATTGGCAAAGCAAAATAAACGGGGCAACAACACAAGTGGGTGGTAGATACAACGGTGTCTCTGTGGTAGTCTGTTCAGGTGTCTGAGCTGTAAAACGTGTGAGGGTAACCTAACGGTGAGAACAAACCACACACCGCACTGAAAAGTGTGTGCAGCTCATTGGGTCAGTGACTCGGGTGTACTCCATATACGCTGACCGGCCTGGCAGACAGTTGGGTCAGTTGCTCGGGTGTTATGCCATACAAACTGACTGGCCATTGGGGAGGTCATTAACTAATTTTTTCTCTTTAGGAACGAGAGGAAGGTGAGTAGTTCAACAATAAAAGAGTAAGTATACAAACACCACACAAACATGGAGGGTGAATTTGATAGAGAATGTCAAGAGGGAGGCTGTGGGCCTCAGATGTTGTTAATAGTGTCACAACAACAGCAGGAACAGTGGAGTCAGGTGAAGGAACAGGTGCTTAGTGGAGAGGCAGCTGAAGACAGACTGAAGGTGAACAAGAAGTGTGATGCATTGTGGACAGAGGCCCAGGAGAGGTTGAAAGGTGAAAAGAAGGGAGGGGGCCTACTCCGTCTTTTCTCCAGGTTAGAGGTAGAGGCGAGGAAAGAATTAGAGAGTCATGAGAAACACAGCCCTTCTCTCTTACAGAGGAATGCATGGGCCAAGGACAGACAGAGAAAAGATAAGGGAAGAGCATTGTTGCACAAGGTCGCTCTCGCTTGCAGCGCGTTGTTCCCAGAAGATAAGCACACACTCACTGATCTACATAAACACACCCTCACCCCCATACACACAGCTAAGAAAGTCACAGCCCCAGAGTCAGCGTATCCAGGGTTAAGCATGGAACTGGAGCCAACAGCTCCTCCTCCGTCTCATTATCCTCAGATGCCTGTGATGTCAGTGTCAGGAGTACTGGAGGTGAAAGAAGGAGAAGCAGCTCAGGAAATCCCACCAGCCACTCTGCATCACCCCAGGCCAACCACTAGCACTCCACAGAACATCAGCATTCCACAGAACAGATCACGCACACTACCCGACTCAGGAGCTCAAGTTAGTTCCAGAGTACTGAGAGAAAACACCCCCACACTAGCACAGAGAACAGTCACCACATCTGTCACCACCACATGCTCAAACATTCACACCTTTGAATAAGAAAACAGTTCAGGTAGCCTCGCCACCAGAGGAAGTGTGCCGTGTGTATAGGGGAGAACGAGAACTCAGTGATAGTGAGTATGAGGGAGACACTGAGGGACAAGACGATTGCACGGAAGTCATTCGCTTAACCGGTTAATTTCATAAGATGAATCGTGAACATAGTCCCCGCCCACGAACACAATCGGCCTCCCCAGCAACAGCCGCAGGCGCGCATAATAATCAGATGCTGTTAATAGCAAATCCCACAGGAGGTGCAGTATATCAACCATTCTCACACACAAACATGAATTGTTTGTCAAAATAGATGCCCCCTCCCACTTCAGGAGGAGGACCATAGATGTGGCAGTTTTGTCAACTTACTATGGGGTACACGGTGACCATGGGTGATTGGAGAGCATGGTTGGGTAGACAAGTCGGTGAGATGGAAGTGTATCAGGTTGAATTGATCGCTCACACTGGTCAGCTGCCTCCAGAGGCCCCATTTGCTAGACATGCTTCTGATATAGGGACTGCCATGAGGACAAAATACCCTGTACCACAGGGGACAGTACATTCTCTGGTGTTTAAGATAAAGGATGATGAGGATGTTCCCTCCTTTTTGATTAGATGCAGAAGACAGTGGATAGACATGGCAGGTGTTCATCTCAGTCAGGACCCATTGCAGACCACATTGTACAAAAAAGCAGTGTTAGAAGGCATGCCCAAAGCTGTCAAAACAGCTCTTGAAATGAACCCTCACATCCCAGGCTGTGACTGGCAGAAATGGGAGGAGCACACATAATCAAAACAGAGGCGGAAAGGGCTGAAGTATCTAAGAATCAGTCTCAGCTGCTTAAAATACAGCTAGACACAGCCCGTAAACAACTCAACACTGAAAAGAAACAACCCAAACAAATGGTACAGCAGCGGGTGGGACCAGTTAGTGGCTCTCCCGGCCCGTATCCAATGCCTGATTGGATGCCTCAACCACATCATCATGGTTATCAGGTGCTGATGGGGAGTGGGTTTGGTGGGGGACAGGGTTCCCGGGGTCGTGGTGGGGGTTTCTGCGGTGGCTTTGGGAGAAATCAGTGGTCAAGACAACCTAGTCCTCAGGATAGATGCTGGAATTGTGGACAAACTGGACACTGGTCCAGGGACTGTATGAGCTGATCTCAGAGAGATGGCATGCAGCAAGGCAGAGGTGGAGTGCACCAGGCACCTAATGCAGGTATAGCACCGGGAGGGCAGTTTTTCATCATGTACCCTCCTGAACGTCAGTATTGATGGCGCCCAGAGACACCGACCCATGTGGGTTTGGCAGATCCCTACATGGTTATGACTGTGGACAACACTGAACTCCTTTTTCTTGTGGATACGGGAGCGAGATATTCTACAATCACGGGTGGCATGGCACCTGCAGCTCTCTCTGGTGACTCTGTGTACATTGTCGGTCTCTCAGGGAAAAATGAAGCTCTGCCTCTGACTAAGTCTCTCACTGTTCGTGTCACTGGTCAATCATTCCATCATCAGTTGTGAACTCTGTGTCTTGTCCGGTGAATCTCATGGGACGAGATATGTTGGTGAGATGCGGCGCCTCTGTGTTGTGTAGCCCAGATGGACTAGTGGTCACGTGTCTGGATGGAATATCCACGAACTGTTCTCTGCCCTCTCTATCCACCACTTTGCACATGATGCTCGTGGCTGACATCACCCCTCAGGCTGCAATGTGGGCAGACATCTATTGGGGACTGTTGCTGCTGGAAACACCTCATACCACTGGTATTCTCTCTCTGTTTACTCAGTGGCGTCCCTGGCTGCAGGTACTGGGTCCCTACTCTTCGCCTACCAACCCCTATCACGTCACCCTGTATTATGATCGTCACTGTGATGAGGTATATCAACAAGCATCCTATTCTCAGGTTGAAGGTCATAATTGGCACATCACCTCACCTGACATCCTCATTGGACCAGAAGGTGTAGCCGCCCTGGTCACTCTCACACCTGATCAAGTGCAATGGTATAAAATGGGGGCTGAGGCCCAATCACACATTACTCTGTTGGTGCATGACGATGGTCCTGTGTGTAAACGCCTGGCTGCTATCACCGAGTGGCAACCTTCACAGATACCTACATTATTTTACAGCCCATCATCTAAATCTTACAGAATTGTGCATAACACCACTGACATTGCTGAGTTGGAACACAGACAAATCGAGCTTTTCCATGGAAGAGAAAAGACAGATCATGAGTCAGCAAATGCAATGCTGGACTCTCTCCCACCTTCTCTGTGGTCATCAGGTCCTACCGATGTTGGGTTCTGTAAACTTGCCTCACCTGTTGTTTTCCTACATAGTGCAGTTCAGCTCATCTGGAAACCTCAGTACAGACACAAACCTGAAGCAGAGGAAGGCATATCAGACACAATAGAAGGTTTGCTTAAAGCGGGAGTACTTGAACCGTCACAGTCGTCATAGAACACACTAATAAATACCGCATGGAACACGCTCTAAGGAAAATTAACTCTATCACTACCACTCCCATTGTACCTGTACCAAACCCATACACTGCTATGTCCTCCATCACTCCTCAGCACCAGTGGTTCACGTGTATCAACCTGGGCAATACATTCTTCTGCCTCCCATTAGTCACACACCTCAGGGATGTGTTTCATTCACATACAAAGGTAACAAACTGCGCTACACTAGATTACCTCAGGGTTTTGTTTTCTCTCCTGGCATCTTTAATCAGGTGCTCAGGCAACAGTTAGGTGATCTTGCACTTCCACTTGGTGTAATACTCATACAATATGTTGATGATTTACTCTTGGCTGCACCTACGTCTGACCTCTGCCTAGAGGGCACATGACTGATGCTTGAACATCTGCACCTCATAGGATTTAAAGTTGCTCGCAACAAGTTTCAATGCTGTCGCCAGTGTGTCACGTTTCTAGGTTGTGTTGTTTCTGCCTCTGGTACGTCTATTTCAGGCATGCATTGTTCCGCTATTTTACAACATCCTAAACCCCTCACTGTCAGAGATATGCCCTCGGTCTTTGGGCTAGCAGGTTTTAGCAGACATTTTGCCTCAGTTCTGTGAACTCACGTCATCATTGCGTGCTATGGTCAATGCTCAGGGCATGCGTAATCTCACTGCCCTGTTGACATGGACTACGGATTCTGAAACAGCGTTCGTAGAACTCAAACATGCACTGTCAAACATGCACTGTCTCAGGCCGCCGACCTCGCAGTTCCAGACTACTCTCTGCCATTCTTCCTGGATGTTTCTGTAAAAGCACACACAGCGGACGGGGTGCTTTTCCAGAAAAAAGGGGGAGGTAGACAAGTGTTAATGTATGCTAGTGTAGTCTTGGACCCCACAGAAGTCAGACATCAACCATGCACAAGACATGCAGCTGGAGTGGCTAAGCTACTGCAGAAAACAGCACACATAGTCATGGGACACGCACTGACAGTACTAACAACACATAGCATAGTAGCATACGTAAATTCCACATCATTCACAATGACATCACTGAGGCAGATAAGACTAGAAAAGATTCTAGGAGCAGCACACATCACATACACACATGAAGGAGTCAACATGGCCGACAGCATCAGAGAGGGTGAGCCACACCAGTGTGAGGAAAAGGTAGAGACAGACAATAGAATCAGAACTGACCTCACATGCAGACCATTCACAGAGGCACTGGAACACCTGTACACTGATGGATGTTGTTACAGACATCCTGACAAAGGTTTACAAGCAGCATATGCAGTGGTCAGGCAAGATGAGGAAGGAGAGTTGGAGACAGTGGTTGCAGAAAAAATAGAAGGGAGAGTGTCAGCTCAACTAGCAGAACTAAAAACAGTAATAGCAACATTAGAACACTCGGCAGGAAAAGCTGTTAACATCTACACAGATTCAGCATATGTTGCAGGAGCAGTTCATGTAGGACTAGGTCAGTGGAAGAGAGCAGGTTTCAAAACTACAACAGGCACACCCATCAAACATGAGAAAGAGATGCAGGAGCAAGCAGAAGTATTGATGAGACCAAAAGCAGTAGCTGTAATAAAGTGTAAGGGCCATGACAAAGCAAACACACTGATTGCAAAAGGGAACAACGAAGCTGATAGAGTAGCCAAGCAGACAGCTGGATACAAACCGCGATTCATGATGATGCAAGCTGGACCAAGTGTGGCAGAGATGTTGCCGCCTTGCAATGTAAATATGTTGATAAAAGAACAGGCCAAAGCCTCACCGTGTGACATTTCAGTGTGGAGGGAGAGAGAAGCACAGAAACAGAATGACTTGTGACATGCACCAGATGGAATACCAGTGTTACCGCCAGGCATGGTTGCAGCAGTGTTCGCGGAAGTTCATGGGTGAATACATTGTGGAAAGAAACAAATGGAGAGACAGCTGACTCATTGGTGGCACCCCTATCTACCTGTTATGATTGAAAATCATGTGAGTGAATGTTTTGTTTGCAATGTACATAAGGTAAAGAGTACTATGAAACCACATGAGGGAAAGTTCCCTCTGCCCAAGCTGCCAGGTGAAGAGATAATCATTGATTACACAGAAATGGGAGAGGCAGTCGGGGGCTTTGTTATATTCAGGAGCACCATTATATAATCAGCTTTGCGATAAGAAAAATCAGAAAATAGTCAGAGTGGTTGAAAGATACAGAGGGTTTCAAGCTCTCTGTGTTGAAGCACACCTCATATAGACACAAAGGATCTAGGCTCGAGCTGGAAATGACCAGACTTAAAGTTGCAAAGGATGAACTTGAGCTGGAGTCTGCATTAGCTGAAACCAGTGCAAGAATAAAGGTGCTCAGAGAATATGAGAACTCAGAAGATGGTTGGAGTGGCCACAAACTAGCACAACGTGAAGGGAACGTGAAGCAAGAAAGAACCAGCTTTACTCTTCAACCAAGCAGCATGAACTTTTATGCACCACCACAAACGCTGCATAATGTGGCTTCACAAGATTTGAGCTATAATGCACCAACCAACAGAGGTGATGACATAATAAAGGTCATGCAAAATCAAAATGTAATTACTGAGCTGCTAGTTAAACAACAGAAGCAATCTCAGCTACCTGTTAAGGATATTCCTGTCTTCAGAGGCGATGCACTGCAATACAAATCTTTTAACAGAGCATTTGAGCATTCAATAGAACAAAAGACGGACAATGATCAAGACAGATTGTATTTTTTGGAACAGTTCACAGCCGGTGAACCCCAAGAGTTAGTCCGTAGCTGTACTCACATGCCACCCAGCAAAGGCTACTATGAAGCGAAGCGTCTTCTTCATAAACACGATGGGGATGAACTACAGATCGCCAGTGCATACATTGATAAGGCACTAAAATGGCCACAGATCAAGTCAGATGACGGAAAGGCATTGAGTGCTTATGCCATGTTTTTGGTTGGATGTCGCAACTCTATGGAGGACGTAGACTTCTTAGACGAAATGGATAATCCTACCAACCTACGAACAGTGGTGTCTAAACTACCCTACAAAATGAAAGAACGCTGGCGTGCTGAAGCTTTCGATATCAAAGAACGAAGAGGCAGAAGAGCAAGGTTTGCCGATTTAGTGAGTTACATAGACCGTCAAGCCAAAATAATGCTCGATCCCCTCTTTGGTAATATATCAGAAAGCCGCTCAGTCACAACTGGAAAGGCTGAGTACAAACAAGGACATCCTACAAAGAGAGAGATCCGTGGAAGCAGTTTTGCCACAAACGTTTCAGCTGAAAACCAACGGCCTCCAGGAACATATGTGAAACCAGCAAACTCAAACAAAACTGGGATGGCCTTTGAGAAGCCATGTTTGTATTGCCAGCAATCTCACACCCTAGCTACATGTAACCAAATACAAATGAAGCCACACAAAGAACACATGGAGTTCTTGAAGTTAAAGGGCCTATGTTTTGGATGCCTAACTCCCGGCCATCTCAGCAAATTCTGCAGAAGAAGAATTGAGTGTAAGGAATGTACATTAAGGCACCCAGACATTCTACACACAGCAAAAGAGGAAGTTTCCATCTCATCTGACAAGGGTGATGGTGGTCATGGAACCAAAGAAAGTTCTGCTTCATCTGAGAAGGCTCATGGTGCTCACAAAGTAGAAGTATCAAGCGCTCAAGTTTCTACCGCTCAAGAATCCTGTGGCCTCATGGGGGCTGGAGAGACTGAATGTGTGCTGTCAATAGTACCAGTGAAGATTAAGTCAAAAAGGAGTGACAAGTATGTGGAAACTTTTGCTTTCATGGATCCAGGAAGTACAGCGACGTTCTGCATTGGAGACCTGCAAAGGAAACTGAACATTAAAGGAAAACCAACACAAATACTTCTCAGCACCATGGGTCAAAACAAACCTAAAGAACAGAAACTCATGAACAGTTATATGATAACAGACCTGGAAGTGTGTGGATTGGAAGACAGTCAGTATATTCAGTTACCCAAGGTGTACACTCACAGCAACATACCTGTTCACACTGGCAACATACCAAAGCCAGCAGATATAGAGAAGTGGTCTTATCTCAAAGAAGTATGCTTGCCACAAATAGAAGCAGATGTAGGCTTACTCATTGGAGCAAACTGTCCAAAGGCAATGGAGCCGTGGCACATCATCAACAGTAAAGATGGAGGACCTTATGCAGTGAAAACTGCCATTGGCTGGGTCGTGAATGGGCCTATAAGGAAAGAACTGGACGTCATAGAGAATAAACCGCCTCAGTGTTCAGTGAACAGGATCTCTGTGATGGAAATCAAGAAGTTGCTGGTCCAACAATACAATACTGACTTCCCAGAGCATAATTATGATGACAAAGAGGAGTTTTCACAAGAAGACAGACAATTCATGCAGTCTGTGAAGGAAACAGCAACTCTAGAGAATGGACATTACACCATTGGATTGCCACTCAGGAACAAAGGGCTTCAAATGCCTAATAATCGTTGTGTGGCAGAACAGCGCATAGCCACTTTGCTCAGAAAGTTCAAGAGAGATCCGGGGTTCTTTGAAGATTACAAAGGCTTCATGGACACCATTATTGACAAAGGCTACGCTGTTCAAGTTCCAGCACATCAGCTGAACCGTGATGACAATAGGGTGTTCTACATACCGCATCACGGAGTGTATCACTCTAAGAAAGGAAAGTTACGAGTGGTCTTCGATTGCACAGCCTCGTTTCAAGGCCGGTCCTTGAACGATGAGTTACTTCAGGGACCCAACATGACCAGCACACTAGTTGGTGTTCTCTTAAGATTTCGTGAAGAGCCAATAGCCATGATGGCAGACATCGAGTCGATGTTCTACCAAGTAAAGGTCCCTGAAGAGGATGCAGATCTCCTCCGCTTTCTATGGTGGCCCAAAGGCAATTTGGATGGGCCTATGGAGGAATTCAGGATGTCAGTGCACCTCTTCGGAGCCACCTCATCACCAAGTGTCGCTTCATATGCACTGAGAAGAACTGCTGAGGATCACAAAGCCACTGCATCCCCCGAAGCTGTTCAAACCGTCCTGCATAACTTTTACGTAGATGACTGCCTGAAAAGTGTAGCTACAGAAGATGATGCAGTGACCTTGGCTCATGATCTTCACGCTTTGTGTGCTAGTGGAGGCTTTACTCTAGCGAAATGGATGAGCAATAGCAGAAAGATGTTAATGTCCATCCCAGAAGCACACCGGGCCAGTGAAGTAAAGGATCTGGATCTAAGCCATGATGCTCTCGGCATGCAGTGGAATACAGAAACAGATACTTTCACTTACAACATGAAGCTGCAAGACAGACCGATGACAAGAAGGGGTATTTTGTCTATCATCAACTCAATTTACGATCCTCTTGGCTTTCTGGCTCCGGTTGTCTTGCCTGCTAAACTTCTGCTGAAAGAGCTTTGTAAAGAGCAACATGGTTGGGATGAGAGCATCGCTGAGAAACATGTTGAGGATTGGAAAAAATGGAAGGAAGATGTTATTCTCCTCTCAAAGTTCCATGTGGACAAATGTTTGAAACCATCAGACTTCGGATGCGCTGCAGCAGCACGTTTGCATCATTTCTCAGACGCCTCAGAGTATGCATATCGCACTGTGTCTTATCTACTGCTAGAGAACAAACAAGGCAAGAAGCATTGTTCTTTTCTGATGGGGAAGGCAAGAGTGGCCCCACTGAAACAGGTCACAATCCCCAGACTCCAGCTGACAGCAGCGGTTGTTGCAGTGAAGATAGACAAGCTGTTATGTCAAGAATTTCAAGTTCCACTGCAACCATCTGTCTTCTGGACAGACAGCACAACCGTGCTCAGGTACATTGACAGTGAAACTGCTCGATTTAGGACCTTTGTTGCAAACAGAGTCACGCTGATTCGAGAAGCCACCAAGCCTTCTCAATGGAACTACATTGGAACAGCAGAAAATCCTGCAGATCAAGCTAGCAGGGGCCTGAAGGCCAAGAGTTTGATGCAAGGAGGAACGTGGATTAATGGACCGAACTTCTTGCTGAACGATGAATGTGATTGGCCAACACAACCTATAGAAAGGAAAGAAGCCCCTCAAGGCAATTTAGAGATCAAAACCACAGTTACTGTCAATACCATCGAAGTCAAGGATAACATGGAGCCAATGAACAAGTTGATTGACTACTACTCAGATTGGCATAAGCTAAAAAGGTCAGTTGCCTGGATTTTGAAGGTAATGGAGACCTTGCAGCAACTGAGGGATGAAAGAAAGAAGTTCACAAAAACAATCAGTCAAACCAAGAAGGACCCTGAAAGGCAAAGGTCAAAGTTAGAGCAGCATATGAAAAAATACAGAACACTGACAGGATGGAAATCACCTACCTTGGATGATGCTGCCGCAGAAAAGGAGATAATTCTGTGTAACCAAAGGCAGAATTTTGGAGAAGAAATCAAAGGCTCTGAAGAAAGGCAAACAAGTCAGTAGCAAAAGTTGGCTGTTCAAACTAGATCCAATTCTTCAAGATGGTACTTTGAGAGTTGGAGGAAGACTCAACAAGTCAGCTATGCTAGAAAATGTCAAGCATCCAGCAATACTTTCTAAGCACAGTAAAGCCGCTACACTGATTTTGAGAGACATACACCAAAGAACAGGACACTGCAGACGGAGTTATGTTTTGGCACAACTCAGATGCAAGTATTGGATACCACAGGCTAATTCTGCCATCAGAAAGATAATCAATAAGTGTGTAGTGTGCCGCAAGATTACTGGAAAGGTCGGAGAGCAAAGGATGGCGAATCTACCTGAGGACTGCCTTATGCCTGACAAACCCCCTTTTACAAACACAGGTGTTGATTACTTTGGGCCATTTGATGTTAAGCGGGGCCGGAGTACAGTCAAGAGATACGGTGTGATGTTCACCTGCCTCACCCTCAGAGCTGTGCATATTGAGGTTGCAGACAGCCTTGATACTGACTCCTGCATTAATGCTATTCAACGTTTTGTAAGCAGAAGAGGTCAAGCAACTATTATGCGCTCCAACAATGGCACAAACTTCGTGGGTGCTGAAAGGGAGATGAGAGAAGCCATACAGCTCTTGGATAATGACAAGATTGAAAAATCCTTGCAACCAAAAGGAATAAAGTGGATATTTAACAGTCCAGCGGCTTTCCACCAGGGTGGGAAAGGCAGATCCGTACAGTACGAAGAATCCTCAATTCACTGTTGAAAGAACAAGCTGTGAATGATGATTGTCTTCAGACAATAATGTGTGAGGTCGAGAGTATCATCAACGGCAGGCTGCTCACAAGTATCTCAGATGATGTGAATGACCTCGAGCCTCTAACACCCAATCATTTGTTGCTGCTGAAGTCTCAACCCAGCATGCCATCAGGCATCTTCAGCAAAGATGACACATACACAAGAAAACGATGGAGGCAAGTCCAATATCTGGCAGACTTATTCTGGGCCAGATGGACGCGTGAGTATCTTCCTCTCCTCCAAGAACACCAGAAATCGTTAAGGCCAAGGAGAAACTTCATGGTCGGAGATGTTGTGTTACTAGTGGACGGTTCTTCTCCTCGCAACTCCTGGCTCATGGGAAGATTAGTTGAAACATTGCCAGATTCCAGCGGTATGGTGCGAAGAGTGAAGATAAAAACCAAGACCAACATCTTGGAAAGACCTGTTAACAAACTGTGCTTGTTGGAAGAAGCAGCGTCAGGAGAGACAATTCAGTGAGAAGATGTGAGAAAGGGAAGAATCATAAGAATCCAGTTTAAGTTGGACTGTTCAGAGACATTTAAAGTAATTTGAATGTTTGTGATTAATTTATAATTGCTTAGTCTTCCTATGTGAGCATGGGTGTAAATGAGTGAGTGAGTGTGAGCAAAGGAGTATGTGTGGGTGTGACTGAGCGATTGAGTGTGACTATGTGTGTGTGGGTGAAAGAGTGAGTGTGGATATAAATGAGTGTGTGTCTGTGCGCATGTGAGCGCGGGTGTAAATGAGTGAGTGTGAGTAGGTGTATGCGCAAGTGAGCAAGAGCAAAGGAGTATGTGTGGGTGTGACTGAGCGATTGAGCATGACTATGTGTGTGCAGGTGTGTGTGGGTGCAGGCCTAATCCACCCAAAGGCCCGTGGGAAGCACTACAGATGGATTTCATTGGTCCACTTCCCAGTGCCAAGGGGGGGTACCGCTATTGTCTCATCATAATTGACAAATTCTCAAATTGGGTTGACGCATCCCCACTCGCAACAACACTGCAAGAGCAGTGGCACAGGTGTTAGTGAACCAAATCATCCCTCTGTTTGGAGCACTTCTTCAAATCGAATCTGATCAAGGCAGCCATTTCATAGGTCAGGTAATGAAAGACATGTGCAACATGTTGAACATCAAACCAAAATTTCACATATCCTACAGGCCGCAGAGTTCTGGATTGGTTGAACGAACAAACCGTACAATCAAACAGCACATTGCAAAACAAGTTACACAGCACAAGAACCAGTAGATTGAAGCATTGCCCACAGTTTTGACTGTTTTGCAAGCAACTGCTTCAAAGGCCACGGGCATCAGTCCACATGAACTCATGACAGGAAGAGTGATGAAGCTCCCCATTGACCCAGATATATCACCTGGAGGTCTGGGTCCCCTCACTGTGGCAAAGCAGCAAACTGTGCTGATGCAACTTCAAGAGCGCCTCAAAGTGTTGTACGCACAGGCCACACTAAAGCAACAAAAATCTGATTTAAACAGTGATGACCATTTAAACCCAACTGCTGAAAACAGATTTACAGAAGGTGACATGGTAATGATACGTGTCTGTGAAGTGCATTCACACCTTGATGGCACGGGCGAAGTCAAAGCTATATGCAATAGCTGTGTGGTTGTCACCATGAGAGGAAAACTGAGGTGGTATCATATGACCCAGTGCAAATTGTTTAAAGGTTCACCTGATCAATAACCATATCTGTTTTTCTTTCTTCTGTGTACCCAGGTTTTCTATTGCTATTCCATGGACTCCAGATGCCAAGAAAGTATCCAGGACAACCTGCATCCAGCTGGGTCAACGAGTCCTTCTTACCCATAACTTTAATGCGGGATATGGGTATGGAAATATTCTAAGGGGCCATACACACCACACATCACACTTCCTTTAAAACAGTCAGTTACATGGCCCCCCAGATTAGCACTGGAACCGAATTGTGTCAAAAAGATTTGTTGTAGAGAGGGATCCGCCCATCTCCCCACTCTTAACATAACAGATTATATGACCTACCCATCAAATTTCCACAATCTCACGACTTGGTACTAACTCAAAGACACACCACACTCTAAAATTGGCTCTATTCAATTAATGTATCAGCAGTCAAACCATGGAATAGATCCTAAAAAGTGTTACTACACGTAGGATCTAGAACCAACCACATATAGATGCACACATACAGTTCCACATAATCTCACACATAGTTTACACAGACCTGTTATTTAACCTCATTTCCTCCACAGAAGACCAACCCAGACCTAAGTAATTTGTATGGACATCCTGGAGGGAGGGGACATATTGCATTAGCTTGTGCCAGCCAGATTTGAATGTCTACACCAGTGTGCATAACTGCAGCTAGAGTGAAGAGAGATGCTTTAATCTGACCCACACATTGTCCCAAGACATACCCCACACCTCCGGGCAGCATTCCTAAAGGAAATGTTAATAAGACTTTGTTGCATGATGTAAATTTAGTAATGACACACATTAGTTATAATATAACAAATGTTTTATCTGCATATTTAACCCACTGTAGTGACAAAGATGAGACCTGTATATGACTACTATCACGAATCAATGATTTAGTCTCTGATTACAAAGGTAGACTTACTGTCCAAGTTCCACCTGCCAGATTTAAACAAGATTTGTTTGCTGATATTACTGGTCTCTTCTGTTTAACTAATTCCATTGTCAACTCTTACAAGATAACTGACCAATCACAACACTTATTGTGGTTGGCAAATCAGGTAGCCACTGGTTTCCAACACCTCTCCAATAGTAATGAAAACATCATCAAAGCGGTCAAATCGGGGGCCCAGGCCCAATCAGACCCAGATCACTGAACATGACATAGCCTGCAGAACATATGCACAATATTTGCTTGCTACTGCTAGACAAGAGATCCTGGACCTCTGCCTACAAAAGACTCCTAGGCATGCCTTAAATTACTTAATTGACATGAGAAAATATGAAAGATATCAATTATTCAGAACTACTGTCCACTTTAATGATGTATACTGACAATGAATGTACTGGATTTACTGGGTTCTTTGTCACTTTCCCACCACCATTCCACACCAGTGAAATTAATTCTTTTTCTTATGGAGGTTTGACCTGTCCAGCAAGTCACAGCTTTTGCCTGGAAGTCACTGAAGTCTTTTCTATGGGTCAGCTCAACATTTTGGGAGGGTACCACTGGACTTGGACATCTCTCCCTGGTGGGAGGACACTTTTTATGAAGAAGGCACCCAGGCCCTTACAGACACCATGAACTTGGTCGAACAATCCTGTCCAGCTCATTCTATGCACCCAGCTCAGTATGCATGCACATGGTGGGACTGGGTGTTCAAGGGATGTGTAATGTTCTTATGCAGAATGTAACAATCCTGCTTTAACATCCAGCTAAACCGTGTCCAAAGAAAACATCAGCCGTAGTTGCAGATTCGACTTTTACTCTGAAGTCTTCAATGACGTTGGTGAAAACTGTAATTTTAAACAAAAGATATCGTATTTTTAACCGATGCAAACATGAGTAAACACTACCACAGGCACAATGAATTACAGCTTTAAGTGTGTAACACAGCGAAAATGTCCGTTATTTTTAACTGTAAATAAAATATACTTTTCTTTTACCAATCATCTCCATTTATGCTTTTTAACATCATTAACACAACATATATGCACTCACGGCGTTGCCTGTATAATGCTTCTTAGTGGACAGCTGCATTAAGCTCCAGCACACAGTTAGCGAGGCTGGCTCACTCGAGAAAGGAAAAGTAAACAGGACGTAAATTCGACACCGGCGACTCTAAAGGAAGTGATGACATCGTGGCCTTCAAAGTAAAATCCTCTTAAAAGACATTTTAACATTTTTAACCATCATTTTTTTTTTTTCTTTTTACATTATCACTCAAATGAATTAGTTTAACTATATGTGTCAAATGAACAACAGAAACGCTTTAAAGGCAACACAGGATGTGTGATTGCCAGCACAGTCATTTTCATTGCCACCCTAATCTAGTGTTGTTTGGGAGAAAGTACATCATTACTTGAAGATGGGGTTGAAACCAAGACTTTGTGAGATACTGGTTCACAAGTTTGTCTCATGAATGAGAAATGGAGACAACAGCAAATTCCAAAGATGGGGTGGCAGAGCAGCCAATCACTGGGTATAATGCGATTGAGCATGTGTTAACAAGAGACATAGAACCCCCATGTGTTGTCACAAATACAGTCAGTGCAGCATTCTCCTTTGATTTAAAAAAAAAACGGAGGTATTTCTGAAAGTAATGACAAGTGGGGACGATGGGCTTGGTGAAGGCACTGTAAAAGTGGGTAGGGAGATTACATCTGTTCCAGCAGTGCAGTGTTCGAGCAGGCACACTCCCAGTGCAACAAGATGTTTCATTTGAACCCTGTCCCCCTGCTCAAAGAAACCCCTCTACAAAGAAGTCAAAGTGTACTTAGAGGACTTGTTAAACAGAGGCTGAATAACAAAGTCTCCATACTCCAGTCCCATCATTTGTGTGCAGAAAAAGGATGGAAGTCTCCGCGCATCAACTATAGAGAGTTCAACAAAAAGTCCATCCCTGACCGCCATCCATTACCCCGCATACAAGATATGCTCCACAGCTCAAAGGAGGTTCCTGGTAGAGGGCTGCTTTGGGATTGGGCAGAACCCAACGCAAATCTTGCAGGGGCAGGCGGTTTGAACTTTGCTGCGGGCGGGATGGGTGGCTAAAAGAAAAAAAACTGCGGGAGGATGATGGAGTCAACAAAAACTAAATGAAAACAACAAAATAGGAGTTCTATCCCTGGCCAGTGTGTCAAAAGACATGCAGGCCAGAAAAACGTAACAAACAACCCATAATAACGATTTCCTAACTTTCTTTACTGAAAAGATCGGAAATATCAGAACAAGGATCGGCAGTAGTGGACCACAGATCACAGCCCCTACGGAAGCACCTCCCAGACTTGGTGCATACTTGAACAGCTTCTCCCCCATCGACCTGTCAGACTTAACTTCTGCAATCACCTCCTCCAAATCAGCTACATGTCTGCTTGACCCAATCCCAACAAGACTGCTCAAGGATGTCTTCCCTTTAGCTAACACTGCTATACTGAACCAGATCAACCTTTCCTTAGTCACAGGCTATGTGCCACAGGCCTTTAAGGTGGCTATCATTAATCCTCTACTTAAAAAACCCTCTCTTGATCCAGCACACCCACAGCGCCGGTTACGAGTGCGCACTTGACAGGCAGTGCAGAGCAGGCGCATCTGGAGCATTTGGACCTGAAGAACAGAGCTACAGAACTACACTGAGCTAAGACGCACGTATGGGGAGTTTAAAAACAGCGATAGTGACGGCAACACTCCTCTCTGGTCTCCTCTCTTCTTCTCCACTGTCTGAGTTCATTTGTGTGTGTGCTGAGAGAGGAGGGAGGGGGAAGCCCCCCGCCCGTCAGAGGAGAGGAGAAACGCATTGTAAGGAATGCCATGAAACGATAGCAACACATTAGACTGAAACTACACAAGTCAGAGTTAGCTTTTTTATTTAGGCTAATAGAAACAACATGTTATAGCTGCTTTTGATTTAAATGAAAATAAAATAATTGAACCCCCCACCCCACCCCAAAATAAGATGTAAGGGAAGCACTGTATCAAATCGCAGTATCAAATATGGTATTGAATCTTTTCCTGGGTATTGGTATCGAGTTTGACATTTAGTATTGTGACAATCCTACATTTGTGTGAAGACATATTTGGCCAAACAACAAAACAGCCAGAAACATCTAAGATGCAAGAGAAGGGAAAGAGAAAATGTCTTTGTGCAAATTCAAGAGAGAAATTAAAATGATTTTCATTTCATAATCAGTTGTGATATGTTTTATATTCAACATTTGGAGAATCATCAACACATATTAGTGAGGGGGTACTCCTGTTACGACAAAAAGGCTCAGGGGGTACACAAGACATAAAAGGTTGGGAACCACTGCATTAGGGGATATAATCCGGAAGCACTCCATCAATTTCCATTGTTGATACTCAGCTCTACTTACTGATAGAGCCAGATGATAGAAGCTGCCTCATCAATCTGCAAGATTGATTCTAACTTCCTACTACTTAACTCTGACAAAACAGAGGTTATTGTGTTTGAACCTAAGCATCTCAGGGACACATTCTCCAATCAGATTGCTACTCTGGATGGCATCACCCTGAACTCAAGTACAACCGCGAGGAACCTTGGAGTCATTTTTCACCAGGATCATTCCTTCAGCTCCCACATAAAGCATGGGACTAAAACTGCCTTCTTTCACCTGCACAGGTGAAAGATCAGGAATATCCTCTCTCAGAGTGATGCTGAGAAACTGGTCCACACATTTATCACTTCTAGGCTGGACTACTGTAACTCTCTCCTGTCAGGATGTCCCAAAAACTCTCTTAAGAGTCTCCAGCTGGTCCAGAACGTTGCAGTGAGGGTACTGACAAGAGTTAGTAAGAGAGAGCACATCTCTTCCATTCTAGCTTCTCTCTACTGGCTTCCTGTAGGATATAGAATAGACTTCAAGATCCTTCTACTTACTTACAAGGCTCTTAATGACAAAGCTCCAGCTTATCTGAAAGACCTCATTATTCCATACTGTCCTACCAGAGCACTTCACTCCCAGAATGCAGGTCTGTTAATGACCCCCAGTATCTCTAAAAACAGACTGGGAGGTAGAGCCTTCAGTTACCGGGCTCCTCTATTATGGAACCAGCTCTCTCCATGGGTCAGAGAGGCAGACACTCTTTCTACATTTAAGTCCAGGCTTAAGACCTTCCTCTACAATAGAACTTTTAAATAGGGCTTGCTCAGGTAGTCCTGATCCACTTTATAGCTATGCTATAGGCTTAGACTGCTGGGAGACACATCAGGTTACACGATGTCTCTCCCAGCACACACGATGTGTCTACCCCCCCCCCCCAATCCTCTCCCCTCACACATTTTAAACTGTCATTATTTGTTGGCCTTGGTGTCTCACACTCCCTGTGTTTCCACAGATCTCTTCAGAGCTCCATCCCCCTGCACCAACCAACCTCTGCCTCCATCACCTCCATCACCTCCTTTCTCCTGCTGTTAAACCGGTCTGCACTCCCTGCTCACGACCCAGTCTGAGTAGTAGTCCCATTAAGCTGGCCTTCCCTCCCTGCCCACTAGGAGCTTCCTCCATCATTTTTCATTAACTGACTGATTCCATTTCCACGTTTTCCATATTCCATGTTATAAATTGTTTTCTTGTCTGTATACAACATCTATTGCACATCTGCCCGTCCTGGGTGAGGGATCCCTCCGCTGTTGCTCACCCTGAGGTTTCTCCATGTGACGAAGAGTATCGTCACTTGGCTTTGCACATAGCACATGCACTTTAGACTGAGTAGGTACGAGTACATATGCACTTCAAGAAAAGCAACAGCACTTTATTGAATATTTGCACAATACATTTTAAAACATTGCTTTTTTGCACATTTTGTATGGATAAGTAACTTATTGAATATTCATCACCATATTTATTGTCCTTTTGCAGATTTGGGTTTGTTTGGGGAGGAGCTGTGTAGGCTGTGCAGTTTCACCTAGAGGGAAAAGGACATAAAATTAAATGTGCAAGTGGAATTATGTATGAATCGTTTGAATCATGAGCTAAACTACTAAACTGCAATGATGTATTGTTTGATGTGTGTTGTGTTGCTTAGTGTGTGCATGGAGGAAACAAAAGCTGTAGAGTGTACTCACCGGTCTCGGTGTCCTCAGCAGGGTGTGCAGGCAAAAGGCTTCCCCAGGAAACTGGCACCAGTGTTATAGTTCCGGGTGCAACCAAATGTAAATTGGTGGGGGGTGGGGGGTGGGGGGTGGATATGTGTGTTTGTGTAGTATGTAACATGTGAGATGATTTGAATGGTTGTTTCACTGATAGTTAATGTAAATTGGTGTGTAAATAGGTTTTTGTTTGTGTTTGTATAGATAAAAGGAGTAGAAAATGATGAGTTATTCATGTTGGTGAGCAGTGGATCCTAGTAGATGGAAGCTTCCAGACCAATCAGCTGTGACACTCTGTTTAAGGCACCATTTTACAACATGTGTGTTGCTGGGTGGTTGACTCTTTGCAGTTACCATGAATGAATAAATGCCCTTATCTTTTGTATCCTTTGCTGTATCATCCAGCCGTAATTGTGGTCCATCTAACACTCCATTTTCCCCCCGTTAAAAGGGTTTTCTTGGGAGTTTTTCCTCAGTCAGTGTGAGGGTCTAAGGGCAGAGGATGTTGCCATGATTCCGTGTAAAGCCCTTTGACACAAACTGTTTGTAAAAACGGGCTATACAAATAAAATTGCCTTGCCTTGCCTAATAGTCTATAAACTGACATGTTTTCTTCTGCAGGACATAGAAGACAGAAAATCAATGCATTTATATTATTGTGCAAGTTTTGCGGGTGCAGGCAGGAGTGGACATATGCATTGCGGGAGCAGGCGGGAGTGTAACACACATTGCGGGTGCGGGCGGTAATGGTCAGAAATTCAGTGGGAGAGGGCAGGAGCGGGATTAAGGAAACAGTCCTACGCAAGGCTCTAGTTCCTGGTTTTCAGTCCTGGACCAAGGAAAAGGTCCCCACGGCTTCCCGGAAGAGTCAAGCCGTCCTCTCACTGCCTTTGTCACACCCTGGGGTCTGTATGAGTGGGCAAGATTCCCTTTCGGGTTATCATCTGCACCAGCAGAGTTCCAGAGATCAATGGAGGAATGCTTAACGGGCCTCAGGGATGAAATATGCTTGCCTTACCTGGATGACAACTTAGTCCACTCTCAGACATTTGAAGATCACCTGAATGATTTGAAGATTGTGCTGTGCTGTTATCAACGCCATGGAGTCAAGCTGACTCCCAGAAAATGTGAAATATTTAAAGATCAAGTGAGATTTCTACGGAGGCTGGTCACCCAAGATGGTCACAATATGGACCCTGCAGACATTGCTACAGTGCAGGCCCTGAAGCGGTGGAAACTGACCGCTACTGGGATTTATATCATATTATCACAGTTAAATCCCAAACTTCTCACGCATTGCAAAGCCTCTCTATGACCTTCTCTCTTCAGATAAACCAGTATAGGAGAAGCACAGACAAGACAGGAAGAGGCAACCAGGTGGTGGAGGCCAGTTGCCATCATCTCATCCTATCACATGGTCAGTAGAACATCAAGAGGTACTCTGCCAGCTAATTCACTTTCTCCTTCAGCCACCAGTATTAGGGTATCCTGACTTTGAACAACCATTCACCTTACGTAGTGATGCCTCACAAGAGGAGCTTGGGGGGTGCTTCATCAGCAACAGCAGGGAAAACTAGTCATGCGTATGGGTCCAGGACTTTAACAGCTCCAGAGAAAAATTACCACCTTCATTGTGGAAATTCCTAGCTATGAAGTGGGTCATATGTGAGAGGTTGACAGATTATCTCTTTATTCACCACCATTCACAGTTTATACAGATAATAATCCCCTCACGTATGAACTCACCATAGCCAAGCTAAACGGTAATGATATGAACATATCCTGGTTGTGATGGATCATTTTACACGGTTTGCCCAGGCTTATCCCTGCCACAATAAAGCAGCTAAAACAGGTGAACCTGCCAGAGACAGCTAAGGCAGACTGGAAGTCCTCACTGGCGAAAGTGATCTATGCTTATAATTGCACATGCATCGAGGCCATTGGCTATGCACCCTATTTCTTCCTTTTTGGTTGCAATCCCAGTCTCCCTATTGACCTCATGTTTGACCTCACAGCAAAAGACCAGAGCTCATCCCACAGACACTATGCTGAGGATTGGAGGACAAGAATGACTGAAGCCTACAAGCTGGCATCCAAATCAGCCTGTAAAGAGGGAATGAGAGGAAAAGCACTTTATGACAGGAAAGTACATGGTGCTGGAGTTGTCACCAGGATGCAGAGTGCTGGTCTGGAACCTGAATGAAAAAAGTGGTCCAGGGAAACTGAGATCATTCTGGGAGGATAGAGCATATGTTGTCACGTAGGGGAAGCACCCAGACAGTCACGCCAGAAAATGGAAAGGGACATGTGAGAGTCATGTACAGGAATCTTATGTTACCATGTGACTTCCTCCCTGCTGACAAAGTAGACTCACCTCCTACATACCTACAAAAGAGGAAGAAAAACAACAAACAGAGGCATAAGGAAGATGAATACAGCTCAGGAGATGAGGATGAGGATAGCTGGCAATCTATCATCGGACGGAGACAGGGGTCTGACAGACAAGTGGAAAGTTCTCTGAGGGCAGAGGCGCATGAGTTCCATCCAGACAGAGGTGGGGATGACATGCAGGAAAGGGCCACTCGATGCAGGATTCAAACCTGAAGGGAGGACTGTAGCCTCAACACATGGCTACTCTACCAACTGAGCTAAACACTGTCCCATACTTTCAGTATAGTTTTATGAACTTAGAATTTCTAAAACTAAAAATACAATTTTCTGCTATTTTACTAGTGTACTTTTTGTTATGCTTTAAGCATACCTGTAAGTTTGCTTAGCATATTACTTGTAGCATACTATTTATATACTTGAAATATACTTCATAATAAGGTGAGTATTCTGAGGGACAGAAAAGCTCCAACCTTATTATGGAGCCCATACTTTTCCCCCTTTTTTTATTTATCTAGAATATTAAACCCTGAACCACAGAACTAAACGTATAATGTGGGAGCTTGTCCATGAAAAACAAGAAAAAGTTTTTTATGTTGTGCAACATGTGTTAACATGTGTAAATAATAGCCTAGCCAATATGATAAATAATGAGTGAAAGTGGCGTGTGTTTGACAATCCTCATGAATACACAGCTGATAGAAAATACAATAAAATTTTATTTCATGTGAATTCTCTTTAAAGTGAGATTACTTTATCTTTGTTGGACGATAGCCATAGTTTACTGTGGTTGCTAGGCAACCTGTCACCGGGCGCGTATCGGGCAGATAGGGAAAGACACGAAAAGATACGGAAGGACCAGGAAACAGATTGTGGAGGGGAATTGTTTGAGTATCTCTGAGAAACGGGACCATGGATATATTAATAAATCAATGGATGGGACTGATTAAGGGAATGCTGTTTTTTCTTCTATTCATATTGTTTGGTTTGATGTCGAGGGTAAGCCTCACACTCCAGGACAGGAGGTGGCGGTACTGCACCTGTAGGGCTTGAGGGCAAAGAGGTCGTCTACCTCAAATATCTCCTGGACACTGTTGCCCTGCCTCTCAATGGGATCTTTTTTACTGTTATGTATGGTCTCACTTTGTTTTTTTGTTTGTTTCTTTGTTTTCACCATGTTCATCTATTCAAATATTTAAAAAAAATAATAAATAAACAGGATTAATATGATCACATAACAAAATTACACTCGAGCATTGTGTGAAGGGGGCACTGAATTCCAAGTAGATCATATCATATTCACTTCAGCTAGCTAGTGTTAGTGCTGGAAACATCTGTTATATATTGTGTGTTTTATATATGGACCTTGAATTTGGAATAAAGTCTATCTATCTATCCATCTATCTATCTATCTATCTATCTATCTATCTATCTATCTAACAATGCTATACATAAAATGAATGTCTGTGTAATTCCATCAATTAATTTTTGTAAACCTTCAGTTGGACCTGTTTATTTCTATTACTCACACGCCTTGTGCTCGTACACGTATATTCAAGGGAATGCTAACGAGATGTGGTCAGTGGTTAAAAAGTAAGCCAGCTGGCTCATGGACCTGGACAGTTTCATTTCAGACATCTATCAGAAATAACACGCGTTACTGATGTTACGTTTGCAACTGTCACTTTTTTCCTCGTTATTGTTATCATTTTATCATGTTATTAAATCACGAACACCAAATACAAACCTGCTGTCAACGCGCCTTCCTCACCACAAGCTTCTTCGTCTTTTTTCCCGTTTTATGGCAGGCAGCACCTACAGGTGCAGTACTGCCACCTCCTGTCCTTGAGTGTGAGGCTTACCCCCGACATCAAACCAAACAAAATGAATATGGGTTTGCAACATGACATTCCAAGTCTTTCAAAATGCATTTTTAGAATGCATTGTTTCTGGTTCGTTGTAATTTTGTCTTTCTTTTGGTCAGACTGGATGCCTAAGATATATGAAATTTTTCCCAGATCTTTAATGTTGAATTGTGATCTCATAGTGTTTCTGAAAGTGTTGGGTAGATCACTATTGCTAGCTACCATAATTAAATCATCCACACGTATGATCACAGGGATTGTCTTGTTTCCTTTCTGTTTCTTGTACATGCAGTGGTCAGGTTTCTCACAAAATTGATGGGCAACTCATTCCACAAAGGGCCGTTGTGGCTGCAGGTTTTTGTTCCAACCAATCAAGAGCACACAGTTTGACCAATCAGCACCAATCTGTCTGATGACAGAGATCAGTTGATTAAATGAGTGAGCTTTGGTGTGCTGCTGCTTGCCCATCCCTGTTCTAGGTCGTTATTCAGAAGTTTGCAACAGGTACTTGCAGACTGTTTCAGACCATGAAGAGATTTCTTATACCTACATACAAGTATTTATCCTGTTTCTGATTTCAAAACCCTCTAGTTGTTCCAAGTAAATCTCCTTACTTACTTACTTACTACTTACTTACTGAGAGTCTAGTGTGTCCTGAGACAAATCTGTATGTGCATGGTGTGCTGTATTGGGAATATCGGAGCACATCACACACAATATGATCAAAACTGTTCAAAGATTTTTTATCTTCATGTGTGGGGTCTCTCACAGATAAAAAATATGTTGAGATTTAGAAAATCCTTATGTGTCCCAGACTTAAGTGAGTCCATTTCTTCCTTCAAGACTTGTTGCCAGGCTGGTACCTCTGGTGGCATCTGGGCTTCTCTGTAGGGTTGGGGTCTCTGCACACTGCCCTGTAACAATAATCAACTGTTAAGTGAAGGCTGAAAGCTGGACCCACAATGCAGACACAAAGGCTGGTGGCAGGTTAAGGACTTAAGGATAACAAGGCAGACAGGGAGACGTGCAGCAGGGACACAAGGCTGGAGAAGACAGGGGCATGAGACGCAGGGCTGACAAGGCAGACAGGGGACATGGAGCAGAGACATAAGGCTGGGCGAGGCTGGGCAGAGCAGGATGCGATGGAGAAACAGTGAAATAGATGAAGCAGGCAAATCACAAAAACAGAAACAGGAAATAATTCCACAAACACAAGCAAATCCTAACATCAACATTAGCATGGGTTATGCTTTTATCTTTAAAGTCTAGTATGTAATCCTCTGGGTATTTCAGGGCTTTTCTGTTTCATCTTGGGTAGCGTGGGTTTTAATCATGACTAAGTTCTGAACCTAAGCTGTTTTTGTTTTCATCCTAAACTACTTTCATTTTTGTCTGTATCATTTCTGTTTAAGGTCTGATTCTCTATGCTGTCTTCTCTCTGTAGCAATTCAGTACCTTACTTTTCATTTTCTGACTTTCGGTCTCTAAATCTATGGGCTTCTGGTTCATATTCATCTCTTTAGGTTTGTTGATCAACACTGTTCATTTTGATGAATTTTACTAGTGTGTGTTTTGACACCTTTCTTGTATGAGTGTTGTAAACCTGATAGGTTGGACTGTTCTTACTGTACCCCACAAATATTTGATTTTTACATCTTTGTTTTTAGTTTAGTCATTGTAACACCTGTTACAGATATGGGGTGCACTTTCAACAGAATAAGGCCACAATGCTTTTGGTAAACTCTTTTCTGTTAGCATGCACCTCCCCATTTCAAACAAGGTCCTCCACTGTCTTTCAACTGTACCATTTTGATGAGGAGAGTAAGGCGATGACATCTCGTGCCTTATATAGAGCTTTATCTCTTAAAAGTGTCTGAAAAGCCTCACTTCTGCTCTGATACACATGATACTACCATAATAAGGTACACTATCTGCAAGGAACTTCTCTGTGGCCAGTGTTGCATCACCCTTACTTTTAAGGAAGTAAACAGCTGCTGCCCCTGAATCATCTGTGAATGAGATGGCATTTGACCAGTTGGCTCTATTGGACCTGCTAAGTCAATATGTACTAACTGTAGTGGTGCAGAAGCTTTTGCATCAGCCTTCCTACTTCTACTGTTGGTGAATTTTCCCTCTGTGCAAACATTACAGTCTACCTTAGGTCATTTTCACACCTTACCAAGAGGACTTGGTTTGACTTGGGAGCTGAAAGTTGTAGGTTTGTTGCATTTATCACTTGGTTTGGTTCTGCGTTCACCTAACTCAGGTAATAGAGACTCCAACACCAAAAAAGCAAATACTTAACTTGAATTAATTTTCACAAATAAAAGGGAACGTATATCTGAACATAATCTTACCCTAGTTGCAAGACAGCTAGCAAAGACATCAGAAAGGAAAAATTACATTTGACTTATTCCTAAGAGAGAAATACATCACTTTGAAATTAGAGAAACAAACTGTGAATATATAGTGAACAAGCCCGCAGGGACTTATTGATACCATTAAACATCATATATATGTATAACACAAGAAGTTAGCAATTATAAGCCAATCAGTATATGCCTGCCATCTCCAAACTGATTGAAAAAGCAGTGGCTGAACAGCTGATAACATGTTTCAGTGTAGAAAACTTATTGCACCCTATGCAATTTGTGTGAACCACTCAACAGATACTGCATGTAGCTACTTCATGGAAAATTAACAGGGGTGGGGTAGTGGGTGCTGTATTTTTGCTGTATTTTTAGACCTGTGAAAGGCATTTGACACCTGGTACACTTCTCAAAATTAGTTCAGTTTTGTTTGTCTTCAAATGCATTAAATTGGACCCAGTCTTATTTGTCTGATCAATTTCAATGTGTTAGGATAAATAACAAAATATATTCCTTACGAGCATGTTCCGTGGGGGTACCACAAGGCTCCATTTTGGAGCCATTTTATTCAGTGCATACATCAATGATTTCCCATCTGCATGTAACGATGTGGAAATTTTGATGTATGCAGGTGACATGGTCCTATTCACACACAGTAATGATCCTGAACAGGTTGCTACCAAACTGACATTAACAATGCAAAAAATTTCAAGCAACTCAACTGAATACAAAGAAAACAGTAACCATGTTCTTTCAGAATAAAAGTGTTTTTCCAAATGTTTATGTGGATATCTTAGATCCCACACTCACTTTCAAAAAACACATTAAAAAGCTATATAACAGATTGAAATTTCGTATAGCTAATTTTAGACATATTAGGAACTCATTAAAGTTATGGTTGGTAATCATGTTCAGAGACACTTTTTGTTATACTGGGTGAAATGGTCCTTCTATCCTAAGAGTAGTCAATACATTATGTATTCAGAAAAAGGAACAAAATTAGTCAGACCTCTGTGGCAGTTGCAGGACTGGCAAAACTCTGTCCAATCCATACTTTACACTCATGTGCGTAAGATTGACGTGTATCATAACTGATCTATTTATGTGGTCATGTGAGTGTTGGGTGGTCTGTGTTGTGTATTGTGTCTCAATTACTCGGCCATAGGTGGAGGGGGATCAGGAGATGGAGAGGGGAAATGACAGCAAAATCTCCCATGTTGAGTGATTGGGCTGGAGGTGAACAGATCAGCTGAGGGTTTTGTTCCAGGGGGCAGTAGATGCTGGTGATTGTGATAGAGTGATTGAGTGGTGTGGGTGGATTGTTGTTTGGATTGTGATATATTTGTTTCCTTTGAGTTGTTCTGGTGAAAGGCCATGATCCATTTCAGTGTATTCAATGTTTTTGCGTATGAGAATTGCTACTCCTCCTCCATGTCCTGTCTGTCGTTCTTTCCTGATGATGTTATAGCCAGGTATGTTTATTCAGGAGGTTTTGGATAGAAGTGTTTCATTTATGGAGGCTATGGAGATGTCTTTTTCTTTGAGTAGTTGGATGAGTTCTTGTTTGTTTGCTCGTATTCCTCTGATGCTTATGTGTAGGAATGTTGTGAGGGTTATTCTGGATATGAAAAGAGTGTGTGTTTAATTTGTATACTTAAGTGTGTGTTCTTCCTAATGCACCTGATTATTTCTTCTATTTTTTGTTCGTCATTGTAAAGTTTTCTGAGGTCATTGCAGAGATGGGTGAAGTTGATGCTGGCGGGGGGGGTTGATAGTACGCTGGGTGATGGATGGTGGTTTTCTTGTTGTTGGGGTCATGTGTGACAAGTAGACAGGACAGGATTTTGAGGCAGAGTGTTCTCCAGAACAGTTGGCACATTTAGCTTCTCTTTTTTGTTTTGTACAGGTTTTGTGGTGGCGGTTTTCTCCACATCTGAGGCAGACGACTGGGTTGGTGCAGTTGGTGGATATGTGATTGAACTGTTGACATTTGAAACATTGTTTGATGGAGGGTGGGTTTTTTTCCACTCGGTAGTGGAAGAGGTCCATGTAGAAACCTTCGTGGAGAAGGCCAGCACATTGGTTGGCGTTGGTGAGGTGAACCTTCGCCGACCAATCTGTGGGCTGCTGGGTGGCTTTACTTATGATTCGGTGTAATCTAGTGATGTTGATGCCTTGCTTTTCCAGTTCTTCTCTGATCTATTCTTCTGAGATGTTGGTATATATTCCTTTGATGACAAGTAGTTTGGTGTGGGTTTCAGATGTGGGGATGGTACCTTGTTTGTGTACCAGTCTGCAGGTGAACAGTGCTCCATTGAATGGTGAAAGTAGTGCAGTGAGGGATGGAATGTCTTTGGGGAAGATAATGATGTTTCCATTACACATGTGCACCAGCTTTTGAAGTTTTGCTTGTGGTTTGAGTCTTTGAATTTCCTTGAGAATGGATGTGTTGGTTGGAAACGGGTGGCTGGGGGTTTTATAGTTTTCTAATACGATGGGTGTGATCTGTTGGTTGTCTGATTCCCGTTTTGCTTGTTTTCTGGATCCCATGTTGAAGTCTTGGTACTTATGCATGTGTTTGCATTTATGATATCTGAATAACTGGCAGGCAGAAGTGAAGAAGCGTTGTGGGGGTCTTGTCCATGCAGCAGAATCTGCTCCATAGTGGTCAGGCTGGTCTTCATCTGTGTGGTAATGTTGCTGAGGAGAGTGGACTGGGTATATTTGTGGAGTTCAGAAAAGAGGTGGTTCATTTGTTCAAAAATGTTCTTGATGATGAGGCTGTTTATTTTTACAGTGGTGGTAGAGGTTTGGGTCTCAGCAGTGGTAGATGGTTGGGGTTGGATGGCTGTTGGGATGGCTTCTGTTGTTTCCAGTTGTTGGAGAGTAGTAGCAATGAATGTTCATACTGCTGGAGAGTCTTGGCTCTTTCTTTCATGGGCAGGGTTTTGGTTTTTGGGTTTTGTGATTTGGGGTCTGTTGGCTTTTTTTTCTTGCAGTTTTCCATGTGCACCAAAAGCTGTTGCCCATATTTATTTCCTTTCTGTGGCAGTGGTAGGTTTTGACATGGCCATATTGTGCTGTTCCAGATGGGACCAGAGTAACTGAGTGTGTGAGTGTGTGTGTGTGTGTGTGTGTGTGTGTGTGAGAGAGAGAGAGAGAGAGAGAGTGAGATTGAGAGTGACAAGCGTGAGAAGAGGGAGTGCTTCTGTGAAGGTGTGTAGGCCTCAGAGTGCTTAGTGAAACGGTGAATTTTTAGCTAAAACTCCTTACGGGGTTAAGAGAGGAGAGGGAAAGAACAAACAAATAAATTTAAAAAAGGGTGCCTTGGTCACCACATACAGTTGTACCTGAGAGTCCTGTGTGGCAGAGTGGGATGAGACGGTGGAGGATGTGGTCGATGGTGCTGACAAGGGTTAGGGTGCAGAACAGTGCCGAACAGAGCAGAACACAGCTCCAGCTGCTCCCCAAGCAGCTGCTTCCCACAGCTACAGCAGTCGATAGAGAAGAAAAAAATCTGATCAAATAGACCACTCTTCTGCAGGGGTTGCTCCTGAATGCAACTTCTGAGCTGCTCGCAACACTCAATGAGCATCACTCAAAAGCCACACTCCAGTGTGGTGGGTGGCAATGTAGCTCTAGCAGTGCGCGTTGAGTGTCATCACCTACGTCCATGAGAAGGTGGAGGCGTGGCTTCAGCGAGAAGTCTGAGGAAAGGGGCTGGGACTTTTGACTTTTGACTGTTTTTCCAGGATCTCCAACCCTAACTTTAACAGTTGATTTCTGCCTTTTTTCTTGTGAGGTAAAGAAACGGATTTTAAACTCCCAGCCTTTTTTCTCCCTCTTATGTCTATTATTTATTTATGTATTTATTCAGTTATTATTATGATCATTATTATTACTATCAAACTTTATAAACATCATTATTGTCACAACTATCACTATTATTATAATGATTTTTGTCACAATGCAATTATTATTATTATTATTATTTTTATTATTATTGATTGATGATTATAAATATCATCATTGTCATAACTATCACCACTGATCTCTGTAATATTGTAACTATCAATACACATGTCATACACACACACACACACACACACACACACAAAACCACAAATGTCGTCGTTTGTTTTGTTGTTTTTTCTTCTTTTTTTTTTTTTGTTAAAAGAAAAAGAGACACCTGCCTATGAGAACCACTGCACAGAATGAGAGTTATTAATGTAACTTGGGTTCAGTGAGCCTGAGCCCAGCCCGAGCCCTGCCCAATGTATTCATGAAAAAATCAGCCCGAGCCTGGCCCGAATTCACATGAAAAATCAAAAAAGCGCCAGATTCTTCCAGAAGAGCATATAGAGGACTGCATCATTCATTCCAATGTGTTCTTTGTATGCAAACTGCAGGGGATCGAGTTTGTCTTTCACCTCAGGCTTCAGAAGACATAGAATCAGCCGCTCCAGGGTTTTCATGATATGCGAAGTCAGGGCCACAGGTCTGTAGACATTTAGTTCGGTTGGGCATTTTCTTTTTGGTACCGGTACAATACAGGATGTTTTCCACAGAGCTGGCACCCGCCCCAGCTGTAGACTCAGGTTGAAGATCTTTTGGAGAGGTTGACACAGTTGGGCAGCACAGTCCTTAAGCAGCCTTGGACACACACCATCAGGGCCAGCAGCCTTCCCAGAGCAATGTTGCCTGAGCTCCAACCTCACCTCTGTCTCTGTGACAAACAAGGGTGGATGAACAGGTGTGAGAAGGGGAGTACACCACACACAACAATAAAAAAACATGCTAATCACTTTCATTGGCACAAACAGCTCATGTGACCTCCACCGAGCACAGCGCTTCACTGCCACCCAAGTATAAAATAAAAAAAAAAAACATGTGAGAACACACAACCCAACAATTCTGGGGTTTTCCAAATTTACCATATATGTTGTGATCTAATTGGACAGTTTGCTGAATTAGTGTTGTCATTGTCACCAAAATTAATTTATTAGTACTTTGTAGTATTTGTAGTACACAAAACACACACTAAGCACATTGCCTGTCTTTTGATCTTAAATTGTCACTGCTCTAGCACATCAGCATTTGACAAACATTTGTATTATTTGTTCCTTATTGAAGCTATATATAATCAACAAATTCTGGCAAAACCTCTATACACATTATACATGTGTTCATGTATAATAACAATACTGTGCATTTTGCTGATCAAGTTTTTACCAGATATAATTCTATACCATAACACCATTAACCAACCTGAAGGAGCAGTCTTATGGACACAGTCTTGTCAATTGATATGGATTTCCCTGTTTTGGGTAGTTTTTGATCAATCACTGTTAAATGACCATGATCATTTTAGGGAAAATGTTGAGATTATAATGGGTGTGTATTGCATGGAGTGTTCGGGCTAGAGTCTACATGACATTATTAGGTAGAGTAGGAGAAGTTGTCTGAAATTGAAACTTTTCTCTTTCAACACTGCTCCCAACCACAAATTACACTCTACACACATGAATTTTTCCAGTGTTGTAGACAAACTTGTCTTCTTTCTGACAATGTGCTCCAAAATGCAGAGAGACTTACTGAATTTGAACTGTGAGCCTCTGCGTGAAGGCAGTCTCATCCAGCTACGCATTGACTAATACAAAATTTCCTGAGAAAAGCTGAAGTGCCTCCTGTTTTTAGCTCCAAGGGTTTCCACAAAGTTTTACTTTACAACTCTTCTGATGTCTCTTCACTTTATCAACTGTTTCACTGATATGTCTGACCCCTTTTTCTCATACACACTGTATAAATGAAGTCTCTGTAAAACACAACCACACACACACACACTGGTAACTCTATACTGTAACAGTTGAATGACAGCTGATCTCACTCAGTAAAAACTAAATCGCTCCCCACCACGTAGACTGTTAAAACCTGGCCTGATGATGTCTTACAGCAGCTGCTGTAAGGCAGAATGTAAAGAAATGTAAGGAAAAATGATTACTAATGATTACTATTAATTGGATGAAACCTAACCCCCCCGTGATCACTCAGAAAGTGGTTGCAGAAAGTAAAAAATGTTTACATGATGGAATATATGACTGCTCAGCTACAGGTAAAAGTCCCTGTCTTTATGAAAAGGTGGACTCAAGTTATTGATTATCTCGCCTAGGACTCTTATGCATGTATACTCATTCATTTATTGTTTTGTTTTGTTGATCATTATTATCTTAAATATCTCTTTTGGGGAGAACTGAACTAGAAAAGAAATATGTGCTACACCCTTTGCAGTGCTATATAGAGGTGACCGATGAGACCCAATCTCAAGATGAGTTCTTTTTGTTTTCTTTTGTGATATTAATTGCCTGTTGTTGTCATTTAAGGCAATAAAGTTCAAAAAAAAATTTGCATAGAAGGGGTGGGGCAGGGCTAGCAGTGGTTCATTTGCATTTAAAGGGACAGGGCACTGAAATGTACCTTTCTGAACATGGCTATTTTGAGCAGATAAAAAGAGTAATGTGATGTTTGATCCTTGGGGTATTTTGACCAAAGCATGTCACAGACATGTCTTTAAGACACCTGGGAACTATTTTAAGTTGTGGAAAAGGGGCATGATATGTCTCCTTTAAAAAACACCAGGACCTGGAAGAGTACACCTCCACCGTACTCAACTACATCCAACACTGTGTTGATATTGTCACAATAGACAGGCATATCCAGGTTTATTTAAACCAGAAACCCTGGATGACCGAAGGAGTACAGGTCCTGCTGAAGGAAAGGAACATTGCACAGCATGAACCGAACCGATCTGAAGAAAGGAATCAGGTTGGCATAGACAGCCTAGACCAGGAAGATTGTGGAGCATTTAAGGAGCAACAACTCAGGCAGGGGGTTCAATGTATCACCAACCTCTTCATCGCACCCACCAGCAGCTACATCTTCACAGTGCATGCACATGCATCAGCCAGTGGCATACTGTGGGTGGTGAACCCCCTGGACTAGATGTTGAGACTGGGAGGGTGCTGAGGGACTGTGCAGACCAGCTGACTGGTGTCTTCACCATCATATTTAAATAGTGCTTATCCCAGTGCACCAGTATTAGACTGCAGTCCTCCACAATCATCCCCCTATCAAAAAAGTCCACTGTCAGTAGCCCAAATGACTATCGACCAGTTGGTCTTAGACCCATCATTATGAAGTGCTTTGGGAAACTGGTCCGGAGTCACATTACATCAAGCCTGCCATCCACACTCCCACACCAGTTTGCTTACAGAGCAAACCGGTCTACAGAGGATGTCATAGCCGCAGCTCTCCACACCATGCTTACACGTGTTGGACAAAAGGGGAGCTCCTCCAGACTGCTCTTCATAGGTCACAGAACTGGCCACAAAACATCTGGACTTGGGTTTTTCACAACTTGTCTGTTACTGGATCAAAGATTTGGCCTCAACTCCGGCTCCCCCAAGGGCTGTGTGCTGAGCCCCCTACTCTGCATTCTCTACACCTATGACTGCACAATGCCATCATTAAGTTTGCAGATGATACAACTGTGGTGGGGCTCATCTCAGGAGATGAGACTGCATACAGGGTGGAGGACAGCATGGTGTGCAGAGAACAACCTGATTGTCAACACCTCCAAATCTAAAGTACTCATCATTGATTTCAGGAGAAATAAACCAGACATTCAATCTACATAAATGGCAACTGGGTCCCAGATTTCAGGTTCTTGTGCACTGACCTGACCTGTACTGTAAACACCACTGTGCTTCTGAAAAAGGCTCAACAGAGACTATATTTCCTGAGGGTCCTCAGGAAGAATTGTCTAGCAAAGAGACTGGTGTCTTTTTTTTAAGTATATTTTTTGGGCCTTTTTGCCTTTTTATTGGATAGCACAGTGTAGAGTGACAGAAAATGGGGAGGCAGAGAGAGGGGGAATGACATGCAGCAAATGGCGCCCGATGCAGGATTTGAACCAGGGCCGACTGCAGTGAGGACTATAGCCTCTACATATGGGGTACCCGCTTAACCCACTACACCACACGGCGCACCATGGTGTCTTTTTACTGATGTTACATTGAGTCAGTGCTGAAATACGGCATCAGATGAGTGGGAGGAGGAGTCAGAGACTCCTCCCACCCTGGTAATCATCTGTTTGATCTGCTGCCCTCAGAGAGGTGCTTCAGGTTTATTGGTGCACTATCCTAACATGAAATATATATACATATATATATATATATATATATATATATATATATATATATATATATATATATATATATATATGCATATTTTTATTAGCGTGAATCTACCCAATGTGAATATCTTCTATTTAAAGCTGGGGTTGGTAATCCTGGAGAGCTAGCAGGAGAGCTAGCAAGATTTGAAAAGTGTCTCCTCTGAGTTCCACCCCCCTCCTCCCCTCCCGTCAGTGTGTACGTCCAAGCCACGCCCCAACAAACTGGAACGCGCACCGCACGAAAATGAGAAGCGGCAGGAGGAGTACTACATATATATATATATATATATATATATATACTATAAAATAAATCTATTCAATACTAGCGTCACTGACCCATTTTAAACCCACAGAGAAGCTAATATTAGCATTAGGCTAATACAAGCTACAAAAGTAGCTATGTTAGCAAAAGGTACACATGTCATAAAAATAACAAATCCTCCCCGAAGCAAAGCATATAATTACCTGTCCAACAGAAAGAGAGCAACCTCAGCATCACTTCAAATCCCTCAGTTGTCTCCACAAAAGCAACACCAATGTTTACTCTGGTTTGACCTCTGGCTTTATCCAGAGCCTTTTTGTTAGCAGCCTTTTCAGCCTCCTTCCTCTTCCTTGCCCTTTTCTCGGGGCGAGCCGTTACAAGTAACGCTGAAAGTAGTGACTGGGGCTGCATTTTCTCAGCCACTGCTCATAAATGAGCATGAAATCCGTTCTGCTGTAACCCTGTACGCTGATTTCTTCCAGCAACAGCTACATGTGAAGATTGTGTACACACATAGGAGGCAGGGATAGAGGGGGGCGGAGACAGAACTAGACATGAAGGCATCTGATTGGTTTTTGCTCTTCGGTGCGAAGAGCATGGATTGGTCGGAGTTTTGTCAGTCCTGCAGCTTCCACAGAGGACTGATTATTTTTGTTCCTTTTTCTGATACATAATGTATTGATTACTCTGAAGGTAGAAGGACCATTTCAACCAGTATAACAAAAAGTGTTTCTGAACAGGATTACCAACCCCAGCTTTAACTCTGCTATGTCTCTTATTGTTGTTTATGTGTTTGTATGTGTATTGTATTATATGTTTTATAAATAGCACCACATTTGAGAGTCTCTACCCTACAATGACATCAAAGGTTTCTGATTTTTTCTGACAACACCCTGGCAGCGGCGCTTATGGCACTCTCAAACTTTCTGCGAGGAACTTTTCTAGTTTGAGTTCTTATTAGGGGTGCTCCGATCGATCAGCGACCCGATCGGCATACGCCGATTTGCATAGTATCGGAATTGATCGGACTTGTCATTAAGGCCGATCAAAAGAGGCTCTGAGGGAAGAAATCAAACTTCCTCTTCTACTTCCTGTTGATCAAAGTTGTTTTGGCTGTTGCACAAACACTGAATTCCTTTGATGAGCAGAGAGAAGCAAACTTCATGCACATCTGCATCACTGCCCTGGTCCAGAGGTTCTTAGCACATCCATCTAACATGCAACTGTAGCATCAGTCAAACTAGTAAACCCATTGGAACTGGTTTAAATTGTTTCAGAACAGTGACAGATAATGAGGGGGTAGTCTGAGGCATTCACTGGCACACTGATGACTCATTGCAGGGTTGTTGTTGTGTGTTGAAGGTAGAATCTGGAGGTTTGTTCATTATGGTTTGTAAACGAAACATTCAAACTGGGCCCCACCTCTCGGGCTCAACTGTGCACATCTCCTGCAGCAGCAGTTGTCAGGACTGGAAAAAAAAGGAAATACAGTCCAAATGAAGCGCTGGAGCCACGGGCTGATACCTGGCCGTCATCAATAACCGGAGCCTTGAGGCCTGTGCTGCGATGAGCAGGAGGGCCATTGTGGTGAGCTGGGAAGCAGGTGCTAATGGTAGATGCTAGCCGCTACCACCAGCGGAGGTTAGCATAGTGCTAGCGGGTGGTAGCCGTGGCGGATAGTACCCGCACTACCACTCACTTGTATCCGATACAGCTAGCGGGGCCAGCAGCCCTCCTACTCATGCTGCATGGAACTTCACCTGCTCTGTCACTGGCTGGAGAGAAAACTCAGACTCTCCGCCCTGAAACATCCATGCTAACAACAAAACAGCAACAAAGCAAAAGACCAAAATACAAGTGGGGGGAGGGGGCTCTGCAGACACAGTCACCACCACACAGGAGTAGAGGCCCATAGGTGATGATTAAGCCAGATTTCAGTTATATAAGTCTAGCATTTATTTTTGAGCAAAAACCTCCAGACTCTACCTTTAAGTGACACTGAAAATTAAGTAGATAAAACCAGAAAATAACACAGTGGAAACTAACAGTATATTTATTAAAGTCTTCATCTCCACAACATTCAGTGTCATAAACAAACAGACAACATCAGCTGATAGAGCTTTTCAAAATAAAACTGAGCAATTTACATCTGTGTGTTTACTTTTGCTTTTGTGTGAATAAAGAAAAACTAAGAATATGTCAAAGAGTTCCAGATGGAAAAAAATCCTTTTTATCTGCTAGAACTTCAACACATCACCATCAGACTCATCAACAGCATCATCATCACGTTAAAGTAAACCTTTGCAGATTTGGTTTGGTTTGTTTTTGTTCTCCCATTGATTCTGGGCTCTGATGATGTCTCTGACAGAAACGACCTCCTCCTCTCATGTACACTCTGGATTGTCACTTCCGATTTCACTGTATCAAGTCCAAAGAAGCTGCAACAGCTGATACATCATCAGACCAGAGAGTGACGAAGAAAAGTACTGAAATAAGGGGCGGTCCTTGGCTGCAGAGCATCAGTGACTCTTCTTTGATGAGCCAAAGCCTGAGAAACCCATCACTGCTGCCATCTCGTCATCCTCCTCAAAGTCCACATCCTCCTCGGCCCGGCGCTTCCTCTCCTTCTGCTTCTCTTTCTTGTAGGCCTTGGCTTTCTCCTCCTGACAACAACATGAACAAAGAAACAGACAATCATTCGGGCTTCATGTCTGATTATCTGCTTTGAATCTTGTTTCGTTACTGGATTTACATATTGATCTGATAGGTGAAAAGACAAAAAGCTGAATATGACCAGATGTTAAATAAATTCACAGTTATGTTCAGGTTCTTTGAGGTTCTGTTCCAGCCACAAACACCTCTTAAAGTTAGGCAATTTAGACACAACACACAAGCACTCAATAAACAGACTTTTACTTTGAAGCTTTGAGCTGCTGTATTCCTATGCTCAGGGCCCAGTATTTCAAAACTTGTAATGTGGATTAGAGTAATCCGGATAATGAAATCCCCCTTTTCTCAGTCACGGATCAAGGTTATCCTGCTGACTTTCCCTACGTTTACATGTGGCCAGCTATTTTCATAAATGGACATTTCACCCTCTCTGTTTACAATGTCGTTACATGTCGTCAAGAGCATGCCAAACCTGTAGGTGGCAGTGTAACGAGAAGCTCAAGCCACATCAGAATCCCGAAAACAGCATCAATGAGCAGCTGTAGCTGCAGCTTTGCAAATGCAAAACGATGAAGAGGGTTTGTATGGAGTGAAATTAGTGCCAAAACTCCACAAACACGCAAAACATGTTTTACTCACACCCAACGATTCACAAACAAACTCAGTGTGGTTTGCAAATACAAAACATCATTCACAAACTAAAGCATTTTGTTTTGCAAATAAGAAACTTACCTATCAAACAATACACCAGAAACAGAAACACATATTTCTTCAAGTACAAAAAAAAACCTTCAAGTCCAAACAAAATATTTCAAATCCAAATAAAAATAACTTTCAAGTACAAACACAAACACAATTCTACAACTACAAATACAATTCTACAACTACACAACTGTCATGTGGCAAATAAAATGGCCTTTCCTTGCCTTCTGGCAGTAATATTCTGCCTTGCTGATCCACAAACAAATGCAATCAGATCCACACACAAACGTCCCGTAATTCACAATCCACAACATCAGATGTCTCCATGCCTCCATGATCACCATGAAAATGTAAACATATGTTGCACTTTTGACGCAAGCGCAACTTCTGGTGCACAATATGATGTCAGCTGCCTTAAACCAAAGTTCTTGTAGGCAAGTCATGCCACTTGGTGGCCATCTTGGTGACGCCGCTAAAACCCCAAACAGACCAAACCCCTATCTAAATGAATGGGGACATGGTCAAACCCATGCTTTAACATGACAATGGGACTGAACAAAAACATATATGTTCACCAGGTAAATTAGATACAAAAAAGACAGATAAATATTGGTCTCAATGATGAAGTCTAACAGTTGTGGCAGCCACATTAGTTTGTTTGAATGAAAAGTGAAGCTTCAGGTGTGTACTACTGGAAAAAAGAGCTGCGCTGCCTCAGGGTTCTGTATGTACACACCAACATATAAATAAATAAATACATATTTTTCAATGAACCGATCGGCCTACATTAAATTTTCTTTTCTTTTTGCTTTTGTTTGTGTTGTACATACTACATTTTGGTCAAACCAGTACATTTACTAGCAGTACAGTGTGTGGTTTCAAATACAGTTTGGTCTGTCGTAAAAAGCTACCTGTGCGCATGTGCTGGTGAAACAACATGATTGGGCCCTAATTTTCCTGGTTCGGCTGGTGACTGGCTGTTCATGAAAGGGGGCAGGATATGCGCAATCTTTGCTGTTACGGATCTCCCCATTCAAAATGATCCGAGTGCTCTGTCTCTACAATATAGAACGAAGGCCGTAGCTACCGTTGAGGACACCGAGGTCATGTCCTCGGTATTTTTTTTAATGGTTTCATTTTCCAATTTTTAAAAGTTTACTTTTTTCACAATGTAGGGAAAATAAATAAAGCAGATTGCATTATCATTCATTGCTACATTAATGCAGTGTCATGTGACATGACTAAACACATTTTTTAGAGGAGCACCAGATTCATTTTAGAGGTGGGGGGCCATGGGGGTTGTTGCGAAGCCTTGCGTTTGAATGACGGTCAAGGTTCTATAGCAAGTGGTCACGCAGTGGTCTACAGACAGCTGTAAAAGCTGTAATAGACAGCTGTGGTCATGAATATGAATACGAATGACTTTATTAATCCCCAAAGGGAAATTCATTTGTCTGTCAACTCATCAACCATTTGCAGAAGAATGAAGAGGCCTGATGGCTGAAGGTACAAAGGATAGTTGACAAAATAAAAACATACAAAAACACAACAACATAAAGAAAGAAATACTCTGGAATGAGGTCACACGTATTATTACAATGTTTCCATTTCGTTGTTTTGGTGAGTCTTTTTTTTTTTTCTTTTTTCCCCTCATGAGTTATTGTTTTCAACATTCATTTTTATATGCAGATCGGGGGCGAGTGAGCAAGCACCAGATCAGGCACCAGCAAAAACTGAAAGGAGCCAGTTAGAAATGAAAAGAGGAAAGACACAAAGAATGTCCTCGAGGAGACTTTGTCCCATCCTCACAACATGAGTGAGGGAGGATCGGATGGTGGTTCAGGATTACTTCACGAAAGGAGCAGCTGGGAGCACAACTTTAATGTCCAAAGTGTAAGTTTACCATTGTCTAATGTGTCACGTTTTTAAGACCATACGAACGCCAAATAACATGTCATGCGAGCCAAATATTTTAATTGTCACCAACTTGAAATGAGGGCGTAACAATCTCCGAGGTCTGAGGTCATGCTAACGGTAGCTAACTCGGTTCCATTGACTGCTGGGTTAAGTAGCTAGCGGGCTAGCGAGGTAGCCGGCTTTACTGATGAATTTTGCGGTCTATGGTTTAACTTACAAGGGAATTAATCTGACGTACATCATACATTAACTCTTTAAACTAACACCAACCTGTTCAGAGTTTATTGGTGTTATGTCATTGGCAACACAGCAGGTTTAGAAGGCCATATGTGTGCAGAGCAGACTGCTGCAGTGCCTAGGAAACGTAACGTTGCACTGTCCATGTATGAATTACTTGTTTCAGTAATGCCGGTGATGTCATGCTTTTGTGTACATAAACACAATTACTGTGACCATTGTGGATTTCTGACAATGACAAAGATATCGTCATACACCCTCTCATCCTACTTTCAGAGTATCACAGACAGCCATGGACCAGTCAGCAATGCCACTGCTAATAAAGACAACAGTTAGGAAACAGGTCACTGCTGCCTGTTTTAACAACAATCACATTCAAGAACTTTCTAAGCATTCTTAAATGTACATTTTCAAGCTTATTTGATTGTAGTCAAATTTGGCTTCATTAAATGAAAAGCATGAAAATATGCCCTGGAAGTGCTTGAATGTGCAGCATATGATATACACTGTAACATGGAAAAGTGTACACTTCTCATAGTTTAACCATTTAGTAAGTAAAAAAAAAGTCTCTTCCAGCAGGACCATCAGACTGCAGTGGTGGTGGAAGCAGCAGCAGGACAGAGCCTCCTGCTCAGGGAGGAGGTGTAGTGGCACTCTCGTGGTTTGTGCTATGTTATGTAGCACAGTGCAGGCACAGATAATGTAACAAGCTTTCTGTGGCTCCACACTAGGAGGATGCCATCTGAGGCAGTCTGCTGGAACCTTTGGAAGAGGTGGCAGGGCTCTACACTAACTTTTCCACTGGTAGCACTGGTGCTACCAACTTTCTGCTGGCTCTCCCTCACCACAAGTCTCCTCCTCTCTCTCCTTATTTCGCTTTTTGAAATAATCAGCTATAGACCGCTTCATTTTCGAAAATAGCAAAACACTAGCCTGGTGTCGTGAAGTTCTGTCCTTTATGTGTGATGCGCTGCGTGTGTATGCGACGGCTTATGTGCATGTGATGGCACTGTCTCCTCAGAACAGTAGAGAGTGCAGGTGGAGGCGGCTGAGTAAGCCAGTGAAAAAAAAGGACGACTTTCAACCACAATGTCTAAAACTGATGTGCTCGCACGAACGCGACCAGATGAAATTCTTACTTGCAAACTCTGAAAAAAAGGTCGCATATCCGAGCATTTTGGTCGCAGTCTCGAGCCCTGGGTGGCTTGCCTTCAAAATACGGGCTGCGTGTACAGACCCAGACCATCTCACAACACAGTTGGTGATAAAAGGGTCAGAATTCCCCACAAGCTGCACATTAATGCTGTGCCAGCCCTTTCTGTTTACATACTCCCATTCCCTGGCACAAAGTCCCTGAATATTCACATGTGTACAGTTAATTACACCAATCATGTTAAGCTACCCCACCCCACCCCCAATGAGAAAAACTTCTTGGTCCTTGCTATTTCTTTCCAATTTTCAGGCCTTTCACAAATTGACCTAGAAGGGCAGATGACACGAGTGCACCACATGGCCCACTGATGACTTTATTTTAAATGTGTTTAATTTTTTTTGCATTATGTGTTGTTGGATTTAATTCAAGTTTGTTTGGACACTGCATTCCTGTTGTCTTTGTCTGACCAGAAATGTATGTTGGACATTTTGGCACAAACAAATCACAATGTATAGACATTAAGAAATTATTTACAACAGTTTCAGAAAGTATGACCAAACCGTATTTTGCTATGCTTTAATTTTTTTTCAGTTACTTAAATTATTTGTTAAAACTAGAACACTAACAATTTTGATTAAATGTAATGAGCATCTTAAGTAACAATATCTAGGCAAAATGGAGCTGAGGCTTTGTCAATCAAAGTCAAATCCACCTCTGAGGTGGGACAAAAATGATCCTGCTCACTTGCCCTCGGGGGAATCCCCGCCGACATAATAACTGTTGTTCCAATTCTCCTAAAAGGTGAAATGAACTTGGTGAGATCAACCCTTGGAGGGCTGAGGGATTGAGTCAGCATCGATGGTCACTTCAAAACTGTATATCACCCACAATGCATTGCAGTGGTGGAAGAAAAATAGATCCATGGGGTGGCAATAATGAACTTCAAACACTGGTTGTGTGTTTACCACCAACGAAGAAGAAAATGAATGAAAAGCGCCAGTAAATATTCGATTAGACTAGTTTAGCGGTGGCAACATGTCAGAGCGAACAATTCACAAGTGTAAGTGGAACTATAGAGTAACTTATTTGTCACAATTTTTTTTTTTTTATCTGACATTTCATATTCATGTACTCAGTTGCCGTGCCTGTGTTGATGTGTAGTTTAATATGGCATTTTAATCGGGATTGGTCTGATGAGGAGGTGAAAATAGAGAGAGGGGAGTACCTATTATTGAATTTTTGCCATTAACCGGCCAGCCCAGGCCCCCACTTGTTTTTTTCGTTTGTTTTTTTTGGCGGCCGTATCAACACGGACATTATGTATTATGTACATTATGGCGGCTGATCTGGCCCTGGGGCCGGTCCATCACTCTGTGCAGGTATTTCTCATCATAGGAGTCATTATAGCACTACACCTACGACATGTGGCCAACCCAAGATTGTCTGCGCTGTTAATGACTGAGGGCAAGTGTGTTCAGTTTACCTCTTCCACTCCTCTTCTGCTCACTTTCCCTCCACTCTCCAAGTGGCCTCCGTATGACATATTAGCAAGGGCTGAGGGCGAGTGAGCGAGGGCAACTAAACTCACTTTTGGAACACAGCCCAGCTTTAGAGCCCAGGATTAGATTACCAGAGCTGGATCTGTGTTGAAATTCCCAGTTTTCAGATCAGATCAAGATTTAATCCAAGATAACCTGGATAATCCTGTGAGATCACTTTTGAAATACTGGGCCCAGGTGACAGCGTGTTGCACCACATCACTCTTCAGATCAGCTGTTTGAGCTCGTACCCTGCCTTCCTCACCTCCTCTCTCAGCTCCTTCATGCGCTCCTCAAAGTCATACTCCTTCTGCTTCTCCTCCAGTTTCTTCTTGTTCACCTCAAAACGCTTCTTCACCTGATCCAGAGATGAGCGCTCCACACGCATCGACATGCCCAGGTTCCTCTGGTCTGAAAACACAAACCCACATACACAGTTCACTTTTGCACATACCACAGTCGCTGGTCATATAAGGCCCTGTCCTGTTCCATGCATGTTCACTACTTTTTCGTTTATATGAGCTAACATGGACTCACGTTTCTTGCCGTTGATGTGATCCAGAAAGTTGATGGAATCTTTCACAACACAGTCACAGACATTGCAGTAATAGCTGGAGGAGAGAAGGGAGAAGAAAAGAGCCACTCAGGGCGAAGCGCTACACAAAATCTACTATTGTGAAAAATTGTGCATTTCATCAAATTGTGCATTTCATCACGGTACATTACCGTAATGTACTGTATATCACTGCAAAGATCCGCTTCTCTGCTTTCAGTTTCAGTCGAATTACGTCAATCACGCTAACGGTCGAGGAGTTATAGTACTTTGACATTTTCATGTCCCTTGCTGTTGCTGGTGACAGCAGTGGGTTTTAAAGGGTTAACTCCTGACTTGGAAACTTGGAGGGACTTTGGGAATCCTGATCTCACAATCCAAGATGGCTGCTTTGTACAACAACAGTGTCTAAAAGCTGAACATTACACTGTTTATCTAATCTTGTTTATGTCATTAAATTAGTTGTAGTGACAGTACTGTGGTGCCTACCTGTAGACATGTTGATATGTTGCTTTCCCACACAAAGTACAATACATAAAGAGTGTTGTTTTTGGCTGATATTAGCTAACAAGGCTGACAACAATAGCTCACTAAAGGGTTGATTTCCCCAATTTACACAGAGGATAAAGTCAAGAGGACATCTGTACCATGATGATGACCAAATGATTGGTCAGTTAATTCAATATGGTTTTCTAATATCAGTTTATATATAGTCTCTGGAGTGAGGGGAGGTGATAGTGTCACTGTGGGACTCTGTACCCGCCCATCTCAGCCTGAGGGGTGGTCTTGGTGATGACGATTGTCTTCCCCAGTTTGGACTCCAGATCCACCTTGTAGTCTCTATGACGCAGGAGGTCCCGCTTGACTGGTGGAGCCACTTTCCCTTAAAGAGACGGAAAAAATAGTCAGCCATTACCGGGCCTGAACCCTGCTCTCACTGAACTATGACATCATAAACTCAGAGGAGAACTCAGGGAAACAAAATGAACACAGTGCAAATAAAAGGAGAACAGAGGGATATACAGAAACAAAAGTAAACATAATTCACTGTAGCTTGAACAATAAACACATTTAACCTCTTTAATTCTCTAAATCAGCTCTGAAAAATAAACAAATCATATCTTCACCATCTCTCCTCTCTCTGTCTCGCTCCTCTGCCAGTCGTTTCTGGGCAAGGTTCTCATACTCCTCTTTGTCCCACTTCCGACGGAAGTCATTCTTACTGGACTAAAGGGAGAGACAGGTGGGTGAGAGTCTCAGTATCACTCAGAAATTATGAGAGCAGTCTGAAGTAGCTCCTTTATTTTGAAATAAGTCCTTACACGTTCTTATTGTAGTATATACATGTCACACAAAACAATACCAGGGTAGCTTGACTGTATTTTTCTAACTGGAGCATAGATATCATGTATTTAATCAATCTAATAGATCCATGATGAAGTGGGGGCTGGCTTGAACGCAGCAGTTACACGGAACTTCTCGCGGGAATCTGAAATCTCGTTAAGTCCGAAAAAAATTACTCCGAAAAACAGAATATACACACACACACACTCCGAAATACAGAAAATATATTCCTCAAAAAAAACAAAACAAAAAAAAAACAAATTACTCTGAAAAACAGAACAAGTACTCCGAAAACAGCTTTTTTTTTTCTTCAAGTGAATGCAATAGGCTTCCGTACGTTAGAAAACGCCCGATGTTTAAAATAAAGCCGAGAACTCGTGTCGTATTATGTGTTAGCCGGTTTATTCTGGTTAGCTTCTAACTGACGCATCGTCACCGAGCAGCTGGAACAGGTTTTTAAAGACTTTAAACGGAACCGCACTGCACCGTTACCCTCTGTGTTACCCGCACATATGTATGTGAAAACATTGAGTCGTTCTACTGGTGTATTTTTGAATTTTATACGTAAAAAACAAAGTGAGCTGAGGGACTCACCCCACTGCCGGAAGCCATTTTGTTTCCTTAGTGACAGAATAGCAACGGAAGCTTGTTTAAATGGTGAATAGCTCCGCCTGCAGGAGCGGAGGACGGGCATTGAGCACTTATGACCACCAGAACACCGAAAAGGATGTGTCTGCAGACCCCAAGACTGCAGATTCAGACCTGCAGTTCTGGACCGGCAGTCCTAGACTCCTTGTTTTTCACAACTCCCCGTATTTTACTGGGAGCCAATATGCACGATCGGAGTGTGAGTACTGAATGTATAGGGTTCGGGTTATCACATTATTTGTTTAATGTTTTCACGCTATTTTGTTGACTCGACAGCGAAATTAACGTTTTACCAGCAGGGGTTGTAGCCGATTTTGTGGTCTGTCCAGTGACGTACCAGTGGTTACTGCCACTAGGAGCGCTACAGACACTGGTGGCGACCAGCTCCACAGTGGTCGCGACCAGCTGGTCTCTGCACGAACCAGTGCCAACTACCGTAAGGGACGCAGACTTCTGGTCCTGACCAACTCCTCAGTGATCTGTCCTGTGGTCCTCAGTTAGTGAGTGGTCTGTGAAGCGGCTTTTGCAATTCTAATACATCTTCTCCCTTTTCTGGTCGTGGTGACAGCGCTGTTAGATTAATAAATATCAGAGATCATAATCTCTTGTCCAGAAAATGTAATGTATTATGATGATTATTGTTTTTAATATTAGCAGTGGCGCCGCCAGCCGGAATCCTGTGCGCACTGTGCGTACAATTGTTTTTGAAGGTGACAAAAAATAATATTTTAATTTTTTTTTTGTTTGTTTGTATGTTTTTTTTTGTTGTTTTTGAGGAGAGGGTAATAAAGATGCTTGTTTGTAATAGGTTAAACGTGCTGAGTCAACTGATTGTTAAGCCAATCACTTGAAGGCTAACATAAGGCCAGTGATTGTCATTTACGTCATCTGTCACTTGTGATTTTGATTTCTGGCGCTTATTCATCTGCTATACACTACCGCCTATGTGGTGATTACGGTCCGGTCAGTACTGAGCGGCCTGCGATTGTTTGCACTCTGCGAATCGCGCGAGCCGCTGCTCAGGGACTGGCAGCACATCTGTCCCACTTGCTTTCTCCTCCGCTCCGTTGTGGAAGATCTCACACAGAGCAAAGAAATACACAATTTCTTCACCTGTCCCCCGCTCTGCTCGAGCGCGACTGACGCCGGGATTCCACTGGATGCGGAACGGCCGCGCTACGTGTCAGCTCCGTGCTCCGCCGTCCGTCAACACCCACCGAATGTGTGTGTGAAGCGCACTGTTGCGGCTCCGCCGGACAGTGGGAATCGCGGGGACCCACGAAATCTCGCGAATTCACGTATAATCGCGCAATATAGCGGGATGAAGAACCTAAAAACCAAAAACAGTTTATTTAATCCAGAGGAGTAGTACGAAAACACCTGTTGACCCGCCTATTTTGTGATTTACAGTCAGCCTCTCCTCGTCCATGGTGTCAACGGGATGAAATCCCCGTTTTCATAAAAGCATGAAACTGTTTACATATTTGCAATTAATATACTTTATGTTAAAAGTTAATTTGTATGTGTGTGTGTGTGTTATCCTTTTTATTATTCATATTATATATCATGTGTGTTTATATCACTATTTACATTTACAATGTGTTGCACCTCTGTTGACTAAACCACCTGTGTCTTCTACCCTTTTGTATTTGGTGTTTCCCATTATCCTTGTCAGATTGTCTGTGTTTCTACCCCCTGTGTTGTGGCTGTGAGTTTGTGTTGTGTTTCCTGTGTGTTCCTGTTCCTTGGTGTAAGTTAAATATGTCTTCTGTTTTCATCCGTTTCCGTCTGCATGTCTGTACGTCTTTACGTCTTTACGTCTGCATGTGGGTCCAGTCCCCTGCACAACTTGACATTATTAGGATTTGTCTGTTTACATTTTCAGTGAAGTGGAGGAGTTTTTTTTTAGGAGGATTGAGCAGCAAATGAGGACGGAACAGGCACCATTCAAATGGTAGGTAATGCTGTTAATATGTCAGTGTAATACTCAGTTTGCTATGCTGCAGAATCTTCATTATTTCTGTGTAGACTGTGATAGGTATTTACATTTTTTAAAAAAGAAAGGTGTTTCTGTTCTCAGTTTTGTGATATGTTTGATTTATTTTTTCTCTGTAGATCCCCCCGGACCACTGCAACTGTACTCTATAAAACATTTCAAACCATTTTAGTATTTCACAGTCCTTGTTTCAAATTCCCACAACAAAAGTGAGGACTGGACACCCAAGACCAGACATTTCCTGTGATGTTGTAGTGTAGAAAAAATGTCTACTCTTCACCAATATCTCTAGCTCATCACTCTAGTTGAGCAGAGCGTTGACATTTCTCATGATGCCTCACAGCAGAAAGGACCTACATTACATCTCCACCTTCAAGCCTTTAACCTTTGCACCAGCAGCATGGCAACCATGAAAACATCTCTTCAAATCAGTTGGAACAGGCTGACCAGACCTGCTCTGTTTTCAATGAAAGAAGCCCATCTCCCGAACTCCTCTTCCACAGACGTATCAGTAGTTGACAGAATACAACAAAAACATAAAAATAAAGCAAAGGTTGAATAGAAACTCAGATCTACCAGATTTTGCTGCTACCGCTTGAAGCACATGTGAGAATGCTACATAAAATGTATACAAAAATACATATTTGGGTGCAACAAACTTTTAATCACTTGTAAGTATTTTGTATTTTGGTTTGTGGTCAACCTTGAAACTGTTTAGTATTGGGGTACACTAAACCTTTAAACTGTTAGAATAGATGGTGTAATAAAACTTCATAACTGTTTTAGAAGGGAGAGTTTAGCTTCAGAATCAGACTTTACTGATCCCTGGAATGAAATTCTTTACTTGGAAGCTTCATGTTTCATCAACAATTACATCTTGGTATTTTTATTCAGGTTTAATAAATTTAATTAATAATTAAATGTAATAAAAAACAATACTAATTAAAAATTAAAGTAATATAATTTTTAAATTGTAATAAAGCTTTACAAGTGTAAAGTGGCATTTGGGTGGGACACTGATTTAGGTGCAGTTTTCCAGCCATCCAGTAGGGGGCACTTTCACAAGAAAATAAGGAGTCTAGAACTACGGGTCCAGAACTGCAGGTCTGAATCTGCAGTCTCCGGGGTCTGCAGAGGCATACTATTGGGAAAGGAATTTTGGGTCAAAAATAAAGGTCCAAAAATGGGCCAGTTGTGATCAAGGACCATTTATTTTCCAACAATAAATGATACAAAATCAAAGTCCCAAAAGGTATCCAACAGGTTATAAAATCCAACAAAGTGTTGCATATCCTCTCCAAAAATGACCAGAACAAACAGCTTGGTATGGGAGAGTCTAACCCCCTGAAAGGTGAGGTCAGACCTGAGTCTGATCTGGATCAGACTGAACTGTAGGTCTCTGTACCCTCTTTTTTTAGTGCACTACCTCTTATTTAAATTATGGGAGGTTTCCTCCCTTATTTTTCTTAAAACTAATATTATTTGTCCAAAAATAATGGTGTCATCTTTCTCTTACTAGGTCCCTGCCTCAAACATGTGAGGCCCCTTTTGATTCTAATAGTGTCACGTTTTTTGTACTTGTGCATCGTTTTTTCTAAGTTTACACATTTTCGCTGACTGTTTTTAAAAACAAATGACAATTATTTTTGATAAAATGCCTAATAAATTTGCTCTGGTATCTTTCTGCACCTGTTGTCCGCACCTGTTGCCTTGAAGTCTAGGTACTTTCCAAATGGTGGACACTCACCCCTCCCTTCTCATTCTCTCTATCTGCACAGAGCTCAGTTTTGGTTTTTTCCACATACACTCACCCCCTTCTTCTCACTCTCTCTACCTTCTCGAAGCTCAGTGCATTTTCCTTTTTTTACCCAACAGGAACACCACAAACCTACTTCGATGAAAATAAAAGAAAAAAGAAGAGAGAGACACATGAAATAGTTAAGAAACAGTAACAAGGAGCTTAACAAAAACGAAAATACAAACATGTACGAAAATATGAATACTACTTTATTAATCCTCAAAGGGACATTGTCTGTCAGTTCATCAGCCATTTGCAGAAGAATTAAAATGCCTGATGGCTGTAGGTACAAAGATCTCCACCTTCCACCATGGCCATTTTCTTGGTCCATCAAGGTGTTATGAATTGGATAATCTGGTTTGATCAGAATTGCCTCCACCAGTGAATCCATCAGGTAAACATGATTGAAGTCTCCAGATGTTATTACAAGTGCCTCAGGATGTTCAGTCTGTGTCCTAGCAACGACTTAATGGAGAACTTAACATGGAACTTCAGCAGTAGCCGTTGGTGGGATGTACACAAGTATTGTTATGATTTGAAAAAAATAGAGTCTACTTTATGAGTCTTCACCAATATCTCAAGCTCATCATTGCTGTTGGGCAGAGACTTGACATTTCCCATGATGACTGACGGCAGAAGATGTACCACTTCCAAGCCTTCATCTTTGCACCAACAGTACTGCAACCACAAAAGCACCTCTTCATCTCAGCTGGAACAGAGGGGCATCTTCATGACTTGCTCCATTTTCAATAAAAGAAGATCCTCTTCTGAAGAATCTCCTCTCCCCACAGAAGTATCCATCGGTAGTTGATAAAATACGACAAAAACAAAACAAAACAAAGCAAAGGCTGAGTAAAAACTCAGACCTACAGATTTGTTTCCATCTGTTGACTTTGATATATTCACCAGTTGCTATAACCATGTTTGTGCCCACACACCCTTACTTATGCACATATTTACCAATCAACAGAAAAATAAATGATGTAAGCTAATGAACAAATAAATAAATGATCACCATGTGACTGTCATAGCCCCTCTTCCTTTCTGTACTTAATGAACACCACGTCTTTGTACAGCTCTTTTGAATTGACTCATACTTCGACACTTAGCTCCACACTTAATCCATTCCGCAGATCTACTACTCTACTATCTCTATACTAAATCTACTGACCTCTGTTACTATTGCCACCTAGCAGCACCTAACTGCTGAAGTTCCATGTGAGATACTACATGAAATCATTGCCAGGATACAGACTAAACATTCTGAGGCACTCACAATAATATCAGGAGACTTCAACCATGTCACCCTCTCCTCCCACCTGACTGGATTTACACAGTTTGTTAACTGTGCTACCAGAGAAAACAAAACCCTTGATCTGCTGTATGCCAATATCAAAGAAGCTTACGGAGCCACTGCCTTACCACCACTGGGCAGGTCAGACCACAACTTGGTTTTTCTGCAACCTGTTACAAACCCTGCATGCAGAGGGAACCTTCAACTACACTCACAGTAAGGAAATGGACCCCTGAGGCTAGTGAGGCTCTAAGGGACTGCTTTGAATGCACAGATTGGGATGTGCTGCTGGAAACAGATAAGAACAGTATGGACATTGACAGACAGGTTGACTGTTTTGCAGAGTATATCAACGTCTGTAGAGACACAGGCATACCTACAAAGACCAAAAAAAGGAAGCTTTTAGAGACCTTCTCCTCCTGTGGGCATCTCCATGATGGTTCCTTCCTCACCTCCACAAGTGTGTTTCTCCACCATGTCTCCTCCTCCTCCTCCTTCACCTGGGTACATCTCCACTGCTGCAGCTACTCCCCTTCTCACACCTGTTCCTCCACCCTTGTTTGTCACAGAGACAGGGGTGAGGCTGGAACTCAGGAGACTTTGCTCTGGGAAGGCAGCTGGCCCAGATGGTGTGTGCCCAAGGCTGCTTAAAGACTGCGCTGCCCAACTGTGTCAACCTCTCCACAAGATCTTCAACCTGAGTCTACAGCTGGGGCGAGTGCCAGCTCTGTGGAAAACATCCTGTATAGTGCTGGTACCAAAAACAAAATGTCCGGCTGAACTAAATGACCACAGACCCATGGCCCTGACTTCACACATCATGAAGACCTTGGAGCGGCTGATTCTACGTCTACTGAGGCTTGAGGTCAAAGACAAACTTGATCCCCTGCAGTTTACATACAAAGAACACATTGGAGTGAATGATGCAGTCCTCTACATGCTCCACCGTGCCCTCTCTCATCTGGAGGAATCTGGCATCTATGTAAGAATCATGCTTTTTGATTTTTCAAGTGCATTTAATACCATCCAACCCAACATACTCAAAAACAAGCTCATAGAGATGTGAGTGGATTCTTCCTTTGTCTCCTGGATCACAGATTACCTGACAGAAAGGCCACAGTTTGTCAGGTTGGGGAACTGTTTTTCTGGGACATTAATGAGCAGCACGGGGGCTCCACAGGGGACTGTCCTGGCTCCATTCCTGTTCACATTGTATACAGCAGACTTCAAATACAACTCTGAGTCCTGCCACATCCAGAAATACTGCGATTGTGACACTGCGATTGTGGCATGTATCAGAAATGGACAGGAATCTGAATATAGGGATCTGATAAAAGTCTTCAGTGACTGGAGTCACAAAAACTGCCTCATGCTGAACACCTCAAAGACAAAGGAAATGATCATGGATTTCCGTAGGTCCAAGCCCTCTCTTCAGCCAGTGAACACTTGGAGAGCGTGGAGTGGACATCGAGGTGGTGACAACCTATAAATAAATAGGTGTTCACCTTGATTGTTGGACTGGTCTGTTAACACAGATGCACTCTACAAAAAGGGGCAGAGCCGCCTCTTTTTCCTAAGAAAGCTCAGATCTCTAAACATCTGTCATAAGATGCCGCAGATGTTCATCTGTGATCAGTCTGTGGTGGCAAGTGTTTTATTTTATGCTGCAGTCTGCTGGGGAGGAAGTTTAGGAAAAAAGCAGGCAAAGAGGCTGGATAAGCTTGTCAAGAAGGCTGGCTCTGTCATTGGAATAAAGATGGACTCTCTGGAGGAGGTGGTGGAGAAATACACGATGAGAATGATGGAGGCCATCCTGAACAACACGGATCATCCACTTCATAACACCTTGATGGATCAAGCTGCTGCTGATCAGAAGCTGCAGTGGTGGACGGCTCCTCTCTCTTCGTTGCAGGACAGAGAGATACAGAAGATCTTTTATACCCACAGCCATCAGACTCTTTAATTCTTATGCAAATGGAAGATGAGCTAAAAGACAAATGAATTTCCCTTTGGGATCAATAAAGTAATTTCTATTCTATTCTACTCTGCAGTAGGATATATGTAGCATGAAAAAGCTTGCTTAACATAAATCTAAGCCAACACAAAGGCCTGTTAGAACACATTCACAACACTAACCAATATTCAATTATTTTTAACATTTATGATATATTTTCTTTTACTCATAAGTTCAGTCTATCGGATTTTTCATTTCTCCCGTCGACCTTCTTAACTCAGGTTCACTTGGAGTGGTTATGTGGTAGTCAGTGTTACAGTCCATAACAGGTGTTGAGATGGATTAAGATTCACTGTGAGTTACACTAATCTCACCAACAGTCTCCTGAGGAACCTTTAATAGACTGTGACTGTTATGTCTGAGGATTTGTCCCTCCTCACTTCTCATGGTGTATGACTGTGGAGCAACTTCTTGCAGAACAGTTCCTTTCGTCCTCCATCCATCAGCATCCTCAATGACTAAAATGACTTTTGCTTCATTTTCTGCTGCCATAAGTTACATTCAATCTTTGAAAGATTATTTTGCCTTCATTTGTTGTTTGGATGACTTAACAGGGTCATGCAGAGCTTCCGCTTCATCAGCAGTTCACCAGGTGATCTCACTAGCTCGGGACATGCAGCACTTAAGTGCAATGTCCTGAATGGAGGGAAGGGAAGTCCCTCACATTCTTCCAGTCAGAGGCACTGCAGCTGCTAACTAGAAAATTCCCTCTGGGAAATTTTGAAAGGACATTCCATGCAATACACACCCATTATAATCTCAAAATTTCTCCAAAAATGATCATGGTCATTGAAGAGTGATTGATCAAAAACTATATGACCTATCAAAACGTAGATTAATACACCAACACACAAAACTTGTGTCTACAGTTTAAAGTTTAAATCAAGTCTCTAGGTGAAAGTATGCCTGAGCAGTAGACGTTTGAAAAACTCCAATAATTGTTTTTTTTTGCAGTTTTTTTTTTTTTTTTCAAATTTGTATTCCGTAGAGAAAAGTAATAGCACATCGATCTCGATCAAACTGCACGTTTTGATATATAATTTGTCCTACAACTCTTCAAGCTGTAGGACAAGTTACGGGACAAAATTATGAAAAAGATGAAAAATAAGAAAAAACACGCAGTATAACAAGCTCCGAGGCACTATTGCTAATAACACCATCTCTGGCATGCTTATGAGATTTGCTTTAGCACCAATGTCCAATGTCCAATGTCCCACCAGTGTTCCCATTAAGCTGACCTGCTCTCCCTGCATATGACCCAGCTGGGCCACCAGAAGCTGCCTCCATCAGCTCCTTTGACTGAACCATCCCCATTTATTTCTTATTATTCCATATTTCATGCTGTAAATTGTTTTCTTGTCTATACACATCTAGCTACTGCACGTCTGCCTATCCTGGGTGAGGGATCCCTCCTCTGTTGCTCATTCTGAGGTTTCTCCTGGTTTTTCCTTGTAAGGGTTTTCTTAGGAGTTTTTCCTCAGCCATTGTGAGGGTCTAAGGGCAGAGGATGCTGTGTAAAAAGAAACTGTTTGTAAAACTGAGCTTTACAAATCATGCCTTGCCTTGCTGACTCGGTTTCAAATAAATGTAGTGAAGTAAAGCATAATATTTCTACTAAATTCTTGTAATTACAATTTAAGTACTGGAATAAAGCAAAAACACTTAAAACTATTGCGGTGATTCGGTAAATGTATCTGATTACTCTATCGTGTCATTTTATTTCTCCATGAACAAGGTCATGCGGTACAGATGAGTTAAGCAGGCCCCGCCTCCCTCAGGTGTAGCTCATTAAAAGCTGGCACAAGACGAACAATAGCGTCCGTCCGTCTGACGTGAAGGCGCTAAACTTAAACAGCGAAAAATGTCAACGAGTGGAGTGGAAACAGCTCAGACTCCGCTGCCCTCCTCCAGGTAATGACAGCAAAAGAACACTTGGTTTGTCATGGCAACACACAGGGCCTGAAAATGCACGGCGTGTACACCACAATTTCCAGGAGACACGTGACAACATCTTGGTTCAGTTTATATGTTACTGTTCATCTACTGACATAAATCAAGATTTAGCATCAAAACTCCCCTTATCAGAGCCGAGACCCAGCCCAGCTGTGGCACTTAACCCGTTTGAGCCCCAACCCCCGTGTTTTTTTTTTTTTTTTTTGTTTTTTTTTTTAGCTCGTATTTGTCTACATTTTTGGAGGTGGATATTCCCGGATCGGCAGTGATCTCGTCATGTTTGGTCGGAATATATTAATGTTCAGACAATAACCACCGGGCCACTATGATACTGAGAGGAGCTTAAACAGCAGGTTTCTCTATGGAGTTCTGCAGGTAGAGGAGATTATTCTTTTTCCTCTAGTTTCGAAGGACGTTTGTGGAGCTTCAGTCTGGAAGGATATCTTGACGACATCCTCAGGAAGTGTAATCAGTTTTGATCTCAAAATGTTTTATGTTTGAACTTTGACACAAATACGGTCAGTTTATTCAGCATGTTAAAAGTGGTCTTGATGTCACCAATCTGCATCATGTCACTGGACTCAAGAAGTAAATTATAATGAGTATGAGCATTTCACTAAAGCGTTACTTACTGTTTTCAACAGGTGGCACTGTGATAACGTCATTAGTAGCAAACATGAGGTTTTGGGTAGATTGGACATCTTATTTGAGTCATGACAACTTATCTAATGGCAAACACTGGACTTTAGCTGCACTGTCATGGACAGGATGTGCAACAAAAAATTAACAGCTTTACAGATTAGAATTGAGATTTTGAGGTGAGAAGGACTTTATAATGTCCTTACTTTTCAAAAATCAGTAAATTAAAAATGGCTGACTTCCTATTTTCCTAGTTTCAGTTATGGGTGCAGGAGGCCTTTATGTAGATCTTGGTATGTTATATGTTGCTACCCACTGAATTTCACACCTGGGCCCAGTTGTTCAAAAGGTGTAATCTGGATCAGAATTATCCGGATTTTGAAAATCCTTGTTTTGCCTTCCAGGATAACGTAATAAATCTTACTTTTTATCCCAGTTGTTAAAAATTCACAGTTGGGCTGGATCAGTCTGATCCAGATACAAACTTTTTAAGATTACCAAATCCGGATAATGAGTGTCCTAAATGGGACTGCATATCACACTGAAGGCAACTAGGTATGTCAAAAACAGGCAGAATAGCAGCATGGGGTCTTTTGTCTTTTGTTTCTTCAATGTCTTTTAAACAGAGTTTTAAATAAATTTAATAAAAGCAAATATACAGTACATTAGTACATTGTGAATAATTTTCCATGTGTTTTGAAATTTGAACTTAAAGTTTCAAAATTCAAGATTTCACATGTCAAGCCCCTACAAAAAGCTTTCATTTTGTGTTGATTTTGGTGACCCCTGTGGACAAAAGCAGTAGGATTCTCTTTGTGGATCCTCAGCCATGACAAAAGTATAGCAATGAAATTGAGCTTGGTTTTTATGCGCTAGCATAGCAACAACTCAATGCTAATTTATAGCCTCATCAAATGTGCCATCTCCTCTGGTCTGAGTGCTGCACATCGTTTTGTCGTCCGGTGGACCGAGCCGTCCACTGCCTCCCAAAGGTAAAGACGGCTTAAAGATGGCCTCATTTGCCGTTGTAGGTCATATAGAGACATCAGCAGAAACAAGAAACTTTTGCATATATAAATATAAAATATAAATACAAATATAAATCAATAAATGTGTGTATATACACTATATTGTAAATGTTGTTTATTTGACCAGTTTGAATTTAATTTAAATCATATTTTGTTCCTGAAACCCACCTGACTGCTGGGATCAAAAAGTTTTGAACAACAAAACTGAGGGTTTGATCCAGATTAAAACCAGGATTGGATTATGTGCTCTAATCCGATATCAGAATCCGTTCTTAGTTTTGAACAACCCATTTTCAAGATTTGATCCAATCCATTATCCAAAATCCGATCAGATTACCTTTGAAAAACTGGGCCCTGAAGATGAAACACAGAGGGAGAACTGTTAAATTCACTAGTTGGCACTATCATTTACCCACACCCACAGGCAACGCAATTTATCCAGGTGTGTGAATGTCTAGATGCTCTGTTCATCAAAAAAACTTGAGCCTCCACCCCTTTGTTCTTGGGTCTGTTTTGAGTAAAAATTTTTAGCTCCTCTTCGGTGTGGGCACTGAGCCCAGGTCAAAGGTCAGGCCAGTGTGTTGTGGGTTCTGTGATGACGATGCAGTTTCTTTTAGCCTCTGTTTCAGTCCCTGGTCACACGTGTGTGTGAAGGGCTGGTCGGCTGCCATGTGGAGCAGCCTCCCTGACCCACTGCTCGCCACCGGCTCCTCCAGCTGCTGCACCCCCGAGCCCTGGCTCCTCCCCGGCTGCAGTTCCGTCTATGACAGCCTGGTCAGGTGAGCAACACACCTGCTGATTCTGTACCTGGTTCCTCATTCAGTGAATCCTGATGCTTTTTGTAATGTTTCAGGTGAAACTGCTGTTGCCATGGACAACCTGTGATGTTCCAGGAACAATAATAAAACATCTCTTGAATTCCCATGTGACATCACCTGTCAACCACATGCTACAGTTCAATATGAAGTGAAGCATGAATATTAATAACAAATGTAGCTTTTGTATGACTGAACATTAAGTTACATATTATGCAAAACAACAGGTCATTAAAGTTGAACAGAAAGATGTTCACTCATTTTGAAAGGCAGGACAATTTCTGCAACATTAACATTATTATACTGGCAAAATTTCAGATTCATGAGGAGAAAATCAGTTTCCTCTTTTAAACTTTTACTAACTTGAACTAATCTTGAACCTGACTAAGTCTTTTTAGGAACAAGAGATCGATGTCAGCAGTAAAGAGAGATGCTGAAATGTTTCTTTAAAGTGTGTCAGTGAAATCTTGAATTTGTCCTTTAATGTATGTTTTCTTTAATACTTTTCTGTTGAAGTGTATCATTTCAGTTGAAGTGATGTCTCACTGTCAATTTCCAAATTCCCGTCTCCTCAGTAATGCCTCTCAGATCCGCCCCCCCCCCCCTGCGAGTGGCCTGCAAGGGCGAGACAGAGCCACTGGCAACAAACCTCGCAGGTTAGGGTCCTGAACCACGGATATAGGGTCTTGGTCAGGTGATGGGCCAGTTCTGGGTCTGGTGTGAGTCATGACAGGATGAAGATGATGTCTGACTCATCTGTCTGCCCCCACTCCAGGCCATCCATCCTGGAGCGCTGTATCCTGAAAGTGTCAACCAGCAGCATTGGTGTGGGGACAGATGATCTGGACAAGAGGTTAGAGCAGCTGTTGTTCATGTGGCAGTTCAGATAACAGGAAGTCAGTCTGACCTTAAGATGATAACCCCTCCTGCCCCTGGGCCCCTGCAGGTCCCCCCTTGGCCGCCACCCCCGCCTCCTGGACCCAGCCAACACGGAGACCAATGCTGCTGTCCTGAAGCGGCGCCAGAAACAGATTCAGTACGGCAAGAACACCAGTGGCTACCAGAACTACCTGCAGCAAGTGCCCAGGTAAACAAGCGGGAGAGACGGACACAGGCACACATCCCATTTGTTTTTGCCCTTTGCCCTTGACCCCCTCTTCCTTCTCAGACACCTGAGGGACCCTAAGCTCCACCCCTCCACCCCCAATAAGTACAGGAAGTACAGCCGGCGGTCTTGGGACATGCAGGTTCGGCTGTGGAGGCGGGCCCTGCACCTGTGGGACCCACCCACTGACAACCAGCCAGATGCTACCACCAATGCTCAGGACCCGGTGGAGCAGCTGTAGGTGGAGCCAGGGACCAGTTGCACTACACAACTTGACAACGAATGTTAAATTTTGCTTTAGCTGATAAAGAAGTAGGGAGTAGGGTAGGAACTGGGAAGACTGTTTATGTACACTATGTACTGGAATACAACCCTGTGATGGAAACTGCAATATATTTAGCTCAACTCTTAAGGAAAATCTAAACTTATGGTGTTTGTTCCTGAATTGATCAACTGCACATTTTCAGTTCAAGTTCAAACATGTTCATGGTTAACTTTCCAATACTGAAGAGACTAATTGGTTGCACTGATTGGACAAGGTCACATGTTACATTTTATGGGAGCCTCTGTTTTGACTCTGTTTTCTCTCTTCTGTTTAACCTGATAAATTAGTGTCATGTCTGGAGAAGCTTCAGTTTTTAGTTGAATCGCATTTGATGGAAAATCGGTTTTACTGTAATGACTGTAAACGACTAGAGTAAACCTGAGGTCTCTGAACATGTGTGCAGGCAGAGCCAGCTGGAGAAGATGACCTCTGACCTGTATGAGGACAGAAGAGAAAGGCAGAGAAAGGAGGAGGCAGCTGCCACCTCTGAAGCTTCCTCCGGGTCTCCTCCTGCACCCTGGACTGTCCCCTTCTCCCTGGTAACCAGCTGTTCACCAATCAATATGTGATAATCAAAGGTCAAACTGCTCCTGTGACTGTGAGTGGTGATGATTTACTGTGTTGTGTTGTTGGACCCTGGCATACACTCAGAAACTACTACACACTGTAGAGTTAAAATAGTTGATCAATTATTGGTTACTAATCAATTTTCTGATCAGTCATTTCAGTCCATCATTTAATCATATCCAGCTGTATTCATATTTGTCTCATCCGCTCAGGACTCTGAGGCAAGCCACCGGCCTCTTCGCTCCCCTCCTGGCCTAAGCTACTCCCTCAGGAGTCACCTGAACTGTGATGACAAAATGACCGACTGGCTTCACCTCCTGCTAGACGCTGACTACACCCCAGGTGAGGTCGCGCTGTGTTAAGGTGCTGCTTGGGCTTCAGATTAATTAAAACACACTGATACTTGTCAAAACTCACATGCATGGAGAGCTGCATTGGAGTGGTCAAGTCAAGACACGCTGTTGCTGTATGTTTGTTTGTTAAAAATCAGAGCAAGTCAGGAAGTGACGTCACAGGAGCAGTTATTAAGACTTCCTTCATTTCATATTTCAATTAAAAGCGAAGTGCTCTGACAGGACAGTATGGAATAATGAGGTCCTTCAGATAAGATGGAGCTTTGTCATTAAGAGCCTTGTAAGTAAGTAGAAGGATCTTGAAGTCTCTTCTATATCCTACAGGAAGCCAATGGAGAGAAGCTAGAATGGGAGAGATGTGCTCTCTCTTATTAACTCTTGTCAGTACCCTCGCTGCAACGTTCTGGACCAGCTGGAGACTCTTCAGAGAGTTTTTTGGACATCCTGAGAAGAGAGAGTTACAGTAGTCTAGCCTAGAAGTGATAAATGCGTGGACCAGTTTCTCAGCATCACTCTGAGAGAGGATATTCCTGATCTTAGCTATACTGCACATAGCCCAAAGCAGTGATTTGACTCCCAACCAAGACGATCTTTACTGCATGTCATCCCCGTCTCTCTTCAATGTCCTATCACATCAAGGAATAATATGCCCCAAAATAACTTTAAAAATTTAGTGATGTATTAGTGAATGACATAACACTTGATAAATGTGTTGAGAGATGATTTAATTTATGATGGTCATGAATATCTTGGACTCCCTCAATTTCTGTTTTCTCTGTCGAATTAGCTAATCAATGATTTTAGCCATTTAGTTTCTCCTTCTAGCCTCTCCGTGACGTTCTGGCCTTCAGAGCTCATTATGGTTCAGTCTGGTTTGACAGCACTGCGCAGCACCGCCCAGAGTGTCTCAGAGGCTACATGACAAAACTAATCCTAAGCCTGTGTTCAGAAACTGAGCCTTGGAACCAGGCATCAGGACTTTCTGTAACTTTGATATCACAATGCAATCACTAAATCTTGAGCTCCTGGATCTACCATCCAACAGTTGCAGAATTTGGTTTCTCCTAACACTGCAATATGGACTTTTAATTTTCTGTAACCCAGATGTTTCTTGTTCTCAGTGTGAGTGTATACTGCTGCTGACAGGACATTAGGTACCGTGACTTCACCTGACTCACCTGTTTATCACATGATCACAGAGAGTGTTGGTTACATTAAGGCACCATCAGTGTTTTTAATTGTATAATTTAATCCAATCTCATTGAGGAACAATGAAAGCAAAAGATAAACTTCCTACAGAAACCAGTACACACTTTCTGTTGAAGCCCAAACATATCAGTCTCCAGTCAGAGCACCGTCTTGTGTTCTCATTGGTCTCTGATGGTCTCTCTTCTCCCTCTCAGATCTGGGTTGTGATGACCAGCGGGTTCCGGTGTTCTCTGACCAGGTGCTGTGGAACCGGTATTGATGCTTTCTGGTCCTGTGCCGGTCTGGAACCAGCAGGGTTCTGTCATCATGCCAATGCGTTGCCATCATCGTCTGAACTGTGACTGGACGAGTGTGTGTGTGGGGCTAGCTGGCTGGCTGTCCTTTTTAAGATCACTGCAGATGTTCTATCCCAATCCCCTATTGTCTGTTCTTGGAGTGGGGGTCCTCAGAGGAGGTGTTGAAAATCCCAGCTGTTCTTGAACACATCCTCCATGCTGTTATAGTTTGCACTTGTGTGTTGTGTTAAACTGTCACTTGCACCAGGTTTTAATTTGAGTCCTGCACTGAGGGAAGTCACCTGTTTCTGTTATCACATTGTCTTGGCCCCACCCTCACCTTCTCTCTGGCTCCTCCTCCTGTGCTGCCATGTTTTTTTCTAAAACACAGAAACCTTGAGCATTGAAGAGGCACGAGGAGCAGTTTGTCACTTTGTTTTGTGAGTTTTCTCTTTTACTGTGTTTATGGATTTATTGTGTTGCTTGAACCTGATGAGCAGAGCTGAAAGATGCACTTAATAAAGATAAAGTAATAAAGTGTTAATTCACATGAGCTCTGTTATTCTTTACTGTTGCTGTGCTGTAGTGACAGCTGATTGGCTGCACACCTGCAAGCTCTCTGTGGACACTTAACACATTTATTATGCTGATTGGTGCAGAGACACAATTCTGTTGGTTCTATGTCTCTGACTCTGGAGGGTCAGAGACATAAATATGAGACCTAAAATGTTCACATATTTAAGGTTTTCCTCTTAGTCAAGTATAGTGCTTAAATGGCTGGTTGCACAAACAGGGCAGTTTGTATCAAATTGTTAGAGTTGGTTCTTTTATTGGAAGCCCAAGAACAAACCGGAGAAGTCTTCAGTTCACAGACGAAGAATTTACTCAGGTCACAGGTAAAGTACAGCAGCGCTGGGTGCGTAGTGACAGAGCTCAGTCGGGATCTCAGCCAAAACGAACACAGCTTTGAGAAAACAGTTCACATTTATAATTCACAGTTGTCTTCTTGGGCTGGTCCTGCCCGATGCAGAGGTTGGACTTTATGATAGAGTTTGATGAGTCAGATGATGCTGTCCACTCTTGGTTTATGATGTGTGTGCAGAATGTGTTAAGTATGTGTGTGAATCTGCTGTGAGTCAGGCGTGTATCTATTGTAACAGACCTAGCTGACAGAGAGAGAAGACACTGCAGTTACATCTTGTACTTGCTTATCAGGTGAGAGTCACTGTTATCTGGTGTCATAGGGACACTCATCAGGTTATGTGCGTTCAAGCACAGGACAGAGCACACTGTCAGATCATCTAATTGTAACAGAACAGTGCATACATGATGTCAAATCACAGTTAATCGTAACATTACTAAATAGTGCATATAGTGTCAAATCATAGCGTAAATATAGCATCAAATTCTAACTTATTCATAACAAAACCATCCCATAACTGAAAGTAAAAACCTGCTGCTGCAGTGAAAAAAGAGGAGTGGCTGGACAGAAATCTGCAGTGAGTACAATTCAAGTGAAAATCATAAGGACAGTACAACAACTTAAGGCGAGATATCCTTATAATTATCAGTATCTCATTTTTTATATTCATATTTTTTATTACTGAATTGAATTTTATTTATTTTGAACATGTAACATGAACATGAAAACAAAACAATAATTATTATTCCTTATACATGTTTGAAAAGGAGTGAAAACAAGCAATGCTTATCTAATCCCACCCCTTCTCAATAAATCATAAATAAATCATTTATCTGTTTATCTTCCTTAATTTTCTTGTGTTGCATTGTTTATGTGGCACCCCTGAGAGGGAATGGCCACATTAATGTTATTTCATGTACATCATATGTGTTTATGGGACACTTTTCATTATGAGTAAAGAACCATATGATGGGGGTCATTTTTTAGCCCTAGAGTGTGGTCCACTTAGCCCCCACTAGTTCCAGGAAGTGCTTGGTAGGCAATAGTTGTCAGTTTTTTAACTTAAACTTTCAGACTTGACTGAGGGAGACTAACAGGTGACTTACAATGATTTGCCAATTGACTACACAATAAGTCTAGACTCACAACAGCATAATGATGATAACTCTGCTCTTATCGGACATCCATGGCAAAATTAATTATATTTATATTTTATAAAAATTAAATTTTGATTTGAATTCATTGCAAATAAATGGAATTCCTACTTATCCCAAACTTGCTGTACTCATTGATACACAATAAATTACAGTCTTGTTTTTTTTCCCCCAATGCACTTAATAGCACAATGAATTCCTTAAAAACAGTATCTAAACAAGTCAAACAGATCAGGGCCCTGTTTCAGAAAGCGTGATTAGTGAAAACTCTGAGTATGTTAAGCCTGAGATGAGGGAAACTCAGTTTCATAGAGTCAGCTCAGCGTAATTCTGAGCGCTGTGCTCTGAAGCAAACCTGCTACCTTTCATTTACAATAAAAGAATAGAAAAATAAAAGAAAGTTAAAGTGAAAAAGAAGAAGTTAAAGTGTTGCACAGTGACTGCAACTGACCTAAGCTATTTCTAGTCAGGTGTCTTAAGACACAAAGAAGACATATTCTGCCCCTTTTCCACTAATTAAAATAGTTGCCAGGTGTCTTAAAGACATGTCTGTGACATGGGCTTTGGTCAAAATACCACAAGGATCAAACATCACAACACTCAATCCACTCAAAACAGCCCTGTTCAGAACGGCTAGTTTTAGTGCCTGTCATTTAAATGCAAATGAACCACTGCTCACCCCGCCCAGCCCCTTCTACCTGTACCAGTACTCACAGGTAGGTTGCCATTATGAAAATTGTATAAACTTATGACATCACTGTACACCTACTGAGGGAACAGATCCTAAAACCATGTGGATTTCAACCTCGTGAGCCTGCAAATTACAGATTTTTTTTGTCAATTCTCACATTTTGGGGCCGGAAGCAAGCCAAACACCCAACTATATGTTGACCCTTCAAAAAGTGATATTTCCATAATATGTCCCCTTTAAGGTTAAATTTCCTCTTAGCTGAGAGAGTAGCTTAAATAATGTTGTACAGAAATCTTAAAGGGATCTCATTGTTAAGGAGAAAAAGTTAAGTGATTTACATCACTGAAAGATTTTTACAGCAATAAAATTCTGTATCTGTGGATACCGACAAAAAATGATATTTGCAAATTAATTCTGGTTCGTGGTCACAGTCACTTTGTTTTTTCACCTATAAACAAAACAAAAAACCATATTTAAAAAAATGAACATTAATGGCTGTGTGCCTGTGTGGATGAAGGTGTCTCCTCCGTCCACACGGTGCTGCTGCTGCAGTCTGACCGCATTAGAGCCGACGTCTTTGTGTGTGTTTGTCCTTAAAACTGCACTGATCACACACACATACACACACACACAAACACAAACAATAACCAGTAGAGATGAACTGGTCCTGCTGCTGTAAACAAGCTGCTGTGACCAGACTACATCTCCCATCATCTCCTCGCGCCTCTACATTTAATTCTGACTCTTGTTGTGTGTTACTGTGTCTGTGATGTTGCCGCTGTAATAATCGGCCGCTCCAAGGCTGGAGACTTGATGGAGTCTAGTCTATATAAGCGGCAGGTACTGGAGCTCTGCTAAGGTGTAGCACCGCCCCCCCCCCCCCCCCCTCCCTTCTTCCTCCTGCCTGGCACCGTAAATGTTATTTATGAATGCCCACCGCTCACGGGCGTGTGCGCGCAGATCCGTTATTATTATGTTTTAAACAATAGAAGACATTGGACATTGGACGCTGACATCGGCCGAGGCTTCGGCTCGTCCCGGACACTGCGGTTCCAGAGGGGCGTGCTTAGATTCACACTATAATTCATCGTGGAGGTTTGTCGGCGGCAGGCGGAGGAGTGTGTTCTGCCCTTTAATAATAACGTTACTGGGTCAATACACCGCGACAGTCTGGCAGCCCTCTGCGCCCACCGGAGCCGCCTCCGCCCGCTGTCCGGCAAGGTAAGCCCGCCGCCCGTTCAACAGAGAGCTGAGATGACTGGGTGTTTGGTGTGTCTGTGTCAGTAGTAGCTTAGCTGGTCCAGGCTTCTCCATCCCGCAGCATCCCGCCGTGCCCCCCTCCCCACCACACACAAACACACGCCGCCACAGGCCGGCCAGACCCTCTCACTCTCATCACCGGTGTCACTGTTATTAACTGGTGAGGCTGGTTCTGGTTGTGTAACTCGGCTCAGTTTTCAGGTTTAGTCGGAGGCAGTGTGTGCGAGCCGCACTTTTCAGTCGATCAGCCTGTATGTACTGGGGGTACATACAGGCCCCCGTACCACCCCCATGTTTGGGGTTTGTTTGCGAAACCTGCACAGCTAGCGCTGCTACCAGGTCCGTTAGCCGCCGTTAGCTGCTGCTGCTGCTGCTGCTGCTGCTGGATGCAGCCGGTGTTGCTCCGTGTTAGCCCCGCAGACCTACAGAGCGGGCCGGCCCGAGCTCCGGAAAGCTGCAGAGGACGCACAGTATTCAGTCTGCAGGTTTGTTTCAGCTAATAAGATGGCTGAATTTATTGTGCCGACCTTGGCAGCAGTAACGAGATGAGATATTATTAATAACGAGCTACCTGCTCGGGATGCTCCGAAACGGCAGCTAGCCCGGTGATGTAACCAGTCCCAGAACCGTCTAACCCAGAGTAGGACATTGTTCTTGGCTGAGTATGTGTCAGAATTTCTCTGTGACATTAACACGTCTTTCCTGAGCTGAAGCGGGGCACGGGTGCGTTAACACCCCCCACTGAAAACAATAGGATCTCTTAGCCACAAGCTAGCAGCAGCAGCAGCCAGAGATGCACAGCGGCCTCAATGAGTGCGGCAGCAGAGCGGCGGTGCGGCTCACGCTGCACCGAGGCCTCCGCTGCCGCTCGCGCTCTCTCTCTCTCTCTCACACACACACACACACACACAGCTATTATTCAGCCACAACTCAGGCGTGTAAAGGCAATGGCGTTCAGTTTGATTTAGTTTATAAAATTACAGATTTACATCGGAGTTCCTCCAACCTGTGACCCCTGACCCCGACTCTACCACGAGCCAACTTCTCCATCAAGGGAGTATCTAAGTAGATTTACTCAAATAGTAATGTATTCAATGAGCCCTCTGTCTCTACTCCACCGCATGACTGACATTTACAGAATATTCTGGATCAAGATTTGACATTGGAGACTTTTGGCCCATCTTATTTTGAAAACCCTGTGGTTGCATTTGTCTGGATGGTGAAAATGGATACCTTTGGAAAGATCACATCAGTGCCTGATTGGCTCTGATCAGCCTTGTCCACCTCCGCCAACACAATGCAGTGATGTCACAATATCATTAATCTCTGCTGCTCCTCCTTCATAGTATTTTTTGCAGACTTGTCTAATTCTTAATGGGAAGTTACCTGAAATGTTTCAGGTCCAGGATCTCACCAGTATGCCCCAGGGAACCAGTCTGGGTTCTGGGCTGTGGGTCTAGTTTGATGGTCTGACTGAATGTTTTAATGAATGTGACTACACTCATCTGTATCTCCCTCTTCTCTAGGTGTGTTGCTGGAGGCAACAGGTGACTGACAATGTCCTTGTGAGAGTGGGCAGGGCTACCTGGCCCTGAGTTGGTAAGGAGGAGGCGGAGTTGCAACTGCCCCATCCTTCTATCCTCCCCTCCTCCTGCAATAGACCAAACAGACAGACACACAGTTGGGCGTGGTTCTCCCCTCCCTCCGCCTCCTGTTCCTAGTCCTCCTCTTCCTCCTTTCTCCTCTGTGTTCTCTCCCCCTCCTGTACCCCTCGCCTCGCCACCTTCTTTTCCTGTTCCTCCCCTTGCCCCTCCATCCCCTGCCACCATGCTGTGGTTACACTGCTGGTGGAGAGCCTGAGGAAGCAGACTCTGGAAGGCAACCCTTCTCAGCCAGGGGACTTCTACCTGGTGAGTCAGTCACATCTGTGATGACCAACAGAACCATGTTTCCATCCACACATTTTTATTCGCATTAAGCAATATTGAATTCAAAATGCCTTATGGAAACAGTCAAATTTGATTAAATATCATGAATATCAATAAAAAGTAAATACGGGCGATCTTATCAGATTTCCTCTTGATTGATAAAAAGCTGATGTGACAAATGCTGATGGAAACAGATCATTGCCGGATAAATGTGAAATTTGATTACATTTATGTTTCAGGCAGCGACATAAACAGCCATATGTCTCCACTGCTGTTATTGTTTTTGCTCTGCAGCTGACCTGTTGGTCCTGGACGCACTTTGTTAACATTTCTTTCAACAATCTTCCAAAACTGCTTGGAGTGCTGCTGCTCACACACCACAGGTTGCCTCCGTCCTCTTATGGGATTTAAAGCTGGGTGGATAGTCTTCTGATGATATATTGCTATGTGTGTGCCAGTTGACACAAAAGCACTTGTATAACTTATGTTATATTTAGCATTTGTTAACAGACGCCTGTACGATCCATGTTTCTTTCTTCTTACGGCTGCAGTTAGTTAGTTATCGATCAGTGGAATCCAGGCAGCAGTATTCGATTTTGCAATTCAGTGAAAAAATGAGTGGAAACACGTTAAATTGCAATAAAACAATTCAATACACCAAAATGATCGCAGAACAGCACATGACATCATTAAACACAGGTTTCTATTCAATTTAAAGCTCTTAGAAACGTACTTGAACCGGCATTATTCACATTCATATTGTTATCGATCTTTAGATAATTCGATCGACAAGTGGATGGAAACACGGTTTGATGTTTGACCAGTGGTTGATTATCAACAGAATCCAGCTGATTCCAGACAAGGAACAGCTGATTCTAGACTAAAACTAGTTGATTAATAACTAAAACCAGCTTACTCTAGACCGAGGCTAGGGGACTGAGCCTGGGGGACCCTAGAGTGAGGCCATCTGATTCTAGACCAAAATCAGCACATTCTGGACTGAAATCAGTTGATTGTGGACTGAGACCAGCTGATTCTAGACTGACATCAGCTGATTCTGTACTGCCAGCATCTGGCTCTAGACTGACATTAGCTAATTCTGGACAGACCTAATACTATCTGATTTTAGACCTAATCCAGCTGACTCTAGACTGCAACCACTCAAATTAGGGATGCAAATCATCGATTAATTCATTAATTTTTAGTTGGTTGACCTTGTCTATCAATAAACTATTAATTGATAAGCAGCAATTTTCCTGAGAACCTAAATTTCCCTTGGTAAAGAGTCTATAACATAAAAAGCTGAACATTGCTTATATACACTTCTACACTAACATTTGTTAGTTTACTTAAGGAGCACAATGAAAAATGTTGAAGTAGCACATTATTTAACCCTTAAATAATGTTAAGGGTCCAATGTGACACATTTTTACATTTGAGAACTATAAAAACACCCTAAACATTTTTCCTTTGACTTTAAATTGACCTCAAAAGTGACCCAGAGTGGACCATACACGGAAATATTTCAACTTCTTTAAATCAAGAGGCACAAGCAGTAACTTGTGTTAGGTGCACTTTGACCAACACAATGTTTGATACATACAGGTGAACTGGTCTGTCCTGCCACTATACTGTTATGATGATTTTAACTGAATTACATCTCATTATTTAACTACTTAAATCAACAAATCAGTATATACTGATTTGTTGAACTCAGCCTGGTGAAAACTCAAGATCCTGTCACACAGGCCAGCTCCATGTTGTCCCTGTGTGATGTTCAGGGGCAGGTCAGGACAGACTGAGGACAGACAGCTTTGTGCTTGAAGTTTATATTATTAAGGGTGCACTGTGAGACTGTGACTCGACCACATGTCAGCTGTAGTAGAGGAAAACTCAGGTGTTCTCAGCTCCACCGCGACAAGCACCTTTTTTTGTTTGTTTTTTTAAAAAAATAAAACTCTGGTATGGCAACTGGCGTGGATCTGGTGTATTTATTAGAGCTTGGTCACATGCTGAGGCAGTGAGTCTGTTTGAGCTGGGGTCATATGAAGTTATACTTTCAAACTCTTCAGGCAGTGATCAGTGTCGGCGACTTTTTGACTCATTAGACTCGCTGGTTGTCATCATTTTAGCAATCGTACACGCCTAGGGCAGTATACAACAGGTAACAGTGTTGTTGGTTCTCTTTTCACAGACAGCTCCTCTCTCCCATGTGTTATTAGTTTGCTGTGCACACACTGAAGAAGTTTCAAACACAAATCCACCATATTATGTCACTTTGTTCGTTTACATTTCACAGAAAAACTCCTGTGGAAAAGGATCAATTAACTACAATTAATTTAATTTAATTGACTGAATTCTTATCAACAATTATTCGATAGTCGATTAATTGTTTACATCCGTAAGTCAAATCCTGACACCAAACCATCTTTCTACAACGACACCAGCTGATTCTGAAACCAGGTGATTGTAGACTGAGATCAACTGACACAACACTGTCACCATCTGATATTGGACTGAGACTATATGATTCGAGAGTGAAACCATCTTTTTTCTAGACTAGAACAGCTGACTCTTGACTGAATTCCAGGGGAACTTCCCTGTCCACAGACAAGCTCAAACTTGTGTGTCTTTGTCTTTCAGTCCCTGCTGGACCCAAAAACCCTCACAGAGTGCTGGCCCCCAGATGGCTTGATGCCTGGTGAGTTACCTGATCTCTGATTAACCACAGAGGCAGCAGCACTTCATAGCTTTGGTCACTAGACACAGATCAAACTCTGGATCCTGTGTTTCCCACAATTTACCTGTGGAAAAAAAGGGTGAATTTAAATCACCAAAACCAATAATCCAAAACAAGATGTGATGTCTGACCTGTGTGTGTCTGTGTCCTCAGAGAGCAGCTACTGGCAACTCTGCCCTCCCTCTAAGTCCGGCCTGCAGGGGGGTTTACTGAGTTCTAGTTTCCCCCCTGGCCCTGTTCCTCTGGTGCCCCCAGATGCTCACCTACAAGAGGGGGGTGACCCCCTGGACGGGGCCCCCTCTCAGCCGCAGCAACACCGACCCCTGGCACCCAGCACCTCAGCGTCTGAGCTCTCCCTCCCTGGAGCAGCAGCAGCCCCTCCTGGCCCTGGCCCCCCTCCCCCTCCTCCTCCACCCCCCAAACGCCACTGCCGTTCACTGTCGGTGCCGGAGGACCTGTCACGCTGCCGCTACACGTGGCGGCCCAGCGCCTCACGGGTCTGGACTCCCGTCAGTCGGCAGCAGTGCCATGGCGGAGCTGGAGGTGGTGTAACAGGTGGTGGGGCAGGGGTGGGGGGAGTGGGTATAGGGGCAGGTGTGGCCGGGGGAGGAGCCTGTCCTCTCCGTGCCCCTAGCTCCTCGCTGAACTCATCATTGCACTCTTCATCCAGCCCCACCTTCTTTAGCTTGGCACTGTCTCCAGACTCGCCACTGCCCTGGAGTTTCCCCTGGGACCCCAGTGAGGCGGCGACAGGGGGAGGAGCATGCTGTTGCTTCTTCCCCTCCCCCTCCTCCTGCTCCTCCTCACCCTCCCCCCTTCATCCGCCTCCCCCTCCTCAGAGGCGTTTCTCTCTCTCTCCTGTGCTCATCAGAGACTCAACAGCCTCCACCTTCCTGCCTCCGCCTCCCCTGCCAAGTCAAGCAGCAGTGGCACCTCCTCTGGGCAGCTCAGCCGCCACCGCTGGAGCTGTGGTAGGGGCCCCGGTTCCCGCCTCCCCCTCCTCGGCCTGCAGCACGCCATCATCTCTGCGGCGCAACCTCCCACCGCAGCTGCCGCGTTGCCACTCACAGCCCTGTGACCTGCTGCTGCTCAAACCTGGCCTGAAGCGACGTCGAGACCCTGACCGACCCTGTGCCCGCCCTGTCCTCGACTTCACCAAGATGACTCAGGTACAACAGAAAACACATCATTAGCAATTACACATCTAACAAGTCTTGAAGAAAAACAGCAGCTCAGGTCACAGTGTCTTCAAGAGTCAGATGTTGGTTTGATTAATAACTGATATGACCTGATCATCTACTGATACAGGCATGGTTAACTCTCAGGGGTCTCAGGTTCTTGCTGTGAATGAAAATGATGAGGTGTCATGACAACAAACATGCAAAATGTAAAAACATCATATTGTCATATGGGCAGATACTGTGATTGCAGTGTATTTATTTTATTATTGTGACTGAAAATAATGTAAAATAGATCTGATGTTTGTTGTATTTTGTACGAAACAAACATGTCCCTTGACATCTTGAGAATATGATTTGTTGTTGAGGGCATCACTGTAGCAACACAACACTTATGGTGCTGACAATGCAAAACACTGCTGACCCATTTTACCTTTATCAAAAAAAAATGTCGCTCCTGTCATTTGGATATTTATCCTGGTCACATTGCGATCTAGATTAACATTGGATTAAATGGTGCACTGCTTATCATAATTTTTCTTTGTCATATACATTCTTGAACATATTTTGAGAAATATACAACCTGTAAGTTTTTATGTTTATTGATCCAGTTTTGCAGCAGTTTGCACAGTGTCAACAACCAATGGTCAAAAAGAGAAAAAAGATGAATCTATAAGATGTTCTTTTTTTTTTAAAGTTTTTTAAAGCTGGGGTAGGCAGGATTTGTTTTAAAAACAAAATATTAACTTTTTTTTTGAAGAAAATTGTGTTTTCCCATTCAGCTATCAGCAAGGAAAGGTCTGTGTATCTGGGGTGATCGAAGTGTTTCTCTATGTCTCTATATGCAACAGCCTGAAAAGCCTACAGCTCCCAGTGTCTTTGAACAATCAAATCTATTTTGGTCTGGGGGTTCCTGATTGGTTGAGGGGCTGGCCCTACTCTGTCGGGAGGCCCTACTCTGTCCTTCCGTTTTGTTAGGACAGAGTAGGGCCCGCCCTTCAACCAAGGAGGAACCCCCAGACCATAATAGATATGATTGGTTAAAGATACCAGGAGCTGTACTTTGTTTTCAAAACAAATCCAGCCTACCCCGGCTTTAAGTCTGATAGTCTCTTCATCATAGGGCTAAATCATGTTGTTAGCTCTACAGATTCAAAATATTGCATTATGTGTCTCTGTGATGCATCTGTGATGTTCATGGTCATTGTCCTCAGCTGATCTTCCCCCTGTCCTCTTCCTGTCTTCCTGCAGACTCGCAGCATTGACCCTCAGTGTCTGGAACGCAGTAGCGGCAGGTTGGCTTGTGGCGGTGACGTCTGCATGGGCATGGAGCCCTTCATGGGGGACTTCCGAGGCTCCTGCTCTCCTGCGGAGTGCCTGGGTAGGAGCAGCATTGGGCCGCTGAGCGAGAGTGATGAGGAGTGTCGCGAGGACGACGACGAGGATGACAGAGAGGAAGAAGCAGATGAACGTGAGGCAGCACAGCAGGCAGTATTCGAGAGGGACTGTACAGAACTGGACTTGAACTTAATAGAAGAAAACTGACAAATTTGTAAATGGAAGGTAATCTCTGTTCCCATTTTTAAATTTAGTTTTGAAAGGATCTAAACCCCTTCCTGGACCACCATTGTCGACACTTCACCTCCTTGCCACCAATCAGCAAGGCTCTCAGGAACAACACCTTCTCTCACAGCTGGGGTAAAGAAAGCCGCACAACGACAGTGATGATGTGACTGCTGCCGTCAGAGCCTCGTCGCTTGGCAACATGTGGATCCTCTCACTGAGGATCTGAGTCTGGATGTCGTTGCTGAGTGGAGACCTGGACTCTCTGAGTCCCAGTTCTGCGCCTGACCTTTGCTGACCTCTGACATCACTGCCCCAGTGTCTCTGAGGATTCAGACATCCAGGTGTCCATCAGTGTCCAAGTGTCCTCAGCTCACAGTGGCTGAGCCTCCAACACACAGGACCTGATGAGGCTGTCGCCATGGCAACACCTACCTGACCCATCATCACCACGCTTGTCACAGCCTGCACCACAACACAAACACCTACGCACTTACAGCCTCAGTCTGTCACCCCAAAACCCAGAAAATTAATTTCCTGTGATGTTCCAGGTGGAGCTCAGGTGACGTGAAGCTGTGAGGTTGACCTACTGTCAGGAGGAAAGAAAGTTACATATTTTAGTCACTTAAATAGATGAACAAATATTACTTTATTTTTAAAATCTTCTTCTTTGTTGCTCTTTAGGTCAGCTGTTGTGGACAGACAAGCTTAGACTAGGTAACCAGGGAAATTAGTTAAATGTCCATAAACTATAGTTCCAAAATACGGGTCTGTTTGATAAAGTGGTGAAAATTTCAAAATAAAGCAACACTTCAGTTGAGACTCGTTTTTGTTACCAAGTATTACTCTGCCTGGGGCTTCATTTAGGCAGGGCAAGGCAATTTTATTTGTATAGCCCATTTTTACAAGCAGTTTTTTTGAAAGGGCTTAACACAGCATCATGACAACATCGACCCTCACATCGACTGAGGAAAAACTCCCAAGAAAACCCTTTTACAGGGGAAAAGTTGGAGAAACCTCAGGCTGAGCAACAGAGGAGGGATCCCTCACCCAGGACGGGCAGACGTGCAATAGATGTTGTATACAGACAAGAAAACAGTTTACAACATGGAATATGGAAAACATGGAAATGTTCAACAAGAGCTGATGGAGGCAGCTTCTGGTGGGCAGGAAAGGCAGGGGGAGCAGGCCAGCTTAATGGGACTATTGGATGGCAGACTGGGTCGTGAGCAGGGAGTGCAGGCCGGTTTAACAGCACTGGAAAGGAGGCGACACAGGCGGCGGTTGGTTGGTTGGTGCAGGGGGATGGAGCTCTAGAGAAATCTGTGTGATCTGAGTGAGACATCAAGGCCAAACTACAAGGTGCAACAGATAATGACAGTTCAAAATGTGCAAGAAGAGAGGAGAAGGGAAGGGGGGGCTCCATGTAACCTGTGTCCCCCAGCAGTTTAAGTCTATAGCAGCGTAGCTATAAAGTGGATCAGGGCTACCTGAGCCAGCCCTAACTAAAAGCTCTGTCGTAGAGGAAGGTCTTAAGCCTAGACTTAAATGTAGAAAGAGTGTCTGCCTCTCTGACCCATGGAGAGAGCTGGTTCCATAATAGAGGAGCCCGGTAACTGAAGGCTCTACCTCCCAGTCTGTTTTTAGAGATACTGGGGGTCACTAACAGACCTGCATTAAGATGCAGAATGATCTTGAAGTCTATTCTATATCCTACAGGAAGCCAGTGGAGAGAAGCTAAAATGGGAGAGATGTGCTCTCTCTTGCTAACACCTGTCAGTACCCTCGCTGCAGCGCTGTGGACCAGCTGGAGACTCTTTAGAGAGTTTTTTGGACATCCTGACATCCTGAGTTACAGTAATCCAGCCTACAAGTGATAAATGCATGGACTAGCTTCTCAACATCAATCTTATGGCCCTTTTCCACTAGTGCGACATGGCTCGATTTGCCACGGCCCTACTAGTTTTTTGTTTTTTTTTCTTTTCCACTAGCCCCTAGTACCTGGCACCTGGTACTTTTTTTGGTAACGCCTCAGCCCAGATTCCACGCAAGCCGAGGAGATACTAAAACGTGACGCCAACCGACTGTCTTCCCCGATTGGCTGGAGCGTCATCACTGGAAGAGTCGCAAGCCCGCCAATTTTAAAAACACACTGGCAGCAGCGCCCACTGATCTGTACTGAGACCGCTGCTGTTCTTTCACATGACTTAAATGACTGCTGCTATGTGGAAAAACACACCGAACGAGATTATGCAGCTGTAGCCACAGTGCTAGGACGACCCCGTCCACCCTGAGCAGGTACTATGAAGTACTCAGCTGTAATGGTAAAGGACCTAAACCGAGTCAAGTAGAGTCGAGCCGAGTAGAGCTGGAACTGTGTAGTGGAAAACGGCCATTAGCTATACTGTGCAGGTGAAAGAAGGCAGTCCTAGTCACATGTTTTATGTGGGAGCTGAAGGAAAGATCCTGGTCAAAAATGACTCCAAGGTTCTTTGCAGCACACTTGTACTTGAGTTCAGGGTGATGCCATCCAGGGTGGCAATCTGATTAGAAACTGTGTCCCTGAGATGTTTAGGTCCAAACACAATAACCTCAGTTTTGTTAGAATTCAGTAGCAGGAAGTTAGAGGACATCCAGGATTTGATGTCTGTTTAGCTCAGTGCGTTGAACAGGTGCCTCGTGTAGAGACTACAGTCTTCGGCGGTTCGAATCCTGCATCAGATGGCCATTTTACTGTCGTTCCCCCTCTCTCTTCCTCCCCATTTCCTGTCTCTCAACTAACCTGACAATTAAAGGCATAAAGCCCAAAAATACTTAATACTAAATAATAATAATAATACACACACACGCACACGTGTGAAGACTAACAATCTTGTGACTTCGGCATGGTGATGCATTCAGGTTTGTTGGTGTTTTTTGGCATTGTCTCTTCAGGCCACACTGACGTCAGCTAGCCACTGATGCTGTTGTTCACCAGAGATCACACATTCCTGTCATACACCTGTCACTTAATACACTACAAATACTTACTGTGTGTGAGGGTGTGCATGCATGTGTGTGTGCACGTGTGTGTATGGTCATGGTGTGGTGGTCATGTGACTTGTTTTTGAAATTTTAAACAGTGAATCGCTACGGTGTGCATTTGGTCAGCCGGTTTTGTGCCATTAAACCATAGGAGAAGAGACAGGAAGTCTGGTCGGTCTTGATCCCATAACTGATATGACCTTGGTTTGTCTGTCTGTGTTCAGTCTAAATATGTTTCTCTGAAAAATGTTTTACATCAAAAATGAGAATTTTCATTTAAGTTAAGAAAAGCAGCGAGTTCAGCCCAGTCTGAGATTCAATAAGATCAGTAATACGATGATGTTGATCAGATGTTCAGTAATTATGTGTTTACAGATGTAAGATAAATTTGATTTTCAGTCTACTTTGGAGTGCTTATTCTGAATTTGGATTTGATCTTGATCCAATTGAAGCAATGAACCACAAGGTGGAAACATCTGAACTACTGAGAGTTATGATGTGATTTTTATTTTCCTCCAATTTTCACTTGAATCCCACAAAAAAGAACAAATCTGTATGTGTGTGGACATTTTACAGCGATTCACAGTTTGACTGAGTGTCTGAGCTGTTGACAGGACCATAGTCCAGTGTCTTTTATATATTTAATATTTTGGTCAAACTTCACATTTCTGCTGATCATCTAAAATCATCTATAATCCAGCCCATCACAGTCTGGATCGATTTGTGTTGTCACATTGTGATACTGACATAGTGACGTAAACGCAATGATGCTGCTGCACAAGTGTCACAGAGTGAAGTCAGTAGGAGAAAAAGAAAGAATATCTCTAAATGTGTCTCCACAATGTCCCTGTAACAGACACAGACAGACTCACAAACACAGTGGTCCTGTAACACACGTCACCATACATAGACTAATACATCTCTATAATCCACACAAACAAAATGTCCCTTTAACACACAAACTGCCATAGTGTACCTGTGATGCACATGGTGCCTGTCGAAACAATAATAAGAATAGTTCTGTGTTTTAGATCAGAGATGTTGAAATGTTCCAGATACTGATTATGATGGATTATTAATTTTAGATTATAAAGAATTAACTTTTAAAAATTCAAACAAATTCACTTTCTAAAAGATAAGTTTGACTGTAACTGAGAGTGACTGAGTGAGAGAGAGTTCTTGTGTGATTCTTTTTGTCTGTTTTTTATTATTATTATTATTATTATTATTATTTTCTATTCTGGTTGTTGGGAAACATCTCTCACTCAGTGTAATTCTTAAAAGAACAGTTAAACTTTTGGAGAGGTTTGATCTGATGTTTATTGTATTAACGCAAAGAAGCTGGAGTCAGGATGTGATGGTTAGCCTAGCTTAGCATAATGACCAAAGTTTGTCAGGTGAGTTGTGACACAGCTTCAGTCAGACTTGTAGGTCAGAGTTGGACATATTATGACGTTTTGACATCTCACATGAAAATTTATACTAAAACAAAATGAATGCTATTAATAATGAATGAATAATCTGGTTTCACAACCAAATGAGCTAGTTTAAGCTGCTGATCTGGTATGACCACAAGGGCAGCACTTGAGCTAAGTCTACCTTAGATTTTATTGTATTTGTTTATTTTGTTGTTGATCTCACTTTAACATATGGGAATGTATCTGAACACCTACTCCTCAGAGAAATTCATCTTTCAGGGAATACTGCAAAACTCAAGATGGCTGCTTTATTTTTTTGGCAAGGAAATTTTTATTATTTACTATTGTCTCATGTTATAATCCAAGTGTCAAATTTAACATTTCAACAATGCATAGGGTGAAATTTTGTTCACTATATATAAAAATATCCTCACAAAAAAGCTAGTTAACTAGTCTTGTGCTATGGAGTTAGACCAATGAGCTAATTAAGAAATGACACAAATGGAGCTCTGAGGAAGAGTTGTGACTTTGTTTTCCATGTAGGAAATGGCAGCCATCTTTAAATTTTACAATTGAATTAGCTAATGCTAGCTGAATAACTGATGATTATACTTGCTCAACATTAGTATGTGTGGGTCTGCATGCTAACGTTAGCATGCTAATGTTCGCTCAGAGAATCACTGTGTATCTGTAGACTTTCTGTTTGTTTTAAGGTTAATAGATGGACTTCAAAGGTGTAAAAGGTGTCCAGCTGTTTCTTCCTGTTTCCAGTCTGTAAGCCAAGCTAGCTGGCTAGCCCTAACTGTAACCTTCTGACTCCAGTTTTGACATAATGTTGACTTACTTTAATGTGAGGTCGAAGTTTGCTTTAAGCTAGCTTGTCAGTTTCATGTGCTCTAACCACACAGAAAATATTAAAGGGTCAATTCATTTCATTTCAATCATTTAAAATCGAAAAAATGCATTTATCGAAACAAAAATAATTTCCCTGTAACACACACTCACTCTCACACACTGCAACAATATTTGTACACACCTCTGTCCTCCTGGTTTGTAGGTTTGTTTGTTGACTGGTCCATAACACTCAGCATAAGCCTTAACTGAATTTATTCTACTATTCTGTAAATCAAAATGTTAAAAAGAAAAAAGGAAAAGACAAAACTAATGGAGAAGAAAGGGAAATGTGTACTGTAGCTGTTACATTTTTAGTCCCTCTGTTAATTATTTTCTGCAGTTTTTCTTAATATTTCTAATCTGATGTCTTAGCACAGCGCAGTATCTGTGAATGCGTTGTGTCTGAAACAATAGCAGAAGCTTCAGGTTAGGGGAGGGGCAGACGTGTACAGAGTGGGCAGAGACTCGGACATCTCTTGTCTTTTAGAAATGTTTTTTGTGATATGTGATGAAAAGAAAAACAGCAGTGTGGCAATTTGAAAAGCAGTGAATAAATTAAGTTTAATGAGAATTATTTTATAAAGAAAGGGGAAAACCGGTGTCCTGTCCTTATTATCATCATCACTTCATTACACCTGTCACAGATTTAGCTCTGAACCCTGCCAACCACGAAAATGAAGTAAAAAATCACAGAAAACAACTGAATAAGTCATTGATATTACTGTTTGTTTACATCAGGGGCTGCAATAAGACAACATTCACGGTCAAGATGTTTGAAACTGAGAATGACTTGAAATAAGATATCAGAGTATGGAACCAGCCCAATTGTTTTTGTAGGTTGTGATGTAAAAGTGAAACTGACCTTTTCCTTATTGCTTTATCCAAGAGGAAATTAGTGTTCAATTATGTTGTGATTATGTTCAACATGGACACTTACAACAGTTTGTTGTGTGAGCACAGACTGTGACACATTCAGGTCCATTTCTCAGCATTATTAACTTTTGTCTGAAATCACAGTCTCTGTATCGGGCTCCTCCACCTCTAACAAGTTATTTTCAGGTCAAACTCCAGTTATCCATCAGACATGATCACTCTCTGATCCTCAGCCCCCCACCCGAGTCCAGTGTCAAGACATTTGTGTTTCCCTCCTTTCAGACAAACAGGGCATTTGCTGAGACAGGACATGAGCCCATGCAGAAAAAAAATAGAGTCATGCTTGTTTCAGAAACATATCCTTGGATCATTGTCTGGTGCCAGTTTTAATTACAGTTAAATTAATTACATTACACTCTCCTCATAATTATACTAATGATTGATTCTGTTGTCTGGTCATCTCTAAGGCCATGAGGGAACTTGTTCATATCACTGACTGAACAGATATTGGTGACCTCAAAAATGTTCTTGCAGGTAAATTGTCAGCCCACCTGTGAAACCTTCCTGGTCCAACACATCACCACATTATCAAAATAACAATGAAAATGATACAAATATCATGATAATATGGTAGCAAACAACACTGACAGACTCACACTTAAAATATCAGTATTGTCATGATTGCATGGCAACAACAGCTGGAGATGCAAAATGAAAATCTTCCATAGCTCAAACATCTCACTTCAGTTGGGCTTTCAACAACCACATTCGTTCAAAATGTCCTTGTGAGACATTTCCAAGACATTTCACATCAATTAAACTAACATTACCTTTAGGGTGTAATAGATGTAGGCTTCTCACTGGGTGTGGGAGTTCCCAGTTATAGAGACAAGTTTTGTCTAATACCACCACAGATGAAAACAACAGATAATTTTTTTTAAAATAAAATCACCATCACATGATCAAACTTGAAACACTACATGAAACATTTAGTTTATAACAGTTCATTGTTTAAAAAACAAAGTACAGGTAAAGAATGGCCATCAGACACATCAAAGATAGGTCAACAGATTAGATGGTTCAGTTGTCAGTTTTTCTCAGGAGGGTTGAGGCTGTCTGAGGAGGGCGGATTGCTGCCTACTGTCCCCTTGTTGGAGGGGGAGGTGATGGCTGGGGAAGGGGTGAGGCTGATGGGCACTACCCTCTCCTTCCCATCATTCACTGTTCTCTCCCGGGGAGCCTGGATATGTAGGCAACCTCCCACCAGTGAGCAGGTGACGGTCTCAGGGTCAACGCCCTCTGGCAGGTTGAACTCCTGTCTGAATTCCTGACACCTGTAGGAGTAGGAGCCCTTCCCATCGTCCTGCTTCTTCTCTGTCTTGCCACTAACCCTCAGCTTTCTGCCCACCTGTTTGACTGACAGCTCCTCTGGGGAGAACTCCTTGGTGTCCAGGCTCAGGGCAAAGCTGTTGTCCCTCCCCAGGTCCTGGAAGCTGATGGGTTTGAAGGTGGAGGATGTTGCCTGGTCTATCTCATCAAAGATCTTCTGGTGCAGCCTCTCCATGAACTCCATGTTCTGCCTCATCTCCTGCATGTGGTGGATCATCTCCTGCTCTATATGGTAGAAGAGTGGCTGGGTCTCAGGCCACAGGCTTCGGACAGGCCAGTGCAGGTCCAGGAAAGGCCTCATGTTGACAGGTGATGGCTGGAAGACGCTAGGACACAACATCCTGATGGTGGTTTCTGAAGATCTGAAGGTCTGGAGGTTGTAGATCAGTGTCTTCGGTCTGAATTCTGACTGTCTGATAACCCATCTCCTGGCTATTTATATACTCACACGAACCCTGCTGGAAAGTTCCAGCAACATTCCTGTGTGTGTGTTTGTGTGTGTCACAGTCTAAATGCAGCTGGTATTACTGCAGCCTGCTGCCACATGCCAACACATTTCAGCTTTGTTCTATTTCTGCTTCAGGACTCTGTCATGGTCTTTATAAAGCAGGTGAACAGACACACACATGTTCACTTTCCTGTCACTCTGATTACAAACACTGACACAATGTCTGGTCAGAACCTGACAACAAGTCTTAGATACAAAAAGACAAAGGAAATGTCAGTTTCATAGTGAAAGGCAAACATTGAGATGCAATCATGGAAGTGGGTGAGGTGACCTTCAGGGAGGTGTTGCAGTGCCCTGTGTGAGGCATTCTCCACTTCCAATTACAAAATGATCTTATATTAGACATTGATAACATTGTGCTATTTCAAATGAAACTTTATTTGGCTTCATGCTAAGATGCTGAGAAACTGGACCACGCATTTAATACTTCTAGGCTGGACTACTGTAACTCTCTCTTGTCCAAAAAACTCTCTGAAAAGTCTCCAGCTGGTCCAGAACGCTGCAGCGAGGGTATTGACAAGAGTTAGTAAGAGAGAGCACATCTCTCCCATTCTAGCTTCTCTCCATTGGCTTCCTGTAGGATATAGAATAAACTTCAAGATCCTTCTACTTACTTACAAGGCTCTTAATGACAAAGCTCCATCTTATCTGAAAGACCTCATTATTCCATACTGTCCTACCAGAGCACTTTGCTCCCAGAATGCAGGTCTGTTAGTGACCCCCAGTATCTCTAAAAACAGACTGGGAGGTAGAGCCTTCAGTTACTGGGCTCCTCTATTATGGAACCAGCTCTCTCCATGCAGAGCCAGTTTTTGCTATGGGCAGTGTGGGCGACTGCCCAGGGCGCAATCTACGTGGGGGCGCAAGAGCGCCCCCCAAAAAAAAAAAAAACTCCCCAGTTTTCTCGACCTCATTTTTTCCATGTCAAGTTAGTGGAGTGGAGCTGGGGCGCCCTATTCTCACAACAACTTGCTGCTGAGAGTCATGTAGGCTACAGGTTGTGTGTGTCAGAACGGGGGAGGGGGGTGGGGGATCATCTTACGACTGCGGAGGTTGTATCAGAGTCTCAGAGGAAAAACAAGGGGAGGAGGGTGAGCGAGAGATAGACTGATGATCCCAGGTTACACACAACACAAACTGCTTCCAAATAAATAGTATTCCATCCATAAAATTAATGCAGACCCATATAATGTTACCTAAATGTTATTAATTGGTTTATGTGAAAAATGAAAAAAAAAAAAGGGGTCTGTGCATGCACATCGAGAACATAAGCCCCCAAAGCCTGCACTGCACTCACTGGGAGATCATCTGTGTGGTGACCAGTGGTGTTTAAAAACCAGCGGGAGTGAAGATAGCAGTGGGAGAGCAGCGCACTTTGGTCAACAAGAAAGGTAGAATTTCTCTAGAAGTTCAAGTGTCTGTTATTAGGATTTAGTTGAGTTTTCTGTCACTTCCTGTTTTATTTTGAAGTCCTTGTCTTACCCCTGTCTTCCTGTCAGTTTTCTGACTGGTATGTGATTGCTTTCCCCACCCTAATGTGTTTCATCTGTGTCTTATTGTCTCCCTCTTCCCTGTGTATTCAAGCTGTGTTTCCCTTCTCTACTGTGCCAGATTGTCTTGTCCTTTAAGTCAGCGTTCCAGCATTGTTATTTCTTCATGTGATTTACTGTGTGTGACCATGTGTTGTTTCTCTCAACTACTGAGTTTTGTCTGCTGGATAATTGTGCCTTTGCCTGACCGTTTTGACTTCCTGGTTTGGACCCTGCCATCAAAAAATGCCTGAGCAGGGACACCATATCTCTCAGTGGGTTGAGCACGTGCCCCATGTGTCGAGGCTACAGTCTTCACTGTAGTTGGTTTGAATCCCGAATCGGGTGGGCCTTTGCTGCATATTTTTCCCCCTCTCTCTGCCTCCCCATTTCCTGTCTCTCTCTACTATCCTACCAATTACAATTACACTACATTACAGTTACCACATTCCAGAACATGCGCTTCAACTGGGAGCAGCAAAGTCTGGTAGCTCTGAGTTTTTACTCAACCTTTGCTTTATTTTGTTGTGTTTTTGTATGTTTTGTCGTATTTTGTCAACTACTGATGGATACTTCTGTGGGGAGAGGAGATTCTTCAGGAGAGGAGCTTCTGTCATTGAAAATGGAGCAAGTCTGGAGGATGCCACCCTGTTCCAACTGGGATGAGGAGGTGCTTTTGTGGTTGCTGTGCTGGTGGTGCAGAGGTTAAAGGCCTGGAAGTGGAGATGTACTGTATGTTCTTTCTGCCGTCAGTCATCCTGCAAAATATATAACTCTCTGCCCAACAAGAGTGATGAGGAGCTGGAGATATAGATGAAGACTCAGGAAGTAGACATTTTTTCAAATCAAAACAATACTTGTGTACATCCCACCAATGGCTACTGCTGAAGTTCTATGTGACGTTCTCCATGAAGTCGTTGCTAGGATACAGACCAAACATCCTGAGGCACTTGACTTCACTCATGTCTCCCTGATGGACTCACTGAGGATGTGGTGGAGAGATACACACTGGTGGAGGCCATTCTGAACAACTCAGATCATCCTCTTCATAAAACCTTGATGGACCAAGAAAAGAGTGGTGGTGGACGGTTCCTCTCTCTTCACTGCAGGACGGAGAAATATAGAAGATCCTTTGTACCTTCAGCCATCAGGCTTCTTCATTCTTCTGCAAATGGTTGATGAGCTGACAGACAAATGAATTTCCCTTTAGGGATTAATAAAGTAATTATTATTACTATTACTAGTTAAAGGCCAACCCCCCAAAAATAAATAAATAAACACCTGAGCCCTAGTGTTCTCCATAAGCAAAAACATATATAGGGTTTTTCTCAACACAATGGCATGCAGTCAGGGCAAACAAGGTGAGCAGTGCTTGACTGGTAAAAAAAAAGAAAGAAAGAAAGAAAAAACAAATACTACCGGAGTGGACGCACTTGTATGTGCTGCCTCCTGTTGACTGCAGTGCACTACTTTCATGGGAAGCTACCTTAACTACCAGCCCATCATTTTTGTCATTTATGTGGGTGTGACCATGTCTCCTTGTCAAAGACTGGGGAAAGTCAAGCAGTTTATTAAACAACTTAATCACACATTGAAATAGTGACTACTGGTTGTGGGGTTGATGGCTTCAGCTCTGCCTGCCTATCTGTGACAATCACCGCACACCACTGCCTGTAAGACTTTGGCTCACCACCTAGATGTTTCTGCCCACTGCCCAAGCCAAGTGAACCAGCAATTTAAACAAGCAAAACAACAACAAAAAAAAACTCTACTCGTATCATTGCAGTGGCAGCTCTATCGCAATAACAACAGCAACATTCGGTCATTGTTGACTGATGAGTTGGGGGGTATTCCATCAAAGTCGCTAACAACATCCAGGCTTTGGTGTAATCTTGAAGACTGAATTAGCGCGAATTCCAAAGCAAGCCCCAACCCATTCCATCAAGTGAGATTAGCTTGCTCCAGTTGTCACTAATTCAAGCCTCACCTCGTACAAGCCCATGCTAGTTGAGTGCTGAAAATATCATAAAATGGCCCAAAGCAAAGGAAAAGCATGCACCGAAGCTTCTCCACAGCAGAGTAAAGGCTCCTTGTGGAGATTTATGATGAATATAAAGAATGTACAACAAGAACAGGAAACACGGCTGCCATTAACAAGGTAACGGAAGAAGTCTAGCACAATATTACCAAGAGGATCAATGCTTAAGTGACACAAAGATACTTCTGTGTTTCAGCATCATATATTATTTAAATCTCTTGTCCAGTTACGTAGCATATAGGGTTGTGAACATAAACCGATGCGACCGGATATTCGGTTAAACGAGTGAGGGATACGGCTGCGTCGGTAGCAGCCTCCTAACTTGTTATGAATTGGCCATGAATTCTTTGATGAATTGATTGTAGAGTCATGGATCGGGTATCGCGAGACTTGGAACTGGTTGGCTTCATTTATGTTGGCTTCAAACCATCCATGCTTCAAACACTTACAGTTTGCATTAGTGTCTCACCACTAGAAGTATACAGTCTATGGACAAAATAACAACAACGGCCAGCTACTGTCGGCTCCCTCTGACACTGCGGCTGAATCACGCCTGTTAAATAATCACAGATCATCATATTTACACTGACACAACTCCCAGGCAACATTTAATCGACTTATACTGTGTGGAGTTCTATGGTGGATTTTTAATACAGCGGGGAGCTTTCCGTCTTCTTCTCTGTTTTTGGTGTGTATGTGTGGCAGTGTTACAGCGTCACACACGCTCCCCAGGCCTGGCATATGTACTGCAGCATTTTCAGTCGTTTTCGGTGGATCCATGTGTACACAGATATTTATGGAAACGGCACCGTCTTTACAGACATTTTTTTCAAGATGAGCAAGAAAAAGACCTTTCTAGGTGAAGCTCTGTTTTCGTGTGGACAAGGCCTTTTAACAGCGCGAGAGCTGAAGTTGCCCACGAAACGATTCTCGCGCAAACTCCTCATTTGCTGGCAGCAGATGATGTTGATTCAGCCAGACTTTTTTTGGTCCATGTCTAAAAATAAATACATTGACATGGGATTTTGTTGTTTTTTTTTATTTTATTTTTGGCAGTGCCATAAAGCAAACAATGCTTGGGGATATGTGGTCTTTTACAAATTTGAAAAGAAAATATTGTACTGTACTGTAAGATAGTCACTTTCATAGAATTGGCTTCTTAATTTTTATAAAATATCTACAACAAATATTAACTGTCAAATTGAATCGTATCGTTCTTCTTCATTGATTCATATTGAAATGGTCTGTTATAAAAGTATATCATTTTTGAATCGTATCGTAACCTGTGTATCTAGATGCGTATAGAAACGTTTATCACAGAGAGATGTGCAACCCTAGTAGCATAGCTCACTGGGTAGAGCAGGCGGCATTTACTTATATGGTCAGCACTGCAGCAGCCCTGGGTTGGGTCCCTCCGGTCCTTTTCTGTGTATCATGCCCCCTCAATCCCCTGTCTTTATGAATTTATTTTAAAAAGTGATATTTATCAAATGTATCAACTATTTCATATGATTGTGTGATTCATTTATCACACAATCACTGTAGAAAATGACACTTACAAAGACTATCAATTCAAGGCGATGAGGACTCTATTAAGTGAAGCAGGTGACAGTGAATCAACCAGTTTGTGGCTTCAAATGTCTCAGTTTCATTTGATTTTTTTATTTAGTTTGATTTTATCTTTATTTGTGTAGGCTACATAATTATAGTATATTTTTCAATAGTCAAAGGAGCTATATGTAAGACTGTGGCCAAAACTGTTGCTTTCAAAAAAAAAGTTGCTTCATTCAAAAAAAAAACAAAAAACATTTCCATTCAAAAAAACTGCAAATGCAAAAAAAAGTTTGATGCCCAAAAAATTTGAACCCTTTTTTTCTTTGATTGAAAAGGTTTTTTTTTTTTTTTTTTTTTTTTGATTGATTGAAATGAGTTATTTGATTGAAAATATTTTTGGGTTTTAAGTAATAATTTTTGTGTTTGAGCCATAATATGGGTAGGGCATTTGTGTGTTTATTATCCCAAAAAATATCACTTATATCAAAAAAAAAAAAAAAAAAATCAACCAAAAAATCATTCTCTTGACTCAAAAGATATATTTTCAGATCATCAGATCCTCATATTTTCAAAGAAAAGAAGTTTTCAAATGAATTTTTGGGGGTTTCAATTTTATTTTTGCATTGGAATGCTTTTTTTGTTCAATTGAAATGAAAAAAGTTTTGGAATGTTTGGTTTTTTTTTTTTTTTCGATTTTAGATTTTAGAATAATTTTGACACAAACATCCCGCAGTGGGACAGATGGTTCCTCATAGGTCAGACATATTTGAGTGACAAGTGTCTGCACCAATTACGTTTAAAATATGAATCTCTTTCTAGAATAAGCAAGTCGCCATTTGCAATATACAGGTTTGCGGTGAAAATGAAGGTTGCTGTCTTTAGCATTCCTTTTCTGGCACAAGACATTTTTCCTCACCTGTGTTTTCTCCAAGCTCTCTGTTTATCTCCGTCCCAGATAGCACACATAGGTCTTGCCAACGTATTCCCGATGTATCAAGATTTATCGCCAGGATGGCGCATGGAGAGCAATGCGACGTCGGCATTTAATCGAAAACAACCACCAGACCACGTTTAAATGTTAAGGCGCTCCTTATATTTATAAATGATTATCTATGCATTACTACAACCTTTATTCATTTAGGGTGGGCCTTTTAAACTACAATATTTTACCATCTATGAGAAATCAGTGCTTACGTGTGTGCTGTATGTACAATGAAGAGGCAAAATCTCATGTTTCACCAATAAAATAAAGTTCTCTCCCAGCTCAGGATCAAGTCCGCTGCTCTGGAAGCCTGCAAAAGACAGAAAAAGAAGATATAAGCACAAAACTTCAAGAAACAATCCCAGCTATCAACAAAACTGCATATATGAGGTCTTGAGATTAGAAACTAACGCCAGCGGCAGCTCGAGTCAGTCCATCTCAGTCTGTCTCACAATTGGTGAATGTAAACAACCCCCATGACCCCATGCTGCTCGTAACGTCATCACGCTCTTACTGAAGTGACAAGAGACCCCTGTACCTTTTTGTCTTGATGTATAATTTGTGTATATAACTATCCTTTGATGCATATTTGTCTATATTATTTGTGCAATTTAATTTCTCCTTTTATGTGCTGTTTTCTGTCTATGTATACCTGGGGCCCGTTGCACAAAACTAGGATTCAGACATCCAAGCTAAATGACTGAGCTGGGTTCAACGAATCCAAAACAAGAGCGTCCAGGCTTAATTGGTTGCACAAAGACAAAGCCAGGATGAGCAGACACGGATTCATCAAGCCAGGTGAAACCAATCCTGGATCAGTATGTGCACGCGGCTTCCTCAAATAGACCCCGCCATCGATCACAGATTCACCGATTCACCATGACAACTGGAGCGGCGTACTTTTCCCGTCGGAGACGGAAATCCTCATGGAGGCTCACGAGAAGGTAAAGGAGCAAATCAAAAAGAAAGGCAACACCACCACAGTTATTAAACAACAAGAGAAAGTGTGGCAAAGTATTGCAGACCGCCTGAATGCGTAAGTATAGTGCACAAATACACACTCACTGCTCCGCTGAAACCATCACATCATTACAGTCCAAATAGTTAATTAACTTCCCGAAAACGTAGCTGTAATCTGGTTGTGAATGAGTTGAAATTGTAAGTGAATTTGACTGCAGATTTGAGCGAAATTGTGTAAATGTAACTCCATCACACTGTATAACTCTTTGATATATAGATGAGCTAGTTGACTTAACTGAATTTCCCTTTGGGATAAATAAAGTTTATCTTATGTTTGCTGTGTCATTAGCCGCTCTCTCTCTCTCTCTCTCTAAATCCCCCCCAGGTGCCCATGAGGCGGATTTTGTGAATAGGAAATCCTTTCACAGCATTAATGTTCAGGTGAACATGACTTTTTGATAGTGTCAATTAATGAACACTGTACATGTGATGCGTGACGGCAGGTTTAATAGTCTTCATCTTATAATTCCAGATGGTCTGCACTGCTGACTGTCTGATCAACAATGTTGTGGCAAAGTGGCCTGACTCAGTCCATGACTCCCGAGTCTTTCGGACCTCTGGAATCTATCATCGCCTATCACAGGGTGAGCCACACCACCTCTATTAATAACCACTTTTTGCATCATGGCTGTGTCAAGAATGTCACTCTATTGATAAGGTTTTGATGATGAGATTTTGTATTGACAGGTGAATTCTCTGGGGGTCACAGGGGGACAGGCCTGCCAGCCTTTTCTCCTGCCACCATACACAGACCCCCCAGGAAGCACAGCAGGCCTACAATCAGGCCCATGGCAGGACAAGGGCCAGGATCAAAATGACCTTTGGCCTCCAGAAGGCACACTTTCACTGTCTTCACGACTTAGGGGTCAGCGCTTTGAGGGCACGTGACATCACTGTGGCCTGTACTGTCCTCCAAATTATTTAGTTAACTTATTTTATTTCAAATTATTTTAGTTAATATGTATGCTTTAAATTTAAATTAAATATGTTCGGTATTGGTAAAGACACATACTGTGAATTTCAGTTATACATGGCCTGCATTGGCAGAGGAATTTGTGTGTGTTTTTTTATTTTTCTTTTATTTGTATATTTTTTTCAATTTAAATTGATTTGGCCTCTTATGTTGTCTGTGCTGTATACTGTGTATACAGGCCTGCAGGGAGGCTACCGCATCCATTCATTTGTCAGTTCATTTGTTGTGTATGGATTCGTCCTGCATTTATTTCAGTGTGCAGACATACGTGGTGTATTATATACAGACCTTTGTGAATGTGTAGTATTTATTCTTGTATAACATGCTTTGATTCCGTGCTCTCTGACTTGTAGAGTCACTGTGTGCCTTCAGCTTTGAAAGGAGCTGATGGTTTACCTGCTTTGATTTATCCTTACTCAATAAAAGAACATCATGTGTGTATTTATATTTATGTGGGATGTGTATTTTATATATAGTCTGTCGGAAACTGTAAATTATCTAATGGTTGCAACATCATCTCAAATCGTCATTTATCTACAATGATTGAAAATAATGATCACAAATGTTTAAATAATGAGAGTGGATCTAGTTGAATTTGATAACAATGTGTAGTGGGCAGTGGAATAACTATTGGTTTCCGTTTGTGATGACTGCTGACTGAGATAAGGGATGAGATTAAAGAGATCCTGCAACTTAGCCTGGTCTGGAGCAGGCTAGCTCCACAGAATAAATCTCCATGGTAACTTATGCCATAACATATCCCACTTTCCCCTATCCCACTTCTGTGCAACTGGATCATGGATAAATTGAGCCAGGATAACCAAGATATCCCGGCTTAATCCCTTATCCTAAAAGACAGAGACCTCTGGTGACACAAATTGGTATTGTTCATTAAAGAAAGCCAGTGCACTGCAGTATATCAAGCTATTTTGTCCCCTTGTTTGAGATTATGATCTGATTAAAATGGGGAAAAAAATAATAAAAAGTGTCCCCTTTACTGAGGAAGCAAGTCCAAGTTGAAAAAACAGTACTTAAAGCAGATCTACAAAGCACTGACAGAAAGGAAAATGACAACAGGCTGATTAAACAAGTGGAAAAAAACCCCAAAACAAATCGATGCCGCAGTAGGACAGCAAACTAACAAATCCCTAGATTTTGTGGGTATTTGTGGATTTTTGTAGATGTTGTATTGTATTATCGTCATGACTGTGATTTGGTCATAGGCACTCAGATTCAGATTCAGATTCATAATTTATTGTCCTCAAGGGAAAATTCATTTTCACAGTTCTGCTCCAGTTTACAAAAACACAAACAGTAACATACACCACCGGAAAAAATACATATGCACTGACAACACAGATACACCACCAAAACACACATATGTGAACAAATACTGTTACATCTTTCTTTCTTTCTTTACCGCCTGCTGTTCAGAGCTGTAATGGCAGAGGGGACGAAGCTTTTGCAGAACAGGGATGTTCTGCAGGACAGTTGTCTGAACCTTCGACCAGAGGGGAGGAGGGTGAAATACAGGTGTAGTGGGTAGTGGGGGTCATGGGCTATGTGCAGTGATTTATAAGGATGATGGCAGTGTTAAGGAGGGCTGGGAGTTGGGAGGCCAATTATTTTTGAACAAACGTGAGTGATTCTGGGAAGTTTGTTTTTGTTATTGAGAGGCAGCCTTGTGAAATAACAGGTTGCACAGTACAGAAGAATGGATTCAATGATGTTGCGGTACAGAAGAAACAGAAGGGGTGGTTTGATGGATAGTGATCTGAGTTTACGGATGATGTGGGTTCTCTGCTGGCAACGCTTAGTGATGTCTGAAGTGTGTTGGTCGAAGTTTAGTTTGTTGTCAAGTGTGATCTCCAGGGGCCCGTTGCACAAAACTAGGATTCAGACATCCAGGCTAAATGACTGAGCTGGGTTCAACGAATCCAAAACAAGAGCGTCCAGGCTTAATTGGTTGCACAAAGACCAAGCCAGGATGAGCAGACACGGATTCATCAAGCCAGGTGAAACCAATCCTGGATCAGTATGTGCACGCGGCTTCCTCAAATAGACCCCGCCATCGATCACAGATTCACCGATTCACCATGACAACTGGAGCGGCGTACTTTTCCCGTCGGAGACAGAAATCCTCATGGAGGCTCACGAGAAGGTAAAGGAGCAAATCAAAAAGAAAGGCAACACCACCACAGTTATTAAACAACAAGACGAAGCGTGGCAAAGTATTGCAGACCGCCTGAATGCGTAAGTATAGTGCACAAATACACACTCACTGCTCCGCTGAAACCATCACATCATTACAGTCCAAATAGTTAATTAACTTCCCGAAAACGTAGCTGTAATCTGGTTGTGAATGAGTTGAGTTGAAATTGACTGCAGATTTGAGTGAAATTGTGTAAATGTAACTCCATCACACTGTATAACTCTTTGATATATAGATGAGCTTGCTGACTTAACTGAATTTCCCTTTGGGATAAAGTTTATCTTATGTTTGCTGTGTCATTAGCCGCTCTCTCTCTCTCTCTCTAAATCCCCCTCAGGTGCCCATGAGGCGGATTTTGTGAATAGGAAATCCTTTCACAGCATTAATGTTCAGGTGAACATGACTTTTTGATAGTGTCAATTAATGAACACTGTACATGTGATGTGTGACGGCAGGTTTAATAGTCTTCATCTTATAACTCCAGATGGTCTGCACTGCTGACTGTCTAATCAGCAATGTTGTGGCAAAGTGGCCTGGCTCAGTCCTTGACTCCCTAGTCTTTCAGACTTCTGGAATCTATCAGCGCCTATCACAGGGTGAGCCACACCACCTCTATTAATAACCACTTTTTGCATCATGGCTGTGTCAAGAATGTCACTCTATTGATGAGGTTTTGATGATGAGATTTTGTATTGACAGGTGAATTCTCTGGGGGTCGCAGGGAGACAGGGGGACAGGCCTGCCAGCCTTTTCTCCTGCCACCATACACAGACCCCCAGGAAGCACAGCAGGCCTACAATCAGGCCCATGGCAGGACAAGGGCCAGGATCAAAATGACCTTTGGCCTCCAGAAGGCACACTTTCACTGTCTTCATGACTTAGGGGTCAGCGCTTTGAGGGCACGTGACACTGTGGCCTGTACTGTCCTCCAAATTATTTAGTTAACTGATTTTTATTTCAAATTATTTTAGTTAATATGTATGCTTTAAATTTAAATTAAATATGTCCTGTATCGGTAAAGACACATACTGTGAATTTCAGTTATACATGGCCTGCATTGGCAGAGGAATTTGTGTTTTTTTTTTTTTTTTTTTTTTTTTTTTTTTGTATATTTTTTTCAATTTAAATTGATTTGGCCTCTTATGTTGTCTGTGCTGTATACTGTGTGTATACAGGCCTGCAGGGAGGCCACTGCATCCATTCATTTGTCAGTTCATTTGTTGTGTATGGATTCGTCCTGCATTTATTTCAGTGTGCAGACATACGTGGTGTATTATATACAGACCTTTGTGAATGTGTAGTATTTATTCTTGTATAACATGCTTTGATTCCGTGCTCTCTAACTTGTAGAGTCACTGTGTGCCTTCAGCTTTGAAAGGAGCTGATGGTTTACCTGCTTTGATTTATCCTTACTCAATAAAAGAACATCATGTGTGTATTTATATTTATGTGGGATGTGTATTTTATATATAGTCTGTCGGAAACTGTGAATTATCTAATGGTTGCAACATCATCTAAAATCGTCATTTATCTACAATGATTGAAAATAATGATCACAAATGTTTAAATAATGAGAGTGGATCTAGTTGAATGTGATAACAATGTGTAGTGGGCAGTGGAATAACTATTGGTTTCCGTTTGTAATGACTGCTGACTGAGATAAGCGATGAGATTAAAGAGATCCTGCAACTTAGCCTGGTCTGGAGCAGGCAAGCTCCACAGAATAAATCTCCATGGTAACTTATGCCATAACATATCCCACTTTCCCCTATCCCACTTTTGTGCAACTGGATCATGGATAAGTTGAGCCAGGATAACCAAGATATCCCGGCTTAATCCCTTATCCTAGTTTTGTGCAACGGGCCCCAGCGTTGGAAATTCCCTTGGGAGATAGAAAGGACGGAGGGAGAGGGACAGCATCTCGATGTCGGGCGTGCACACTTTCTTGTGTATTTTGATGTTACTACACCATCGATCATTGATGTAAACACAGATCCCGCTGCCCCTCTCCTTGCCGGTGTTATGGCCCAACTGGTTTCTGTTAACTGGTTCCTTTACTCATCAGCTGCAGCTGTGCTGCGCTTCCGTCGGCAGATTCGTCACAAATTCACAATCATACACAACATATTTCCAACGATTTTCAAGTCGCAGTTCCCATCTGCTGCAGCGAATATGCTGCTGTGAGTGAGCTCTACATACCAGCCACATAAAAAGAACAGAAAGTGGGAACAAAATGTAATATTTGCGATATGCAATATGTACGCACCGAGCGGGACTCGATCTTGCCTCAGCAAGAAGACAAGAAATTCAATGCTGACAGTTTTCCCCCGTGAACCACCGTAGCTCGAAGTGAGTAACGATTCCTTGCATATTACTCAATTACGTCAGCAGCTATGTAACATTTTGATCGGGCCTGACCTAAAACAACTGGTTACCACTGGTTTGCCTTGACATACCCAAACAAAGGTATCAGTGTTTCTTGTTCTTTTTCCTCGGGTCCGCAAATGAAGAGTAACGACTTGCATTTAATCATGTTAGTGTATTGCGCATGCTTTTTGCTACGTGCACTTCTTTACACTTCCCTACAGATCTTACAGCACACAAATTCAAGTATTTAAGGACGTACATTAAAAGAAATGTTCACTTGTAGTTGCCGTGGTCCAAGGGAGGCGAGATCATGATATTACCTCTGTTTCTGCCAGGTGAGTATGTTGCGATCAAGGGAACACAGCAGCGTCAGACGTCAGTTGTATTGTTTGAAAACCATTCATAAAAAGGTCTGCACCAACTATAGGCTACCTCCCCAAATGCTTAAAATGCTGCGCGACTGCAGAATTTTAAATCTAGGCCTACTTTGTGAAGCTAGGTCCATGAGGTGGAAAGTTGTAATCAAACAATACAACTGACGTCCGAAGTCGTTACTCTTCATCTATGTACTCGCGCAGTGGTTCAAGTCTTTCGTTTTGTTGACATATTATTTAGCCCCTTCAGACAATATTTTCTGAGTTAAATCGTCACTTTTTCAACAGGACAGGCTTTGTTATAGTGTGTAGTGTTGTGCGGAGTGCAGCCTAGCGCAGAATATGTTTGCAGACCCGAGGAAAAAGAACAAGAAACACTGATACCTTTGTTTGGGTATATCAAGGCAAACCAATGGTAACCAGTTATTTTAGGTCAGGCCCGATCAAAATGTCACATAGCTGCTGACGTAATTGAGTAATATGCAAGGAATCTTTACTTGTTTTTGAACTACGGTGGTTAACGGAGGAAGACTGCTACCATGAAGTTTACTGTCTTACATTCACAGAAGCATTCGCTGCAGCAGATGGGAACTGCGACTTGAAAATCGCTGGAAATATGTTGTGTATGATTGTGAATTTGTGAAGAATCTGCCGACGGAAGCGCAGCACAGCTGCAGCTGATGAGTAAAGGAACCAGTTAACAGAAACCAGTTGGGCCATAACACCAGCATGTGTTTACCTTACGGCAGCATCATGGATCTATTAATACATCCATGGGAAGCATCCACAATGCCATATTGTGTCGCGTTTGGTTGCAATTTCCAGTCAAAAGGCTTCACTGCTTCCCAAGTGATAAGAAGAGCAGAACTGAGTGGGAAAATGGGTGTGGCCGTACACAACTTCCAAAAGACTGGAGGCTTTGTTCTCGCCACTTCTCGTCAGATGCTTTTGAGGCATTTAATCGACCACAGCTGCTAAATGAGCTAACGGGAGCTAGCGGGAGCGGGGGTATAAACGAAGAGTAAGGCAGCGATGCATCCTGCCATTGCGTTTTACCCTGATATCCTCAGGCTGTGAATAATGCGACTATAATGCTAATCTCTGAATAAAATAATGTCAATCTCTGAAATCATTTATATTGGAATATGGTTAATCACACATCGATGGCTGGATATATAGGCTATGTTTACCTTGAACAGCTGATGACAAAAACCGGAGCTCTGGACAACACACGAGCTCCCTCTCGGTTGTCATGGAGACGTTACTCGGTTGTCATGGAGACGTCATGGCGAGTTGATATTATACGGGACTTGTGGACTCGGCAGAAACACATACCATCGTTACACAACCTCATAGCTCGTGGTAAATCTGCCTTGGATGGTTACAACGTTATGGCTACTAATCAGATCTTTTTTTTTTTTTTTTTTTTCAAAATATCGATTACATTTGCACTTCCGGGAACCACCACCCACAGGGTGACGTCTTTGGAGCTGAGATTGCCCACCACGACACGGATCCTAATTGACTTTCAGTGGACACCGTTTGCGTGGTGACCACACGGAATTTAACACATTACGTACGAGGAGCACGTAATGCGTTATTAAGAGGTCGTGCTTATTTCACGCATTTCTGTGAGATCAGGTTGGCTACTGTAAACAACAAGGCGATTTCCTCTATTGTAGACCTTCTTCCCGTTGACAGTTCACTTCAGGCTTCCTTAAATACCTGAACCTCTCAGTTGCCTCCATGCCCTCCGACTCATTTACACTGCTGTGTTGGATCACCTGCAGCTGCTTCTTCTTAACTCTCTGTTTTTTGAGTTGATTTGCAGGACGTGACAGCCCCAGAACGCTGGTCTGACAGGAAACCACCCAAATATGGCCTGAGGAAGTGATGACGCCGCTGGAAGATCTCCATGTGACGTAGCGACTGAAAACACGGATCGCAGCTGTGACGAGTCTGCGAGGTTTCCGGCCATGGCGGCTGACTCTGCTCCCTTTCTCCGATTACTAGCTGCAATCCCGACTGACGGCTGTTGACACTCACCGCGGTGGACCGAGGTATGGACCAGACCGGATCCTTCACGCTGCAAAAACCGCAGCACAGAGTACGCTGGAAACAGCGGCGCTTCCGTGTGCAGCTCACCGGTCTGACCAAATATGGGCTTCCTCCGTGCCATATATGGGAATGTACGTCACACAGGAGTCTATATAAAGCCGGAATGTTCATTGAGGAAACCTGAGTTCCATTTCTAGTTCAAGTTCACAGAATCAACACCTGCAACACCAACCGGCAATAAACCTTTGGGTTCACTCTCCCGGTGATTCAGCAGCTTCACGTGTTAAAATAATCACTCACTAGACCCGGTGCTGTTGACTCTCAGCGTTGGCTTCCTCCGAGCATCACAGCCCCGGGCAGCAACAGCAACGTCAGGCTGGTCAGGGCACCTCTCCGACGGATTCAGGAGCGGACAGCGGGTCGGTCCTCCAGCGGGAACAGCACAGTGCACAGGACTTCGAGGAGCCGTTGCGCTCCACAGCTACCGGTGCTTCTGACTCTCCCTGCTCCGGGGAGATGGCAGCGACCAAAGCGGAACTGCTCCTGTCCGCTCTTCAAATCGCTGACCCACTGGCCGGGTTTCCGCCGCCGCTCTCCCCGCTGGACGGTTACCCAAAGCTGGAGGAGCTGCAGATGCTGCTGCAGAGCGCCGCGGCCGGAGGCTCGTTTATGGCCACGTCGGCTACGGAGGGAGTCGCAGAATCCGGAGAGTATGGAGGTGAGAGGCTAGAAGGGGGGTAGAGGTGTGTGTGTGTGTGTGTGTGTGTGTGTGCGCGCGCACACACACACACACACACACACACACACATTGGGCTTCAGGTGTCTCAAGCCGCTGCTTCCTGTTTCCTGACTTGGTCTTGGCATATGTTTCTTTTTTCAGACTCTCTGTTGGAGCTGTCAGACCTGCAGAGCCTCCCACCCCTCAACCCCCGTCTCACCCCTCTGGCCTACAGTGGCCGCTTCACCTTCGAGCCATCAGCCTCCAGTGGGGCGAGCAGCCTGTGGGCAGAACCTCTACTCAGCCTGTTCACAGGGCTGGTCAGCATGGCAGCCTCTCCCCCTGCAGCCTGTAGCCTCTCCTCCTCCTTCTCCTCATCAGCGACGTTATCATCGTCAATGCCACAACCAAGCTTCAGCTCAGTCCAGATCAGCTGTGGCTCTGCTGACATCACCTCAGTTTATTCTGCCGCCCCAACCTATACCTCCAATGCCTCTCCCGACCTCCTCCTCCCCCCTGCGGACTCCCAGGCCTTCCAGCCTCAGGGCCCCCCTCCCGCCTACTCTGCTTCCACTTCCAAGCTCAGCCTCCAGTCGCCTCCCCTGGCAGTGCCCATGGTCCCAGACTACCTCCTCCCACAGCAGCAGGACACTGACCTGAATCAGGACCAGAAGCTCATGCTATCACAGAGCCTGAATCTGCCAGTTCTGCAGCCACCGCTCACACCACTGTCCACCATTAAAGCCTTCTCTTCTCAGATCCAAACCCAGCCCCAGGGATCCACCCTCCAGACCCAGCTCACCAAGTCTGGTCGGATCAGAAAGTCTCCAGTAGGCCGACAGTGCAAGACACCGCCTCACGAACGTCCTTTTGCCTGCCCCGCTGACGGCTGTGAGCGGCGCTTCTCCCGCTCTGACGAGTTGACACGTCATGTCCGTGTGCACACGGGCCAGAAACCATTCCAATGTCGTATCTGCATGCGCAGCTTCAGCCGCAGCGACCACCTGACCACGCACATCCGTACACACACTGGGGAGAAGCCATTTGCCTGCACTGAGTGTGGACGCAAGTTTGCTCGCAGCGATGAGCGCAAGAGACACAGCAAGATCCACCAGAGGCAGCAAGAGCGAAGGATGGTCAGGAGCTCTGTCTCCTCCTCTGCTCCTGCCCCCATCACCAAGTCCCACACCTACTCCTCCCCTCCCCTACCATCCCCCTGCTCTTCCTACCCCTCCCGTGCTCACAGCTCCTCCCCTGCTGGCTCACTCTTCCCCTCCTCCTCCTCCTCCTCCTCCTCCTCCTCATCTTCCTCCTCCTTTTCCTCCCTCAGTGTGCAGCAGCCTCCCCCTGCTTCACCTCCTCCTCCCCTTGCTTTACCACCTCCTCCTCCCCTTCCCTGTCACACATCTACACTTCCTCCACATCCCCCACCTCTACTCCTGCTCCTCTCCGATGGGAAGTCCTCAGTCGGAGCTCCCCTCTCTCCACAGCTCCAACATCTGTTGACCAAGGTCCACCTATGCCATCATGACCTTTGACCTCACACTGAAACCCTGCCTTAATATTTGCTGTTTGTCCAGTAATGAAGAGGTCAAAGGTCAGCAGGACGACAGCAGCAGATCAATGGACATCTTCAAGCTGCTGCTTTATTCTGAGCCTATTCAGCCACCATAGTGGCTAGAAAACTGCTTAATTTTAGAGACTTATTGTTCACTGATGGTGGCAAACTCCGTGTGTCTGTACATATATAACATACATGAAGATGTATATAGTATTTTATCTACTGAGTAGGTTCTAAGATGTTTGTATGTTTACAATCAGGTCAGTGTTTGATTTTATACTGAGCATTGTTCCTCAGCGACAAGCTGAAGAATAAAAACATCACAATCAGCTCCTGTCTCATGTCGTCAATGACAATGAACTCAGATCCTCATAAAGTTAGAGGATCAGAAGCTCATCACAGAGGAAGAAGAGGAGTAAAAAAATAACTACATTGCAGTAAAAATTTGAGTTAAAGGTAAAAATTAAACATCAGGGTTACATTCTACACATTATAGAGCCTGCGTGCACACACACACACACAAACATGAACAGAGGATTTACTGTTGACAGCTTGTGCATTTGTCACACAGCCAAAGGAACCAGCCTCTGTCACTGGTGCAACTGTACAGGAAAAACAACATTGCTTCAGCCCAAATATGGTGTTTCCTGTCTCTCAAGCGGACGTCCTGACATCCATATAAGGAGAGCTTCCTACTGACCCATCCTCTTTGCTGGCAGGGTTCCCAGATACTGTGTGTGTGTGGTGTGCTGTGATGTAATAACTGGACAGACAGGGACAGCAGGTTAGACTAAAGTGTGTTATGAGTTTGTTAGAGTTGTTTCTTCTGAGATTTTTCTACTTCACTATGTAGACAGACAGTCAGTGTATCTCTACCTAGTGTATTTCAAGGTAAAGGTATAGTGGTGTTATGATGCCATGACCATAGAACAAGGCCATGCCCCCCTCTGGGCAGTGAGTACCTGCTTCTGTTCATTCATCACCTCTGTGACTCCACACACAGGTTTCTTAAGCTCAGTGGTCTCACCCAGAGCTAACCCAAATATGGGCAAAAAGGAAGGGCGTGGGTGAAGCAGAGACTGCAAACATTCAATCACCCAACATTGTATATTCATTTCTGCTGTAAAGCAGAACGCTCCAGTGATCAGGAGAGGAACTGCAGCTTTCAGCCTCAGGTTGATGCTTAGTGCTGTTAAAATTTTGGCCCCTCCTACAAACACAAAGGCTCCACTCACTAGTAAGATCATATTAAGTAAGAGGACACTGAAGTACAAACCATGTTCCCTGTGAAGAGCGGAAGCACAACAGATCTACCTGTGTGAGGTGAAACTGAAGTCCAGGAATATAACTACTGGAGTGACAGCAGTGGAGGTGAAACCAAATCTGTTCAGGGCAGACTTGATAATTTGAGTGGCACCTTGGCTCCTGGGATCAGGGGTCAAAATTAATGACTTATCCAGGCTCTAAGCATGTAGCTGTAACTCGATGACAACACAAGTGAAAAAGGCAGGAAGAAGAGACATGGATCCATGAGCAGAGATGATCGGTCAACTTTCTCTGGACTTCTGACACAAAGCTGAGTAACTAGTCATCCAATTTGTACTGCAAACCCTAAGCAAATTTTTATTAATGCGGTAAAAGGAAATGTGCATTTGTATGCATTTCCATCAACTACATTGATCGGCCCTGCAATTTTGAAAAAACTGCCAAGGTGGTCATGCCTACATGGAACATGAGCTGATAAGACACGTCACAGCAACATCACATCAGGTGACCCTTCTGAGGAAGACTGCATTAGCTGGGCGAAACATGTCAAGGTAATAACATAACTTTTCCTATATGTCTGTCTATAAAGAACATAATACAGTGATCATCTAATGGAGACATAATTAACCTAATTGAACTATTCACATACAGTGATTGGCTGGGAAGAGCAAAGCGGCTGAAAGCCACAAGAGACCAAACAGTTCTGTCCTGCTACATATAATATTCAACAAAAAAAAAACTGTAACTTAGACTTGATTCACACATTCTGCACTGTGACTGATTTTATTCAGCTTGTTCAGCTCAGGAAACAACAATCAAACAAACTACAGCAGCAGGAAGCGTCTCAACACAGCATGTTGCATTCATAGAGAGAGAGAGAGAGTGAGTGATGATATGTGGCTCTCTAGTCCAGGGTGTAGATGTTCTCCTGCACTGGTCTTCTCATCCGGATCTCATAGATGATGTGAGGAGGCTCCTCAAAGGAGAAGCTGGGGCATAAGAATTTCAATGTTATTGCTCTGTTGAAAGATTCCACACTCCATACCTCAGAGAACATGGGAGCTGCTGATCAGCTCTTCCTGTCATTGTGCCATATTTGACTCCAGTTAAGGACCAAAACATTTCTGTTTGACACATACACTATTGAAGAAGTTGAGGCAGCAGTTAACCAGCAACTCCTGTGCTCTGCAAGGTAAAAATATTGTTTGTCATTGTTTTTTGCTTCACACAGAAAGATTAAAATGAATCATCATCATCATCAACAACCTTTATTTAACCAGGCATGTTAGCTAGGCATGTTAGCTCTTCTGCTGCCTACCAGGCAGCAGAAGACCTCCTAAGGGATGGGGAAGGGGAGAGACTAAAAAACACAATGAACATCCAACCTGACGACTTCAAATGACTTGTTCTGTACAAACAACAGAACCATGATGTATCAGTATGTGTTGAGCTCACCAGCCAGTCTTCACGGCTTTTCTGTATACCCCACCTGGAGAGGAAGTGAAAATTCAGCCATGGCATTATCCCAGTGTGATTATTACAGTGAGATCAATTAAAAACACAAGTCATTTTGTATTCAGTAATAACTACAGCTACAACAACTAAGAACCAACTCTATTTTAGAACATGCATTTCAGCTGGTAGCAGCAAAGTCTGGTAGCTCTGAATTTTTACTCAACCTTTGCTTTATTTTTGTTGTGTTTTTGTAATTTTTTGTCAACTACTGATGGATACTTCTGTGGGGAGAAGAGTTTTTTCAAGAGAAGAGCTTTTTTCATTGAAACAGAGCAAATCTGGAGCAAAGTTGAAGGCTGGGAAATGGACATACTCATGCCCGTTCTGCCATCAGTCATCATGGGAAATGTCAACTCTCTGCCCAACAAAAATGATGAGCTGGAGATATTGGTGAAGATTCAAAAAGTGTACCGTGAGTGCAGCCTGATGTGTTTTACTGAAACCTGCTTGAATCAAAACATCTCAGACTGCATACTGCCTACTACCTTACCAGCACTGGGCAGGTCAGATCACAACTTGGTTTTTCTGCAGACCTGGTACAAACCCTGCGTGCAGAGGGAAACTGCAACTACACTCACAGTAAGGGAATAGATACCTGGGGCTAGTGAGGCACTAAGGGGTTGCTTTGAAAGCATGGATTGGGATGTGCTGCTGGAAACAGACAAGAACAGTATGGACATTGACAGACAGGTTGACTGTTTTACAGAGTACATCAACTTCTGTAGAGACACAGTCATACCTACAAAGACTATACGCTGTTTCCCCAATAACAAACCTGGATCACTAGTGACATAAAGGCAGTCCTCAACCAAAAAAAGGAAGCTTTTAGAGACGGTGACAAAGAACGGCTCAAACAGGTGCAACATGAGTTGAAGAAGAGATTGAAGATGGCAAAGTTGGAATTCAAAAAGAAGATAGAGAAGAATTTACAAGACAACAACATCCATGAAGGTGTGGAGAGGAATCAGTACCATCTCTAGCTACAAAAAAAAAAAGAAAGAAAAGACAGCCAATAGTGATTGGTGTAGAAAGAACTGATGAACTCAATCAGTTCTTCAACAGGTTTGACACTGAGGCCACATCCCATTCCAATGCTGCTCCTCCTTTTCCTCCTCCTCATCTTAGATGTTTCTGGCTGTTTTGTTGTTTGGCCAAATATATCTTCACACAAATGTAGGATTGTCACAATACTAAATGTCAAACTCGATACCAATACCCAGGAAAAGATTCAATACCATATTTGATACTGTGATTTGATACAGTGCTTCCCTTACATCTTATTTTGGGGTGGGGTGGGGGGTTCAATTATTTTATTTTTATTTAAATCAAAAGCAGCTATAACGTGTTGTTTCTATTAGCCTAAATAAAAAAGCTAACTCTGACTTTTGTAGGGTTAGTGGGGCTCCCCCCTCCCTCCTCTCTCAGCACACACACAAATGAACTCAGACAGTGGAGAAGAAGAGAGGAGACCAGAGAGGAGTGTTGCCGTCACTATTGCTGTTTTTAAACTCCCCGTACGTGCGTCTTAGCTCAGTGCAGTTCTGTAGCTTTGTTCTTCAGGTCCAAATGCTCCAGACGCGCCTGCTCTGCACTGCCTGTCGAGTGCGCGCTCGTAACTGGCGCTGTGGGTGTGCGCTGTTAGTATCGATACTTTTGGAAATCAATATTGTACCCAGATACGCCGTTTTAGCGTCGATACCTTTGACAAGCCTAAAGAGATGTGCCACAGGTTGTTGTCTTCCGGGGGAACTAATTGTCGCGCGCATGTACCAATTCAGTAATGGGCGTATGGAATGACCGGGAATATTTACTTATCATCTTGTAAATAAATTAATAAATGTTTCCACGTACCCCCTGCAATGCACTCAACGCACTGCACTCAACGCACTTCCCAACCAGGGGTACGCGTACCCCTAGGGGTACCCCTGGTTGGGAGTCACTGGGAATCACTGGGAATCACTGCTCTATAGTACCGGTACCAAAAGAAAATGTTCAGCTGAACTAAATGACTACAGATGCGTGGCCCTTACTTTGCACATCATGAAGACTGTGGAGCGGCCGATTCTACGTCTGCTGAGGTTTTAGGTCAAAGACAAACTAGATCCCCTGCAGTTTGCATACAAAGAACATACTGGAGTGAATGATGCAGTCCTCTACATGCTCCACCTCTCATGTGGAAGAATCTGGCACTTATGAAAGAATTATGTTTTTTGATTTTTCAAGCACATTTAATACCATCCAACCCAACATACTCAAAAACAAGCTCAAAGAGATGGGAGTGGATTCTTCCTTTGTCTCCTGGATCACATATGACCTGACAGAAAGGCCACAGTTTGTCAGGTTGGGGAACTGTTTTTCTGGGACATTAATGAGCAACATGGGGCTCCACAGGGGACTGTCCTGGCTCCATTCCTGTTCACATTGTATACAGCGGACTCTGACTCCTGCCACATCCAGAAATAGTTGGATAACACTGCTATTGTGGCATGTATTAGGAATGGACAGGAATGTATGGATTTGATAAAAGCCTTCAGTGACTGGAATCACAAAAACTGCTTCATGCTTAGGTCCAAGCCCTCTCTTCAGCCAGTGAACACTTGTGGAGTGGACATCAAGTTGGTGACAATGTATAAATATCTAGGTGTTCACCTGGATAACAAGTTGGACTGGTCTGTTAACACAGATACACTCCACAAAAAGGGGCAGAGCCGCCTCTTTTTCCTATGAAAGCTCAGATCTCTAAACATCTGTAGTAAGATGCTGCAGATGTTCTATCAGTCTGTGGTGGCAAGTGTTTTATTTTATGCTGCAGTCTGCCTGGGAGGAAGTTTAGGAAAAAAACAGGTAAAGAGGCTGGATAAGCTTGTCAAGAAGGCTGGCTCTGTGACAGGAGTAAAAATGGACTCTCTGGGGGAAGTGGTGGAGAGATACACAATGAGAATGATGGAGGCCATCCTGAACAACACGGATCATCCACTTCATAACACCTTGATGGATCAAAGAAGCAGCAGTGGTGGACGGCTCCTCTCCCTTCATTGCAGGACAGAGAGATACAGAAGATCTTTTACACGAGGGGTCTCCAAACTTTTTTTTTTTCTGAGATCTACTATACTGTCTGTTTATTCAGTTTATGTCAGTCATGCCAATGTTAAATTTATGCCTGCCCCATAAAAGATTGGGCAATTCAATCCACAATAGTAGTGGATTTACTTTGACGGTACTTGTTTGTTGAACTGTTTAAAATGAAAAATAAACACGTTAATTGCATTATAATTTAGTCGTGTGATATGTGATAAATATATATTAAATGCATAGAGTAAATTTATTTGGTAACATTTATCAAAAGAAAACTGGCAAAGATTATGTAATTTTAGTGAGTAATGTAACGTAATGCAACCAAGTAAATTAAAATGTCAAGCGCAAGAAAATAATTAAAATCTACTAAATTACTCCATCACAGCAAATACTACAAATATATAACATTTACTTAAAATTTTGAGGAAAATTATGTTCCTGTCTATCAAAAACAAGTAGACTTTGCTTAATTTGTTTAAATATATTTAACTTAAAACTTGGATGTAATTAAGTAAATGTTACTTAATATCTTCACAACTGTTATGTTTTATGTTAAGTAAATTTTACTTGATACTGGCAAGTGAGTGTTACTTGATATTGCAGCATTAAATTTTACTTAAATCATTTGCATGCAAATACTTACAATATATTTTTTAAGTAAATCTTATGAGTTCTTTTTTTCAGTGTACAAAATGAAAATGGCCGAGAGCTACTCATGTTTGTAACATTCATTTTTTCCATTCTTTACATTCATAAAATTGTTTCCCACTTTTGGTGAAAATATTATGTTTTTAGTCTCTATCAACCTGATAGCTGAGTATATTACTGTCAGATATTGTCTCTTCTCTATTAAATATTAAAGGAGGCTGAAAATCACAGGATATGTCTGTCTGATGATACAAGTCAGTGGTCCTGAAATGTGTTTCACTTCTATAATACATATATACATATGATAATACACGGTGTTATGGGAGCTATGTGGGAAACAGTCAGGGAGAAACAGCTGGACAGCGCGCTTGCTGCCTCCCAAAAAGTTGAGATTTTTCCTCTGTGTGCTGCGCAACGCACCGTCTGTGCGCCGCTATGGCATCGCTTTGGTTGTGAGCACGCATTAAGCGCATCTACACACTACATCTGAACGGCCCAGTGCACGCACACACGCTTCAACCAAGATTTGCCCAGTGACCAGTCAAATTTTCAAATTTAATTATGATTAATTAATCCTTTGGCGAACTACTTGGAAAGGGACTGCGAGCTATTTGTAGCTCGTGAGCGACGTGTTGGAGACTCCACACACTGTAAGAAAAAACGTTAAAAAAACCCATTGTTTTACCTGAAAATTTAAATGAAAAATTGTTACCAAAACAGCCACAATAATATCCACCTTAAAATTTCAAATATAGAAACTCTTTATTTGGACAAACAAAAAATTTGCCAAGAAACTTTTACGCTTCATTTGAGAATACTCGAAAATAAAATTATATCAGTGTACATACAGTGTGTCATTTTCACATTATCAAAATACCAGACTATCTAGTGGAATCACTGGAAGGTCCATTCATGGTCAGCAAGGTCTGAGATCAGAGTGAAGACTCTGGGATTGACTGAGAACACTTTTCTCTTCTTCTTCCATTCGACTTTGGTGCCTTTCTCAGGGTTAATTGAAAAAGAACACCTTTATGAGCGAGAGAGAGAGAGAGAGAGAGAACAACTTTAGGTTGGATATCAAATGCCTTTAATTTTCTATGATTATAAAAAGTAAGACATTTTACCGTTGGAGGAACTCCAGTGTAGACCGTAGTTCCACTGGGTAGTGTACACTGAAAGGAAGGAAGGAAGTGATGCAGTCGTTGACGATGTCACTGTCCATGCTCAACATAAATGTCTCAGTGGCAAAGCAGGAAGGCCCTAACAATAAACAACATGAATAAAAAATACACTTTAATGACAAAGGCTTCAATATCAGCCATTAATAGACATTCAATGGTGTATTTCAATAAAGGATGAGAGTCATACAATCTACTGTTGGCAGAACTCGTTATCAGGTAAAATGTTAGCCAGCGTCTCAAGGTTTGGTTCAGTTTACTTACCACACACAATGTGGTAAGTAGACAATAAGGCAGGGTGTTGGTGGCACCCCTCCATCTGAACCTCCTCAGCAAGGCTCGTCTTCTCAACGAAATGGAACACGTGCTCTTCCTTCTCATCAAAATGGGCCAGTAAAAGAAGCACCATCTGTATGACCTCTCCTGAGCAACCAGTGGACTGACCTCTTCCAGTTTGAATCTTGAGAAGAGCATCCAGGACTTGTTTGTGTTTATGTGCATCAACATGTTTGAAGAAGTTTAAGAGACGTGCCCCCTTTTTCTCCACATTGGCAAGGAAGGACTCAATCAAACTCACGCCAGTCAGTTCCTGGAAATGTGCTGCCATGGCGACAAAAATGGCCATTCCTTGCTTAAGTTCTTGATGCTTGCCCCATTATTGATCTCTTTACGCTGTATGAAATAGGTGGACTTGATTAATTCTTTCACAGCATCTGAATTGTAGTTCATCTCTTCAAATGTCTTCATTTTTTCTTTTTTTCTAACTGACTCTCCGCAGTCTCAGGGAGTGGCAGAGTTTCGGCATCCAGTTGACACAGCCATATGTGTCTTGAACATGTGCTCTTTGTTCGGCAGAAATTTCATCTGTGTCATCATCTGAGGCTACTTTACGTTTCTTTATCTTTGGTGTATCAGGTCATTTGACATTTTCAACTCTTGACTGGAGTTGCTTTGCCAGGGAATGATATTCAAGTCCAATAATATCACCATCAATCACATGTTGAAGAGAATTTGGATATCTGGCTACCATCCTTTTTGCTATCTCTGTGGTGTTGTGTTTGGTGGGATTCTTACAAATCTTCATCATCTCGGAGACCACAATCCTTATCATCTCTCTTCGTAGTCGTGGACTTGGCCTTTTCTGTCTTTCCAAACTCTGTACTAACTCTTCAGGGAGCTCCTGCCATGGTATCTGAAAAGCGTCTACCCAATTTGGTGCAGGCAGATTACAGCTTCCTGAGGATGATGATGTAGCCGTGGATGATGCTGGTGAGGGAGTGACCGGGGAGGCAGAGGGAGAGGAAAGGAGAGACCCTGGAGAGGAACAAGCTGAGGCTGGAGTTGGAGTGGATGAGTCTGTAAAAGTACAACCAAAGAGATTTGAAATCATTAAACCTTTAACATTTTTCTACTCTGTAACAGAATGTAGCATATTGATTAATTTTCTAGGGCTGCAAAATATTATCAAAGATGGTTGCATTTATTTTGACCACTTGCATTTAGAAAATGTATTAAAAATGAAATTACTTGTGCAGCCCTATCAGAGAAGTGTGCTGTGTTGTGGTGGCAATGTTTTACACTCACTGTTTTGGGTCCAGGCAGCAACAAGTCTTCTGGCTTGTATGAGCTTTAATACTGGCAGTAAGTCTCCCTCTGTAATGTACTGTAAATCATCTGCCGTCACTGCACCAAGTGCCTTTAAAGTATCTTCTACTGACTTGAGAACTTGATCAGGAAGATCCGGAAGCACTGCTGCTACGGCATCGCTTATCGTCTGTGATTCAGCCATATCTGTTAAGACAAATAAAAGAGGCAGTTTAGCATCTGGCCTACTGATTTAGTGTGACAAGAGACTGTGCTTCAATGGGACAATCTGGTATCCATTGTTTATGCAATATGATAAAGGCCACATGTCAATAAGTTCACTGACAAGTCTGCATATAGTACATGTGGTAGTGTGAAAGAAATTCCCCATCATACACTCTCATCAGAAAATGAAGTGCAAAATCATCTTTCACAAGAATGAGGATGATTTCCCCAAACTCCACTGAATCATCATTCTTGGTGACAACAATTTGGCCCTTCCTGTAAATTATCCCATTATACTGCACATCAACAGGAACTTTTGTATTTCTTTCAGTGAAGCCAAAATGGAAAATTGCACCTTTAACTTGCTCACTGTAAAGCTCTGAGTAAAATGGTGTGCCATCTTTTATATGCAAGGGTGGAGGACTCACTGACCCAGCAGAAAGAAAGGCCTGAAAAATCTGATGCCTCTCTGAAAGAGTCAAACACAGATTTTTGAAATTCTTCAGATGCCTTGTACATCTTTTGAAGTAACGATGTTTACTCTCAAAAATCATGGTGGTGAACAAACATCAAAGTTTTATAGAGTATTAAATACTGACTTGAACTTTATCCCTTGTACTTGTGGAGCATCCTCTGTCTCCAGCTGTTCGATGGTAGATCTGTATGTTTCTGGAGTCCGCTCCTGTCCACAGATGTTAGGATCAGCACCCTGAAATTCAATTCGAGAAATCAGACAATATCTGCAGAAGTACTGAGATGAACTGAAATTTTCTGTAACACCACCAATAGTGTGAGAGCCTAGGTTGTCCCCAGCAATGTCCTCCTTTTACTACAAGTTCATCTCCCATTGTTATCCCATTTTCCTCCAGTTCTTTCAGATCAGTAAGCAGTTCAGAAAAAAACTTGGCATGGCCAAAGTTCTTAAAATCATTCTCTGTACACAATAAAACCAGCTGCATGTGGTCAGTATTTGATCGTACATGAGGGGGCATATTGAGTAGGGAGAAGTACACAGCCAAAACCTTGTGCTTCTTTTTGCAGATCCCAATGGGTTCACAACTTCGAATGCATCCTGGTACAAAACCAGCTTGAGACAATTTGGGTTCTCCTGAAATGTGTTTGACATAAACACCTTACCATCACAACTGTCAGAGAGAACATCGGTTTTAGAAACATTATTAGGATCCACTGACATGAGTCCCTGCCAAAAACCAGACTCCAGCATACCCTTTAAAGTTTTTAGCACAGGAACATAATAGGCACACCTCTCCGTTCTGTTCTTATCTCTGCCCAACATGATTTTTTTGGGCCCCACATATTTAAACATGTCTTTAAAGCACTGGGTTCTCGAGTAAGCAGTTCTCATGGGCCCTGTGTGGCAAGCTGTAAACAGGTCAGATGGTTTAATTGTGTCACTGATTTTTACAATGTCTTCATCTGAAACTGACATATCTTTTAGAAGCAAGTTTAGTCGATTCCAAGTATATGTCTGTCCCAACTCATGTATATTCTGCATTTCTTCAATAATGTTTTGAATGGTAGACACTGGAAGAAGATGCTGTCCCTGTAGTTTCATGTAAAGCATGCATATATTTCTCAAGTACAGGTCACTGAAATTTGGCCCATCCCCTACAGTTCTTCAGCATCTGACACACTGGCAGGCAACGGTTCCTCCTGTATGGTGGCACTTGTAGTGGGACTCTCACAATATGTATCTTGGATTGATGCACCAATGACATTTTCTGACCTCTCACTGGGCAAGCCACATGACGCCCTTCTGCTATGTGCTCCTTCAAGTGAGCAACCAACAGTTTAGTTCCCTCACATTTGCGTTCACAAAGTGAGATGGTGCGTTTTAGTGGCGTTAAGGTCACATCCAGAGAAATGTTAACGGTTGGCGTAACGTTACTGTTGTGGTGGCGATAGAAATGCGACATTAAAGCTGTATAGCCTGAAAACACCCGCTTACAACTTGTATCTACACATTTAAAAATACGTCGGGGTTCATTACGGTGCAGCTTGCAATGCAAAACATATGCCTTTACAGACTGGATGTTTTGTCCACATATATTACAAGAATACATCTTCAAATAGACCGAGTTTATTCACAATAAACACGAGCAGCGCGGTTAGAGAGACAGCCCTTGCTGCGCGGTTAGGGAACTAGGGGCTTCAGCACATAGACTGATTTAGCCCACCAGCGCATTTTTCCGAAAACAGTCAACTAATGAAACGATAGCTTAACGTTAAAATACTCTGTGTCCCCTCCTTTAATTGGTGTTGATTTAATTTACTTACCGGGGTAATGGTAGCTGTGAGCAGGGTCAACTCCTGGTGAAGCCCGTGGATGTGAGTGGGGTGAAGTTCGGAATCGAAAATAACCCTTGGACCAGAGGACGTTTGAAACAGGAATAGGCTTGTGTCAGATACAATGCGCTGATTGGCCTATTTGAAATTCGGCGCATTAATGTTAACAAATGCACAATCCCCGAGCTGTAGGAGGGAAAGATTTCCATTTGGAGATGCTCTATTTTTAAAAAAAATAAATATATATAGCTTATAATATAATATAGATATAATGTATATCTCTTTTAACATATTTAAAAACACATTTTTAATATATTCTTCCAGTAGAAATGAAGGTATGACTTTGCAGGATATTAAACTCAAAAATTCAAACGTACACATTAGCAAAATCTTTAATTTATACAGAATAATACCATTGATTGGTAATTACTCATTTGTGACTTTACGATATTTTCCCATGAATTTCACCGTCTTTTATATTTTTACAAAAAAATTCTGTGTTTTCTACATATTACGGCCGTAAAAGTCAACATTACTTCACAAACATACTGTAGCCTATTTTTAACATACTCTTTCTGTAGAAATGAAGGTAGGATTTTGCAAAATGTTCAACAGTCTTCTACTGTAAATTCAAAGTAGAGCAAAATCTTTAATTTAGACAGAATAATGCCGTTAATTTTAGGGTAATTACTCTTTCGTGACTTTACAATATTTTCCCATGAATTTTACCGTTTTAATATTTTTTACAGAAAATTTCCATGTTTTCTACATATTACGACCGTAAATATTAAAGTTATGCATTATTTCTTGATTTACGGTAATTCAATATATTTACTACAGTGAAATACTATTTTAGATTTTACGGCCCTTGACTGTTGCCATTTGACAGTTTTTCACTGTAATTTTTACAGACTTTTTTTTTTACAGCGTAGCCATCAGGCTTTTTAATTCTTCTGCAAATGATAGATGAACTGAAGGGGCAAATGAATTTCCCTTTGGGATTAATAAAGTTATTCGTATTCATATTATTCGTATTCGTAAGAAAAGACATACCAAGATAAGATGAACTGTTCAGTCCTGCACTGGGGCAATTCACTTGTTACAGCAGCACAAAGTAGCCTAGTAATAGTAGTATAAATTATAGATTGGAGCATTGGATTTTAGCAAATATGATTACAGGCTGTGGTGGAGCCACATTAGTCCTTCTGGGAGTTTTTCCTCAGTTGGTGTGAGGGTCTAAGGGCAGAGGATGTTGTCATGATGCTGTGAAAAGCCCTTTGAGACAAACTGTTTGTAAAAAATACAAATAAAATTGCCTTGCCTTGCCACAGAAGTTGGATCTTTTCTTAAATTACCCATTTCATGTATTATTATCAGAATATAGTGACAGTTCCAGCAAACATGACTAAACATTGTTGTTGCTGCGGTGGCTCCTACTGGATTCATTCCGTTCAGTTGGTTTTTTTGTTTTGTTTTTTTTCATTTGAAGATTTACCTTTTCTACATGCACTTTTATTTTAAAATATCTGAAAAACTGAAGGTGTTCCTGCTGCAGTAGCCTCGGCTTGTTTTGTGATGCTGAAACAAGGTTCAATAGAATAGAATAAAAAATACTTTATCCAAATACATTTCTTTAGGAAGGCATTAGATTTTAATTAATTTTATGTCATTTTTCCCCTTTTAATAAGAACTGCTGTGTGTGAATGTGTGATCAGACTTACATTTGAAGGCCAGAAAGAGCAAAACTGCCACCAAGCTCATCAACACAGTGAGTGAGAGGGAGAGGATGGGAATGTTGATCTGAAGGGAAATAGAGGGTACAGAGTCCCCCCCCTGACACACAAAGAGAGAATGGTTTCAAGTTTTTCAATTATTCTAACATGGGAAGCCCATCTGTGGCAAAAATTTAACTTGCTTTTCTTAATTTGTGTGTTTTACCCAGTATGTTTTTAACCAGTGTCATCATAGTTACTCACAGTAATGGTGTTGGAGCGTGGAAGGGTGGAGTTCTTCCTAAGGGGGTTGAGCTGAGATGACAGCAGTGTTTTCCAGTTCACTGCACAGAGAACCAGCACACTGAAAACAAACACTGTAAACTATAACCACCCACCAGCAGTCATCCCTCAACCATGCAGACTAGTTCCAGGTGACATGTTGTTCATTCTGTCACAGAAGATAACTATAGTCCTGTTTCCAATAATGAAGTTCCTGGTAAAATTTAGGAGATGGGAACTTTCCCCTCTATCCACCCTCTCAGCTGCTGTCTGCACTGCAGATGATTGTGCAGCATCTTTTTCTACTAATGCTCCTCTTCTGCTGTGTTTTTTTGCATTGAGTATACCCAATCACCACAGAGTAAACCTCAAGCCCCACCCAGGAGTTTTTGGGTGGGGCTGAGGCAATCTAATTGGTTCATCTTCAAGTCCAAGAGAGTGTTTGTGCCAAACAACAAGAAGGTTGCTAGTCTGACCATCGCAGAGGAGTAAAAAATAAAAATAAAGAAAAGAAACTGAAGATGAAAACAACAACCATTAACCTAACACTGTCAATGTGTTGACCTCTCACCTGTTGAGGCCAGCGACTCCATGACTTGATCCATCATCATGGTTGGAGGAGAAGGAGAGCTGGTGACTGGAGCTGAAAATGAAAATCCAGATTATTTCTGATTTAATCTATAGAGACAACATTAAACTAAATATCAGAGGGGAGGAGGATCAGAGAATAGTACAAACAAACAAATTAGATATTCAGACAAGAGATAAAAATGGCTGAATATCAACTAGGGGTTGAGCCGAATCCAAATCTGGTATTCAGAAAGGCACAAACAGGGGCAGGGCTTCAGGGGGGGCTAGGAGGCCGGTGGTCCCCGGGCCCGCGGTCCAGAGGGGCCCTGTGACTTTTTGTTTGTTTGTTTGTTTAGTTTGTTTTTTTAATACAACGATCAAATCGGATGTGCTGGTTCAGGGCCGGTTCACTTTACATTACATTCCCACTAGAGCCCTGCATGGGACTGATTTCTTCATCCTACTCCTGCCCGCTCCTGCTGAGTTTCTGACCATTACCACCGGTAACATTAGTGTGTGTTACACTCCCACCCGCTCCCGCAATGAGTATGTCCACTCCCACCCGCACCCGCAAAACTCTGATTTATGCGCACATAATAATAGAAATGCATTGATTTAGTGTCTTCTCCTGTCCCGCAGGAGAAATCACATCATTTTATAGACTATGGTTGAAAAACATCAACCAATATTGCATATACAGCCATAATTATTACAATGGCTAATTATAGAATACTTATTTTTACAGTTACATATCCTAAATTAGAAATGTAACTAAAAAAAACTGGATTTTTACACCTATTTTGAATTTTATTCCAATACAAATACATTTTTTTTCCCTCAACAAATACAAATACAATTAAAGCCGCAAGCGGTGATAACGGGCCCTCGCGGTACTGGCGCCCCGCCGTGCCCACGCCCCACCGTGCCCACACCCCACTGTGCCCACGCCCCACCGTACCCGTGGCCCATTGCGTAACAGCCCCTGTGGCCCCAGAGGCACCTGCAGCTTTCGAGGCACCCGCAGCATTCACATCTCCCCTGCTGCTGCAAGCTCTGCAGCACTTGCAGCCCTTGAGACGGACAGGATGAATTACTTTAAATATGAGGGTGATAAAAAAAAGTTCCTAGGAGGAGTTCAATCAAATAGCAGGTGCCAAATGACTCTAAAAAAAGCCTGAACTGATCACTTCAAACCATCATAACCCTCCGGCTCCCACTGCCCCCCACCCCCCTTTGTCTGTTCCCCTGTCCTGCACCTCCCCTGAGGCATGAAGGGGGCCGCAGGGCACAGTCTATTTCACAACCACATAAATCCTAGGTTCGGCCCTGCTCAGACTGGAAGAGCCAGAGCAATGCATTGATTGATCAGAGTATAATGGCAGGCTTCCTGTTCAGTTTGCACCATGGCTCCCAGAGACTTTTTTGTTTGTCTGGATACCTTCTATAAGCGTAGTGATTTTCATTTGCCTACTCAAAAAAAACTCTATGGGGAGGGGGTTCTGAAGACACTTTCAAGGCTCATGGTGACTCATCACAAATGGTGGCCTAGTGTGGCCATGCCCTTTGACCTAGACAAATGTTTTTAATAGGATTTAATCATCAAAAGGGTTAAAGGATGACTTGTAGTGAATGTGAAGGCAGTAGAACAAAATCCCTAGGAGCACTTTGGTCAAATACCACTGTCGTGTTATTAAAAAAAACACTGCATGAGTCCGACTGTAAGTATAACGTGTTTTTCTTTATTTCCTAACCTTGACAACTTCCTCTTTGCTGCTCTCATCTGCTCGCTCTGTTGCCCTCTGCTGACGTTCTCACGTTTAACCTTAGCTTGTAATGTTAAATTACAAATGCAATACAAAAAAAAAAACCCCGAGCTGTCTGTTCTCTAATAATCTAACAACTTGAACTTTTACATCCAAATAAATGCAGAAACACAAAATGACTCAATCACAGTATCAAATCAATTTTTTTTTCTCTTTTTTCTTTTCAGAATGCCTCTCAGTCTCTGTAAAGTCTGTGATGAGCAAACTTATAAGTCCAACCTGGCCGGTCTCAACACAGCTCTCCCAGACCTGGTTCTTAAAGTACGAGTAGACGGTGGTTCCGGACCATTCTGCTGCGTTGGTGCTGCAGTAGGCTGTTCTGTTGAAGGTCGTTCCGGAGCACCTCCCAGGATCTGCTCAGCTGCACCACTGCTGCTCTGCTCCAGTGAGGGCTGCATGGCAATGAGATGGCAACGGTTTCACCTGATGATTCCGTGGGGTCCCTCCACCAGATATGAGTGAGGTGTGGTGTGGCTTCCGATGACAGCTCCAGCTGCTCTTTGGTCTGTGACCCACACGCCCTGTCCAGGATTTAGTCTGTTGAGGTTCTGTGCACGGTGTCGCAGATTGTAGTGTTGTGCATCTTTCATCTTCCTCTCCTCTTCCTTCAGCAGTACAGCGTCTCCATCGGGAAGAGCAGGATCCAGCAGTGCAGGAAGGATAGGCACAGTGGTACGCAACCTCCTCCCCATGAGAAGCTGAGCTGGACTGTACCCATTTTGGAGTGGGGTAGCCCTGTATGCAAGCAGAGCAAGGTAGGGATCTCCGGACATCTTTAAAAGCCCCTTCAATGTCTGTACTGGATGTTCGGCTTCAGCATTTCCCTGGGGGTATTTTGGGCTGCTGGTCACCTGCTGGAACCCATAGGACTCAGTAAACTCAGTAAAGGCCACTCCTGAGAACTGTGGCCCGTTATCAGTAAATAGGGTCTCACAGATCCCATGACGTCCAAAAATTGACTTAAGGTGGTGGATCACATAATTGGACCTCATGGGGGTTAACAGCGTGATCTCCACAGACCTTGACACGTAGTCCACCACCAGCAGGTAGGTCTTACTCCCTAGCATGAACAAATCCGCTCCACATTTCTGCCATGGTCGGCCTGGGTACGGTGTTGGCATCAGCGGCTCCCTGCGGTTCTGTCTCTCCTGGTAGCACGCTCGACAGTTAAGAACCAACTCGTTCAGCTGCTGGCTTAGCCCTGACCACCACACAGACTGTTGCGCCCGCTCTCTGCACTTGACCACGCCTTGATGTCCTTCATGCAGCTTGGCAAGAATGTCATTTCTCATTGTTGAGGGTATTACCAGTCTCTGTCCCTTTAGCAGTAGCCCGTCCTGGACTGTGAGAAGAGCTCATTCAGCCCAGTCCAGCTTGAGTGCAGGTTCACCAATGCCATGCGCTGGCCTTCCTTCTTTACACAGCTGCATCACATGTGCACACACACCCCCTGCAGCTGCCCCCTCAGCTCCTCCAGACAGGCAGTGCTCGCAGGTAGGTTATCCATTACCATGTCTATATAGATGTTAGAGTCTTCGAACAGCTCTTTGTCCGCTGGTGTTTCTTCTCTCTTGACTGGCACTCGTGACACGTATCTGCTGTCCATAGACACTTCCGTGCCACATGTGATATAGAGTAGGAATAGCGCATCAGACGCATTATGAAGTGTTGAATCCAAGGAGGTAGAGCATCCAATGCTTGAGACCCCAGGAGACTTGAAAGAGGCTTGTGATCCATCTCCAGCTGGAAGTGTCTCCCAATCAGGAACCTCTCACAGGCCCAGGTAAGTCCCAGTGCCTCCTTTTCCACTTGTTCGTATCTCTGCTCGGTTGGTGTGAGAGACCGCGACATGCAGGTCATTGGCCTCCACTCCTCATCCCATTTTTGGAGAAGCACTCCGCCTAGCCCATATGATGACGCATCTGCTGAGACTTTGCGTTCTCTGTTGGGATCATACATTGCAAACACAGGTGGTGCCGTCAGGGCATCCTTCAGATCCTGAAAGGCTCTTGTCTGCTCGACGCCCCACATCCAATAGTTCTTTTTCGACAGGAGATCACGCAGGGGTTTGTCTCTCTCAGCCAGCTGTGGAATAAACTTGCCCAGCTGGTTTACCATCCCGAGAAAGGATCTTAATTCGCTCACTGTCATCGGCTCCTGCATCCTCTTCACAGCCTCTGTCTTGCCAGGGTCTGGGCTGATGCCACTAGCAGAGACCACATGACCTAGGAAGTTCACCTCTGATTTTGACAGGTCACATTTTTCCATGTTGAGGGTGATACCTGCCTTTTGGATCCTTTCCTGTGCAGCATGCAGGCGAGTGTCATGCTCCTCCTGCATACGACCCCACACCAGCACATCATCTATGTGGCACACTACACCCTTGAGCCCTTCTGTGACCTCAGTCACCATTCTGTTCTGAAAGTATTCCGGTGCTGATGCTAAACCCCATATTTCCATCGAGCTTACTAAAAATTCTGGCTCCAGCCAGCATCCCCAGTGCCTCCTCCACTGATGGCAGGATAAACTTCTCTTGGCACACTGACTTGTTCAGTTTGGTGAGATCAACACATGTGCGCATGGCCCCTGTCTTCATGGGCACCACCACAATGCCAGCGCACCAGTCTGTCGGCTCCTCAACCCTGCAAATCACCCCGAGGCTTTCCATACAGGACAGTTCCTATTTGACTACTGTCCATCAGTGGCAATGGGATCCTCCTTGGTGTTTTGAGTGAGAATGATTGAGCCCCTGGTTTCAGCTTTATGGCATATGGCTGGCGCATTTCTCCGAGTCCACTGCATGAAACACTGCATGAGTCCGACTGTAAGTATAACGTGTTTTTCTTTATTTCCTAACCTTGACAACTTCCTCTTTGCTGCTCTCGTCTGCTCACACTGTCGCCCCCTGCTGATGTTCTCAAATAGAGACTTCTGTTGTGTTAAAAATAAGGAAAATGCACTGAGCTTCGAGAGAAGTAGTGGGAGTGAGAAGGGAGGGGTGAGTGTAGATGGAAAAAAACCGAAACAGAGCTCTGGGAAGAGAGAGGCGGGGGGGGGGGGGGGGGGGGGGGGGGCGTAGGAGGGAGGAACCAAAACTCAACCCTGTGGAAAAGAGAGAGAGAAAGGGGGAGGAGCAAGTGTAGGAGGGAAGGACCAAAAACTCAACCCTGTGCAAAAGAGAGAAAGTGAAGGAGGAGCGAGTGTATGTGGGAAGGACCAAAACTTAACCCTGTGTAGAAAGAGAGAGAGTAAAGGGGAGGGGGGAGTGTCCACTGCTGGGAAAGTACCAAGAAGCCTCAAGGTCACAGGTGCAGAGGTGAAGTGTGCCAACAATGACAACACCAACTTAGGAAAAACAATGCACCAGTAGAGAAAACGTGATATTAAAAGGTGGCCGCGCCTGTTTAGGGCAGGGGCCTAAAGTGTGAAAAATGACGCCATGATTGTTTGGACAAATAAAATTAGTTTTAAGAAAAATAAAGGAGGAATCCTACCTTAATTTACATAAAAAGGCTGTGCACTTTGGGGGGTATAAAAAGTGAGTACAGAGACCTCCGAGTCAGTCTGATCTGGATCTGACTCGGGTTCTGACCTCGCTTTTAAGTGGGTTAAACTCTACTGCACCAAGCTCTGTCGAATTTAGAATATTTTCGAAGGGATTATCTCCACACTTTGTTGATTTTTTGTGACCTTGGTGGACTCCCTTCAAGACTTTGATTTTTGTATCATTTAATGTTGGAGAAAATAAATGGTCTTTGTTCACATCTGACCCATTTTTGGACCTTTACTTCATCTCACAGTTACACCACAACCATGTGTAGAAATGGACAAAAAATCATCAAAATTGACCTATCAAATCAAAACAGCTGACTTTCTGTGTACTTTAGACCATAGTTGCCAGAGACTTTTTTGTGTATCTGGACACCTTCTATAAGTCCAGTGATTTTCATTTGCCTACACAAAAAAACCCTATGGGGTGGGGGTTCTGAAGACACTTTTAAGACTCATGGCGACTCATCACGAATTGTGGCCTATTGTGGCCACACCCTTTGACCTAGACAAAAGTTTTTAATAACTTTTAATCACAAGGGTTAAAGGATGACTCACAGTTAATGGGAAGGTGGTAGAACAAAATCCCTAGGAGGAGTTTGATCAGATACCATGTGCAGTAATGGCCGACAAATGGCTAAAATTGACCTCTCAAATCAAATGGCTGACTTCCTGTATATTTTAGACCATGGTTGCCAGAGACTTTTTGTGTGTCTGGACATCTTCTGTCAGCCTTGTGAATTTCATCTGCCTACTCAAAAAAAACCTCTATGGGGAGGGGTTTTTGAAAATTTCAAGGGGGTGCTGTTGAGGCATTCTGCCCCACCCATGTACAAGACCCCTATAGGCTCCAATTACATTTGATTCTTCACCTGTGTGTCAAATTTCAAGTCGCTGTGACTTTGTTAAGGCCATGAACACACACAACGTAAATTTTGCCGTGGGATTCGCCGCCACGGGGACACCATTGCAGGAAAAATCATGGCGCTCCCAATGCAGCTTCATCAGCTTGCTGAGCATATTTTAGAGCAGAAATGAAGTGGATGGGTGGATTAAGTGGGTGCCCCATATGCAGAGGCTATAGTCCTCGCTGCAGTCAGCCCTGGTTTGAATCCCGCATCGGGCGCAATTTGCTGCATGTCATTCCCCCTCTCTCTCCTCTCCCCATTTCCCGTCACTCTACACCGTGCTATCCAATAAAGGCAAAAATGCCCCAACTGTGTAGGATCAGTACATGTCAGAGTAAAAGAAGTCATTTCCTGTTTCCACCAGGGGGTGCTATGAGTAAAGTGCAATTATAATATATCTTTGCTTTCTGGGCGGAACGCTTATCATATCCAGAAATTTTGAAGCTGTTATGATGAAGTATGTGGGAGTGAGAGCTGTTCAAAGTTTTGTGTCTGCTCAGAAAAACATCATCGAACTTTGCAGCGCCACCAACAGGACACCGTTACAAGAATCGTCACAGTGGTCGCCATGCAACTTCACCAACTTGTTGAGCATATATTAGAGCAGAAATGAAGGGTCATTTCCTGTTACCACCAGGGGGCGCTCAGACTAAGATGGAATATTAATATATCAGGGCATTCAGGACAGACTGCTTATCATCTCCTGAAAATTTCAAGCAACTAGGACAAAGTATGTTGCAATGAGAACTGTTCAAAGTGATTTGGGGTGGTCATGAAAACATCATTGAGCTAGGTGGCATCCATTGATGTAGAGAAAAGCTTTTGATAAGGTATAATGCCCAAGTTGTCTTTTTGAAATGTGGCAAGTTTGGAGTTGATCGGATAAAATCTTTAGGAGCAGTTCATTTAAATATCAGGTGTGGAAATGGCCCAAAACAGGCCCAAAATGATGACTTCGCCGTACTGCTCGGGCCCTAAATACTGGATGCTTTGCACACCCCTAATATCAACTAACTTATATGTTTACTTCAATGAAGAACTGGAGCCTTAAGAAGTGGTAACTTGTTGACACACTGAAACTTGAACTTGCAAATGAGGAGAACTGAAACTCTACATTTGTGACTCATCATTTGACTCCCCAACAAAGAAGTGTTCAAATGTTCCCTCAAAGGCTCTTGTTCCTCTGCCTCCTGCTATCCATAAAGATACAATGTCATGGTCAGAGGTGAAGGATGAACACTCAGTGCTCAGCATGTCTGTGCAGACGTGTACCAGAGGCTTTAACCCACGGGTCACATGGATTGTGATATGTCTCTGGACACTCTGTCCCTGCAGAGCTGCAGCAGAGCAGCTTTGAACCCTTGTAAAGAAACCTGTTTGTGTCTGGTGTCACTGCTGTTTCAGACAAAGTGAAGAACTGTGAACTAGCCTTTTAACTGTGCAGGTGACTTGTCTCACCTTTGACCACTCTCAGGTTCATGATGACCTTTTTGTCGTTGAAGATCCCATCAATGCCCACCCTGCAGCAGTATGGCCCACTGTCCATCCGCCTCACGTTTAGGATGTCAAGGTCCATCTGGCCATCCAGGATGTCACCTGTCAGCTGGTACCGGTCAGCCACCTGCATGGCCAGGGTCAGGGTAACGGCAAACATCATCATCAGACAACATCAGCAAAGACAACATATGTTAACCATGAGATTCATTCAAATTCATTAATTCATCCATCTATCAATCATTCATTTTTGTATATACACGACTCACAAAAAGTTAGGGATATTGGGCTTTGGGATGAAATTTCTGAATGCACTGAAAACACACTATGACCTTGACAGGTGAACTTAATTTGACGTTCTCAAAATATTTGAATGTACATGTCCCACTGTTCAATGTTTCAGTACGAAGAACACAACATGCTGTTCTCTAACTAGGTGATTTACATCAAAACTCACAACTGTGCGATCCATGAATCCACCACTAAATATTCTGCTTCAATGACAGTTTGCATTTTAACAGTCCTCTTCTTCATGCTGTACATTCTCACATCATGAGACCAAGACGACACCTAACAATCTGTGCCATACCTGGACATGTCAAGACTTTCGAATGGGAGGTTCTCAGAGGGAAGTGTCCACCTACATTTGTGTGTGTGTATATATATATACTGTGGCATCACAAGGGGGCAAGTGGTAGAGGGCTGCTACATTCCCTTTCCCGTTGGCCTCAGCCTCACAAAATGGCCGCCCACACTACACTTCCCAGCAGGCCTCACTCCTCTCCCAGGTGTAGGTGCTTAGGCCACCTAATTAAGACAGAGCTGAGGAGAAAAGAGAGGAGCTGAGGACAGAGAGTGTGGGTTGCCTTTGTAGAAGTAGCTGGCAGAAAGTGGACGGAGAGATGGCTGCAACCAGGAGAATGATATAAGAGAAGGAGAAGTAGGAAAAGACAGACATTTGGGTGGAAGATTTTGTTGTGTGGTGGAAGGACTTAAAGGACCCACCGTCTCCTACAGGATGTTTTCAGTTGAACTGGTATTGGACTTTTGTTTGGAGAAATAAATTCTAATTGCATTTAGACCTTCTGGTTTGCCTGTTTTTTTCATTTTTTTCGGTACTGCCTCAACCCTACCTGCCCTGATTACCTCTAATGATATCACAATACATACATACATATATATATATATATATATATATATGTATATATGAGTGTGACAGTGAATCGTACACAGTATGATCATGTGATCTGACCTTGGAGATAACGCCGTTCTTGTCCGTCTGCACCAGGATGTTGCTGCACCAGAAGGTCCCACAGCTCCTGCCCCAGCAGACCCGACTCAGGCCAAACCGCTTCACTGAGTACTGACAGGACAGAGAGGCCACACCCCCCTCTGGCACTTTGAAACTGGAAGTGGACAAGAACTGTCCCACTGCTGCACAAACACACACAGATCATCTACACTCATCATTATGATAACACATCTTAAGCCCTCCAATGATGTCATATTCTCAGTCCAGTCATAGGTATACTGGCAATGTGATTCCAGAAAACTTTTGTGTGAAAGAGTGATTGAGTATTTCTTTCACCCTGGTGATTAGCTCTCAATCTGGGTCCGAGAGGCAGACACTGATAGAGCATGACAGAGCTGTTAGTTAGGGCTGCCTCAGGTAACCCTAAACCATTTTATAGCTATGCTGTCTATGCATAGTCTTAGACTGCTGGGGGACACATCAGGTTACATGGAGCCCTCTCCTCTCCTCTCCTCTCCTCTCCTCTCCTCTCCTCTCCACATTAAACAAAGTGAAGTGTCATTAATTGGCTATTTCAACTTGTAGCTTTTACCCACACCCATCCTGTCTCCTAATATCCTGCTGAGTAAATGACTGTCCAACTTTACAGCAGAAATAAAAGGTTATATGGTACAAAAACAGGTTTGGTCTCTACAGCTAATGGAGGAGAGAAGGGGTAGGGGGCAGTCCCTTCCCCCATTAGAGGATAATTATTAAAGTACTCAAATCAATTAAAATCTACAAGAACTGTCAAGACTTAAAACAAACTGTTTCTGATGAATAGCTGACATAATTAATGCATTGCATCTTACCTGAGAAGACAAAGAAAAAGATGAAGGTCTGAGGCATTTGATGGCAGTAAGTTGAGACAGCAGCCATCCTGTGAGTTACTGTGTGTGTCTGTCCATTAGCCAGTAAGACGACAACACAGTGTGGCTCAGATGGAGCTGTGTGGGGCTGAGGGAGGGGCAAGAGACACTGTTTCTGTGTCTGTGGGCAGTGTAGTGTGTCTGTGTGTGCATGTGCGGATGGTGATGATGATGATGATGATGATTAAGTATTTGGTGCTGACATTGAGATGTAAAACCATTAATCTGAGGTGTCAGTGAACTTTAACAGGATGTTGTTTACACTAATGAAGAGAAACACTGAGGACAAAAGGACATCTGTGTAAAACACATGCACAAACACACACACACACACACACACACAAACAAATATACACAGTCTCTGGCTGTGGCGATGTCGCTGTCACACAAAGGACTCATTTTTCACATCAAATGATTCTGTTTCCTTCATTTCTATGAAGGAAACACAATCTTTATTAAAGTCTATTGAGCTATATTATCAGTTTATTGATCTGTATGATTAATTTACTGAACTGTATAACCAGGTCATTGATCTTTATGACCATTTTATTCATCTGTATAACCAGTTTGTTCTGTGTAATCAACTTGTTGATCTGTATGATCACTGTATAGATCTAAATAACCTGGTTAACAGATTTTTTCAAATTCAGATACTAATTCAAATACTTCCACACACTGTTTTGAGTATGTAAGTGTATTCACGCTCACAACTTGTCAGTGACAAGTATGGTCAAAAAGTTGAGTGTGGAATGACACTTCCCACCCTCAATGATTGATGTCTTGGCTACATAGTGGAAGGGGCGGGACTGGCAACCGCTTTCAAATTTGCAGAAATGGAGGGGCCTGCAGCAGTTGGTACCAATGTTATACCCTACAGATGTAAGTTACAAATGTGTGTGTTTTTTTGTTTACTTTTTTGCACATTTATCCCACTTAAATGTTTAAGATCATCAAACAAATTTTAGGAGACAAAGATAACCCAACTAAATATAAAATGCAGTTTTTAAATGATGATTTAATTTATTACCCAAACCTACCTGGCCCTATATAAAAAAAAAAGTAATTGCCCCCCTTCTTCAGTCATGAACTAACTGTGGTAAACCACATTTTTTGGAAAGCTGAGTTTAATTTCACTGTCCACACCCAGGCCTGATCACTGTCAGACTTGTTGAATCAAGAAATCACTTCAATAGAACCTGTTTGAGAGAGCTCAAACAGCTACACATCATGCCACGATCTAAAGAAAATTCAAGAAAAGATGAAAAACAAAATCATTGACATCAATCAGTCTGGAAAGCGTTACAAAGCCATTTCTAATGCTTTGGGACTCCACTGAACCATGACGGCGTGCGTCGCGTGTTGTCTCCGCCCCAGAACAGCAGCGGAGGCGATAGGTTTCAATTCTAGTCAATGTTTGTGCTTCCACCAGCTGTGTCTCTGCTGCATCCTGGCTCTGGCTCAGCTCTGGCCTTTCGTAGCCCCCCACAGCAAATACGCAGAATAATTCAATTAGCTTGGCCTTCTGAACTTATTATTGACGATACGGTGTAGTGTCCATGGCGTACTATCACTGGCTTAACAGCACCCACCGAGCTAATGCTAGCTGTTGCATTTGCTGCATTTACAACTTGTTAAACCTGTGACTAGCTTAACTTTTGGTTGACTATCACCAGCTTAATGGCACCCACTGAGCTAATGCGACCTGTCACATTTGCTAGCATTTACAACTTGAAGCCTCTAACCACACATCTGATTTTAAAATCTAATGTAGTGTTGACAATTACACACACAACAACAAGCTAAATGCAGAAGCTACAGTACATTAGCCAGTAATTGCTGACTTGATTTCATGCTTTCATGAGCATAAGGTTAAAGTTCTCATGCATCTGGCGTGTGACACACGATTTCATGTTCTGCCTCATGCTGTCACGCCACTCAAACAATTATCACGCCAAAAAAAAATGGTTATGGTTGCTAGGGTAAAATGATGAATAATTGGCCTTTCAACGTCGCTAAATTTAACATCGATGGGGTGCTGGAAATGTAGCCCCAACTGCTACGTAAAATGTGTGAAGGTTTAGGATTGCTAGAGCTACGTGAGGAGCTAGCGATAGGTTTTTTTCATAGTGCGACTCCCAGACTCTGCCCTGCGGGAAAAAATATAGTGACGAAGAAGAGAGATGATGGCGATGGTGGTGACAACTGGAGTTCAAGAGCAGCTTCCACCAAATTCAGTGAAATCATTATTAATGTACCCTTTTGCGAGACGGACGACGGAGGAAAAATTTCTCGTTAAGGAGCTGGGACCCGACAAGCCTAAAATCAACATTTCCCAAGGCAAAAGATAAGTTGTACAAACTGTCTTTTTGTCTGAGCTGGTTCAACCATAACACGTGGCTGGCAGGTTGTGGTGCAGCCAATGCACTTTTCTGTTTCCCCTGTATCCTCATCAGAAGTGACAAATGTGATTCGACTTGGACAAAGACTGGACTAACTGATTTAAAGCACCTCTCTGAACGGATCAAGAAGCATGAAAGATCCAAAGTTCACATGGAAAACTGCGTAAAGATGGCTGTGTTCGGAAAGATTAGCATCAACACAGCTAGATGACGGGCACCGCATTCTGTAAGAAGGCACAATGAAGAGGTAAATAAAAACTGTAGTATTTTATCTAAGATCATCAATTGTAAAATGTCTCCCTTGATTGTATTGTATAGTATTTGATAGCATAAAGTCTAATATAGCTGTAAATTGTTACTTTTTCTGTGAAACTGTAAACTTTCAAATTAAATTATTATTGTGTAACCGTAGCCATTTCCTGACTGTTCATTTGAATACTTATGCTTAGGCAGGGAAATCTGTTGGCACACCAGCCCCACCAAGATTTTTTTTCACCAGCTGCAAACTGGTAACATCGTAGATAAATAAATGAGTTTATATCAACGATCATAGTAAACCTACAATTATACCGCCTTACTTTTTAAACCATTATCTTTGTTTTCAAGCCCGTGTGAGTCTTGTAAAAGTCTTAAAACTCATTATTTAAATCCGCTATCGCATTCATGAACACGCAGCGCCAAAACCAGAACGCCAATTGCTCGTTCTCATTGCTCAGAGGCATGATGGGAGGGGCCCAAAGCATGGGGGGTGACTCTACTGCGCATATTCATTGGGCCCATAATGCAGAAATGAACCCGGAAGCCAGAAACATTTTCGGTGTATGCGCCAGGCGAGCAAATCCAATTGAAATAAACGGCGGCCATTTTCAATCCGGAATCCAGTTAATTTTTTTTTCAAAACTTTATTAAGAATTGTGCAAAACAATACAATTCAACACAGCAACAAAAAATATCACCTGGGGGTTACATACATTAAAGTATTTTATACAGTTTGCATTATAAAAAAACATTGTAGAGAGCACATAGATTCAACGTCTTGATAGCTTTTATGTTATTAGATTTTTCAATAGTTTTAATATACTGCTTGCTTTCGTTTTTAAATATAAGAAAAAAGGGATTTTGATTTGTGTATCGACATTTATGAATGAATAATAAGATTAATGATGTAATATTGTCTAACTTTGGTAGATGGAAAGACGGTGAAGCCAAACAGTAGATTTTCAAAACAAAGGGAAAAATCTGGCTCAATAGAAAAGGAAATCAAATTACAGACATCTACCCAGAAACTGGTGGAAAAAGGGCAAGACCAAAACAAACGGAAAACATCTTCAGGGCAACCCATACAAAAAGAGCAACTTGTATCGGTAATATTTTTAAAATATAAAAATATAAAAATAAAAATATTATATAGTGTTAGTGGTTTAACACAAGATTCTTTTAAATCAGTGTCAGTTGAATTTGTTTCTGTGAGAGATCCCATAAATTGACAGGTAAATTCTTCACAGTATTTTGAATCATATAATTTAGTATACAAATCTGAACAATATTTAGCTATTTTTCGAGGGTCATCTGTAATATTACCATCAATATTTAATTTTTGTATGGTATTATTTTAGCATGAATTTTTTCAAGTCGAAAAAATAAGCAGTATTCTGCTCTCCTTCCTCTAGCCATCTCCTTCTACTTCTTACAAAGATTGGGGGGGGGGCAAAAAGTCTTTCTTTAAATTATAAAAAAAATTATTTTGTATTTTTAATGTCTTTACTTGTCCCCCATTGCTATAGAACCACTGTAATAATATTCTGGATTTTATCTTCAGCATTCCACAGTCTTTTAGAAGGAAGACACAAAGAGTCTTCCAAATACAATAGTGCAATAAATATTGATAACCTCAAAAAAATGATTCAAGAAACTCAGAAGCGCATCCAGTTCATATAATACATCCATGGAGCAACTGCTTACCGCCTTGATCTCGTGAGGTTATTGTTACCGTGTGCATATGCATGACGTCAGAGCAAGCTGGCATCAATTCGGACACAAATCTAACCGGCATGCATTGCGCAGTGGTCGCCAGTGATCGATTTTGCGCAGGCTTGGCTCATCTCGAACGAGCCTTGTGATGGATCTACTCCATGCTTGTGATAGTCAGGGAGAACTACAGGATGACGTCAGCAGTGTACGACGGAAATAAAAACAGCCTTGAGTAGCAGATAGAGAGCAACACCTTAAACTTTAGGCCTAAATTTCCTTTTATTTTGTAATTACAGTATTGAAAAAGTCCCATTAAAATTATCCTATTTTCATAAACAGATGCTTCTCTCCTGGCCATGAATCTATAAACACAACTTTTCCCCACATAGATATTACATAAGGAATAATAAAGACATCATACACAGAAACAAATCCTTATTTTACCCTTTCTGGTTTATTCACAATATACTTCTGGTCGATCAACTATTTAATTCCAATGGTTCACTACTTACATATCAAGAATTTACTTTAAAATATAACATCCTAATTCCTATTAGCAAATTTAATGTTGTTATAAATGCAATCCGTGCTGGTGTTTCTATGTTATTTAAAAGCACAATAGGACAGAACCCAACATTATTGCCTATAAATCCTACCAAACTTGAAATTGGCCAGATTTGTTTCTCATCAATACGCAACAGTAACCGGTCTATACGTGCTTTATTTCAGAAAGAAGCTGTATCAATTCCATATGTAATCACTTATTGGAATAACTTAATAAACAACCTTGTCTGGGGAAAGATTTGGAACTTACCAGCTAGGTATATGATAAATAATAAAGTAAAAGAAGTGTCCTTCAAAATAATCCACAGAATTTACCCTACTAAAGTCTTTTTTTCACAACGTTTAAAAAATATTACCGATACAAGTTGCTCTTTTTGTATGGGTTGCCCTGAAGATGTTTTCCATTTGTTTTGGTCTTGCCCTTTTTCCACCAGTTTCTGGGTAGATGTCTGTAATTTGATTTCCTTTTCTACTGAGCCAGATTTTTCTCTTTGTTTTGAAAATCTACTGTTTGGCTTCACCGTCTTTCCATCTACCAAAGTTAGACAATATTACATCATTAATCTTATTGTTCTTTTAGCCAAATGGCACATTCATAAATGTCAATACACAAATCAAAATCGAAATAAGAACGAAGTCAAGCAGTATATTAAAACTACTGAAAAATCTAATAACATAAAAGCTATCAAGATGTTGAATCTATGTGCTCTCTACAATGTTTTTTTTATAATGCAAACTGTTTAGAATGCTTTTATGTATGTAACCCCCTGGCGATAGTTTTTGTTGATGTGTCGAATTGTATTGTTTTGCACAATTCTCAATAAATGTTAATAAAAAGACACGTTATACTGACAATTGGACTCACGCAAGTGTTTTATTAACACGACAGCATGGCTGTTTAAGCCTGATTAAAGTCCAAATGTTGGGTTTCCACTATGGGATGAAAACTAAATATGCAAACACCTGGTGAGATTGATCCAAAAACTTCAGCAAAATCTACAGGTGATGCAGGGATATTATATTCAGATAAAAACTCATTATAGGAGAACGCCATTCTTGTTGAATAATTGAGCTACAATGTTATAAACCAATATTCATTAAACAGTATGTCCTTGTTCCATATAACAGTTATGAGGTGAAAAGTTATGTTTGAAAATAAAAGACCATGAGACGAAGGCCTGGCGGTGAAAGGCTGACATTTTTATCGGGATTTTAACAATATTGTGGTTACAGACTAAGAAAAAGTTTAATCCACCATACAATGTTTTTTGTGCTTAGGGATCTTAAGGCTTCCTTCGTCACTGGGTGGCACTAATCCTCCGGTGTAACGCGTATCTCCACCACAGAGGAAGAGGCGTGCAGCCAGAGAACCGTTGCCGGGTAAGTGGAAGCAGCAGCAGGCGTTGTTCACAGGAAGCATCATGGCGGCCGTGCATAGCTTACGGGTATCTGTGAAATCAGACAGCGGCTCGGACCGCTTGGACTCGGACTCAGATTCCGAGTCGGACCGAGATGCCCGCGAGGCCGAGCCGATGGAGGTGGAGGAAGGAGAGCTGGAGCTTGAGGCCGAGGATATCTCCGTTAACCGCTCTCTGAAGAAGCTAGTGCCGGTAAGTGCCCCGGACTAGGCCCCGTCATGCTGGGGACTGGCGTCTGTTCTGGCCGGCAGATCTACTTGAATGTCGGTGTGTGGTAACATGGACTCCGTGTGCGACGACCAGTTGCGAGCACCGCGGCTGCTGGTGAATCTTCTGAACGTTAGGTGCGTGTGACACGGACTGGGTTTAGTTTGTGGCGTTGTTTTTCCGGAGCTGCAGTTTGAACATTTGTTTTTTGTTTTTCTCACCTACTTGTTGCCGTTCACCCGCACGTGCACCAACAGAGTCTCATTACAAATCTGTGAATCTAACATTGTTACCGGTAAAACGCAGTCGGTTGAACATGATTTAAAACATTTAAAATTTTTTCCAATTCAAACTTAATCGCCCACCAATTTTGCGTGCTCATAATTAACTACTGTAGTTAGCAGCATATTAATTGTTGTCCCCATGTTGTTGTTTTTAATGATCTTATCGTCCGTTAACCATTGACCGGTGACTGAAAGATTTGTTTTTAAAAATGATATAATTCTTTGGGGGTTAATGATTCAGACTGATGTTGTCAGAGCAGTCAGTGTCAGCAGCTTCTCATTCTCAGTTTTAATGCTGCCGAAACCGATTATTTGCATGACCTTCAAAGTTTATTAGAAATTTATTGAAATTTTACTGGTTTATTATTATTGTTATTATTATTGTTATTGGTATTATTATTGTTATTGTTATTATTATTATTATTATTATCATTATTATTAATATTTAAATTGTACCGGTTTATTATTATTATTAGGGTTCTAACCCTGAATGGGTAGGGGTGGTGGTCTGATTGACTTGAAATTTGACACACAAGTCCAGGTCAATGTGCTCTACAAAAAAGCCAATGGGGCCATAAAAGTCCGCCATGATAGATTTTTTGCATAATGTGAAAAACAGCAAAATGAATAGAACTTTTGAAAAATTGATTATATCAACATCTAATTTGGTACACGTCTTCAGGGGGCGAAAATACAAATTTCTATTATGAGTCAGATCTGTAAAAAAAAAAAAAAAAAAAAAAAAACATGGCTGCCACAGATCAAAATATCTTTGCAATAGGCGGGGCCAGAAATGATTGGCCAAAACTCCCACACCCTTTGTCCTATCATCACAAAACATGGTGGATAGGTTCAGAACGAGGATGGGAATCTGCCCACCAAAGCATTTTGAGCTGAACCAACAGGGGGCCACACATGCATTTCTCAAAGTCCATTGGATGGAATTTCACCAAATTTGTTGTGCATGCTCTAGGGGTGAGTATTAACTAAAATCTAGAGTACCATGTTGATAGGTGAAGGCCTATTCATCACTGACCGCCATTGGTGAGCTGGAAGGACCTAGAGGCATGAAACTCAGTACATTGACTATAAATTATGTCCAAATGCTGCTCAAACAATTTGATCCAAATCAGCCTGATGGGGGCGCTATAACGTAGAGTGAAAATTTTGAGGGGCTCTCTCCGCCACACCACAAGTGCTAATGAATTGAAATTTTACACACAAGTCCACCTGATAGTCTTCTACAAAAAAGCCTGAATACATTGCCTCAATTGAAAGGTAGAGATAATGAGCATCGAGTAGATTGTACAGATAGCAGATTGTTTGGTGGAAGTATTATTGTTAGTAGTTGTGAGTGTATAGTATTTAGTAGGTTAGCTAGCAGTTCCATATAGTTGGGTTGCTCGACTTTTGTATTTTAGTAGTTACTAGTTTAGCGGTAGTAGGGTAGCTTGTAGCCTACTAGCGTGTAGCTCTCAAGCTCTCTCTTTAGTAATTGTTAGCTAGTGGCCAGAACGAGTCGGCGGTGAATTTCTCCCGGCTACTGAAACATCTCTGGACTGCATCAGTTCCCTGTTGACTGAGAAATTAGGCACCAGCAACTGGACCGTGATATCCCGCCGAGAGCAGGAGAGAATCCCTGGATTGGTTTCCCAGTTGAGGTGAACATGGGTTACACTAAAGTGCCCAAAAACTATCCAGTGCCCAACGATGCTCTCCCTGTGCCGACAGCAGGACCAACGTCACGACAGCTTCACCTGCGGCACCACTGCAGGTGAGTGTAAAATAATGTTTGTGATAACTATTGTAATGCTAGTGACATGACTGAAACTAACGTGTCTAGTACTGCGGAGTCTAAATCCATATGTGAACCCACGTCTCGTTATCTAAGGTCAGGGGACAGGTGTGTACAGTGATGTATATTGCAGTAATTAGGCTGTGTTACCAGCTAATGTGAATAACGTGCACTACTGATCTGTAACCATTAGCTTAGTTGTCTGTCCCAAAGACACATGACATATGATCAGTCTGCAGTTCTACAACCAGTGGCAAACACGAGGCAAGTTTTATGACTAAATCCAGGAGATGAAGCTCCAGCTAATGTTAAATTATCAGTGCTACATGCTCTGGATTGTTGACAAAATGTCTAACCGGGAGGTCCGACAGATTAGCTTCAGCCACGTCATTCTGCATAATAATTAGCCATGTGCTTCGTTTGTGTGAACGAGGGGAGAGTCTCTTTTTTTCACGTCATTTATCTTTCACGTTTTTTCTCTTTTACTTAGTAATTCTGATATATTGCCATCTCATGCAGTGACCAAGTATCATCCACAAAGAAAAGGAAAAGGGAGCTGTTCTAAAGACGTCCAGTGTGCACCTTGAGCTAACAGAAAATGGCTATTGGAGTTCCCAGTCCAATCTGTATTGTATTGCATTCTGTTATGTGATGATAAAACCATCCTGCACTAAAAAAGTATGTGAAATTGACAGCTGTGGACACTATAAACTGAATATATCATATAAAGTTGGTGATTTGTGAGACATGTGTTTCCACTGACTACTTGCAGATTGTATTAATATTAAATGTTAATATCAATAAAAAATAATGTAATAAATACTATTCCCTGTATGAACTGACTTTGATTTTGAGAAACTGCCAGCGTGACAGCCTGCAGCACATAGGGGTTGAGGGCAACAAATTCAAAACTTGCATGCACAGTTTCACAGGCTGCACTCACTATCTGCTTGCACCTATTCATCACCTGCATGTAATAACAGTATATTTTATTTGTGGTGGTGTCATGCATGGATAGATATATTATAACCACAAAAGTCCAGGTGGGTAAATTAGTACTAGAATGTTTGAGCCAATACACAGTGTGATAAAAGTTTTCGTCATTGAAGTGCTGTGGTCAACACGTGAGATAACACTGCACTGTAGGTCATGTACTGTAATGTCATTCATAGCACCTGTTGTAAATAAAAAGGTAATCTGAGTGGTGTGGCATAAAATTTGTCCATGGTAGTGAAAAAGTGAAAAAAAAATGGCTTTAAAAAAATTCAAATACTAGCCACATACTAGCCAATACTAACCACAACATTCAAATACTGCGGGGGCATCTTCAGAAACGTCCCCTTTCCTGCCCCTCCATATCCTGTCCTCCAGTGCTGCTGCCTGCACTAATGGTTTGTACAGGTAGGGCTCTGGGTCTCCATGCCTTCATAGATCACTGGAGAGTCTGGAGGCCAGAAATCCTCCATTTCAAATGACCCGTCTGTCACGAAAGAGTGTGAGATAAGTTCGAGTCATCGCTCAGTTAGCTTGATTATCATCTTAGCTAACACTAATGTATGTTTGCTTTGTGTTTGTGCTTGTGAGTACATTGATGTGGTCGTGGTGGTTGTTGAGGGGGGTGGGGAGGTGGGAAGCTGTTGGAGGCTGCACAGAGTGACTGGGCATGTCTTAGCTGCTCCTTGAGGCCTGCCCAGAAGTAAGGCATTTTTTTTTAATTTCCAGCCTAGAGGTACCTCTGCCAAAACCCGGGGATTTAGTTACTTGTTAAAGGTTGGGCTGGTGATCCTATTCTGGAGCATTTTTTACTAAATTGTTTGAAATCCTGTTCACACTTTGATTGCAACCAATTAATTGAATGCTTTTTCACAAAAATGAAAAAAAGTCAGTCATCTGTGGGATGGACAATCCTGTAAAAACAGCATTCAGTCATCTTGAACATCATGCTCAAGTCGATTGGATCATGATGTGTCACTCAAGCTGCTGTCTCTCTCCCTCGCTCCCTTCTGTCACGCGCGCGATTAGAGTCTTCACCTACGTGTGCGGAAAAGCCACACTCCAGAATGGTGGGTGGCAATGTAGCTCTGGCAATGCACGTTGAGTGTCTTCACCTACGTCTGCGGGAAGGTGGAGGCGTGGCTTCAAAGAGAAGTATGAGGAAAGGAGCTGAGACTTCTGACTTGTGTATTTTCAAAATATGGCCTGTGTAGGAGCCATTTCTATATGAATGTATGCAATTGCCAAATTCGGCCAGTAGGTGTCCTCATGTATGGTGTGTGATTCTATATGGGTGGGAACCTTCTGGCAGGTGTCAGGTGTTGCCAGACGGAAGAGCACACAGTTTTTTGACCGCTGCGCTACGCTACGCTATGTCACGTTATGTTGTGCTGGCAGTGCTGTTATGTTTGTTATTTGGTGAATAAAACCACATGGGTTAATCTGCAACGCTTAGTTGATTCTTGCAATGCTGAAGATCCAGACGGTGAGCAAACGAAGAGACGATAGCGAGCGCGTCGATTACTTTTAGCCTGTCTATGCAGCCCCTCAGTGGCTTCAAGTTTAGGCTTAGCCGCTACAGCCTGCTAGAACCATTTTGCAGGATCTCCAACCCTTGCCTGACTTGCTTGCTTCTATACTGAAAAACTCTGATGTGTGAAACTTAAGATGTGTTAGATGACTAATTCATCTGTCTAACCATCATAGCTGTCACAACTGAAACGGTAAACACAGCTGATCGAAAGAAAGTTTGACATGCCAGAGTTTTCTTTTTTCTGCTGGTACCGCTTTACATTGTTAGTCTTGTGAAGCTACAGTCACATAACGTAAACACTGTGACTGTAGCCTATGTACATGTCTATAGTGCACAAGGAGAACAGAGACCAGTGGATCACGGAGGACCAGGAGAACAGGCCATTAGCATAGAAGGGTGACAGATTTGCGGTGACTGTATCGAGTTAATGATACATGATAGATTATAATACATATTATAAGTAGTCTATCACAAAACATAAGATGTAAATAAACTGAATATTAATCTCAATTAGTTAAGTTAAGTTTCAATCTTAACTTCAGAAATTATGTTTAGTTTTGTTGAGCGCTGTGTGGCATTCCCGCATTTTCCTTCAAAGTGGGTCCAACTGGATCTAGCCATACTCTACCAAGTGAGAAGCTATTACCGTGATAAAGGTCTATTAAACTTCTAAATGAATGCATGCTCTGGATCCGGATCTTTAACTCTTACTCTTTTAAATAGTAAGAACATCACAATTTGACAGTATTTTTCATCTCTGCTTGATAATGATTTTTATTTTAAACTCCAAGTTGGTACAGGCTCCACCATTACTTTATTTATACTGACAGCTCAGTAAAGGTGCTTCTTCTTTTACATGGCTTAACACTGCTGAGCGTAAAATTTGTTCAAAATTAAATAAAAGCCTGTTCCATAACTTACTGGGCCATTGTGGCATTTGAAGCATTTAGGCCTATTCATGTAACAGTGCTGCCAAATGACTGGAAAAGGGAGAAGTCTTCTGTGTTTTCCGAAGATTAAATAAAATGGCAAAAGCCGCTTCGGAGATCACAAGGACCACAGGACAGAGGACTGAGGAGCTGGTCAGGCAAGGCAAGGCAAGGCAAGGCAAGGCAAGGCAATTTTATTTGTATAGCCCGTTTTTACAAACCAGGACCAGTATCTTTTGTGCCCCTTGTGGTAGTGACCACTGGTCCCAGCCACGAGGAGAAGATTATAATTTATAAGGGATTTTGCTCTCTGACATTTATTCATCTAACAGCGCTGCCACCAAGACCAGAAAAGGGAGCAGTTTGATTAAAATTACAAAAACCACTTCACAGACCACTCACTGATCCAGACCACAAGGACCACAGGACAGATGACTGAGGAGCTGGTCAGGACCAGTAACATTAGCGCCCCTAGTGGTTGTTACCACTGGTCCCGGGCCAGGGACCAGCTGGTCGCGACCTCAAGGAGCTGGTCCTGACCACACAGATCTGCACAATATTAACAATAATAATCATCATAACCTAATAGTATATTAGAAAAAGAAAAAAGAAAAGGGAGAAGATGTATTAAAATTGCAAAAGCCACAGACCACTCACTAACTTGATCCAGACCACAAGGACCACAGGACAGATCACTGAGGAGCTGGTCAGGACCAGAAGTTCGTGGCCCTTGTGGTAGTTGGCACTGGACCATGCAGAGACCAGCTGGTTGTGACCACTGAGGAGCTGGTCACAACCAGTGTCTCTGGCGCCCCTAGTGGCAGTAACCACTGGTCCGTGTGAGGGACCAGTGGTCCCTGGACAGAACACTGAATCGGCTATAACCCCCTCTCCTGATGCAGCGTCTCTCTGCCTGAAGTCACCACTCCTGGCTGTGTAACAATGTCCCGTCCACAGCCCATTCTGTTATCATTTCATCCCGTTCTGACATCCGGGACTACATGATCTTTACTTCAACTTCATAAAAAAGAACGATTCGTGTTTAGGTATGTGTTTTTTGTATTCCTCACAGCTCTCCATTCAAACAGCCTGCTCCTCTTGGCTGAAATCAGCAGCCTGCGATCAGTCCATTTTGCGTGGAAGTAGAATCATATGATGCCAAACGCCCCTTTTGATGTGAACGCGCACAGAGCACAATGCTGAGAACCGGACTTAACAAACCAAATGGATAACCACTGTCGTGATACAGTGTTAACTCTTGTTAAGAGAAGACACTGGCTATGTTGGACCTCATCCTGAACAGTTCTATCAAAGGGCTATGACTGCTCTTACACTTTTTTTTTTTTTTTCAATTATCTTTTTATTTATTTTTAACATTTCAATAACACATTGAACAAACAGGGAACTGAGGGAAGACAGGTAAGCAAAACAAGACATAACAAAAACAAAACAAAGACATAACTAAACAAAACAAAACAAAACAAAACAAAAAAAACAAAACAAAAAAAAAAACAAAAAAAAAAGGCAGACCGCTTAGCAAATTAAATCAAATTAGCCCATGGTCACAGTTCATCCTTTTAAGTGAGCTCATCAAGTCTCAATATGATATAATATTGTCAAAGGTCCATAAAAGGTTCCCATATCCTCCGGAAGATTTCCCCCTTATTCTTTAGGGTGTATGTGCATTGTTCCAGTCTTAAAGTTTCATTTAAGATTTGTTTGAACAGATTAAATGAAGGGGGTCTTTCGTAATTCCAGTTAAGGAGAATGGATTTCTTTGCTATGTAGGAAATTATGATAATCCTTTTCCTGTGTGTGATGTCCAGTGTCTTGTCCAGTTCCGTACCGAAGAGGTACCGTATCGGTGTAATGTTCAGCGAGGTTTCCACAACCTTAACAGTCAAATCATGTACTTCCTTCCAGAAAGGTTTTAGCTTCCTGCATTCCCAAAAAACATGCATAGTTGACCCTTTACTTAATTTGCAACGATGACATCTAGGGGAAGAGTTAGGGAACATTTTACTTAAGCGGAGCGGAGTAAGGTATGTCCTGTGCATGAATTTATAGTTTTGCTCTGTTATTTTGTTACATGGCAGTGAGGAAAAAACGTTCTGACATATAGTATCCCACTGGTCCTCATCAAACACACATCCCAAATCTTTCTGCCATATATTCCTAAGCGGGGTCAAGGAAGAGCTGTGATGATCTATCAAAGCATTATAAATAATAGAGATTTTTCCTTTTAATGATTTGGACTTTATCAAGATCTCCTCAAGATTTGTTAACCTCAAAGACAGACGCTGTTCCCCTTTCAGGCTGTTTATTAGATGGCGAATCTGTAAATATTTGTAAAAGTCCTGTTTCGGAATATCGTATTCTGATCTTAAGTCTGCGAAGGATTTGAGTGTATTCTCTGTAAACAGATGTTGGAACTGGTGTATACCATTCTCCCTCCACTTTGCGAGTAAAGAGAAACCAATTGATGGTGGTAGATCTGGGTTTGAGGATAAGGGGGAAAGCCTGGAAATTTTGCCTAGATTTCCACAGAATGTACCAACATCTTGCCAAGCCCAAAGAGTATTGTAAATTACATATGTTTTTGTTACCTGGTGTAGTGCATTTATATTGTTAATGAATGGTAGCAAGGATAAAGAAGAAGGAAGACAAAGTTCTTCTTCTATGTCAATCCAGTGGGCATCTTTACGTCTTTGCACCCAGCTAATCAAGGGTAAAGAATAAGAGTTTTTGATGTGCTCTGTTTGAATAAGATTAAGATTGGTTCTGGCTACATTTAGTTTTCTCAAGTTTTCCTCTGTAGGGGACTGTTTATGGGATTGTTCCAGGTTGATTAACTCTCTCTTAAGTTGTTCTGTTTTCTTAGTAATAGACTTTTTCTTTGCAACTGTGTAAGAGATCAGCTGGCCCCTAATTACTGCTTTAGCTGCATCCCACATCACTGCTGGAGTGACAGGGGAGGCCGCATTTTCCTGTCTGTACTGGTCTAACCATTTTCTAATATTATTGCAAGCTTCAAGGTCTGTAAGGAGTGAAGCATTGAATCTCCATTGTTTGGTTGGGTTTGTCTGTTGGGGAAGGGATAACCGTAGATAGACTGGAGAGTGGTCTGATATAAGAATGGGCCCTATATCACATGAAATTATGGATGAAAGATGGTCCTGAGGAAAAAAGAATAGATCTAATCTGGAGTAAGATTTGTGCCTGGTTGAATAGAAAGTGTAGTCTCTTCTTGTAGGGTTAAGCTCTCTCCAGACATCAACCAGACCTACATCCATCGAGGCTAGTCTCAAAGTCTTAGAAGCATTGGGGTTAGATACTGTAGTTGAGGATTTGTCTAAGTTGCTATCCATACAACAATTGAAATCTCCGGCAATTATTCCAAAATCTGTATTGTGTTGATTAAATAAAGTAATCATATCCATCATGAATTTGGGGCTATCCTCGTTTGGAGCATATACGTTCAACAGCATCAGTTCTTGTCCATATAGCATCCCCCGAATTAATATGTGTCTGCCCTCACAATCATTATATTGCTCCTTAAATATGAAAGGCAATTTTTTATGAATAAGTAATGCTGTTCCCTTTTTATTGCTGGTGAAGCTAGAGAAATAAACCTGCCCGACCCAGTCTCTTTTGAGTTTTTTGTGCTCTTCATTGGACATATGAGTTTCCTGAAGGAAAGCAATGTCTATTTTTTCCTTTTTTAAGAATGTAAGAACTCTCTTCCGCTTAATCGGGTTCCCAAGGCCTCTGACATTAAAGGTTATTACATTAAGCGTACTAGACATACCAAGTTTTGCATGTTATATTGATTTTGTGTGACCATGTTACAGTAAAGGTAAACAGAGAAAAAAACATATATGATTAACAGACTGATAAAAGAAAAAGTATCATAGGTAGAGCATGAGGGACCCCCTCTACCAACCCCTTCCCCACCTCCCCATAACCCTAGCCTAGTCCCCAAACGACAAAGCAGGTAACACCCTCAAGTTGACCGGCAGGTAATAGTAATCCTTCAACGCTCTTACACTTTTTGATGGTGAAATTTTAAATAATTTATTCTTTTGATCATGACTACACTCTTAGTCCTCACTGCCAATGTCAGGACAGTTGTCAACCACAGTCCTGCAGAGGCACAGGAACACCTGCCTGTCTTGCAGGTACTCTTCTTGCAACTGCAATGTATCACTTGCAAAACACTATCAGGGGCTGGATAAAGAAAAAAACGGGTATCTTATTGGTCTAGCGCGATTACGTGAAGGCCATGCCAACACTCACGAACAGAAATCTCATTACGCTCAGAATGAACTAGAGCAGAATTACAGCACCGATCACAGGACTCTTGGGGGGTTATGAGCTACAAACTCCTGCTGATTAGCTGAGCATGAATCAATCTTTTTTTATGAAGTAAAGATCGTGTAGTCCCTGGATATCGGAGTGGAAATCAGTTTCTTTAAGACATTTTCTGATTCACCTTATGGCCTATTTGTGTTATTCTACAAAAAATTAAGGTCTTTACAAGGAACATGCGCTTCAACTGGGAGCAGCAAAGTCTGGTAGCTCTGAGTTTTTCTTTCTTTTGTTGTTTTTGTATGTTTTTCTCGTATTTTGTCAACTACTGATGGATACTTCTGTGGTGAGAGGAGATTCTTCAGGAGAGGAGCTTCTGTCATTGAAAATGGAGCAAGTCTGGAGGATGCCACCCTGTTCCAGCTGGATGAGGAGGTGGTTTCATGGTTGCTGTGCTGGTGTTCCCGAGGTTAAAGGCTTGGAAGTGGAGATGCACTGTAGGTCCTTGTCTGTCATCATGCAAAATATCAACTCTCTGCCCAACAAGAGTGATGAGGAACTGGAGATAGAGATGAAGACTCAGGAAGTAGACATTTTTCAAATCAAAGCAATACTTGTGTACATCCCACCAATGGCTACTGCTGAAGTTCCATGTGAAGTTCTCCATGAAGTCGTTGCTAGGGTACAGACTAAACATCCTCAGGCACTTAACTTCAGTCATGTCTCTCTGATGGACTCACTGAGGATGTGGTGGAGAGATACATGATGGTGGAGGCCATTCTGAACAACTCAGATCATCCTCTTCATAACACCTTGATGGACCAAGAAAAGAGCGGTGGTGGACGGCTCCTCTCTCTTCACTGCAGGACGGAGAAATATAGAAGATTCTTTGTACCTTCAGCCATCAGGCTTCTTCGTTCTTCTGCAAATGGTTGATGAGCTGACAGACAAATGAATTTCCCTTTTGGGATTAATAAGGTCATTCGTATTCGTATACTGTATTCAGTCTACTTCCAGGTGTGGTATTCTAAATTTTCACACGATTTTTTTAATTGCAAATGAATATCAGTTCTAGATATTGGTTATCGGTTTCCTTTATTGGTCAATCCCTGTTGTTTTGCCATCAAACTTTGCAGGAGAATTTCAGGCTGTGAGGGTTTCATTTAGAAATGATGTCCTTGTACTGATCAATCCACTAGAGAAAAATAATGATAGTTTTGTGTTCATTCATTCAGTTTGTGTTTGTCTCAATTCTATTGGTTTGCTTCACATAGCATTGTAGGATTTACAAGGGCTTGTGAAAAGAAAGTGCATAATTATTCATTTGGGGCTTTTTTTCTAGTTATTTTTGATTTATATTTGATTTTGAATAATAATGAATAATGAAAAAAGTTATCTATTGTTAAACAGTAAAATGTTGAGCCACCTATACATGTTTGTTACAAGTGTTTGAACTATATTTGAGGCATCATTGCAAAAAATGTGGCTGAGTTAACATGAGGAATATCAGTTATTTTAATTTTTTACTGGCCAGTATCCATAGATCTCACATCAGTTTGACAGTTTTAAAGCTTTTGTATGTGTCTTGTTTATTTATTTAATCTTCCAAGGTACAGTAAAGGTCCTTGATGTTACTTTTTCCCACAGTCCCTTGAACACCTCTTTTATTGGATACTGTTTTGCAGGATACGAGTCGGAGGTACGAGAACAAAGCTGGGGCCTTTATCACAGGGATCGATGTCAGCTCAAAGGTACAATGCCTGTTCTGACAGAAATGCATTTAGGACACACACAGAGATGCAACCTGTCCTCTTTTACCTGGATTTACCCAGTCCAGTCCAGCAGCAAAGGCTTATGGGTATGGAAGCGTATTGCATTCACTTGGGTTTTTTGGAGAAATTAATTTTTTTCCCCCTGTTTTTTGGAGTAATATTTTTTTCTGACTTAATGAGATTTCAGGATCCCGTGAGAAGTTTCCATCTGCAAGTAACGTGTAACTGCTGCGGTCAAGCCACCCTTCACTTCATCATGGATTTATTAAATACATGATATTTATATGCTCCACTCAAAAAATCAAAAAATACAGTCAAGCTACCATGGCATTGTTTTGTGCTTCATGGCATGAATATATGAATATACTCCAGTAAGCACATGTAAGGACCTATTTCAAAATAAAGGTGCTACAGACTGCTCTGATATTTTCTGAGTCTGATGTCAGAAAAAAATTACCCTGAAAAACAGTGGGAAAAAAATACTCTGAAAAACAGAGAAAATATTACTCTGAAAAACAGAGAAAATATTACTCCAAAAACCAGAAAAAAATATTAATTAAAGCCGCAAGCAGCATTGACGGGCCCTCGCTCGACCATGCCCCCGCCACTCCATGCCTCCACACCCCCACAACCTCATGTCCCTAAGCCCCCTTGTCCTTTAAAATACACCAAAAATGACAACTCAATTCAAAATGGCCAGCTTCCTGTTTACTTCAGACCATAGCTGCCAGAGACTTTTTTGTGTGTCTGGACATGTTCTATCAGCCCTAGTGAATTTCATCCACCTAAACCAAAAAAAAACCCTATAGGAAGGGGTTTTTGAAGATTTCAAGGGGGTGCTGTTGAGGCATTTTGCCCCACCCAAGTGCCAGACCCCTATCATCAGGGAATAATTTTCATTCATGTGTGCCAATTTTCATCAAGCTATGTGTGTATTAAAGGCATGAACAAACAAAACATTTTTTTGTCGAAAAATCGCTATCATGGCCACGCCCATTGATGTACCATCAAGCTTTTAACAACTTAAGATGCCAAATGGGTCTAGACAATGTGTGCTAAATCTGAAGTCGCTGGGACAAAAGAGAGCTGCTTGAATATGCATGGCGAGGCATCAGAAATGGTGGTGCCATATGGCCACGCCCATTGACATAGAGAAAAGCAAATTTGCCAAAACCTGACCATTGAAATCAAAATGGCCAACTTCCTGTTTGGTTCTGACCATTAGTGAAAAAGACCTTTTTGTGCGTCTGAACACCTTATACATGTGTACCACTTTTCAGTTTCCTACTCCAAAAAAAAACCCTATGGGGAGGGGTTTTTGAAAATTCAAGGTGGCGCTATTGAAGCATTTAGCCCCGCAAACATGCAAGACCCCTATCAGATGTAAAAGCTTGCCATTTTTGATGGGCTTATCAATTTTCATAAGGGTATGAGATCATTAAAGCCATCATAAAGCCAAACATAATTTCATGACGACAGATCAGTGGTCGCTGCCACACAGACACCATTAGTCGTAGCTTCACAGCGTTAATGATGTTGCTTCACCAGCTTGTTCTGCATGTATTAGAAGTGCAATGAAGTTGATGGGGTCAACTATGTGGTATTTATACATGTTAGAGTAAAAGGTGGACACTCCCTGTTACCACCGGGGGCGCTATGAGTAAGGTGGGATCTTAATATATCGTTCTGTTCAGGTCGGAGCCCTTATCATGTCCAGAAAGTTTGAAGCTGTTTCGATCAAGTATGTGGGCGTGACAGCTGTTCGAAGTCATTTGGCAAGCAAAGAAAGCGTCATCAAAATGTGGAGAGCCCTAGCAGCCACGACCCTTGACCTACAGAAAAGCTTTTAATAACTTTTGATCACCACGGTGTCAGGCTGGCCAAAATTGAAGTCGATTGGTCCCTTGGATGATTTCGTTCCAATATTAGTAGTGGAAATCGTCAATTTGAGGCTGAAAGCGAAACTTCCAATCAAAATGGCCGACTTCCTGTTGACATTTCACCATGATGTTACAGACTTTTGTGCATCTGGGTATGATAAATGTCTGTACCGATTTTCATTCACCTACAACAAAGTAAGCCCAATGTGGAGGGTTTTTTTTTTTTGTTTTTTTTCTGAGGGCGCTGTTTTGCCATTTGGCACTGCCCATGTCCAACTACTTTAAATTATGAAAATTTTCACCAGTGTCAAGTAGGGGCGGGAATCTTTGATTATCTCACGATTCTATTCGAAGGAAAGTGCCTTTTCCAAAAACAGTGTGTGGACCACAACCGCTGCTCTTAGTACCGAGCTATAAAATACGTTGGAACAAAAATAAAGTGCTTCTGTATAATAAAAATGGTACAGTTGAACAAGATGCATTTTCACTTCACAGAAAAGTTGCAATATCAAAACTATGATGTGGAACACAACTGTTGCACAAATAAACATTAATATTTCTCAGTAGCTTTAAGAAAAGATTTTTTTTTCAAATGAAAAATAGTACCCGTAAGCTAGCTGCCTCAGAATTTTTCGTGAAAGTGCCTCTTGCAACTATAGAACTGTACACAACTTTGCAACTGATTGTATGATTTTCAACAAATCATTAGAGAAAAGTGGACATGAATTGTGTCCAAGATTACTGTCCATTTGCAGGTGCAACATCCAGGTTCTTTTAGAGGAAAAGAAGCTGGTCCACATGTGCTGGTGTAAGACTGCTTCTGCCCATCTGTGTAGTGGCAAGCATGTTGGCAGAATTATCAGTCACAACCACCAGATCTGCGACAGTCAGCTCCCATTCATCAGCAACAGTGAAACATTGCATTGACATTCACGGCCGTGTGGCTTTCATGCATCACGCGAGTTTTCAAAACACAGGATTCGAGCAGCCACGTATCAGTTATATAGTGAGCGGTGAATGTCACAAAAGACTGGGTAGCTCTTGATGTCCATGCATCACATGTTAGTGTCACTCTGGTCGTTTTGGTGAAGGCACTGGTGACTTTTCTTTTAGTCTCTTGGTAAAGCTGTGGCGCAGCTGTCTCAGTGAAAAACTTATGGGATGGTATAGTGTACCTTGGCTCCACTGTCTGCAACATGCAGATAAACCCCTCATTCTGCACCACTCTGTAAGGCTGTAAGTCTTTGCTGATGAAGCAGGCAATAGACCTGGTTATTTTTTTTGCTTGCTTGGAGTTGGCAGAGAGTTTGGTGAAGTACTGCAGTGTGCGTTGGTCTGCCGCTGGTGGCTGACTCTGCACCATGTCCTTTAACTGTGGGTGATGCCTGGTGATGTGAGCCCGCGCATTTGTGGTGCTCCCGAGGTGCTTAATCTTCATTTTGCAAACCTTGCACACTGCGAAGCTCATGTCAAGCTCGGTCTTCCCGGGCATTCGGTAAAAACCAAAATGAGTCCAAATCTTTGCCTTCAACGAGGACGGGCCGGTTGAATTTCTCTTTTCTCCATAATTGTAACTTAGTTTCTTCTTTGTTTTGGTGCTTTCTGCGCATGCGTATGTTCCAGAACCAGCTGTGTGGTGACATCAGGACGTCCCATGTAGTTACAAAATGGAGGCCAGCAGTTTTGTTTTATTTTTTCATTTTTTTAAATCGATTTTGGGACATTTTATATTTTATATTGATTCTGAATCGTAGTAAATGAGAATCGCGATTCTTATGTGAATTGATTTTTTGGCACACCCCTAGTGTGGGTGTGGGAGGGGAGTGAGCATTCACACGCATGTGTGTTGGTGTGTGTGTGTTTCTGTGTGTGCGTGTGTGTTTTTGTGTTTGACAGAGCCTTGATATAAATGTATGGGAGACAGGGGTCAGCAGTATTAACAACAGAGATATCAGAGGAGTCTCTGATTAATGTCTCAGCTGTGGCTCTGGCCTGAGGCTCAGAGGTTGCCATGGCAACTTGAGGTGGTTGCCAATGACGATAGAGGCACCCTAGGCAGAGACAGACAGAAACGTGGAGAAAAAGGGTGATTTTCTCCCTCTGCACTGGTCTCATATTTGGGCTTATTCTGACAAAAAGGTAGCTCCTATCAGAAAAACAGCAGACCATGAATGTCATAAGGACTTCCTGAACACTGTGGTATGACAGTGGTTTTTCTATAGTAAATATTTTGGAGACACTTGAAAGTTTTAAACAGGGGTCCCTTCTGCGTCTCTCAAAAAATCTTTGTATTAGAGTGAAGGAGGAGCAGAGAGAGACATGACTGCACTGAGAGGCTAAAAATTTAAATTCTGTAAGTCTCTCTGCTTTGATTGACAGAATAAATTTGTCTACAATTGTGGAAAAAATCATGTGTGTAGAGTGTAAATTGTGGCTGGGGGGAGCGTGGAAACAGACAACTTTTCCCACTCTAACCGATGATGTCACCCACTCTGAACAGTGATTGATCAAAAACTATAGGACCTATCAAAATGTGGATTAATACACCAAGACAAGACTTGTGTCTACAGTTTAAAGTTTAAATGAAGTCTCTAGGTGAAAGTATGCCTGAGCAGTAGATGTTTAAAAAATTGCAATGATTGTTCTTATTCACTCTTTCAATGCTAATTTTTTCTACCCGAGGCATTGGTCCCTGCAGCTATTTAATAGCTGTAGCAACTGTGCAACTCAGTGCGTTGCCTTGTGGCCCTAAAAAGAAGAAACACGCAGGATAACAATAGTGCCTCTGGGCCAGTGCATTACTACGTGGCCCTTATGAATTTCCCTTTGGGAATAAGGTATTTCCTATCCTACCCCAATAATAAACATTACGGTTACAGTAGGGTCCTTGCCAATGGTTGTCGTCGCTTGGGCCCTAATTACTCCAAAACACAGAAAAAAATTACTCCGAAAAACAGAGCTTTTTTTTTTCAAGTGAATGCAATACGCTTCCTTAGATGGGAACTGATGTATTAAACCCTTCCTCCTAGGGTTGTCATGATTCTCGATACTTCGGTACCAAGTCGATACCAACACGCAAAAAATACGTCGATACCTGATTTTTTTCAGTACCGTGAGTACTGGGTATGCAACTTTGCCCTTGGTGGGTCATGTCGATTCCTGTCGGGACTGACGCAGGCAGTATATGTGTCTGAGCACGTGCCTGGTCTTGGTGCGGCTACAGTCAAACTTTGATATGTGATCGCGGCTGAACCTTGTTCCGCTCCAACTGTCTGGTGTACACCACAAGTTTGAGCTCATGTAAACATTATGTGCCACGTGTCTTTCTCTAGTCAGCCGTCATGGAAACATGACACTCTGACAGTACTGTGGCATTTGGACCATGGATGAATGGTTTGGACCACAGTGAAAACAAACGTGTGTGAACAGGAATGTACAATATAAAAAATGAAACAATGTATCATCTTCCTGTCATCAGCATAAAAGTGAATTATTGAGAACAGCAGTTCTGTTGTTTAACTACTTGAAGGATGCAAGTAATGACTACATGACTTTCTGTTTTTTGAGCCACATTTACCATTTTATCATTGTTTTTAACCTCATTTTGCTGCCTGCACTTTCAATTCTGTGCAGTTTGAGAAGTTGTTGAAGCACAGTGGAGCTTAAATACAAGAAAGTTTGATGTGAAACAGTTTTTTAAACAAGTAACCTATTGAATTCAGAAGCACATGGGTTTTGTTTTTTCTTTTTCTTTTTCTTTTTTTTTTTTATCATGGTATCGAATAAGTATCGAGAATCGTGGAAATTCACTGGTATTGGTATCAACTACTACAAGCCTGCTTCGTCCACTCAGAGCTTTTTATTGACCAAGACAATGTGCAGTAATTTCGGTAACACAACAACGGCTGTGTGTGTGTGTGTATACAACTAGGAAGCAATCGAGAGAAAAGAGAAGCGAGCAAGACGTTTTCATTTCCATGGGGAGGAGAGCGTTGGACAGAACGTGTGTCTGGATAAAGACGCCATGAAGAAAGGTGAGAGGAGGAGCAATGCCCACCTAATCACTTCTTCCTCACCTCCGTTGCTCTGTGACTGAAAACAACAGTGAACACAGAGAGCTGAGTGTTTGCTGAACGCTTTTCCCACTGCTCTGTCGCTCTCAGCAATCCCTAGACTGCGCATGGAGGCCATTCACGTGACGGGCGTGGACGACATGAGTACACAGGACGTGTTTGGGTACTTTAAAGAATATCCTCCAGCTCACATTGAGTGGATTGACGATGCATCCTGTGAGTGCAACACACACACACACACACACACACACACACACACACACAGCACCCATGTGTCTCAATGCCACCTGATCATTTTCAAGGTAATGTGGTTTGGCTGGATGACGACACCTCCATCCGTGCCCTCATCAACACCAGCCGCATGCCCGAGCTACAGGGGGCTGTTCCCACGGAGACGGAGAGTGGTAGCCAGCCTGGCGAGCAGAGCAAAGGTTGGTGTAGAAACAGACACTCAGCTACTCTCAGCCTCTCAGGGTGACACTGACACCTGTTACACATCTTGCAGGTCAGCGGGGTCAGAGGTCAGACGATGAAGAGGAGGAGGGTGAAATTGACGAGGATGGGGAGGCAACAGAGAAGAAGAGCAGCGAGGAGACTGAAGGGCAAGACAGTGGTGGAGAGGGGGAGCAGAAGACAAAGCAGGAGGGAGCACAGGTAGAGCAGAGTGATGCTGATACGGAGAATGATCAGGTCTGTTGCTCAGGGATGACTCTGTGTGTGTGTGTGTGTGTGTGTCAGATGGACGACCTGTCAAGGGTGGAGAGAGAGTCTCTGCTGAGGAATGACCTGCGACCAGCAATCAAACCCTTCAAAGGAAATAAACTCTTCCTACGTTTTGCCACTCAAGGTCTCACACAGACACCAAAGCACTGAGCAGTGGTGCATTCACTGACTGAATTTATAATGAGCTCAATAAGTGTGTTTGATTTGTGTGTGCGTGTGTGCGTGCATGTATGTAGATGATAAGAAGGAGCCAGGAGCCGCACGCCGCAGCAGATACTACATGAAGTATGGAAACCCAAACTACGGCGGCATGAAAGGAATCCTCAGCAACTCCTGGTCAGACTCAGACTGTTCATTCATCACTTTAATAAGGTTTATTAATTGACCTATGTTTGGAGAGGTTAGTTATATGTGGTTTGAGTGATACAGAATTTTCCTGTTGAGCAGCATCAGATAAACCAGAGCAATCAGAGGACAGAAAATCAGCTTAGACACAACAACTGATCATCATTATTGTGTCTTTCTTCAGGAAGAGGAGGTATCACAACCGTCGCATCCAGCGAGATGTTATCAAGAGTAAGAAGCCTCTGATTGGAGACAGTATGGGACACACACCACCATACACACACCGGCACTCAGGTAAGACCAGGTCAAACCCAGTTTCAGGACCAGAATCCAGTCAGGTGTTCAGGGCCAGTCTTAGTCCAGTTTGAGACCAGTCTTGAGTCCAGTCCAGTTTGAGATCAGTCAAACCTTAATATATTGAACACCAGACACCAGTTGAATATGAGACCAGTCTTGGGACCAGTTCAGTTTTCAGTCCAGTCTGAAGTGATCAATCAGTTAATTAATAATTGAAAATATTGTCTCAATGATCAATATTTGTGTGTGCTGCTGCATCATCTTCCTTTTTTTGCAGCTGTTCACATTGTTAGGGCCCAAATGTCTAGAGACCTACTGGAGGGTGCAAGGACCCTGTTGTTTTTCCTCCAGTTCTTCTTCTTCTACTTGTTCTTCTCAGGAAAAATGAATCACTTCTCTTTTTGATGGCCTAAACATGCTTGAAAAGTCAGGAAACTTTCAGACCCATGATCTTTCAACCTAAGGTGCCCTTAAGTGCAGATTATTGTGTAGATGGATATCTTCGCAATCATTTGAGGTAGAGGTGTGCATTTTTTTCCCATATAAACTTACCATGTACATCTGTGTGTGTCACTGTATAAAATCCCTGAAAATAACTTTAGAAATTGAAAGAGTTTGATAATGTTTCCATTTTTCTGCTCCCTAATGCCTTCTGTTTGTATATTTATAATCAACAGTCATCTGTGAGGGCAATGTTTTCTCATGTCACGTCTATGCACCAGGGATACAGTGCAAATACAAATTCAAGATTTTTTGTTATTTCCATCATAAATTAACAAATCTACCCATAATTTCACATTTGATGACACTCACACGCTTGCAAACTCTACTAGAAAAAAAAGTAACTCTTGACTGATGGTCATTTCATGTCAATGACATTTTCTGATATACAGATATCTGTCGATCATGCAGCTCTGGATCCACCTGTTGGATGCAGTTGACAATGCATATAAAAATGCAGAACATCTGATGTGCTACTATATGGCCCCTGCAAACACTGTTAATGCCTGAGAGCAGAATCTGGCAGTCACATGCTGTACAGATGATTCAAGTAGAATTCTGTGAGCTCCCCCATAGGTCATGGTCTATGAACAGTGGTGGCTGTTGGTCTTTCAAAGAGGGGAAGCTCACTTTCAGCGTACAGTACAGAATGAATGAACAAACTAATGAAACTCTATCTGAGAGTTATGTTAAACTGAAAAAAGGAAATAGTATAATAGTGTTTTACTTAGTGTGTGATTTTACAGTGGGAATGAGCTGCAAATACCAAGAAATGAGCTGCTGTTTGTCTCTTGACTTCACTTGCAAAATCCACAATGAGACTGAACTCGAAAATGCTCCGGTGCCGGTGTATGTTTAAAAATAACTGTTAATCTAAAAGGGATTCAGCCTTTAGACAGACCCTCTAATCGTGCAGAAGCCCAGCCTCCAGGCCTGCCCACTGCTCCACTCGCTCCCAGAGATTTATCCAGTGACAGTCTAGTTTCTATTCCCTGCTGTAAGTTCATGGGCACTGCCCTCCACAGGGTTAAAGAGGAACTATCTGCTGTTTTGCTAACCCTCCACCTGACCATGTGCGTTTTTTTTTAAAGAAGCCAGCGAAAAGGCAATCAATGGAGCGGTAGATAACATCATATAACATATATGATGATACGACGTGTATATTCTTATCTGTCATAAACAAAAGATTACGGGTTGCGGAGCGCAGTTTTGTTGCGGTGCACAGAGATGAGAGCTGGGACACCGGAGCGGATGCACTGATGTTGCAAAGTTGGTTTTCAGCCAAGAGACGCTAGGTGAAAGGGACAGTCTCCATTCTCCCTTTTAACAAGTTATGAGGCATTTATTTAACCATCACAATTGCTCTCAAGCTGTTTAATTAAGGTAAAAATGTAGCATAGCCACGGGAAAGTCTTGCATAGTTCCTCTTTAATACACTGACACGTGACAGGAATGTATGAGAAGAAAATCATCAGTCGACATGACGACGAACTTGTCTTAGAGGAATTGCCTCTGGACACAATGGCCAGTTTAATGCAGCTTGTAGCTTTAATTTATTCAGGGATTAAAGTTCTACGTTGCTACGACAGATTTCTGCCATTTTCAGTCCATGGAGACCAGAATATGAAATGATTGTAGATCCAGGAAAAGGTGTTATGAACCAGGAGCAACAAACTCACCAGCCAAAAATGACATTTGCTTTTGTGAATTAGATGACTCATATTAATAGAGCAACGAATGATCGTGGAAGGATGTTGCGCAATATAGAGCTACTGCTTCAAGGATACAAGCAGAGTGCAAGTTTTTTTTTTTTTTTATTTATTTAATTGCCAGGTTATTCAGCCTGAGCTGCGGTGCACCAAAGTCTTATCATGTTAAAGAAAACCCTGTACTGGCCCATAGGCAAGGGGGACCACTATTGAATGTATTTATCTGAATCAGCACATAAATTTATATATCAATTGTCCCGTCACATCTGATGGTGGATCAAAGGCCGTTGGCACGCGTAATGGAAAGTCAACCTGACTGAATTAACACAGCTGACACTGATGCAAACTAACAAATTCACATCTCTCTCAGCAACAAACAGCCTCGGCATCAGATAGTGAGGATATGTTCAAGACCTCTTATCTCAGAAAATTCAAAAGAAAAGAGAAAAAGAGAGACACTCACTGACAAGGACCAGGCCATGGAGCTTGGTGATGACTCCTTTACGCACAGATAGGATTTCATCCCTGTTACGCATGGTATTTGTTTATGTTGTGATCTGTGCACACTACTCATCTTTGTTACAGGGGTTTAAATACAGGTTACTAAATGTGAGTGTCTTTATTAGTGGAAAAGGGGTGTGTTTTTTTTAGTTCATGTTTACACTGGGCAGCGGTTCTCAATGTATCAGGACAAACCTGATTAACAATATTAATAACCTCCTCCAGACTACTTTTGCTTCATCAGCCCGTGGAAGATTTGAATGATAGAGAGACAGTACACTTAAATTTAATTCAATTAATTCATTCATGTTAGAGGAAAGTTTGGATGGTAATAGAGACAGTACACTTCAATTTAATTAATTCGTTTTCATTTATGTCAACAGAGGAGAGCAACAGAGACAGATAGTGGAGGAGAACAACAGAGGAGATAAACATGTCACGTCAAAGTGAAGTTATAATTGGGGGTGAAGTCCACTTTTTGGGAAAAAAGATCCCCCCCTCCACAAGGCTGGCTACGGGGCTGCTGTATATGTTTCTGCTCCCCATGTTCCCACACTAGAGAACTTGTTCTACCTTGTTCTCTCTCTGCCACCTTCACTCACGCTGATTTTTAAACACTGCCTGTCACCACACACGAGGTCTCAGTATTGACTGAGTGCTTGCAGAGCAGGCTTCGGGGGCAGAATTGCACGTGCATGTCTTTCAGAATAAAATCCCAATTGTCCAGTAAAACGACAAAATGGTGGCTTGAAAATCCCACTTTTGAGGGTCTCAAAATGGGAAAACAAGGTTTTCTATTGCTATTTGTTAATAAAAACGTTATACAATTCATTCCACAAGTCCACAACATTAAGTTTCTGTACTGCAGTGCAGCTCTTTCTTGTGATTTTAAATTTAAAAAGAAAAAAGAGATCACAGGGTAATTTAATGTTAATTTGAACACATATATAGTGCATTTAGTGTTAATTAGCATTCCAGTGTGACCTGCCCATGTGCACGTGTGTGTGCGTGCTAGGGTTGTCACGATACCAGAATTTCACTAGTCAGTACCAATACCAGTGAATTTCCATGATTCTCGATACTTATTCAGTACCACAATTTAAAAAAAAAAAAAAACAGAACCCTTTTTAACTGTTTCACATCAAACTTTCTTGAATTTAAGCTTCACTGTGATTCAACAGCTTCTGCAACATAAGTTGCACAGTTGCAATTCAAGGGATCTTTATTCCAGCATTTGATAATACAAAACAATTGGAATCAAAGGTTATAAAATGTTCAGCAAAGTATCTGAATAACTTCTCATATCAGAAAAGACTGAGCCTTAGTGCATTAGAGTTCATGCCACTTGGAAAAAATGGACATAAACCCGTGCCTGCTCTGGACCAGACCAACTTCTTATTGCTGAAGCTTCGTTTTTGTCTACTATCCACCTTCTTATTCAAATGAGAGATGAAAATGACACTTCTCCACAGTTTACCCCCTGTGATGGTGTAATCTTTCATCAATACAATCTCCGCCCTCATCAGGGATGTGTCACACTTTGGCACATGTCACCAAGTTCTGCGTCCTTGGTACCACAGTATCTTGCAGGTGGCCATTATCTGCTTCACCCGACCTTGACTCCCCCTGTGGGTGGCTACACACGCAAACTTAATACGCTTTCCCGCGCTAGCGCACACACTCACCCCTCCCTTCTCACTCTCTCTACTTTTCTCAGAGCTCAGTGCTTTTCCTTTTTTTTAACCAACACCACTTGCGTAGTTGTATGCAGATGTAGGATGCATTATCATTTACACTTGTGTTCAATGTGATCACACTGCCTCCCCGATCACCTTCGGAGGTGGTTTGGCTGATCGGATCACAGTCCGTTCTCAATGCCTGGGTGCGTTTACACCTGTATTTTCAATTTTTTTCACTGAA